>CM056580.1:87695927-88313427 GCA_029721435.1 Gymnothorax reevesii
TTCAGTTAATTGGGCCCCGTTAAACAAAATATTAGTTTATCATCCCCGCCCACATCAAAGGACAGTGGCCACTTCAATCTCTCTTTTGTTTTTTTTTTTTTTAATCATTTTTAGTTGCCAGTAGCATGAATGTACCCATAAATGCCTACTTTAACCCATTACTTTGAAAAGTGATGTTCCTGCCTTGCTCTCAATCAAGTACCAGAAAATTAATGTGTCCAAAAACATGACACGAACATGCAAGTAAACTACATATACAAATAGATTTTTTCAAGAAAATAAAAACATCCACCCTCATCACATTTTTCAGACTCAAAGGATGATAAAGTGATATTTTTTATGGGGCCTTACACAGGAGGAATTAAAACTGGAGCACTCGGCAACCGAGTACATGTATCCCCCGAAGGCCCCCCAGTTGGGCCCAGATGGTACCAGAGTACCCAAAATCAATAGGTGTCGTGAACTTACCATAATACATGTCCCTGCAAAATTTGAAAAGAATCTGTGCACTTATGTGGGCTGTAGAGCGTTCACAAGAAAATCTCTGCGGACGCCTGACGAGGCCAAATCCATAGTATCCTCCGAACTCGTTCAGGGGATACAAGGGCTGGATTTGAGGATCCCCGTCCTCAGGTGAATTCCCCGAAATGTGCAGCTTCTGCACGGATGGCCCGGTGCTCTGGCCGAAGGAGAATCGACACGCCCCATCCTCCTACGCTTTTCAGCTCCGCAGTCTTCCAGGCTGCCCACCAGACATGACCCCACATAGCTTGGCTAATTTCACAGGGCATCCTGACCCCATTTCTCATGTCTCAATGGCCCGTTATGATAACGCTGTGCGTGTGCAGCAGAGCCGGACGAACGCAGCCTCGCTCAGTGAAACTCTAGCAATTTTTAAAAAATTTAATTTAATTAAATAAAATACTTTATTTAAAAAAAAAAAAAGTGAGCACTGATCCCATTTTCCCACCCAAACAGATCAGACTCTTTCAACGGTTCCCTTCAAGATTCTTTTAACCTCGGTATGTTCCACCAACTTTTGAGTGGAATCAACGCGTCATCAACAGAGGGCACTGCGCAATGCAACACAAAACAGAAGAAAACGGAGAACAAGAAGGCTCAGCACCTCATCGATTACTTCTTCCCTTTTGTTCTGTTATTATACACATTTGCTTTCATCTACAGAACAAATGTGGCCTATACTTCTCTGCCCTGTCTACAATAACCACACCTACTGATCTTGCAACGGTTCGTTGTAATAATCAACTATTTTTTGGTTCTCATTCCAAACCAAATTTATTACCTGGCCCCTCCCCTAGGGGGCCAGGTTAAGCAATGATCATGTCTGTGTGTCTGTGTGTTTCTGTCAGTCTGTCTGTCAGCCCGTGGCTGGGGCCAGGTCTGCCATCTCTGATTGCCTTGTTTTTGATGGAAGTACTCCAAACGGTTCAAAATGAATTACGCGAATTTGAACCCAATCACGTTCCCAGCAGGTGTAAAAGGCCAATGAGGGGACAGCATCTCCTTCACTCGCTCTGCCGGCGACTTAATCTTTCAGCACTTGAGCCCTATCCATGCTGGTTGTGCACACAAACCAATTATTCCCACCCAAAGTACCAGGGCCCATGAAAGTCAGCCTATAGTTGCAGTTCCAGCTTGAGAGGAACCAGCACAAATGGAATAGCTTGTAGGAACAGAACATCTATGACTCCAGATTAATTCCCAGTCCTTGCAGTTCTCATACTGACAGCCTTTGAACTGGATTGTGCAGTAATGCAGAGGAACTGGCACGCTCCATTTCTCAGCAGGAAGTAGTGGCTCACAAGCCAAGTCTGTTACACTGCATGGTAGATGTAAGGCCAGTTTTAACTAGGGCCAGACCATCTCATGCCATCTGCCCACAATAAGTGGTAACCAGCATGTTGTCCATCTTAAATGAAAGCAGAAACGTGTTGAAACTGGCCCAATAATTCTTCCCTCCTCAAAACTCGCAGACCATGATGCGCTACCAGCATCAACACTGTGCGAAACATACAAAGGCACCAAGATATTCAAAGAAACAACATATCCCATAATCCATGATTCTTCACAAACAAATCTGAACCATGGTCAAATCCCTTGGACCTCCAGGTCTGAGAACAGCAGGTTTTCCCACCCTCCCTGTACCTAGGAGTCAGGTGTAAAGACAGAGTGGCCAATCAGGGGCACTAAATGTTCATTTCCTTACCTGGGATAAAATAAGACCTTATATCCAAACTCAGTCCAATTAAAGATTTCAGGATCCCTGATCTCAACCTTAACTCAATCACCCTCGGTCGCTTGAAGTTGAGATGCCAACAGCTCTGCATGTACTCAGCTTTAGACTAGTTGGACCACTGTCAGTGGGTTCTAACATCTGCAGACAGGAAGCATGCCAGAAGTCTTACCATTTCAGAGATGCTCAAACCCAATCAACCCATTTCCAAGTTGTTCAGTTCCCATTTCACCCACATCTACATGCTGAACACGAGAACAGACTGTTCGCTTACAGTCGAAGATCTGCCTGCAGACCTTGATATGTGCAGTTATGATATAGATAATCAAGGTTATTCGTTTTATCGGAAAGTGGTTTACATGTTTTGGCTCATCTATGTGTACATAAACGATCAGCAAAAAAACAAAAGCAGTTTGGCTTGCTATAGGCATGCTACCAGTTCAAACATGACGTGGTTAAACCAAGAGAGTAGTTGCTCATGGGCAAGCATCAAGTTGCCACCATCAAAATACGTTTGATTTCACAGAGAAGCGGATTAAGTCCGCACAACTTTGTGATATACGAGTAGTCTGCTGTCTTCCAGGCAACAAAGCAAAGAAAATTGGGGTCGATCATCAAGCCAATACGCTCCTGAAGCCATATGCGAAGTTTAATGAGGTGTAAAAGCAACGCGATTTACATGCCAGCATTGGATAGGCTCTCACGCAATTCATACGTTACCCGCATTTCTCCCTCTGCGGCAGCCTGCCATAAAGCAAGCCCTGACATTTATTAACGGGCGGCATTACGCACAGTGGCGAAACTCATCATTGTTCACGACCGGCGTAAAGTCAATTCACACACGTTATTTGGTTGAATGGATTTCATAAGTTGTAACCAGTCGCGTAATATGCAACACATTCTGCCGGCGGTACTAACGTGCAGTGAGCAAACGGCAGTACCGCAATCGTTTCAGGATATTTCCTTAAATGCAAATCTCAATGTATTGGCAGCGTCGAGCACATCAGGTCTGTTCGAATCATTAACCGCACAAACACAATGAAATCGAGTCGTCATGCATTACATAAGCGTTTTCCCACCAGCAGACACGCCTCTGACCACATCACATGTGTCCATTAACCATCAAATGGGGATAAGGCGGCAGACAATCTTTCGTTCGAGATTACCTACTCTTATTTTTATTTTTACATGGCCACCGACTAATATACTACGCCTTAAATAAATCAACGTCGCAGGCCATGTCAAGTACGCGCAGTTCGATTTTGAGCCTGCTGGTGATCGGCGTCGTTACCTCACTTCATAAAAAGAAATTCAACGCCAGGCTTCACGGGTTTCTCTGAAGTCGCAGAATAACCAGCGTCATCTGCCTCGTTGTAACAGAACAGCAAAAGCAGAGACACGTTTGAGGCGAGTTTCCCCAAATTTGAGTTGGTTAAATAGCCCGTATTCGCTCAACAACCGTAACGTGGCATCAAGCTTGGGGTTTCAGAGCTCTGACAGGCTTGTTTAACAGGGCACTGAATGAAAGGCAATGTGGAGTTGGCTAACCAGTGTTTGCAGATCAGCTTTGCGATCCAAAATAGTTAGACGGGACTGTCGGAATACATGTGTTTCGGTGGCGAACGAGCGACTGAACTGATCCCGGACATGTTTCTCAGAAGTAACGTTAACGAGGGAGCCAGTTACGCATCAAGTTGCGGTACTTCAGGGGGAGGAAAGCTGTATGCGAGCGAACACCCTCAACCGGTATTCAGTTGAGCAAGACCGAGCCCATCTCCGCCTCAGAAGATCCCAACTCCCAAGTACGGGACAAATTCCCGGAACAATATGAACATGCGCCCCGAGTTAAGTGGCTTTCACACCGGACGCGGAACGAATTTGTCGCACGACAGATTACATTCAAAGTCAGTGCAAAGACGCGACGGACGCGTGCATTCGAGTCTCTGCATTGACTTTGAATGTAAACTGTCGTGCAAAAAAAATCGTTTCGCGTCCGGTGTGAAAGCAACTAACGTTACAGCCACAGCGAGCGAAATGGCCAAATTTCCGACAGACCAAACGGAGAATGAAATGCTCATTGGCTTCACATGCTGGTTACGCAGTAAACTTCCAATCGCTCACTTTAGAAGTCAGCAGCACAATATTCGATGCTCCAAACTGAGCTGATGGTTAACAAGCTAGATCGCAATGCTAACTCACCTTCCGTAGAACCAAAATCAAAATCACTGAACATACCACATGGACGCAAAACGCACTTGAAATTCAGCGGCAAAATCAGAGAACAATCCTCACCTCTGCGATCAATGTACAATATTCCAGGTGAACAATTTATATTTTATAAAAGCGTGTTTCTCCTGCCGACGGTTTATCCGTTCGCTTCCTCCCTGCCGCAGCTGGTGCTTCCGAGCTCGCTAATTCCTCAATTCTTTTTTTTTCCCAAATCCTTGGCACTAACGCATCGGAAGCTGCGCCCTGACTCTTCCCCGCCTCCATCTGCCTGGACGAATCACGTTCGGGATTGTGGTGAGCAGCACATGGAAGCGCCAATCATGAATCCGTACGACGCACTACGCCCAACCCTTAAAAAAGGAAAGGCGGGCGTTGCAATGGAAAAGAATGGCCAAAGAAGAATGAACGTGCATGTTTAACGCTAATAAGCAGATGATGTCCTGCCTGCCTTCTGAACAAGAGCCGTGACAAGCTGGCCCCTGGTTCTCACGGTTGCTGGACAGGCACGGAACGGTCCTCTAATAAGAAGCTGCGTCGACTTTGTGAAATGCAAGAATTCACCTCTGATCACTTGCTTATTGACCGGCGAATTATAATGCATTTGCGCAATTTACTATTTGCCAATGTGTGTCCTGGAGGAAATACTGCGTTCTTAGGGCTATTCGATGGTAGGCGACTTGGATTTACGTCGTATAGTAACACGGAGATTCCAGTTGCCTGTAATGTCTCTGCCCGTTCTCTGTCCCTAAGCACCCGCGGGAATCCCCGGATACCTTGCACGCTTCAACTAGTTTTGCTTATTTCATCAGCTCTTGAATACATTGCAAAAGTCCTTCAATGACATCTTAAATTGTGATACCTTTATCTTGAGAAAACTGAAAACAAATATAGGCTACGCAAAGACTTATCAGAAGTCAGAAGGGCTGGAAGCCAGATGGGTAGTGACGCTGCGTATGAACCGGCAGGTTCATAATGAATTTATAAAATAATTGCACCCCTGCTGGCATGATTTTAATCAAATAAGGAAAGTGGGAAAATTGTAGATGTAAATCCAGTGAAATAAGCGTCCAAACTTATTAAAAATTCGGCGCAGCTCTAACCATGACCTAACCAGAAAGTTGTATTTTACTCATGATTTTTAAAATCGGTACCCCTACACACACACACACACACACACACACACAATTATGGTTGTGAGCCAAGCGCCGATGACTTAAAATAAGAGCAAAACTGAAACATTGTTTTGGATATCGTTGGTATGTTTTCATTTTTGATCACGGTTCGTCTCAACGGAGTCTTCCGATTAATGTTTCCAAATGTTTAGAGCAGCATACCGAGTAAAATATTGGCCTACTTAAATAACGATTATACCTTCGATTTTCCGTTAGCCAATGCATAAACCGAAGCCGCAGGCCAGTCCGAAAACTTGTAAAATGGTTTCAGTTTAAAACAAAACAAAAAAAAAAAAATTTCATTTGTCAACAGCGCAAAAATCTAAAACACTCTAGCATCAAGCAATTTGGGGCTAGATGTTTATTTTTGTCTCCTGTATCAAAGCGTCAGCAAAAATAGCAAAGTTGACATTGTCTAGCAATAAATAAATAAATAATGATGTTGCAGAGAATTTTGTGCATTTCGAAAAATGTTTTGTAGGATGAGAGGTTTGTTGAAATATGCGTGCTTAAAACAAAATAATTGCATCCGGTATTTCCTGCGTTTAGAAGCGTGCAGCTATGTGTATCAGTCAAGTTAATCATGCCGCAATAGTGGCTTTAAACACAGGACCAGATATATGTTCACGCAAACTATTCAATTTGCATATTTATAATTTCTTCACTTCTTGATTTATTATGCAGTGTTGTGTATTAGTGCATTAACGTATAATCACTTCGCGTCGTTTATTGTTTTTACCGCTCGCAAATTATTAATCATACAGTAAAATAATTATTAATTGCTCGCACGGAAACTTGCTGTTGTCCCCTTTTGACATTTGCCACTAGATGGAGCTATTTTTTATTTTTGTTTTCTGTACAGCAGGGATGAGGGATCACCATATCGGGCCTTCAAATCCAAATCCAGCCCAGGTTTACTTTTCTCTGATAAGTTAACTGATTAGCTGAGCAATTAGTGATTAAGTGAGCAATAATAATTTGCCAATCCGTAATTTTTCATGGCCCACGAATAAAAGGATGGTGGAAAACCAGCAGTTCTTAGCAGTTAGGGACAGTGATTTTATGATCCCTGTTGTTGTGTATGGGGTTCTCAATATTGGTCCTAAGGGACCACAGTGTCTTTTGGAATATATTGCAACCACTGTTGCTGTCCCAAAAATCTTTTAATCACTTACTTTGTTTTAATCAGCTGTATTTGTCAATTAGAGGGGGTATTTAGCTTCTTACTACACAGTAAGAATAAATAGCCATGCCAAAAGCCCCGGGTCTATATTATGTTTTTACTGACTACTACACCGAAATAAGACCTACGTGAATGAATGAGCTCCTCCAGGTTACTACATACAAGTGTTCTTGTCATTTCTTTTCTTCAACTTTGACACAATATCAAAGCTGAACTAGTCGATACCTGTGCTACGCACTGGCATGATAACAGCTGATTGAATTAGCCGGCTTTACTTGGAAAATCGGCTTCAGAATGCAATTTTCACTTCATAACTAAGTTGGAAACCTGGTGCATCGTCTATGTGACACAGTAAAACCGGTGTATGCGGAAAACAGACTCCTTATTCATGGTAGTTTCGGAAGAGATGTGTGAAATTACGCAAATCGCCAACTCAGTAATAATATATAGAGAGGTTTGTATTTTTATCATTTGCTTAGCCTCTGAACTGCACATATTCTGATTAATGCTTAGCTTTGGTAACCTGCATTCATAACTATAGTGCCAAATGATTTCCACAGTTGGCCAGTCATATTTTTGTCTTAATTTTTCTCTTTTTTTATGCAGTTGATTCAAATATGGCTCTGTGTGAATATGAAACTTTCACTGCTTTTAGCTTTTATAGCTTTTTGACAATGTTGCTAACATCAACAGTACCTCATTCTTTATCCTGATACTGAACAACCCTAATTCCGAAATAGCTGGAATAAAGTGTAAATTGTGAATAAAATCAAAATGCAATGACTTTCAGATCACGAGCCAATATGTTATTTACAGTAGAAAATAGATGACATTTCAAATGTTTAAACTGAGACATTTTATATTTTTATCCACAAAATACACTTATTTCAAATTTTCTGGCTGCAACAGGTCTCAAAAAAGTTGGGACACAGGCAAAAAAAAAAAAGGGCCGAAAAACCAATTGATATATAGGAGAATCAGCTTAAAGAACATTGAGCAAGTAATTAAGTTAACTGGCATCAGGTGTGTAACATGATTGGCTATAAAAGGGATGTCTTAGAGAGGCTGAGTCTCTCAGAAGTAAAGATGGCTTGGCTCTCCAACCTGTGAAGGCTTGCGGAAAAAAATAAATAAATAAATCGTGGAATACTTTAAAAACAATGATCCTCAATGTCAAATTGCAAAGGCTTTGAAGGTCTCATCATCGACAGTGCATAACATCATCAAAAGATTCAGAGAAACTAGAAACATCTATGTGCATAAGGGACAAGACCAAAGACCTTTATTGGATGCCCCTGATCTTCTGGCCCTCAGACACCACTGCATCACTCACCGGCATGATTCTGTGATTGACATTACTAAATGGGCCCAGGAATACTTCAAGAAACCACAGTTTGCCGTGCCATCCACAGATGCCACTGTATCATGCAAAAAAGAAGCCGTTGTTGAGCATGATCCAGAAGCGCCGCCATTTTCTGTGGGCCAAGGCTCATTTAAAATGGACTGTAGCAAAGTGGCAAAGTGTCCTGTGGTCAGACGAGCCCAAAATCGTCATTCTTGTTGGAAATCATAGGTGTCATGTCCTCCGAGATAAAGGGGAGAATGACCACCCCTCCTGTTATCAGCATTCAGTTCAAAAGCCAGCATATCTGATAGTATGGGGATGCATTAGTGCATGTGGTGTGGGACACTTACATGTTTTAAAAAGCACCATGAATGCTGAAGGGTATATAAAGGTTTTAGAGCCACATCTGCTCCCCCCAGATGACTTCTATTCCAGGGAAGGCCTTCTGTATTTCAGCAGGACAATGCAAAACCACATACTGCAGCTATATTACAACTACATGGCTTCGTAGTAATAGAGTCCGCGTGCTTAACTGACCTGCCTGCAGTCCTGATCTTTCACCGATTGAGAACATTTGGCGCATAATTAAACGAAAAGTCCGTCAAAGGAGACCCAAAATTCTCCAGCAGCTGGAAGCCTGTATTAAACAAGAGTGGGATGAAATCCCAATGGATAAACTCAAGAAACCTGTCTCCTCAATGCCCAGATGCCTCCACTCTGTGTTAAAAAGAAGAGGGGATGCTACACCATGGTAAACAGGCCCCTGTCCCAACTTTTTTGAGAACTGTAGCAGCCATTAAATTTGAAATGAGCTCATTTTGTGGATAAAAATTTCTCAGTTTCAACATTGGCTATGTTATCTCTGTTCTTTTGTGAATAAAATACTGGCCAGTGTGATTTGAAAGTCATTGTGTTTTGATTTTATTCACAATTTACACTTTGTCCCAACTATTTCAGAATTGGGGTTTTATCTTTAGAAAAAAAAATACCATGCAAAACTGTGCAGTACTTTCTCATTCATACTTTGGGATCACTTTACAGTTAAAGGAATTTTAAAAGAAATAGTGTTTTTTTTTTTACTCTCAAATGTCAAAAGGGGTCCAATTTCACCCCAGGTATATTTGTCAGGGTTCAAAGGAAAACAGTAAAATTCAACCAATCATGTGCTCTTGTTCTTTGTGCACCAGCAAAACAGATTTGTGTGTGTTACATGGTTCTGCAAAGCAGGCCCCGAAATCCATTCACCATCTATACCCCTGCTTCCTGACTATGGCCAGTCCCAGCTGACTACGGGTGAAAGGCAGGGACCCACCCTGGACAGCTTGCCAATTCGTCGCCAGGAGCACACACCATTCACTCACACACTCATGCCTACAGGTAATTGGGGGTCTCTTATTATCCTCACATGCATGACTTTGGACTGTGGGAGGAAACCAGAGAACCAGGAAGAAACCCACATGAACACAGGGAGAAAATGCAAAGTCCACACAGAAAGGGCACAGGCTGGATTTGCACCAGCACCTCCTTGCTAAGAGGCAACAGTGCTGTCCACTGCTGAACCATGTCACTTGCAAGCCCTAAATGTTTTGCCAAAATTGCAGAGTCTGTGCACATTTGGGGTCCTTTTTCAAACCTCAGGGGGCACAAGGAACATAAATGGTGGAAACCCATTGAACAAAATGAGCCTCCATCCATTCTGAGCCAAATACTGAGAGATGAGGCAGAACAGTATAATGATGGGGTGTTGAACAGGACTGAAGAAAAGGACTGCGCTATTTCCACCGTGCGGCTGAGATTGATTATTCAATACATTCTGCAATTTGAAATGGTCCCCTCGTTGAGTTATTGAGGTGTTTTGATTTCAAGCTAGAGGCTCGCTATTAACGCTTGAGTAAACTTGTAAATCACGTCCCATGTAAATCACGAGAAAGTACATCATGTTGTTGGGACACTATTCCCTGCTTGGGTTAACTAGCTTTGTTGCTTCTGAAGTTAAATGAGTGCAGCATAATCATCAATGATGAAAACTGTTCGGTACTCCCCACCCTTAGCAGGGAAGTGATCTTTCATGGGTGGCTAACATAAAGAAAGTTTTTGCGCATTATCAAGAATTCATGACTGTGTGACTGTGCTATGGTAAGGTGTGCTCAGGATTACTAAGGCTGTGATTACATGGATAAATTTGGTGTAGGAGTTTTTCTCAAGCAGAAGACAAGGAAGGATTTAAATATCATCGCTCTCACAAGCCATGCAAGAATAACACGGTGAATAGAAAGGATATGAGCGTACGAACACACGCGCACAACATTAATTACCTCATTCTCCCAGCTGCGAGGGATGTGATTGGTCACATGGACTGCCCCATGTTATTCCGCAACCGTTTGTTTGAATTGTGTGTGTGTGTGTGTGCGTGTGTGTGTGTGTGTGTGTGTGTGACTGTGAGTGTGTGTACACGTGTGAGTATGTGTCAGTGAGTGTGAGCATGTGTACACGTGTGTGTGAGTATGTTTGTGTGAGAGTCTGTCCCAATATGAGAGTGAAACATTACCTTTGACAAAGAACTTTTTTTTTCCCCAAAAACTACATAACGGTACGTTCCCTGCATCTCGTCAATGTGCTGCTTATCACCAACCCAGCCTCTGTATTTACTGGTTAATCGGACTGCAAAACTTCAATGTTGACGATGATGCAACCAAAGGGAAAATTTGTTGTCATGGATTTTGTGTTCATGCAACACTATTCTTCTGAAAAAAATTTTTTTATTTATGAACCATGTTAGATGTGGTTAAAATATGGGTATGAGTTAGAATGATGAAGTCAATACCAATTTTTCCTCATAGTTTTTGTAAAAGGGAATGGTCGAGAGACACCGGGGAAAAGGTGACTGAGAAAAAAAAGGTTGCTGAGAGAACTATGCGGTTAGATTTCACAAGATGCACTTCCTTGACAACTGCCTCTAACTATGGAACGGCACTGTGTCATGATTACCAAAAAAATAAAATGGCAAAAAAAAAACTATATAATGGAAAATAATGGCAAAATAAGATGAAAAATGAACCAAAAAGATTTTTTGCGTAACGTGAGTAATGCTGACAAAAGTCTGCCTGGAAGAACCATTAAGCAGAATTTTTCCAATGTTGTTATATGTGGACCTTGAGAGTGGCCTATGGTTATCGTGGTGAAAAAATAAGAATGTTTAGCCTATGCACAAAATACATTTATTCGAGAGTCCCGTGCTTTAAATGTAACGTGAGTAATGCTAGAATTGCCCGCATGCTTTGTACCCAAGGTGTGTCTTACCTTTCTTTATAGATGGTTTCCTCTCGGGTTCTTTTTCCTGAGGCTTCTTTGGAACATCAAAGGCTTTCTTCATCTGCGCTACTGTTACTGACTGCCCCTGCTCAAACGCTCCATCAGGATTTTCCTCAGGTCTCTTTACCCTGTCCTGGTGCTTGGCCTTCTCCTGCATCTGAATAGTTTCCTTTATGAGCTCGGAGACAGGCCTGGATTTTACAACATCCTGGAATATTTCTGCCCCAGAGGCAGAGTCCAGACCAGGATGGACTGGCCTTTCCTCCTCAATGACTCTTGGCGATGGAGACACCGAACTTGGGCCTCTATCATCAAATTCTACTGTTATATTGTCCTTGCCTTCGGGCTGTGGGTAATGTTCCAGAATATTCCTTCCAGTCCCTGGTGATACTTGTTCAGCCTTAGTGCTAGTGTGTGGCTTCACTTCTGAGTGGGGATTTTCTCCCTTATCGCCTTCCTCTGTTGAGGATCGTGAAAGTAAGGTCTCCGAGGGCAATATTGTGTCTTTTTGGGGATGATCCGCAGTTTTTACTGGGAGTGAGAGGTTAACAAAAGCATGACTGTGCTTCACATCCATGTATAATTCAGAGGGTCTTTCTCCTCCTGCGTTTTCCTTGACGTTCATTGCGTTCGGAGAAAGAACGTCAGCCGTGGAGATGGAGGAAGACCCAGTAGCTCCTTGATCAAAAATACTCCAGATGGAAGAGCTATCCTGATTAGATGGGGTTTCCTGGGTTTCCTTTGGGAAAGTCTCTGTAAAGGCTGAAAACCCATCCCCTATCTTTTCCATTGCTTGCGTATGCGCATCATAGACTGTAGTGCAAATTTTCAAATTCAGAGAGTCAGGATGTGATGGATTTGGAGTGCTCGGTGGGTCAGTTTGATGCTCTGGATAGACTTTACTCACTCGCGATTGACTGGTAAAATCAGCAATACTATCATGCATTTCTCCCTTATGAATAACTGCATAGTTTTTTTGTTGATCGTCATCATTATTGCTACGCAAAGAATCATCTGGGCTGTGTTTACAATCAGATTTAGATGGTGATTTTCCATCAGCTCTATAACATGCAAGGCCACCTTTGCTCAAATCACTCTGACCCAATGTTGCTGTCACTTTTTCAAGACTTGATGAAGACACAGATCCCGCCATTGTCCCATCTAGATGAGGAAACACGTCTTGTCCCTGCTTACCTGCAGCATGCAGATGACTCACTGAAATGGCTGATGCCACAGGCTGCAGTAGTTTTGAAGGAACCGCTTTGTTCTCTGTTCTGATCTGCTGCACTCTCAAAGCAACAGCTTCCTTCAACAGATTCTCCTTATATGGGGCTTTTGACTCAGGGGAAGCTGATGTTTCATCCATCGTCTCAGAGTCAGTGTCAGCTCTGCGTTTGGTTTTGCCCCCTGTTGTTATTGAACCACTAGGCTTTTCATCTGCATTCTGAGTGGGATTCCACTTTGATAACTCACAGTCTTTGCGGCCGGTGAGCGTTAACACAGTTGATTGCCTGGGCTTGAGTTCTGCTGAGGAGTTTATGGAGGGAGGTTCAGACAGTCCGGGATTAGCATTGCTCAACAGAGATTCAACCTGGTCACAGTGCTTTGGCCTCACAGCCTGAGATGCTGGACCTTCATACATCTCCTGCCTGGAGTCCCCACCTGTGCAACGGAGATCCATCATTGCAGGTACCGCTCCAGTGCCTCCTTCATTTCCTTGAGGCAGACCTTCATTGTTTGCATTGTATTCTTCCGGAGCTTTCTTCTTGTTATCAGTTAGCAAACATCCAACATGCGTCAACTGAGGTTTCTCAGAATCTACCATTTCCTTTTCTTTCTTTATCTCATTCTTAATGAAGAATGTGACCGCAGGATTGTCACAAATTAGTTCTCCACGCCGAGCATGTGCATGTATGTCAGGTTCCTCATTGTCCTGGGGGCACAATGGAAATGTCCCATCATAGTCGGTCTCTTTCAGCGAGGTGTCCGTAAATGCAAATGCCTCGTCAGCATTTTCCTGCGAGCCGGGACAGTCCCGTTCAAAAGAGTCAATAGGCATATCCCCCGTGATGCGTTTCAGAGCTGTGTGCCGGCTTGCCTTTAGGTCGGCTTGCCCTACTGCTGCTTCCTGTAGTTGAAGTTTTACGACATCTCGGTGTTGGTGTTCAGCGGCAGTATCCTCAGTAGAAGGCTCTTTGAGACCTCCTGCATCAACGAACGGGTCATTTTCTACTGAAGAGTACGTTTGTGATATTTGCTGATTGTTCTTGCTTTCTTGAACAGAATTATTTTTGATATGTACACGACATGCATGTTCTACTGGACTGAATCCCACGGAGCATACATCCTGGCACAAATTTACAGCCCCAACTTCAGCTTTGCGAGAAATTTGGGACTCTTCTAATGTGTGAAATTCCTGGGGCCTGGTCACTCCTGTTGCCCCTAGTGTGTCAACCTCCAGGGTTTCCGGCGAGGACTCAAGGGTCCCGGCCTCACTGGAGTGCTTCTTTTCTCTCATATATCCAGAGGTAAATCCAGCTGTCTCCTGCAGTTGGTCATTAAACGAGCTCACCCTCCCTCCGGTGGTCTCGGTTTCAGAGAACGGAGTCTCCTCAGGTTCTCGGCCTCCGGCCAAGATGTTAACATGTCTTTCTTCACAGGTGAGCATGTCAGTTGATAGTTGCAGAGAGAATGCCTCTATTGTAGCCGTGTGGATGACAGGGGGGGAACTGGTTTCGATCTGATGTTCCTCGTCTGTCTCCTGGAGTTCAAAATCCTGCTGACTCTGCACCACATAGCGTTCTTTCGCAGAGTCTGAAGTGTTGACGTCTTTTGTGAGCCGGTCTGAAGTTGTGCCAGTGACAGCTGCTGTTTCAAATGAACAGTCAACTCCCAGGTTCTCTAGCTGGTTTGCAGCTTCGATCCTGAATCGACGCTCCGTCTCGCTCCGGGCCTTGCTCGCACGGTCTTTTGAAGCCATCCCTTCTTTGGGCACGGTCAGGTCTGAGTGTGTGCGGCAGCCGAACTCCGCGCTCCGCGGTGGATCCTGTCTCATCTCTGACTCCCGCTGACTCAGAAGACCAGCTCCGCCTTCCCCTCCCTCTCCCGCCTCCTCTCTCACCCCCTCGGCAGCGGGGGGGCCGTTCGCGTTGTTCTCAAGCACAGGTGCCGCCGGGTCCAACTCCTTTGGGCCGGCCTCCAACTCCGCGAGGCCCGTTTCCTCAGAATCCTCCCTTCCAACTCCGCCGGCCTGTTCACCGAAGCCCCCTCCCTTCCCAGCTTCCGCGGCATTGCCCAGATCCCCAGAGGCCGAGCTGAGACGCCGTCCCGCCGCACTGCCGCCTGCCCCTTCGTCTGCCCCCGGTGTCCCCTCGGCCGTGGCCTTGTCTTGCTTTTGCCCCATTGTAGCCTGTGGAAACAGAGAGACAGTGAGAGTGAATTATCACCCTCTCACTGCAGCCACCAGCTCCTCATGATGCTATGTGTTAGGCATGCCATTCCGGTTGTGTTTATCCGACACAGCTCCCTGCGCTCGGCCCTTCCACAGCTGCTCTCTCTCTCTCTCTCTCTCTCTCTCTCTCTCTCTCAAAGAGGAAAGTTAAATTCAAACAATTCAATACAAACAGTAACACTTCTAAAGAGTTTCAAAAACAGTTGAATAGTAAATAGTTTACAGCTAAATGGACTTACTGTGACCACACAAAGTAAAGAAATTAATAACAAAATAAATTTTTGAAAAACTAGCTCATTCCATATATTGTTGTACACAGTTTAGAAATAACACATGTTGTAGCGATGGAGTTATACACAACATAGAAATGTTTTACCCTGAAACATGTCCTATTTTGTGACAAGCAGTTCTATTGTAAAGCAATTCTCTATATCACTCTCTCTATTCAGTCTTTTTCTCTATCCCTGTTTCTCTTTATTCATTGTTTATCTCCTCCCTCTCTATTCCTCTTTTTTTAAGTCTCTCCTTCCCACGCTCTGTCCCACCCTCTTCTCTCTCTCTCTTTTAATATAATCTGCCTCTCCTTCTTTTCCTCTCATCACCCATCCCATCCCCTCTCCCTCTAGATTCACATTCTGTCTTCCCCATTCTCTCCATCAACCTTTCTTTGTCTCTTTTTTTCTGCAACTCCCTTTCCCTCTCTCCCAACCCTGGGGTCGGTAATTCAAAGCTGTCCCGGTATGTGGCTAAACTGAGCCAGGAAGTGAGTAACATGCTAATCATCAGGTATAAAAGAAGAACCTGGGGACTTTCAGCTTTCAAACAAAATGGCCTCCGGTGTGCAACGGTAACACCCTGTGATAGTTCTTCAGACTTAGCAAGATCTGGAACTGCAACTGAAATATACAATGTATTTTAAATTATGCTTATATTTTTATATTATGACCAAATGTACGAGCAAACACAGAACCTGACTAAGTCTTGTAGGTCTTGAGTATCTCTGTATACGGTCATCTTGTGACCAGCTCTCACCCCACCAGCTGTTGCCTGTTTGCTATAGGCCACCACAGGGTTGAAATAAATTGGAATCACAAGGGTTTGCTCCGAGCGTCTGGGATTCTCTGTTGAAGAGCTGACCTCTGAAGTTTGTCACTGGCTTGAAGTGCAGAAATGAGGGTTGGAGGAACCTCAAACAGATAAATAGGCCAACAATGTGAGCAATGTAAACAAGAAAATTACTTTTACACACTATGAACCAGATAAAGGATGATGCATTTTGGTTCTCATGGTTAGATTTCTTAAGTAAAGAGAAAAAACTTCTGGCACTTCATTCATATGGGCTCATATCAAGTGTCAGATCATCATGTATTTTATCAAACTGTACTATGAATGGCCTTTAAAATTGATTGAGAATTTTCAAATCGGCTTCTTCCTATTCAGAATAACATTCACTCATGCGCCTTGTCTCGCCAAGGCAATGGATTTGGGGTCACTAGACAAATAGAAATCCCAAGAACCATGTAATTCGCACCCCAAAATAGGCTGACTGCAGCAAATAAAACTGAAAAAGGTATTCAGAGTAAAATGTATGAATAATAATATTTGCAAGTAATTTCATGTGTATAAGACAAGAATAATAGCTGACACAGTAGAATGAAATGTTTTTCAAAACTGATCTCTATGAGCTTGTCTCCTTAAATTGCATGGTGTCTAATCAAATCTAACTTTTGCATGAACGTTTTGATTTTGTCTTTTTGGCCCAAGTTGTTGCTTAACATGCATGGAATATGATGACATCACCCCTATTCTCAGTGCTGGAGTCTGGACAGCTGTGCTGGGTTATATGTATCTAACAGCGCGGTCTGAGTGGACCCATCTAAAAATAACATTTACTGTTATAATTCATACACCTGCTGACACACCGCCTCTGACTAACTCCGATGGGTTTCCCATAATTGCACGTTAATGCATCACCCTCCTGTCTCTATTGAATCTTATACAGCCGGTTTGTGTACAGTTCTCAGCAATGCAAATGGACCGGCGTAATAAGTAAACAAACTGAGCAACAGCTCGTTTATGCGAAAGCCATGAGTGTTTACCCTATCTGTGGCTGCCTTATCATGTGACATTACTAAGCATCTACTAGAGTGACGTGCATTCGCAGCGGAGAAGTTAGCAATGTCCTGGGGCTGCATTAAGTGAATTTAAACGGCAGTACATGCACATGTGTAAAAATTCAGCTCCAAACTGAAATTGTACCGAGTAGCATGGAATTGATAAATGTATATTTTTTTACCATTTGAAAGGTATTTTATATGTGTAAGATCTTAGAAATGTCTGATACTATTATATAAATAGTTCTAAATTTTCAAAAGACATGGACATGCAGTATTTTGTCATTTGAAGTCCTCCATCATGTCACCAGGTGCCCAGCCAATTAGCGATTATAAGCCATTTCCAAATCTTTTCTTTTGTGACCTCGCAAGGAGGTAAGTCCCACCTAAATAATGAAGCATCTGATTGACTGGTTTCCTGAGGTTGATCAGTCTTTCTTGCCTTTGAGTGGTCACTTCTCCCGGTGATGTCACAAAGGAGATGATGTGGAAATCACTTATAATGGCTGATTGGCTGTGCACCTGGTAACATGATTGGGGACCTTTAATGAATTAGCAAATGCTGATCATCTTCACAATGCAAAGACTACTGATGCAAGCTTAACATAAATTGGCCAGCCAATTCTATTGATAACTAAATGACTTTAACACATAATGAACCTAATAGTGGATTAAATATTTTGGTTCATATGTTTTGAGTTTCGAAGAGAGTAAAATTTTGGCTCTTTGTTCATATGGTGTCAGCTCATATCCCAATTTTTATCATATTGTGCCAAGACTGACCTTCAAAACTGCTTTATATTTGAATGTGTAATATTTTATAGTAATTCTACTTCATCCTATTCAGATTAATGTCCACTCCTGTGCTCAGGACACTACTCAAGATTGAATTGGTTGAATAGAATACCAGCTTGCACATCCACAGCTTGGATAGTTGTCATGGATGCCCAAGGTAGCAGAAATCAAATGAAAGCACAATGCTGTACTGGTTTAATGTACAGGTCAAAACCTTGACTGCACCCGAATAATCGTTTCTGCATAGGAAAGTTCCGAACTCCTAAAAACTGATCCGGAAATAATTATGTGGCAGCCATGATAAGTGCATTTGAATTCTTTAAATGGTAAGAAATGGTGTCTGAGTGTTTCCTAATTTACGTCCTTTAGCGTAGGGTACACAGACCCATCCTTTCGGAAAGAAAGGAGGTAACACTATCCCACAATTCTGCACAGCAGCAATATTTAAAGTGGTGACCATTCATCTGGCCAATCGCGTGAAGAAATGTATATGATGGGCAGGGGACTCATGATCACGCTGCCTGATGTAAGTGCATTTGGATTCTATAATTAATGCGATTGTCTTCCTAAGCCGTTAGGAATTCCCTTTTACATCTTTCCTTTTATCTTATGATGTTTTCCACCAAGGGTTAAAAATAGCGGCAAAGAAACTGCACCAACTTGGCCAAACATGGCCAAAATGGAATGCCCCCTATTGGCCAAAGTATCGGTCCGATTCGGCTCGAAATCAAACTTGGTCTAGACCATATCACCATATATACACGTGAAATATGAAAAGGATTGGTGAAAAATTGAAGACGCTAGAGCGCGGACAAGCCAAAGGTTTACGCACACACGGACGCAGGCAAGCAAGCATGCACGACAGACCACCACTGAAGACCCCAAGCATAACATAAGCCCCTATGGGCCTTTTGGCCAAGCGGGCAAAAAATTGGTTAGGAATTAGTGGATGGGACTTCATTTTTTTGGCTAAAATGCACAACCCAAATTCCAAAACAGTTGGGATGCTGTGTAAAATGTCAATAAAAACAATGCAATTATTGACTGATCTCAAACTGTCATTTCATTCGCAGCGGAACATAAACAACACATCAGATGTCAAAAGTGAGACATTTTACCATTTCATGAAAAAAATTTGCCGATTTTGAATTTGACGGCAACAACACATCTCAAAAAAAGTTGGGATGGGGCCGTGTTTACCATTATATAGTATCCCCTCTTCTTTTAACAAGTCAACAGACCATCTGCTTCAGTTTTGAGAAATGGTTAGCAATACGAACTTATGGGGTCCCATGGGGAATAGCTTTAAAAACTCATCCACTTCATTCTCTGCTGGATGTCAGAGGTCGAACTAGAAGTTTAGTATCTAAAATATATGTACTATTAAATTCTATCTGCCAGCCTCTGGCAATTCATCAGATCTGGAATTGGGATCTTGACTGTTCGGCAGATGAAATTTGCTGGTCAACAGTCTGGGCCAATTTAGACCACAGCTCAAAAAATCCCAACCACAAACTGATACAACCTATGGATGTATTTAAAATGTATCTCACCCCCAGGAAGCTCTATCTGATGAAGCTCATATCCTCTCCTACTTGTGAGCTCTGCCCCAATGGAGACACAGGGTCTTTTCTGTACGTTTTGGAACTGTCCAGGAGTAGTGCATTTCTGGAAAATGGTTGCTACAAATTTATCTGACCTGCTTGATGTAAGATTGCCCTATTGCCCAAAACTACTCCTTTTGAATGATACCTCCTCTGTAAACCTTTCGTGCCATCAGATGCTAGCACTTTTTGTTGGTCTTACAGCGGCAAAAAAAATGTTTGCTCTTCGCTGGCAGCCTCCACATTCCCTCTCATTGGCTACAATCTCTATTAGATAAATCATATATGGAGATGTCAGTTGCAAAAATTCATAATGCCAAGCAATCAACCATCAATGCCTGGGCTTCATTTACTGACAAAGTGAAAGATCTTCTCTGCGTGAACAGTGGGTCATAAACCCTGTATGAAAATTCAGTGCACATGACATACAATGGCTCGCGTATTCACTTTTATACTTTACTTTTAGTATTTGTATTTTCTTGTTTTATTTTTCTTTTTTTTTTCCCTTTCTCCTTTTAGTCTATTAAGGCCCATGCATTGTATTGCAATCGAGATTGCCGCCAGGGGTGGGGGGGGTGGGAGTTAGCTGTCTTTGCTGTGTATCTGTTGAGATGTTGTTGTTGTTGTCTGTGGAAATAACAATAAAAAATTGTTAACAAAAAAAAGTTTTGGGAGAAATGTTGTCCCACTCTTGTCAGATGTAGGATTCTAACTGCTTATCAGTCCTGGGTCTTCTTTGCCGGATTTTTCATTTTATGATGCGCCAAATGTTTTCTATTAGTGAATGGTCTGGACAGCAGGCAGGCAATTTCAGCGCTCAGACTCTTCTACTACAAAGCCATGCTGTTGTAATGGATGCAGTACATGGTTTAGCATTGTTTTGTTGAAATATGCAAGGCTTTCCCTGAAAGAGACATTGTCTATATGGGAGCATATGTTTTTGTAAAACCTCTAAATCAGTGGTGTCAAACTGACCCGTAAACGGGCCAAGAGGCTGCAGGTCTTCAATCCTACCAAGCAGAAGCTCACCTGAAAGCACTGATTTAATCAACTGATCTAGGCCTGCACAACTGATTAGTTGTATCAGGTGCGCTTCTGCATTGTTGGAGTGAAGACCTGCAGCCTCTTGGCCCGTTTACGGGTCAGTTTGACACCCCTGCTCTAAATACTTTTCAGCATTGATAATGCCTCTCCAAATGTGTAAGCTCCCCACGCCATAAGCACCAATGCAACCCAATACCATCACAGATGAAGCTTTAGAACTGTGCGCTGACAACAAGCTGGATGGCCCCGCTCCTCTTTATACCGCTCATCACAGTGTCCGTGGTTTTCAAAAAGAATTTCAAATTTTAATTTATCTGACCGCAGAACAGTCTTCCATTCCGCCTCAGTCCATTTTAAATGAACTTTGGTCGAGAGAAGAGGGCGCCGTTTCTGGATCGTGTTCACATATGTCTTCTTCTATGCAGCTTGTATTTTTAGATTGCATGGCAAACGGCGTTCACAGACAATGATTTCTGGAAGTGTTCCTGAGTATATGCAGTGTATTCCAGTGCAGAATCAGGCCCGTTTTTAATGCAGTGCCACCTGAGGGCCCAAAGATCACGAGCATCTAATATTGACCTTCGGACTTGTCCCTTGCGCACAGAGATTTCTCAGGGTTCTCAGTCTTTTGATGATATTAAGTACTGTAGATTTAAAGTCTCCGCAATTTTAGATTGAGGAACATTTTTCTGGAATAGTCCCACAATTTTTAACTGCAGTTTTTTTGCAGATTGGTGAATCTCTGCCTCTTTAAAATGCTCTTTTCATACCCAGTCATGTTACTGACCTGTTGCCTAATTAGTTCCAAAATGCTCCAGCTGTTTTTTATTAGTACCACTTACAGTTGCAATAAAAATTATTCAACCCCCATTGCAAATTGGGTTGAATCGCAAAATTTACTTTCAGCTGTTTGTGATAAACAGATTAAACAAGAACATTTTAAATAGCTCAGCACAACTAATATTACAAGTGGTTTCTCCAAATTTAAGACAAAATGTCATTTTGATGACTCCTGGAGTCTAAAAATTATTCAACCCCCTGAATAGAATCTCTCATCAGAGCATATTTGCAAATCAGATGTTGTCTCAAGCACACCTAATGCATCTAATCAAGAGCTTAATTAGTCGCATCAGGTTTGCTTGAGATAGAGCACATCAAATACTTCCACTCGCTAGGGGTTTGTTGACAGTGACATTTGATTGCATATCAGAAATATGGCTGTCAATAGAATAGTCCAAAAAGCTAATAGAGGAGATCATTGCCTGGCACAAATAAGGAAAAGGATGCAAAAAGGAAGCACAGGCACTGAGGTTTTGTAGAGATACAGCTGGAAGCATAGTTCACAAGTTCAGAGTTAAAGGAAGAGTGGTTACAGTACCAGGATGTGGCAGAAAGAGGAAGCTATCAATGGCCGTCACCAGATTCCTGAGGAGACGGGTGGTCAAAAACCCTTGAGTGACTGCAGGAGACCCGCAGCAAGACTTGGAGGCAGGAGGCACTGAGGTTTCAGTTCGCACAGTAGGGAGCAGATGACACGTTGAAGGTCTTCAAGACAAACATCACAACTGATCCAAAAGCACAAACTCCAATATGCTCAAAACCATTTCAATAAGCCACAGAAGTTTGGGGGTATTGTTCTGTGGAGTGATGAAACAAAACTGGAATTTTTCAGGCTTATGAATCAGTGGTATGTCTGCAAGAGGAATAAAGAAGCAAATGCTGAAAAGTACACCCTGCGTACATTGAAGGGCTTTTTGATGCTCTGTGGCTGCCTTGCTGCCTCTGGCACTGGAAACCTGTAAAGTGTGGAGGGCGACATGGATTCATTCAAGTACCAGGATATCCAGGAGAAAATATTGTGCCGTCTGTACGCTTTGGCATCATTGGACCTTCCAAAAGGACAGTGATCCTAAGCATACCTCAACATCCACCAAGGCTTGGTTTCAGAAGAAGTCTGAGAAGATTCAAGAGTACCCATCATTTCGCCTCACTTACACCCAATAAAAAATCTCTGGTAGGATTTGGAGAAGACAGTTGCAGCATGCAAACCCTCGTATATTAGTGAACTGGAGGCCATTGTCCATTAGGACTGGGCTAAGATTTCTTGGGAATGCTGCCAAAAGCTGACATCTGCCTATGCGTCACATTTCCAGCAGGTCACAGTGGCAAATGGGTGCTCTACTCGGTATTAAAGATGCTTGTCATGAAGGGTTGAATAATTTTGAGCCTACAGTATTCATTAAAAGTGGCCTTTTGTGTTGAATTTGGAAAAGCCACTTGTAATATTTGTTGTGATGAGACATTTAAATTGTTGTTGTTTGGTTTGTTCATTGCAAACAGCTGAAAGTTTGTAAATTTTTCCATTAAACCTAATTTGCAACGGGGGTTGAATAATTTTGAGCCTACAGTATTCATTAAAAGTGGCCTTTTGTGTTGAATTTGGAAAAGCCACTTGTAATATTTGTTGTGATGAGACATTTAAATTGTTCTTGTTTGATTTGTTCATTGCAAACAGCTGAAAGTTTGTAAATTTTTCCAGTAAACCTGATTTGCAACGGGGGTTGAATAATTTTGATTGCAACTGTACTTTTCCAGCCTTTTGTTGCTCCTCTCCCAACTTTTTTGAAATGTGCTGCTATCAAATTCAAAAGGAGCTAATATTTTTCATGAAATGGTAAAATGTCTAACTTTTAACATCTGATATGTCGTCTGGTTCTATTGTGAATGAAATGTGGGTTTATGAGATTTACAAATAATTGCATTCTGTTTTTATTTACAATTTATGCAGCAAACCCAACTTTTGGAATTGGGGTTTAATTTCACTTCATAAATGAGCCCCTGATAACAAGAGTGGTCCAAATAATGCTTTTTCATTTTGGGACCACTATTGCACTGACCATTTTATGCATTCTTGAAGTGTGGAACATGTAACCCGCCTATTGCAAAAGTACTGCAACTTCACCAAGTTAGTCCATTATTGTATTTCACAGATAGACCACTAAGGAATCGTTTTAAGATTAGAACTTTAAAAAAGACAAATCTGGAGTTAGACCACTTTTGTTCTCAGGGGCTCAAATGGTATAACAGGTCAGTTAAGCCAAATGAAGTATTGCTGCCACCCAACTATGATTTCTTTTGAAAAGTTATTTCTTTGAGCGGTCTCTCGAACTTGAATTGTGCCTAATCAATTTCAGTGTTTACACTAATGTTTTGATTTCGTCCAGTATAAATCATGTCTAGTTGGGCCAAAAAGAGACAAGCTTGTTGCTTAACATGCCTGGAGCATGATGACATCACTGTGCTAATGTCTGCACAGCTGGGCTGGGTAATATGTATATAACGATGCAGACTGAGTGGACCCATCTAGAAACAACACTTCCTGCAATAGTTCGTACCCCTGCTGACACACTGTTTCTTACCGATTCTCATCATTGTGTGTTAATGCATCACCTCTTCTGTCTCCAGTGAATCTACCAACAATTTGGGTGCCGATTATCAGCAATGCTAGTGGACCAGCATTTTTGTAAACAAATTGAACAACGGTTTGTTCGTGTTTCTCTCTCCACAGCGTCATTATCGTGTGATATTACTGTGCCCACCAGTGACAAGAATTTGCAGTAGAGTAATTCTGTAACATCTACGCATCTCTACGCAAGGTATGCCAGCGAACGCGAGCTCAGGGGTGCGTTTCCCAAAATCACAGATGCTAACTTACGTAGTTGGGCCCATTGACTGTGAATGGACGAACTATGTAAGTTGCTAACTTAGTTAGCAACTATGCTTTTGGGAAACGCGCTCCTGCAGGTCCGTTCCAGTCCGTTCACAGAGAAGCCTGAACGCGCGTCGCTTGCTGCACTGTGCCTCGTCAGAAAGCAGTACACTGCTCATGCAATAGGGGGTAGCATTGCAAGGTTTAAAGAACAAAGGCTACAAAATCCCTGAACAATTATAAAGCCTTGAATCTGTCTTTATAATTTTTCTCTATTCCTTCATGTGTCATGTACCCCTCTGTTTGTTATCCTTTTAGTTATTTTATTGTTTTCTACGATTACTTCAAACGAAGTCTGTATGTCTTTTTTCACAGTTTGTTGTCCACTGTATGACTGAAATCATACAATAAAAGTTGATTTTAAAAAAATTGGGTTAGCAAACTCTTTGGGGCGGCACGGTGGCACAGTGGTTAGCACTACTGCCTCACAGCAAGAAGGTTGTGGGTTTGAATACTCTCCACACCCTTCTGTGTGGAGTTTCCTCACAAAAACATGAATCCGTGTTTGCGTGGGTTTCCCCCATCCACAAAAACATGCATCATAGGTACACACCAGTACCCCTGACCATGCAAGAAACTGGCCTTAGAACTAGAATAAATCCCCGGGCGCTGCTCTGTCGCTGCCCGCTGCTCCCAACCATAGGATAGGTGAAATTGCACGGGGTTCAATAAAGTATATCTAATCTCACGGAAATACACGCGTCGATGCGACGTGTTACAAAAATTTGGACGATACGCAACAACGTTGCTCGAGTCGTTGCAGTGCGTAGAGTATGAACGGCCCTTAGGCGTGAGTCTCTCCTCTTAGTGGCATTCGCGTTTCTGTGCCGTTGTCAGCAATTATTCAATCAACGCGCACTGAAGAAATTCACTCGAAGATTTTAAGACATTGTGCATCAAGTTAATCAGTTTCACGTGCATTACGGTGGATTTCCCCGCTAATGACATAGAAATCGATTATGACTCGGGAATACTCTGGCTTATCTTTACTGAGGGATTAAAAGCAATGGAATTGCATAAAAACGTTTCAAATGGTCTTATTTCATTAAAACAATTTAAAAGATTATGAAATACATGCATGGTTTCCAATCCCTGAGTGAAGAGAAGCACGGGAAGTCCGGAGTCACAATCGCTTTCCATGTTACTTGTAATGAGGTGCAGCTTTATACAAGTGAAACGGAAACTTCAATGCACAAGGATTTTAATTCCGCATGAGAATCTCATTTCGCATTGAATGGATAATTACGGACTACGGTGAATAAGCCTAAAAATGCGTAAGACCTACGCTGGATGAGTGAGACTTGGCATCTCTGTAAAACGAGACTTGAAGGAAGTTCGTGAAATACCGAAAAACTTCCGAAATCACCCGAAGCTTGTCTGCACGCAGACAGGGGAGTGCACTGGCAAGGTTACACAAATCACATCAGACATGACAGTGGAAACGATGTGCAATGCCCAGAGGTGGAAAGTCCTGGTTCAGAAAGTAAAAATCCTTCCCAGAACTTTACTCCAACCACTTGGATTTACTTCTGACAGGAGATGGAGCCAATATGAATGATCAGGTCATTCTGTGGTAGGGAGAAAGACCTGGCAGGACTTTTACTTTCTTACCCCTGCATTCTCCACCTCTGGCAATGACATATTGGAATGGAATAAATAAACATGAATAATAATAAATACAGAAACAGACAGATACAGAATCATAACATAAACAGGTCTGACTATCAGATGCTTGCATAATGAATGGTTATATTGTTAGTTTTTTCAACCATGTGTCAATTGGATTTCACCAACTAAGAACCTGCCAATTCTTTCATTGCGTATGTTTTGACCCTCTTTTAATGCAATTGTTTCTAATATATCACTAAGTGGATGGTCATTTTTGATTATCTCCTGCCAGAAAGTGGATGATATCGGAATGAGTGTCCTCCATGGATATTTGCCATATTGCTTAAGATGGTCAACAACAGCTGTAAGCATGAATGTTCTTGTTTAAGACAAATCAACAACTAGTTGAAATCATACCATAGCAATTATGGTTGGAACAAAAACCAGCAAACACAATCTGCCCCCAGTACCCGGGGTTGGGGGTCTCCTGATGTAATAATTGATGAATGAGAAAATGCTGCTCAACTTCGTGATGCACTGATTAATAATGCCAGCTGAATATAGATTGGCTAAGTCATTCTATCGATTATTCAGTTGAATAGCCTAGTGACTGGTGACTAGTGATTCAATTCTTCGATTTATAATTAAATAAAGTAATCGGGACTGGTTAAGTGTAATCGCTTATTAAAATATGTAGATTCCTCCTACCCGATTTTACTTCCAACGAGCAGCAGTCAAAGTTCCCAGCTACTGGCATGTGCGACATCCCTCCATGAATTCAACCAAATGATTTCACTAATTAGTATTTCCTCCAGACTGATTAGCAAACAGACATGAATCGACCCTGAAAGAAATGCTGCGGAAGACTTACCTGAATTTGTTAATTATCCAGTGCGACACGATTAAGCGTAATAAGACCTTGTCGATTTCAAACGCTTTAATGCTTGACGTTTAAATCACGTAGCGTCTTAAGGTAAACCTCTCATATTTTTAATTTCCATCCAAGCAATACGTCACAACCTGGCTACTGTGTCTTAATAATTATTGGCTACGAAATGGTCTTGATTGCTAGTAAATCAATTATGTTCATCAGGCTGAGTGCAGGGGCAGATTGACGGCCTCCCGCGTTATTAAGAAATCGCAGCCAACGCTAAAACGTCCGTCCTGTCAACCCAAATTGAATAGTGCATTCAAATGTTTTAGAGAAACTGAATACCACAAAAAATGATGTAAGCCAATTTAATGATTTCATGCTCACAGCACTGAAGACATGGTTAAAAAAAAAAAACAAAAAAAAAAACTTGGAGACGTTTGCATAGGTAACTCGCCACCTCCAATTCTGTTTTAAGTTTCTATGTCCAAGGTCAAGGTCACACAAAAGGATTCAAATGATCAGGTTGACATCAATCATCAGCTTTAGGGGTGATTAACGAGCTGATCATTTGAATCACCTGTGCTGGAGCAGGGAGAGACCCACCCTGAACAGCTTGCCAATCCATCGCCGGGCGCACACACCATTCACTCTCACACTCATACCTATGGGCAATTTGGTGTCTCCAATTAGCCTGATATGCATGTCTTTGGACTGTGGGAGGAAAGCGGAGTACCCGGCGAATACCCACGCAACACGGGGAGAACATGCAAACTCCACACAGAAAGGCCCCAGGCCGGATTCAAACCCACGACCTTCTTGCTGTGAGGCAACAATGCTAACCACTGTGCCACCGTGCCACCCCTGGCATAAAACTTCATTTCTAATTACGATGTTCACTGTTTAGAAACAATGACGTTGGCGGTTGGCAGAAAGTGTGATCAGGACATAAATAACATAGCAGGTAGCCTTTTTGGTTCTTCGCTTAAAATCCTCAAAAACGTGATTCCTGAACAATTAGCGAACCTGTTGGTGCAACCCGTAACACAACAACTGACCGGCATCACTATTTTAGATCTTTTATGAAGTGATTACAGAGACGGAGATCTACAAGTGTAAGATGAGCCTTTTTGCCAACCACATATCAAAACATTGACGTCATCATGAACTTCGCTATTAGAAGCATTTAACCCTTATGTTTAAGCATGTAACCCTTATCTTAGAAATCAAAAGCATCTCAAGATGTGACACATCTACTCAAACCCGAGACCAATTTTTATTGAGTTTGAGAGCAGCAAGCATATGTACACAGGACGAAGCCGTAAAGATCCCGGGTTAACTTCTGGAAATTCAACTGCAGAGAAAAAACGGGGAAAGTAAGCTGTGATTTCATGTCACTCACAATCACTGAAATCACCCAATGGAGCGAGAGCAGATCCAGACTCCTCATTGGCAGGTGTAGCAACACAGAAACAGTGCTGTCATCAGTCTGTTGACTGTAGCCTCTTCACAGTCAGTAATGCATGGGATATATTACAAAAGGTAAGTCCATGGAGGCCTGTAATTTTATCATTGAGTTTTTATTTTCTTTTCCAGGCTTCAGCTTCCATTAATCATGCCCTGGAAGTTACATTTGCTTCAACAACTAATATTTCCATCTCTATACCTGCATAGAGGCCCACAATCACACATAGGCTGTCACGCTTTGGGCCTATTTTAAACCCGAGTTAGACGTAAAAACAAAGGTGAAGGCATGTATCTGGCCATGAACATTTTCCCCGTAAACCCAGACATCGCAGCGCACTCAGTGGTTTCATGGAAGCGATTACCTCAAAGAAAATCATGAAGGCCTACGCATAATGATTTTTAGTGCTGTCAACACTAGGCAATTGAGTTAAGTCACTCAATTTTTTGAGTGAATTTGTTAAAAAATGAAATATAAAAGGGCACACTGCTGTCTAGGTTAACTGTGCAAGCAACATATATTTTTAGTACATCAAAGCAACGACCGTGCTTCAACTACAGTCTATTCTAGACTGCCCAAAACCAACTTTTAAGCATATTCTGCATATGATTTTGTGGTTTGGGGGGGTGGGAGGGGGTTTCCTGAATGTGCGTTCTTCCCATGACTGAACCCGAGCTGGATAACTGCTGATTCCTCAAGTCAGAAGAGCCACCAACCATTTCACTGGCCCAAATGTTCCACCTCAGTCACAACTGCTTCATTGTCCTCCAATCAACAGGCATCTTGCTTAAGGCAAATCACTTGACTGCCTTGTGCTCTGACGGTCCACAGGCAAAAACAGTCCAGAGTCAAGCTACCATTCCGGAGAGAAGTCTGCCAGGGACAGTACTTCAGAAGGTATTGACCAATCATCTCTTGAAAATATACCTCCCAGGTTTCTGCCCAGGGCATAACCATGATTTCAAGGCCCTTGAAAGAAAATTCCTGTCTCCTCCCCCCCCCCCATCCCATAGGAATTTTTGAGGACCCTCTCCAGTAACAGGTCCCCAAAAGCTGCTGGGCCCCCTGTCAGCTCACAAAGGACAGCACCGTTCCTGCAAATGCAACGCAACTCCAAGTTGATCAATACCCAGCTCGTCGCTACATTAGGAAAGTAGCTGAGTTGAGTGTCTGTTTTGTAGAAGCGAGCACTTACCAGTTTGCGTGTATCCTGCAGCCTGCTGTCTGAGCTCTTGGGACTGAAGAGCCCTTGTGTTGGCGAAGCCGTCTTCCCTGGACTCACCCAGCAGTGTGAGGTTTACATGACTCCACACTGGTCCCTGTCCTGTGATGTCAGACTTAATACAATAAGAGTCCTCAGCCAACTGCATTTTTTCCAAGTAGCGCAAAGCTCCTTTACCTCCGACGCAAGCAGATTTGGCGGCGGCTGTTTGGCTGGGCTGTTGCTTAACAATAAGAGGGTTGTGGGTTCCATTCCAGTCAGTGGGCTTGGAGTGGGGTTTGCATGCTCTCTCCATGTTTGCCTGTTACCCCACTGAGTACTCTGGTTTTATCTCGCAGATCAAAAACATACATGTTCGGCTTATTCAAGACTACATTTCCCATGGGTACAAGCGTGTGAGTGCATGGCGGGTGGCCCAACACTGCTTTGATAAAACGTAATTAATCACTAAGACGTTTTGTCCCCATCTAGAGTTGTGATTGAGACTCGCAGACTGACTGTCCCCAGATAGGAACATAAGAATATATACGAAGCCTGGCATGTCAGGTTCCAGATTGTGGAACGGTACTGCATTTTATCAACCCTGTAGCTTTCGTGTTGTTAATGGGTTTATTTGTGATAGGTTAAAGTTGGAATGTGAGTTTCTTTTGATGAAATTCGGATTAAAATTTCACTAGATAAAGTAAGTAATAAGCCAAAAGCACAATATTCTTTTATAATGAAAATTTTACATTAGAGTTTTGAATTGCATCAAGGCTCACAGGAGGAGCTGTAACACACTACCTATATTGTGTGTGGACATTTCTGGAAAGAGAGTGGTCTCTAGTTTCAGGCGATATCCTATGCTGAGCAAAACTAATTGTTTTTCAGCAGCCTTCAACTTAGCCATTAGCTTGTTTTCGATTTTTTCAAGGCGTCTGTCAGAAATTTTTAACTGCAGATAGATACAGTCGGCAACAAAGGGAACGCCCACAAAAGTAGAGCCGAGGGGGAGAACAAACCGGTCTCTGCCAATAGCCATAATGCCGAAGAGTTGCTGTGTGCCCTTTAGCACCACAAATAAACAAAAAAATCACAAATTAAAGTTTTAAATTTTACCAGAAAATAAAATGGAACCACAAAGGAGGACAGAATGGCTTCAAGCTATCAGAAGAGAGGATGAGTTTGGCAAATCATGGGGAACCCCGCAACAGAACGTGCATGTCTGCAGGCCACTGAGTCGGATCGTTCAACCAGTCTTTTATAACATATGGACAATAATTCAACCCCAGTATATTTAATTTAGTAATCTATGGATACTCGTCATATCAACTTGTTAACGCTGGCAAAACAAGTTAATCCCGCGTTTTTACAGTATGGTGGACGGGGGAGAGGAGAAGGTTTGTTTCCCTCCCTCGGCTCTAACCACATGTGATGCTTGAGGGCGTTGTCGTTGTTGCCGACTGAATCTATTGTGTTCTTCCGGTGTAGTTCGGACTGAATGACAATTGATTACTGTTTTAAAAGCCTTTAGTTCCACCCCCGTGGCACGTAATACCTTTTTAAACGGCCAATTACTATGTAACTCTGCTCAGGACCCGATGCTTAGCAGAGATACCAAGGCTCACGTCTTAGGCGTGAGTTTCTCCTCTTAGTGGCATTCACGTTTCTGTGCCGTAGTCAGCAATTATTCAATCAAAGCGCACTGAAATTCACTCGTGGAATATTAAGTCATTGTGCATCAAGTTAATCAGTTTCACGTGCATTACGGTGGATTTCCCCACTAATGACACGGAAATCCATTATGAATCGCAACAAACCCAAAATTTTCTAAACGAGTTTCATAACTTTCTTATGACCGGACCAAGCGTATAAGATTCTGTTTATCACATAACTGAATTGCGCAATTTAATAGGAGAGAAATGTAATTTCCTTTAAAGCCCATCATATGTTAGCATTGAGCCAACTACATGTCGTGCAACTGCATGAGTAGCCAGCTAACGTTAGCTCACCAGCTAACAAGCTAATGCTACATAATGGTTAAGAAGATGCATAGCGTGCATGTTAGCAAGCTTGCTAAGTAACGTGACCTTAGTCATGTGAGTGGTGTTTAGCTACGCTAGCTACGGCGCGGTGCCATTCTGATTGAATCAACATTACACTTGGGATTTCAGTTTGGCTAAAAATTAAGAGCGTGACATAACGCGAGAGATTTTCTTTTTCACATGCTCTCAGCCAATGACAGTTTTGCAAAAGTGATGTACCTTCGGTAATGTCTAAGATATCCCATGAGCTGCGTAATGGGAAGAGTACTACAGTTATTTGATAAAATCACTTTTGATATGGGGCTTGCTCAGTCAGCACGTTGTAAGAGGAAGCACAGCAGATATGGAGACGACACTGTAAATGAGGCTGCTGTTTTTCGGGGTTCGTGAATCGGGCAAGAATCAGGCTCAACAAATTCATTCTCCTCTAGGGCTGAGAGCACCTAATACCACCAGGCCAAAGACTTCGACAGGCTGGCGAGAGCATATCTGAGGAATGCCTCCTTCCTGCACAGCGCCTCTTGCACCCCACAGCTGGATTAGGCCTGGCCAAGGACTTGAAGTGAAGTATGTTAGAAGGTGGAGGGTCAGAAGTGGATAGGGTTGGGTCAGTTCCTCCCCTCTGCATGTGTGGCGCAAGGCTCCAATAATGGTAAAAGCAGGCCTTGGTAATACCAGGAGAGCTTGAACACTCATCACAGCAGACAAATCAGCTGTTTTTCTCCAGGTGACCATGGCAACTCTCTTAACAGAATACTTAACAACCTGCACATTTGATTTTTTTCCAATTATTCCTCAAAAGTCTGCCCTGGTGTTCTATAATTACTTGCTTTTTTGATTGGTTGGGTTTACGGAATGTGATTGTGACAGGAGCACTATAATATTCAGCTAAAACATCATGCACATCTGGTATATTCTCGATTTCAGAGCAAAGAACTGCGGCTACAATTCCTTTCCTGGAGATCTATAATTCGATTGAATTTAGTTTCAGCTACATTTCTGCACCAAAAGATTGGAGCAATTGGCAGATGAATTAGGTAGTGAATGAGTTAAGCTTTCCTTGGTTTGAAATAAACTTTACATGTCTCCTGTCCTCCAGAATAGGGCTTCATCAGCACTGTGTAATAAGGTTAAAAAACAAAAGGGAGCCACTGGGTTGGCTGAATCAGTGAAGACTGCACTTGTGGTATAAGGGTGACCCCCCCAGGGTCACAAATCAAATCAAGTCATGCCAATGCAAAGTGTCCACCAGCCTGATGAAGGAAATGGGAGGGTTACAATTGGTTTTGATTAGCATAATTATAAGTTGATCAAGCGCCACCTACTGGACATTCTGACACCAGCCGCTTTCTGAACAAGCTTTTTTCGGGTTTCATTCGACCTTGTTCTGTGTGGCAGGACTGTCGACCACGTGAAGCAATGGCTGTGGGGCACGTGTTTCAGATAGAGAACTGCAAACTGTCTGCTCTCCTCCAAGACATCAGCATGAGTCACGTGCGAGGCATGCTAGTGTACAGTTTGGACGTGCCAAATTCGGGTGGGATTGGAGTTGTCAAACAAAAAAGGAAAAAAGTGGGAAAGCAGGGTTTGGGTGGGGGGGTAAAATTAAAGTAGGTTGTCAGCCCACTGATTGCTTGACTTGCTTGACTGATCGTCTGAGGCCAACTGAAGGTCACCGGCGCATCTCTTGAAGGGAGGGATACAGTTTGACAACCACCGGGAGTCGAATACTACATTGCAGCACTTCCCACCCAAAACAAAGCTCCCTGTGCCAAATAGCCAAGCAAAACTTTTTTAAAAGCAACGCATTTTTAAAAGTGAAAGAAAAAAAAAGGTTCTTTCCAGCCCCTACGTTTGCCAAAGATGACAGTCCACATCATTATAATCAATCTCTCCTGTTTTTCCCCATCTAACTCATGCCCCACACAAACTTCCATTGAAAAACAGGACATCCCTCCACCCCTCCTCAGTCCCCTCTGTCTGTATCTTGGCAGAAGCAACGCCGTAATCCTGATGGATCGCAATGTTCAGAATGTCCAAAACATTTCCCAATAAAACATTGCACGTCTCGGGTGAGAGGACAACAGTATACCTTCGCCAAAAGGAGATGGCACAGTGCGGAAATGCATTGTGCAGTGATGAGGATAGAACATGCACTACATCTGCAGACAAACATGGTACTTTAATTACTCTCCGTGCTTGCGTGCTAGTTCCCTTCCCTTAAACATGACTGCTTGATTATGTTGCCGGATAGGACCACCCCGCCAGACGTTATATAATCGCGCTTTAGCCGCAACGGCGCTTAGCTTAGCTTGCCAAGATGGCCTGTGTGTTGTGACGTAATGCCAGGAACCAGGCCCATCTCTCCTGTTATGACCTGCTAACATAGTATTCACGTTACAGCATAGAATACACTCTATAAAATATCTAGGCCTCAAATTCATATTTAGATGGTTACAGCTTAGAACTTTTGGCTGATATGAAGTGGAATATAACCACAGGATACAAATCAATTTTGCTTCGGATAAGTACGTTTAACTGTTAGAATTAATATACTCCGGGGAAAATAAGTCTTGAATGCGTCAACATTTTTCTCAGTAAATATTTTTCTAATGGGGCTATCGGCATGAAATTTTCACCAAATTTCCATAACAACCCAAGTAATCCACAAATACAAAGAAATCAAAACAAATAAGTCCATAAATTATGTTATGTGTAATAAAATGTAACAATATGGTCTGGCAGCCACAAAGATGGCTCCTCAATGTGGAGAGGCAGGAACTCCGTTCATGAGGAATTACATTACCGATAATCCACACAATTTGGATATAAATCATGCTGATAAGGTGTTAAATGATACATGTTGTGTTCAAATAATTTGCATTATGTCGGTGATAGAATGAAAAAGGTTTATTTTCATAATAAACACATACAGTACATTGTTTTAACAAATGTAAAAAAAAGTGCAATATGCATTCAAACTACAGCAAATGTACAGTACAAAAACCAAGTTACTGCATACTTAAATATAAAAAGAAAATGGTAACAAAAAAATGATGAAATATCCTGACAAATGGGGAAAAAAGTCACAAATAACATGATCCTCTGTGGTCACTTTATTCTTTATTCCCATAATGACCAACAGTCATTTATCTGAAGCAGTCGGGCATTGATACAGTAAAAGACTCAGGTGTGGTATGTATTAATGAGTCGGAGATGAGGAAGAGCCGCCCTCCTCATTCTCTGATGCTCCCACCCCACCTCAAAGGGTCAGGTATCCGGGTTCACAACTGTAAGTCCCAGTGAGTGAATATCCAAGCAGTCAGAAAAATTCTTGCTCCCAAACTATCAATTACAACCGTATGTAGTGCACATTTTTCTATTAATGACAACCCCCCGCCCCATGGCTTACAAAAGAATAAAAAAAGAAACTTTGGTCTTTTCTAATATTTTAAACAGCATGAAAGGGCTTGGAATCGAAAATAATGAACAATCCGGCAACCTAGTTTGATGTCTGCACTGTGATCCAGGGTGTTGAGAAGGGATGATGTTTTATTTTTACTATCGGAGAATGCGAGCAAAGGCCATGAGCTGTGCGCTTCACCCGGAAATCCCGTCACATGACCTCCGCCCTGCCCCATAAACCCCAACCAACCGCACGCGCCCGAGCCTCCGCCGTTTCATTCCAGGGGACAAAGGGAGGGGTGACTGTTCAGACATAAACACACACACACACACCCCAAAAACCTGCTCATGCCAGTGCTGAAACATAAACACACACCAGCATACACAGCCACGCTCACACAGAGCACAATGCCTAGGGTCTCCCGGGTTAAGGCACATATGTAAACACATAATATAGAGGCAAAAAAAGGTGATGGGCTGATTTACACACGCAGCAAATGGAGTGAAATGGCACCAGCAGCCCAGGTGGGCGAGGGCTCGGAGAGTGTTAACACTGGTGCCCCTCTCGAGTACTTTATCCAGGAAATCACAATGGGCTGGTGGGAATGCAAGAGTACACGTACCGGGCATTTTATCGCACCATTTTGACAGGGGGCCAATGGTTCGGGTCATTTTAAGTTCACAAATCACAAATCACTCCCTACATTTACAGTCCGAGTTAGCGCAACGGTGTCGGCTGATATGACGCACCCTATGCACAAAAAGAAGTAATGACAACAGTCCTGAAAGTGTTACAGGAGTAGACTGAAAATAAAAACATTAGCACTACCTCACTGTAAGTTATGTACAGTTCACACGTGACGCATCGCATGTCTGTCCATAGGTACATGCCCACAGTACAGGAATAGGGATATTCCACGGCCTGTCATTCTAGACTTCAGAATGAATCATTTTAAGCATGAATCATTTTGTTCATGGATGCAGCATAAGCCAATATGCTTTCCTCAATAAAAATTGAGCTTTCTTGAGACACCAGAGAAATGTTGGCAATTTACAGCATAACCTCAAGCTCAAATCATATTTTCTCCCAGCTGTAAAAATTCAGTGTGTTCTCACAAGTAGTTTCTAAAATGAGTTTCTGTGAGTAGAGATGCACTGAAACTGATACGTACAGCGATATTGATATCGGTCTGATACTGCCTCAAATAGTGGTATCAGGTATTAGTGACAATCGGCTGATTGAGTATGGGATACCATTATTTCTATAAATAATAATTCAGTACATTTATATTTGTTTTTAATTGTTACATTCTGTTTTGCAAAGTTAAAAAAGCAATGTATAAGTTACGCCTGATGTTGCCTTCCACATAAGAGAATGGTCCCAGTCTCTTCCCCAAGGTGTGGTACACAGCTTAGTAATTAAACGTAGGTATCGGATTGATACTCGGCGCCGGCCAATACCCACAGCACAGATATCAGTATTGGTATCGGTATTGAAAAAAGTGCATTCCTATCGATAAGCTCTGATTACAATTCAATGACTGGTATTACTGTGGGTGCAGTCCAACAGCATACCCCCAGGCCCAGATACTAACAAACTGTGCATGGTCATGACATATACGTCTGCACAAATCCATTATTTTGCGTATGTGCCCAATTTGTGTGTACGTGCTTATTTGTTTGTATGTAAATACGTAAGCACACACATACACCTGTACAGAAGATTTAAAATTTGAGTTTGGAAATAAAACTGCTTGAAACACAAGCAATTGTGTATTCAATGACGTGAGAATCTCAGTGTGTGATTTGAACTGTTTTCTTCAATAAAAATCAGCAGGTAAACAGGCACAGCCTCAAATAATTTCCTTTTCTACCCTTCATTGTACATACATAATTACATACAGGACTTAAATGTACAGAATGGGTATACAGTCCACAAACACTTGCACACACATACGTACTGGCATATGTACACGCAAAGAATGCATGCGTGCAGTATACACATATATGTACCGATGTATGCAGATACAGTATCCGTGTATGCAGTGCGCACCGTTCATGGGTTAAAACAGATTGTTTATGCATATACACATTTGTAGTCCATAAATAATTCACAGTAACCATGTAACACTCCTGTTACACTCGCATGCCCACACGCACAGACACAAGCGCATTCATGCACACACATTGAACTCTCCTGTCTCAGACTGCATAGAGAATGGTAAAAAATAAAACTCAATGGCAGAGTAGCAGTAAGTTGCATACAAAACAAGCTTGCATATTATGTGCTTATTCACTGAAATAAATAATAAAAAAAACCAAAATAAATAAACACAGTTGACATGGCTGATGTTGCAATGCAGTTGGAATGATGAACAATAACAGGGAAGCAAATTGAATGCGGTTTATGGAGGAAACTGGGGCAGACTGAAGGTAGACATTTTGTGTACTAGTGAGATCACAGATCGGAGACAGAACATGTCTGCTCCGAAGTGACAGCAGTCAGACTCTGATTTTTTGCGTAAACCTTTACGAGCGGACAAACTGAGATAAGGCTTTGTCCTCATCTCCCTGGAGGCCCATAATATTTGAACCACATCACTGTGGTTTACATGTGTCCAATCCAACCAAATAGCTGCAGTGTTATAAAGTTCCCCCAGCAATCTCCACTCAACCAAGGCCCGGACAAAAAAGGTTATAGATACGCCTGCAAATTGCCCTCGAGGGAGAATAACTCTTTAAAAGGGCTCGTAAACTGTCAGGCTCCAGGACTAAGTGTAAACTAGCAAAACCCAATCCAAAAAATTAAATATAGCAAGAGAAAGAGAGTATTTCAAACATAGCATGATGTACAGGAACAGTCAGAATATCGGTTAGTTCAGACCAGCTGGCATACTTGGAGACTGCTTGAGTGTGTGTGGAAATGGCCGTTTATCAACATGCTCTGTCCCAAAAGACGTTCCATACGCATACAACTAGTAACGTAAAGATGACATATCAACTAATGCAAGTAGGTTCCTCTTGACCTGATACCATCTGACTGTACCCACTACCCAGGGTACAATTCGATATGTCGAAATGTACCTTGGTTCCCGGAGAGTCTGCTGTAACGTACCCTGGTGCCAGTACTTTTTGACAGAACTAGGATACGTTTAATCAAACGTTGTTTCTATATATCCAATAACACCTTGGATACAGTCCAGTGGTACTCAGGTTGAACGTGACCCTAAAAGCGCAACTTATCTTTCCAAATCGCCTCCAGCAGACAAGATGCGTCGTGCTACTATCCTGTCATTCCACAGAACGGAACTGCAAGAAACCAGCAAAGCTGCGTTTCGAGTCAGGAGCCGTGATGGATTAATCGCAAAAATTCTCAAACTTACCAAGGAAGGGCCAGTGTGGATGTAGGCCACCGCTCCAGCTAAACAGTTACACGCCTAATTATACCAATAGAGATGTTGGGCAGTGTTAACCGAGCCTAATCCTGGAGATTTACTACCCTGTGGGTTCCATTTCAACACCACACTGGCTCCCCAGGCTAATAACTACAGCTCTACAAGATAGCTGATGAGTGTGATGTGCTTTGTTAGGGTTTCAGAGAAAACGCGCAAGATGGTAGATCTCCAGGACCAGGTTCAGTCACCACTGCGCTAGCATCTTTGAGAAAGATCTTGAGCATTGTAATCTGGTGTGCAACAGTTTGGCTGGACTGAAAACTTGCTCCCACACCAGCCATTGATCTGTATTGATTTACACTTTGGTCATTTCAGATTGCTCTCAAATGACAGAGCATGGAGACAAAAGGCAATGACAACTGGTGACGCATCTGCTCTCCTCAGGTGCGAAGTCCAGGAGTCAGCAGGTAAAAGATCTGCTGCGTGTTCGCTCCGCCCAAAAACCTAGCCAGCAAATTTCACCAATTACTTATACCTCCTAACAAAGGATCTGAGCCAATCCAGGAGGTCAAAATGAAACCAGGAAGGACGCATACTTTCTCGTCCTGGATTTTCCAACCTCGGCTACTACCATCAGTCACTATGGCTGGGCTGAATTATCCAGTGTAGCTGATTTATAAGAGAGTCTCTAATGTAAGCACTCAATGCCTGAGTCTAGGAGTCACAATCAGATGATTAAGGTGACACTGGACTGCTTCGCTAATTGACCGCCAATCGTACTTACAGGCTGACCATTTCTCCCTGCCTACAGCAGCAAGTGTACAATGTCCAAAATGGCACCCGTGTCAAACATTGCAGTGACATTTCTAGAGGTAGGATGGTCCAAGAGTTTTTCTGCACATATGGAGAGTGGAATTATGGGAAAGGATAAGCAGTTTGGGAACTCTGAAGATCTTTCGGTATGGCAACAGGACAATGCAATACGAGAGTCACTACAAAATCATCTGCACCCATGAAGTTATCATGAGAAAAATTTATCAGGAGAAAAAGGTGGTCTGGATATGTGGAGGACCACCGTCCTGACCTCTGTGACTTGCGTGAGGGTGGAAACCAAGCTATCCCAAGGATGATGAAGGCATTGGCCACTTTGTTTTGAAAGAAAAATAAACATATATTCAAAAGGTGAGGCCACTTTATACATTTCCTGCTCTAAATGCAGAATGGCTTCAACAATGTCCCTAAATGCTGTGGTCTGTCAACTGAATGTATAGTTAGTTACAGAGGTTTCTTGGCTTTTTTGAGACACCCTTCTAGTCTCTTTGCTATCATTCCATTTAGTCACATTAACTCTGTAAAGATCTGTTTTTGTTTTTTTCATTAATCATTTCCAAATATAAGGATGTATTGAAAGTTTGAAAGCCGAATGAATAATATCGGAAAAACACATTGCAAGGTTTCACCAGGTATATCAACAACTAATTCAGGACTTAAAAAGTTCTGTACTTTCAGGCCCAGATTGGAAAGAAAAAAAAAGATAAAATTTTCCCCCAAAATTTAGAAACGATAGCATTCAAAGAAAAAAATAAAATCTTCACAAGGATTAAATGCACTAAATCAAAATACCTTCAGTGATACTTCGAAAATGACATCATGTCCTTTTTTTGAACAGGTTTCACTGAAGGATCTTTTTAGCCTTCATAGATCTGACAGCCTTGTTAAACGTAATTCCGGAGTTTCAGAGATTATCTCTCGTTTTTTTCAGGAATCAAGTCATCCAGAGCTTTTCCAGTCAGTAGTCAGGCCTCCTTGGCGTGTAATAAAGGCGCTCGTATCATGTCAGCACCAGCGGACAAAATGAAAATCGAGACGCCTCATAACAGTTCCTTCTCTAGTACAGGGGAGTCCCACACCCTAAAAACGAGATGCATCCAGTGGTAGCCCAGCGCTAGCAGTATCGATGGACAAATCCAGACAGTTGCACATGGTTGAGTACGTCTGCAGGGAGATGGCTGGCACTCAAAAGACAAAAGCTCGGAGAGAAGGCGAGATGGAAAAAGACCGCTGCCATTACTGCCAGGAGAGGTCATCGCCAAACTCCGCCCGAAGCCTGTTTCCGATTTCTGGGACATCTAAACTGTGAAGCCTATAGTATTTTTTCACCTCACACCGTACTGCTGAGGATGGACTACATTTCCCAAGTCAGAAAAACACACTTTCGTACCGGAAGTGGGACAGGAAATAAATAATGGATCAAGCATCAATTAAGTGTCAAGGACGGGGAGGTGATCTCAGTGAAACATTATTTCTTGTCCTTACACAAGGAGTTTAGGAAGCAGGTTAATGTTTATGAAATGAGTCGGTTCTTGGTCAAAGGGGGAAGCCAGGAGAAGGAGAAGGCAGTGGGAAAGCTCACTGAAGCTCACTGCCTTCAACACGAGGTTCGCTTGCACACACATTCATTGAGCTTCATGCAACAAAAGCCTGTTACCAGAGACCATCTATCATTAAGATTTTTTTTCCACTTCTCTCTCTTAAATATGATGCGGAAGTATATTAATATATATTCATAATATTTAAATGTATATGTATATTTATTTACATGTTTATTACATTATTTTTTTCCCTATGGAGGGCCCCTACCCCAGTCCCCTGCTAACGGGATTGTCCCCAGCTCTCGGTCCAGCTTGGCCCCAGAGGGTCAGCTCCTGGGGCCCTGGAACAGGGGGTTGGCGGAGGGGTGAGGTCTGAGGTGGGGCGTTTCAGGGAGTTGAGGCTCGGGGGAGGTGAGGAAGGGGCCGAGGTCGCAGGAGGCAGAGCTGAGGTCCTCGGAGGAAAAGGTGAGGCTGGCGAGTTTGGCAAGGGAGTTGGAGCGTTTGAGGCGGGAGGGGAGGGTGAGGCCGGCCAGCCGCATGCGGGCCTCGATCTCGAGGGCGCGCTGGCGCACCAGGCCGGGCTTCCCGCGGACGCTGCGCAGGCTGTCGCTGCTGGAGCTGCGGGTGAGCGTGGAGCCGTGCGGCGATGACAGCGGTGTCAGGGCCCCCGACCCGCTCTTCAGCAGCTCGCGGGTCAGCGGGCGGGGCGGCGAAAAGAAGGGCACGGCCGGACCGCCGCAGTCCACCTCCATGTCCTCCACCGGCCCCGGCCCCTCCTCCCCATCCTCCGTCCCCCTGTCCGAGGGGCCCGTGTCCATCTGTTCCGGGGCCCCCGGGGCCTCCAGGTTGAGGCTGGACAGTTTCTCCAGCTTTTCGGTGCGCTTCCGGACGAGCCCCGCCCTCTGGAGCTGTATTAGAGACTCCTGCTGGGGGCTGAGGAAGCCCAGGGTGGGGCCCGACCTCTCCGTCCCCAACTGCAGCTTCATCAAGGCCAGGTCTGACATGGGGTCCCCAGGGGCCACCTTGTCCACCCGCTCCTCCTCAGCCTCGATCATGCCGTCTGACTCCTGAGGACTAGGGGGGTCCCTCAGAGGTTGGGGCAGCTCCTCGCAGCTCATGGGTGAGGCCTGACGATGACGAGACGCCCTCAGCTGGCCGTTGGCGGTAATGCCAGGGGTGCTGAACAGGTGGGCGGGGTTAAAGCGCCGGCGGGCGCGATCTACAGCCATTGGCTCGCAGCGCCGTGGGCCAGCAGGAGATTGGAGGAAGTCCGTGCAGGACTGACAGATCTGCTTCAGCTTGGAAGAGTTCATCACACTGCCGCAGTCCTGAGCAGGGAGAGAGAGGTGATTGAGATCAGATCATGAGCAGCGCAGCAGACCGCAACAAATCAGCACATTACAAACAGCATGAGTAAGGCAATACAGCAGGACACATTAACGGAATAAAACATGTCAGAGTAACACAAAACTCCCAGCAGATTTCATTAACGTTAATCAAGGTCACAGGAAAATTCTCCAGCAGCCATACCCCTACTCAATCTGCTCCAGCTGCGAGACTGAAGCTAAGCAGGTATGGGCTTGGTCAGAACTTGGATGGGAGACCTCATGGGAAACCAAGTTGCTGCTAGAAGAGTTGTTGGTGGCCAGTAGGTTTTGATTATTATCAAATTATTACTTGATTATTATCAAAAATTATTATTCTCTGGTAGAATAATCCCCAATGCCCAAGTGCAGTGATGGGGACACTGCACTAAAGGAGATGCCGTCTTTTGGTTGAGTCTTTAAACAGATGTCCTGACTCTCTGTGGTCATTAACTCTTCAACAAGAGTACGGGGTTTCCTGGTGTAGCAGCAACATTCCAAACCTCGCAGCTGATCATCCCCTGAAATAATTGGCTGCACAATTTGTGCTCTCCCTCTCCACCTCAGGCCCCGGGGCTCCCTTGAAAAAGAGACTGTATCTCTACTGGACTTCCCTGTTTAAATCAAGGATGAATATAAAAATGAACTGCATTGAATTTGAATACGAAAAATTGTGATTGGAGGGGAACAGATAGTCTTCATGAAATTTTAACCAAGACCGATTCAGCTAATACCCCTGGTGGTAAAATAATTTCCCACAAGGTGGAAGGAGACGGTCTTTGATGTGAAGACATACGTCTTACAACAAAAATATCTTGATGGAATTTACGCTTGCAGACATTATAAAATGGTAATTCAGAATGAGTAAAACTTAAAAAAGGTGAATGATGATTAGAGCTGGTATTTAATGTCGCCATTAGGCATGGGCCGGTTACCGGTTTTAAGGTATACTGTGGTTTTAAAAAGTTGCGGTTTCATAACCGCTAAAATTTTCCAATCATACCATTCGTGCAGTAGGAGCAGTTTTATATGAGTCCTCAAAGACATATAGTGCAGGTCATGATTATTGTTGAGCTGCAGGTTTAGGCTTCTTTAAGGTACTAATTTTTTAAAATTTCATTCAGAAAAATTCAATTATTTATTTTATAGTTGTTTTATTATTTATTTTCACTCAACATGGTACATGTTTACTAATATACCAAATATTCTATATGTTGTTTAAAAATAAAATAGATTGTGTTCAATGGGAAAAAGTTGTTTTTTACCTAGACATCTCAAAACAATACATTTTAGAGCTGTAATTACAATACTACATTACCGTGAAACTGATATTTTTGCTAAAGGTTATCATACCGTCAGAATCTCACACCGGCCCATGCCTACTCTCCATCTCCATCTGGTGGTGGTTTTGTGGCCATGTGACACTTTCTGTAACTCACTTTGGCTATACAATCTGCACAATGCTTATAATGGAAATCAAAACCGCAAAAAATAATAAAAAGAAAGAAAATTTCCTTCCATGATCAAACAGTAAAGTGAAAACCCTTCCGCCGACAGCGATAATATTAAATACACATGCAACATTCGACACGCTCGAAAGTTATACCGCGTACACAACACAGCTAAAGTCAAATACAGCACAACACAGTAATCTGTGCTGTTGAATGTTTCAAAGCACAAACCTCATATTCTGACAGTAAAATTGCAGTGCCAGAGTTTATAGCAATGCTTATCTATAAAATGCAGATACGGTACTAAAAATGTCAAACAGCATTGCATTGACACGTAAAACGGAGTGGTGTCCGTAAAGTTTAATTTTAAGAAAATTTATGGCCAGTCCTGGCAGCAATAACATGGATATTTTGGTGGAAAATGTAAGCGTACCAAGCACACTGTGGAGGACTCCTGCAATATAATGTTTGTGAGCTGCACTAATGTAGTTCCTGGAGACCGTGTCTGGATTTCCTGCCAATCCGTTTCTCATTATTTATTTAAACCCACTCTTTCATGAGATCTTTCATTTTAGCTACTTTGACCTTTAATCATATAAATGACAGCTGTTCCTCCAGCCAGCACTGGAGCAATAGTCCGGCTGAGCCAGGATGGTCAGTGAAAACAAAAACCAGACATAGTCACACTCAAGTTTCCAGACAGCTTTCAGTGACCTTACAGAGGGGTCTTAACCACAAAACATCCCAGTTCCAGACATTGCGCTTATAACCAGGCCAACCAACCCTGCTCTGTGACATACAGCATTCAGTAGGTTTATACTTAAACCCTGACACATGCTCCTCCCATAAAAGCAAGAAATCCTATTTAACCGCTTATAGGCTGAAACAGGTGTACTAGATTAAGACCGCAATGAAAACCTAAAAGGTGGCAGATCAGCAGTAACAGGGATGGAGACCATTACACTAGACTGTAGGGACCCCTCATGAAACATAGCATAACATAATGTAGTGAAGCATAATATACGTAAACATGAATATTGTTATAACTTTGTATACAGTACTTAAGGACTGGACTAAATGGTACCTCGTACTATATCAAGCCTGGTCTTCAAACTTCAAACAAAGTTTCTGCTCCTCATACATGACCCAGCAAACTATACTGTGAAAACTCTGAGTGAAATAAATACTTTCTGATCTCAGTACTTAATTTAGCCACATACACTCTGGCTTCCAGAACCTGTACAGCGTTTGAGTAGCAGTGCACTGTAATGTACTGAGCTGTACTCTCTGCAAAGCTACGTTTCCCAAACAGTAGCACGGCACTTTACTGTACTCACCTCAAAACCATGCTTCCTGGCCAGAGCTATGGACTGTGCTGACCGCAAAACTACATCTCCCAGTATGCAGCGCTGTACTATACTGTAACGTATTAATCAAAAAACATTCCTCAGTGCACTCACCTCCAAGCTACCCTTCTCAGCCTATAATTGTACTGCACTGTCCTGTGGTATACCGCACTCACCTTAAAACTACGTTTCCCTGCATGCAGCACTCAACTATACTGTGCCTTATTCACCTCAAAATTACATTTCTCAGCCTGTAGCACTGTAATCTGCTGTACTCCCCTCAAAACTACATTTGCCAACCTGCAGCACTGTACTGTCCTGTATTCAGCTCAAAATTACTCTTCTCACCTTGCAGCAGTGTACTGTACCGTACTCACTCAAAACTATATTTCCAGCCTACAGTACTGTACTCCACTCAAAACTGCGTTTCCCAGACTGCTGCACTTCACCGGTCTAAACTCACATCAAAACTACATTTCCCAGCCTGCAGCACTGCACTATACTCCCCTCAAAACTACATTTCCCAGCCTGCTGCACTGCACTATACTCACCTCAAAACTACGTTTCCCAGCCAGGCAGTTGTTGTTGTTCGAGTTCTCGTTTCCCAGGCGATTGAGGGTGGCCAGAGAGGGAGAGGAAGAGGGGTCCGGCCCGCTCTCCTCTTCCACCTCCTCCCCCTCCTCCTCCTCCTCCTCCTCCTCATCTTCCTCCTCCTCCTCCTCCTCCTCCGCCATCCTGTCATCCCCTCCCCCCTCCTCTCCCCCGCCCCCCTCCCCCTCCCAGGCCCCCGGGCTGCGCCAGCGCCTGCATCTCCGCCTCCTCCTTCTGCGCTTCCTCCTCGTCCTCCTCCTCTACGGTGCTGAACTCCAGCCGCAGACGGAAGTCCTCCAGCGGCTCCGGGCGACAGCAGGTCTGCGCCGCCGTCCCCTCGCTCGGCAGGCCGAAGTGCGGCAGCGGGCAGTCGCGCTCGAACCCCTCGTCGTCCAGCAGGGCGTCGCGCTCCACATCCTCGATCTCGATGAACACACGTTCCATGTCCAGGAGCGGGGGGGCGCGCACCGGGGTCGACGGGTCCGAGTCCAGCGCCGAGTCCGACAGCCGGCGGAAGTAGTAGTTGTAGTTTGGCGGGTCGGCGGGGTCCACCTCCACGCCGATAGGCCTACAGGGGGAGGCCTCACACACCTGGCCCCCCCACGCCTCGTCGCAGGCCAGGGCCCCCGGCTCGGGGGTCAGGTCCCCCTCCGGCCCTTCAGGGCCACAGCTAGGGCCCGAGGCCTGAGGGCCATCAGACAGATCGCAGTCCTGCTCCGGCCTCCACAGCTTATTGTGGCGTTGCTTACTGCAGACACAGAGAGGGGACATCAGCCGTGTTCACACACACACGCACACGAGCATGCATGCTCACCCACTCACAAATACATGTACACACACAAACATACTTACACAGATAGGCGCGCACACAGATGCGTACGCACACATACACACAAAAAACACAAACACACTTCCACACACACCCAGTATACACATGTATACACATACAAGTGAATACAAAAACACATACAGATGCACACATTCAATTATAGAACACAAGCAGAAAAATCACTCATAGCTCACGTGAAATTCAACACAAACAATAAAGTCCACATTAACAGTGTTTAGCTGCAAGGCCATCAACAGCGCCACATTGTTCCAGGGGGAACTGGCCTTTACTTAGTCTAATTAACTGGAAGTAGTTTTGGATGAAAGTACAATGTAATGTATAATGTGGTGACCAGCAGTCATGTCAGACTGGACAGAGCTACAGCCACGCCCAGTTACCTGGCGTCCAGGATGCCCTCGTACTCGGCCAGCTGTCTCATGAAGCCGGCGTTGGGGCGCGTGATGCTCCTCTTCTGTTTGACGAAGTTGTAGGCCTTCTCTAGTGACCAACCGTACTCTTTCATAGCGTAGGCGATGACCGTGGAAGCCGACCGGCTCACGCCCATCTTACAGTGCACCAGACATTTAGAGTGGTTTTTCCTGAGGACGCAGAGGGAGTGAGCTGTAATGGTGGAGTCCAGCCCAACCTTTAGCCTAGCTAACCTAAAGCCTGGCAGCCAAAACACGAGACCTGAACTCAAGACTGTTTTTGGTACGAGCTCCAGTGTACCAGCTTGCTCAAGGCCCCTTAATCCGAAATCGCTCCAGGGAAGGGGATTGGCCCCAGGTTAGTCTAATCTACTGCGAGTCCCCTTATATAAAACCATTAGCTTAACAACTGAACCACAAAACACAGGCGCTATGGGTCGCCCAGTCACATGACAGACCGCCCAGCTCCATCCGAAGTATCAGTAATAAATAAAAAAATAGGCGTGCAATACACGGAATACCCCTCAGTCCAATGTCGAAGTTTTTGGAGACGCCTGCCCGCCCGCCCAACTGCACGAAGGATAGCAATACCCTGTCAGCCTTGAGGGCTGAGGGGTAAAAATGTATTCAGCATGCAGCCAGCTACTAGCGATTTTCTGCCTCTTAAGATTAGACAGCCACAGTTTTATCTTTGATGTGGTAAATAGCCATACATCATAGGAATCGCAGGTGATGAGGTCTCTGTCCTAAACCAGCGCATTCTCTCACTCTTCGCGCTTCTCTCATCCTTCTGAATGTTTTTTTTTTTTTCAATGGCCTTTCATTGTGAATCACTACAATCTTTTGGAGCCTGTGAACATTCATTGTGAATCTATGGGTGCGTCCAAATGCCCATACGACGACAATACGTACTAATTTTGGATTAGATATAGAAGGTAGAATGTGTGTCCATCAGCACAAAACAAGGACAGACTACACAGCAGCCCTCCTACCATCTCCTGACCTGGTTGTCTACCTATGAGGCAGCATAACCTTCCTGCAGCGTTGAACCAAACTTTACCACTCATTTGGTGGCATTTATAAATTATTTTCAATAAACAGGCCAATGTAATATTCCAGTTGACTTTATACATTGTTATTTTATTGCATTGTTAATTCAATGATGTCTCTCTCTGACCCTACGGTCTCCCTTTGTAAATATCCCTGATCTTATGGTATCTGTGGTATCAGGATATCTCTTTGAATCTCCTCATCTCCATAGTTACTAATCCTGCCGTGTCATAAAGGAAGGCGAGGCTTACTTGGCTCTCACAATGAAGTTATAGGTATCGTTCCAGTGGGCCAGGAGATCAGTGGCCTCTTCATCATAGACCCGGATGTTGTGGTAGGCGAATGTCCCCGGGAAGAAGTTGTCGATCTCCCGAGTGACATTGAGGATGTACCCCACCCTGCGACAAAATCAGACAGCAGTCAAGGCGCTGTTCCCTCAGCCCCAGTGCATTTTGGGTACATTGGCCCCCGAGAGGACAGGCCTCAGAAGTCATGTCATCATTCCCTAAAGTTTCAGTAGCATTTTTCAGACTTCTAAACAAAAAATAAAAAGACCCTCATGAGAGATATTGGACCAGAATTTCTAATTCCATGTACTCCTTACACTGCAGAAGGATCTAGAGTCCATAGATTTCTGGAAATTCATAAATGTGTAGGTTTTATGGCCCATGTCACGTCAGACGTCCACAGACTCTAACCAGGGTTGTCAGTCTTATCCATATATGAAGGCCTTTACCGACATCCAGCCCTTTCCATATCAGGTTGAATTCGCCGGGCCTGCAAGCACTAACAAGGCCAGCTTCAGGTTAATTGATCAGTAAACCTCTGCCCCTACAGCTGAGGTAGTGTGCGGGCACTGCCCAGGCCTTTAACAGCTGTGACACATCAGGCAGGCACGACCCACAGGTTACTGGAGGCAGATATTCAACTCCCTTAACTCTAAAATACTCTGACTTAATGAAACGCCCCGTATAAAATGCAATGTAGTAACACGGCCAGCGGGAGATAAATCATTTTGCAACAGTACCTGGCAGAGACAGAGGATAAGGGAGAGAGAGGAGAGGGAGGGAGAGGGAGAGAGAGAGAGAGAGAGAGAGAGAGAGAGAGAGAGAGAGAGAGAGAGAGAGAGAGAGAGAGAGAGAGAGAGAGAGAGAGAGAGAGAGAGAGAGAGAGAGAGAGAGAGAGAGAGAGAGAGAGAGAGAGAGAGAGAGAGAGACTCACTCACCCGGTGTCCTGGAGCTCCTCTAGGTTAGAGGCGTTCCACTCAGATCCCTGCACGGAGACGAGTGTGAAAACTGTTTACTTGAACCACACACACACACGTAATCACACTCACACGAAGCAAAATGACTGCCCAGAACACAACCCAGCCCCTCCCTCTCTCCCTACCCCCACCTCTCCAGCAATCACTAACAAAAACATTCTGAAAACCAAGCTGCCATGCAGCGTCAATGTCAAAACCGTGACCAAACATCCCACTAACACTACGAGAACATCTCACGATAGCAGGGTCCCTCCATCCCACATTATGTTCCCTAGGCAACAAGAACCCCCCTGTCCCCGTCAGCCAATCAGTTGTCCGAGGCCGGTTGCCATGGAAACAGACTTCACTCCCTCAATGAGCTCATCCCTTTCGCTGTCCGAGCTTCGTTCGTGAGCGGATGACGACACCGCTGTCCAAACAGAGACGAGGAAACGCCTCCGCTGATCTCAGGCCAGTCGGCGGCAGCTGCGCCCTCACCAGGTAGAGGTGGTCGAAGATGAGTGTGGCCTTGTCCATCTGACCCAGGATCAGCAGCATCTCGTTGTCGATGAACTCTTTGTACTCCTTCAGGTTGCAGTTCATCTGCTGCTCCAGTTCATTACGGATCTGACAGTGCAGAGAGGCGGGTCGAGTTAATCAGTGATTAATAATTTAAAACAGCTTAATGATCAAGAAGGATTAGTTCTAACTTTCGGGCTTGAGTACGCTAATTTTCTCACCAAGACCGGTGTAATAAATTGGGCTCATGTCAGGATCAAAGCAGTTTCAGTTATCCGCAAGCATTTCTAGCCAAATAACATTGATTTTAATGGGGAAAATAGCCAGCACCTGAAATCCGTTTTAAAAGGGACAAAATTAGTAATTAAACTTTATATGAACGTAAGTATTTGCTTGCATAAATAAGTGCCATGCTGATGCCTTCATTCACCAAATAACATGGCCTTTCTCAGGATGATGGTCTCAGAGCTGAACAGCAGATTCTACAGAGTTTGGGAATGAACAGGCCACTCAGCCTGACGAGGCGTGCCATTTTCAGGGATTACAGGAAAGACAGGAAAAATAATCTTTTGACTGAAATTTTTTCAAGCCGCAGCCAAGTCATATTTCCCATCTGCAGTTTGTTAAATGTGTTACATGTTCCACCCACTGAAGTCAATCTTTATTAACTCCCTGATCTGAGCAGAATTACCCACCCTCCCACACACACACACACACACACACACACACACACATACACATACACACACATACACACACACATACACACACACACACACACATACACATACACACACACACACACACACACACACACACACACACACACACACACACACACACACACACACAGCATGCGCACCTCCTTGGAGGTGACGTTCTCCAGATCTTGGAACATCATGATGCTCCGTAGTTTGGCTTTGATAAGGCACTCTGTCCTCTCTCGTTCTGTAGGCCTGAGAGACAGAGAGTAAAGGAGAAAAAGAGGGAAGAAGAGAGAGAGAGAGACATTATATCCAGCAGGTTATCATCTGCACCCCACACAGAGGAGCCAATAGGTCACCTCAACAACACAGCAAGACACAGTTACACATTATCTGCACAACCCTGATCTCAGCGTAATTCAATACCCTGCACAATAATATCACCAGTAGAGAATGAATGTGGAGCCAACATCTGAATGTTAATGACGAATTCAACTGGCTTGTGAAGCAGGTACACAGCGGTTTCTTCGATAGCATTCTATGCAAACAGACCACACAACATTCAACACAATGCATCGAACGGTACACAGGTATTTCAGGCTTAGACTTGCATTACTGAGTGATTAAAGACAAGGATTGCAGTGCAGTTATCAGGGCAAGAGTGACTGTGCTGGGTTATTATAGTTCAGAGTCACAGTGCAGTTGTCCAGACAAAAGTGACAGTGCTGGGTTATGAGGGATCAGAGTGACAGTGCAGTTATCAGGGTGAGAATGACAGCGCTGAGTTATTAGGGATCAGGGTGAAAGTGCAGTTATCACGGTGAGAATGACAGTGCTGGGTTATTAGGGTTTAGGTCACAGTGCAGTTATCAGGGCAGTGCAGTTATCAGCAATGACAGTGCTCGGTTATTAGAGTTCAAGGTGACAGTGAAGTTGTCAGGGTGAGAGTCACAGTGCTGGGTTATTACACGGTCCCACACTGAGAAATCCCAGTGCTTGGACATCATCTCCCACAATGCAGTTCGAGGTTGCCATGAGGTCTCTCTGCATAAACAGAGGTGGGACAGGGATAAATGGTCTTACTTGTCGACAAACATGGTGGGAGAGTCCGGCCGCGTGCTCTCCAGGTCCTGCATGGCATTCCACTCGTTGATGCAGCTCTGCTCTGATGCAATGCAGCTCTCGTAATAACCCATCCACGTCAGCGCCATCCCGCCAGGGAAGTAATTGTGCCGCCGCGACACCTCGCACGCCTTGTGCAGAATCTGCAGTGCTGACCTGTGACCCCAAAAGCAACAACTGTCAGTCAGGGAGAGCCCTCTACCGCTACAGTCAGGGGGAGACCCCGCTAACACTACACCAAATTAAACCCGATGCTCCCAATTCCATAACAATTCCATGTGGCGCTCTTGAGCTGGTCCTGGGTAAACCCAGCGCAGTGAGCCTGCTAATACAGAGTTAATTTCTGCGAAGTGACATGGGCATACAGGCTGTTCTACAGAGGAAACAGGCCTATAGATTCTCAGCATAGCTACCCAGATGCTAAACCTATAACAGACGTAATGTGATGCTTGTTAGCATTCTGAACACGGACATTGAATCCTACGCTTCCTTCACTCACTTGATTTGCTATTTTTCCTTTTTAAACACTTTGGGCGCCCCGGCTAAGAGCCAGGTGTGCTTTGAACGCAGATCTGCCGAGCACCAGAATGCCAACTAAAACTTTGCCACAAAAAAAGCCTGAAAAAGTTTGAAGGAAAATAAATTCTACGAAAGAAAGTTTATTTTTTTCTCCACAACTCACAATTTCCAAATTACTTAGAAACGCTCCAGTTTCCTCTCCCACACTGCGTCACAGGTGGCACTTGAACAGACGCGATGTAATGTGGTGGGCGAGTTTGTTTATACACCTCGCTGCAATTACGTTTGTCTACCACTAGATGACGCAGGGGCTCAGCACTGCGCAGTACAAGCAGACCCTGACTGGCCGCCTCAGTTTTTCTTTTTCAAATTCCTCTAAGGACACAGCTGCTACCGAAGCGTATTTCGATACATCCAAGCCCCTCTCCCGCTCTAATGTTAGGGGGAATGGATCAAACTGACACATGCATAATATCCGTTTCATGTCCTTGAAGGCACTCTAACATGCTGAAAGCAGTGCAGTGTAGAGTGAGTGAGGATAATGAGCTGGGCTCGGTCGCTCACCACATGGCCTGAACAGACACCGGCTTGAAGATGTGCGTCCGCCCCGCCGTTGTCACACTGAACCCCCTGTGGGTCAGATGAAATGGGGTAACCTCAGGACAGCCGGTGTCACATGGCAACAAGGAAGCATTCACCACGTCTCCCATCAATGAGAGACAGGCTGTGTTAGGTCTCTTCCAGCATACTAACAGCAGTCTTTCCCAGCTGCTGTTACGTCTAGATTTCTGTTTGGTTTGGGCCAGTGGATACCATGAAGGACACGGTGACATATGTACTGCGTATTGTTGATTCCAGAAATACTGATAACATTAATGGAAATGCACTAAAAATACTATTAAAGAGTCATTTCTGTACATCACATTCAAGGGTGCTAATAATTCCAGAACCCACAGTAGACAAAAGTTGATTAAACAGATGTATGAAAAAATGGAATTGTGTAATTTTTCCAAAAAAGATGGGAGAATATCTGCAGTCAGTAGGCAGGAGACAGGACTGCTCTTTAAACTCAGGAATGTTTTTCCAGCATAACTCAAAAATCCACTGCGTGACTAACACAGACACACATGCACACAGAATGACTGTCTCCTTCTACAGGCTCCCCAAACACCGCCTCTGTTGTATAAACAGGTGGAAGAACCAAGTGATGGAATCTTGTGTCTCATGAATGAACAGCAAAATACCGTTTTCTCCTGCACTTCAATACTAGCCGACAGCAGAGGGCGACAAAGATAAAGATAAAACGGTTTTAGTTTCGAGACTCACCCGTCCCCATCCAGATGGATCTTAGTATCGCTCCACAGCGGCAGCACCATCCCTATGGAGCAGCTTTTACTGCGGAAAAAACAGTAACTTTAGCTCATACTGCAAACAAAATAATCGTCCAAGTTTTAACTGCCAGGAAACACAATACTCATGTTTGCTTTTATTGTAAATAAACACAGAAACTAAGTTTTTCTGCAATTTAAAGCAATAAAATGTTAAAGCTTCTCCACAAAGACGGACAATAGTTCTTTCCCATCGGGGAGTTTTTCCGCGCCAGAGTTCGAGGATTTTTCTATGAACTGAGTTTTTTTCAACCACATTCGTTAGTTTGGGTATTTAGGCTGGGCTTCTACCCTTCACTTGCTCTGTAACGCTTATAAGAAAATTCTACGTAAATAAAATAAAATTGGAAAAAAAAAAAACCTATTGGACAAATATGGCAGTTTTTCGGCCAGCAGACACAATAAAAATTGTAACATTTGGGCAGCAGTGTAGCCGGGCCAAAGGTAAAACCACCATTATACCCGTGAGAAAGATACTTCACCTGAAACAATAACGGAATCGCATTCAGCTGCAGAAACGGACTGAACACCAAAGCTGCCCACATTACCCAGGATAAAACAGCACCTGCTTGAATGGAATGTAACTCACAAAGCAGGGCTCATGGCACATTCTCTCCACACTGACAGTTCAGCACAGGTCTTGCAGCGAGTCACAGGTACCTGTCCTTGTTGACGAAGTCCATTCCCAGCAGGATATTCTCCTCAGTGTCCTGACGGCCGCTGGTGTAGACCACCACCATGTAGCGAGCACGGTCCGACCAAGCGCTCTCCAGCCGTACTGCCTGTGGATAGAGACACCGCAGTTACAGCACCCCACACACAAACACACACACACACATACACACGCTCAAACACGCACACACACACGCATGGAAACACATGCACACACACACGCACGCAAGTTTGCGCAGCTATCCTCGTTAGGACATTGCATTGACTTCTATTGATTATGGACAGCCTAACCCTAACCATAACCAAATCTTGCCCAACCCCTGACCTAAATTGTATTCACAACTGACACCAAACCTTATCCATGACCTCAGAAATGACATTTTGCTGTACAATCCTAATTCCAAAACAGTTGGGACAAAGTGTAAATTGTGAATAAAATGAAAACGCAATGACTTTCACATCAGACCAACCAATATTTTATTCACAAAAGAACAGAGATAACATAGCAAATGTTGAAACTGAGAAATAAAAAAATTTTATCCACAAAATGAGCTCATTTCAAATTTGATGGCTGCTACAGGTCTCAAAGGGACAGGGGCCTGTTTACCATAGTGTAGCATCCCCTCTTCTTTTTAAGAAAGAGTGGAGCCGTTTGGGCAGACAAGTTTCTTGAGTTTAGCCATTGGAATTTGATCCCACTCTCGTTTAATACAGGCTTCCAGCTGCTGGAGAGTTTTGGGTCTCCTTTGACAGACTTTTCGTTTAGTCATGCGCCAAATATTCACAATCGGTGAAAGATCAGGACTGTAGGCAGGCCAGTTCAGCACACGGACTCTTCCACTACAAAGCCATGCTGTTGTAATAGTGCAGTATTTTGCATTGTCCTGCTGAAATACACAAGGCCTTCCTTGGAATAGATGTCATCTGGAGGGGAGCATATGTTGCTCTAAAACCATTATATACCTTTCAGCATTCATGGTGCTTTTTAAAACAAATGTCCCACACCATATGCACTAATGGATCCCCAATACCATCAGAGATGCAGGTTTTTGAACTGAATGCTGATAACAGGAGGGGTGGTCTTTCTCCTCTTTAGCCCAGAGGGCACAAAGCCCATGATTAACAAGAAGAATGTCAAATTTTTCCAGTTTCTCTGAATCTTTTGATGATGTTATGTACTGTTGATGATAAGGCTTTGCAATTTGACATTGAGGAACACTGTTTCTGAAGTATTCCACAATTTTTTTTACGCAAGCCTTCACAGGTTGGAGAGCCTCTGTCCATCTTTACTTCTGAGAGACTCAGCCTCTCCAAGACATCCCTTTTATAGCCAATCATGTTACACACCTGATGCCAGTTAACTTAATTACTTGCTAAATGTTCTTTCAGCTGAATCTCATATATTAATAGGTTTTTCAGCCCTTTTTTGCCTTTGTCCCAACTTTATTGAGACCTGTAACAGCCAGAAAATTTGAAATAAGCTCATTTTGTGGATAAAAATGCAAAATGTCTGTTTCAACATTTGAAATGTTATCTATTTTCTATTATAAATAACATATTGGCTCATGTGATCTGAAAGTCATTGCATTTTGATTTTATTCACAATTTACACTTCGTCCCAACTATTTCAGAATTGGGGTTGTATTAGGACCAGGCTTTGGTCCCCATCAGGGCTGCTGGTCTTGACAAAGTCAGTGTTTATACTAAAAAGGACCTCAATATGTTACAAAAATGTGAACACACACATATACACACACAGACAAACACTTGCAAATGCCCCCACACACACACAAAAACACACAAGCACACGAACACACACACGTCCCCACAACCTCATCCTCACATTCCCAGACTCGCATATTCAACACACTCATCACACAGTCAGCTCGCAGACAATCCCTAATTGCGGTTTTTCATGGCTCTAGAGAGTCAGCAGGTTTTGGGTGGTTTGTTTCAGCATGCAAGCTGTTTACATCTTAGAAATAAGGGGCCTGGACTCTTAAAACTGAGGAGTTGAGTTTTCTGGAATGTTCTTCCACACTGTTTGTCAGTGCTCTTGTATTACACCGTTTACAGTGGCCTGGAGTGATTGTTACATCAGCATTAGAATATTAAGAACATCCTAATCGCATTGTGATCTCACACCAGTGAGGCCAAAACATGGGCCTCCAGTCTGAGAACTTTGGCTCGCACTTTTTGGCAGGCCTCCAACACACACACGCTTTACCTTTGATTTCAGATAAAGGCCTCTCTTAGACTCGCGCTTGGCTCAATGCTCACAAACCACATAAACACATGCTACAACTATGAGACAACAAGGGACAAATACACCTCGCTAAAGTGCTAGTTCACTGAACTACCCTCACGCATAAGCTTTCAGAGTTCACAACCTAACATAGACACTATTAAGGACGCTGTGCAATGCCTTTGCAGCCCAGTCAATATACACCTGAGCAAAATTTAAGCACCACCAAATTCAAAATGAAATTTTCTCAAAATTGTCAAGCCCCAAGCTCATTACAGTTGCATGAAGGCTTTAGCATGCATAATACTGTACATGCATTTCACGCTCCAAAAGCTTGGTCATTAACTGTGCTTAATTGTTAATGCTGAAGGTTAGCAGTTAGGTGGTGGTTCTGAAAACGTCTGAACTCGAATCTCCAATTATAGTTCAGTCTCCAGGAGAAATATTTTTGGCGAACACGGGTCTCCTCACCATCTTTAAGGACAGTTGGCCAATACTTTTACCCAGCATTAAATGTGTTGATAACCTTTCTGTAAAAGCTAATAAAATTTGAAGTAAAGATAAAATAATTTCTAAACAGATTTTTTTATGGCAGGAAAGGCATGTCCAAGCAATATTTCCAATAACCGGTTAATGCCTCTTGATTTTATGAATTTAGTCCCTTGGTGAAGTGGAACTTGTTTTAAGAATATGGCAGCACAACCCTTGTACCCACTTGCAAACATTTTCCCATTTGATGATGGCCGAAGTGCTCATTGAAACCAGTTCAGGCAATAAGAAACACTCCAGGAAGTTTCTCATTGGCTACAGCGCTGACTGCGCGCCAGCTGATTGGTCGCCAAGTAAGGACAAGGATCATGGTGGAGGTTCGTGCTCACCAATTTAATTCTGTCCTCGGAGCGGAGGATGTTGATCATCACCTGCAGGTGCTGCGGGAGGTCACCTGCAGAGAGGTCACATGTACATCAGGTCACAATGTGAGCTTCCATTACCCACAATGCCCTGGGAGAGTCAAAGGACACACTCTTCTGCTTCGAATAAATACAGCAATTTTAAAATAAGCATTTCACATATAAACATATAAGACTGATGCTTTCCACTATACCAGTGTCAAATGCAATGCCGCCCTCAAAGAGTAAAGGAACAGTTCATTTTTGGACATGTTTTTATTGCATTTGGATCAGTTACTTGAATAAATTTTAAAAAATTGAATGAACTTAGAGAGACCATCATCTTTCTTTATTTCATTGCATTTATGTGTGCAAATTATTTACTTTTTTGCAGAGTTGTTTTGTTTGTAGCAAAAAAAAAAAAAAAAGTATACCACCGCAATGCCACTTCAAAACAAGAGCACAGAGAGGTCAAAGTTCACTTTCAGCGGGTCTGTATCATATTCCTGAAGCTGAATCTGATTAAAATTTTCATAACCAACATGCAGCACCTGGGAGTACTCCACTGACCCAAGACCACTCAGTGACACAGGAATAACACAAGCAAACCATCATTAGCCAATCAACGCTGGACAGACAGCCCATTGATGCATCAGGTGTACAAAAATACCCTCAATGAAAACAAGTTAAAAGCATTTGAGCTGCAAAATCAACTTAAAAATAGTGCCATGGGCATTGAAGCTCACTTGGTTTACTTCAGGCTCTGGTGCTATGCAAGATCACAAGTGGTAGTATTTTTCAGGCTTGGGTACAACATTGGGGAAATGAAGACAACTTTTGTAATTTGTGTCGAAAAAAAGCACAATTCAGCATCATGGTTTGATATTTCATCGTCATCTTTTTTCACAGCAAGGTGATCTTTTCATAGTGCGGCTCCATTAAATTACTACACAGCCCCAAACACCAGATCGTTGTACCCAGCACTATACACTGAAGAGTTAACCAGTCAGCTATTGGGCTTAAGTGTGTTGCTCAAGGCAGTAGTACTGCAGCAAATTAACCGCGTGATGCCTTAAGCGCCCTTTGGTCTGTGGGACCAAGTGAGCTAAAAATGAGCTCTGAGTGCACAATCACTGCCATTTTCATTTAAAAGGCTGAGGTCAAAAATCACTAAAGGAGAGACAGAGCAGATATTTGCATATCAAATCCTGTTCTGAACATGAATTAACATTTTTTGTTTAGAGCAGTGCAGACAGTGCTGCAAACTGCTACACAAAATCAACTAAAAGTACCTGAGTGCACAATACCCTATACACATCTAAGATTTTGATTTTTTTAGCTCAACTCTCTCACAAAACCTGCTCTACCCTGACCCGGGTGCTGATCTCCGCTCATTACCAACCCAGCAGGCTTCCAGAACCCTCCCTGACCGCATTACATATTCCTCTCCTTACGTAGCTCCTGTATAGATTATGCAATGAATGACATAACCCAAAGCTGGGGGCAAACATAGCAGGGGCAGAAAATGACAAAAATTAATGAGGCCACTGATTTAGGTGAGGAAACCAGGCCAAATTTCTGTCACGGTGTTCCCTACAGCAAAGTCAAAACAGACAACCCCCCCAAGGTACACTTTAATTACAGGTTACAGTGCCTAGTGACGTATGTGCTCTTGCGCAAATGCAGAATGAACCCGGTATCCCAGGAGCCCATTCCACAGAAACACTGGGATCCCATTGCGTCAAATCACAGGTGTACACACAGGCTCCCACAGCAATGCCTTGTACAAATATTTACTCATTATTCAGTTGTCTCCCAGTGTAGCGGCCGCAGGCTAACGGTGTACCTGCTGTCAGATCACATCATCAGCAATAACCTGCACGCCGCAGGCTGCCTAAGGAGCCGGCGGTAAATCTCACGCGCTCACGGACCCGAGATTCTCTCCCTCTTTGCTCTAACACCTTTGAACCAATGCATTTTCCCTGCCTGCAGCCAGTAAAAATAGGACGATCTGAGTCGGAGGCTCTGATTGGTCGCTGAGGTGAGGATACTCACGGAGGCACCAGGATACCAGCCTCTCTGCATTACAGGCAGTGAAATATCCACCAGCAGTGAAGCAGGACGAACTACAGCAGCCCTCACAGCTCTAATGAAGCAGCTCTCTGCTCTGATGCAGCAGCCCGAATGAAGCAGCTCTAATGCACCAACCCTAATGAATCAGCTCTAATGCAGCAGCCCAAATGAATCAGCTCTAAGGCAGCAGCCCTAATGAAGCAGCTCTGATGCAGCAGTACTAATTAAGGAGCTCTAATACACCAACCCTAATGAATCAGCTCTAAGGCAGCAGCCCTAATGAAGCAGCTCTGATGCAGCAGCCCTAATAAAGCAGCTCTGATGCAGCAGCCCTAATGAAGCAGCTCTAATGCATCAGCCCTAATGAAACAGCTGTGATGCAGCAGCCCTAATAAAGCAGCTCTGATGCAGCAGCCCTAATGAAGCAGCTCTAATGCATCAGCCCTAATGAAACAGCTGTGATGCAGCAGCCCTAATGAAGCAGCTCTAAAGCACCGGCCCTAATGAAGCAGCTCTAATGCAGCAGCCCTAATGAAGAAGCACCAATGCATCAGCCCGAATGAAGCAGCTCTAATGCCGCCGCCCTAATGAAGTAGCTCTGATGCAGCAGCCCTAATGAAGCAGCTCTAATGCAGCAGCCCTAATGAAGCAGCTCTAATGCAGCAGCCCTAATGAAGCAGCTCTAATGCACCAGCCCTAATGAAGCGGCCCTGATGAAGCAGCTCTAATATAGCAGCCCGAATGAAGCAGCTCTAAGGCAGAAGCCCTGATGTAGCAGCTTTGATACAGCAGCTCTAATGAAGCATCTCTAATGCAGCAGCTCTAATTCAGCAACCCTGATAAAGCAGCTCTAATTCAGCAGCCCTCATAAAGCAGCTCTGATGCAGCAGCCCTGATGAAGCAGCTCTAATACAGCAGCCCTAATGAAGCAGCTCTAATGTAGAAGCCCTGATGTAGCAGCTTTGATACAGCAGCTCTAATGAAGCATCTCTAATGCAGCAGCTCTAATTCAGCGGCCCTGATGAAGCAGCTCTAATTCAGCAGCCCTAATGAAGCAGCTCTGATGCAGCAGCCCTAATGAAGCAGCTCTAATAAAGCAGTCCTAAGGAAGCAGCTCTAATGCAGAAGCCCTGGTGTAGCAGCTTTGATACAGCAGCTCTAATGAAGCATCTCTAATGCAGCAGCGCTAATTCAGCGGCCCTGATGAAGCAGCTCTAATTCAGCAGCCCTAATGAAGCAGCTCTGATGCAGCAGCCCTAATGAAGCAGCTCTAATACAGCAGCCCTAAGGAAGCAGCTCTAATGTAGAAGCCCTAATGAAGCAGCTCTAATACAGCAGCCCTAAGGAAGCAGCTCTAATGCAGAAGCCCTGATGTAGCAGCTTTGATACAGCAGCTCTAATGAAGCATCTCTAATGCAGCACCGCTAATTCAGCGGCCCTGATGAAGCAGCTCTATTCAGCAGCCCTAATGAAGCAGCTCTGATGCAGCAGCCCGAATGAAGCACCCCTGACGAAGCAGCTCTAATACAGCAGCCTTAATGAAGCAGTCCTAATGAAGCAGCTCTGATGAAGCAGCTCTGAGGCAGTAGCCCTAATGAAGCAGCTCTGATGTAACAGCTCTAATACAGCAGCCCTAATGAAGCAGCTTTAATACAGCATTAGAATAAATAACTTCTCACAGGACCCACCCTGCAACCTCAGGGTCTATATCAATTCTCAGGTAAAACAGCCCTGTTTTGGCCATAGATGAGAGAGACTCATCCTGCTAACAGACGCTTAAAGACAGAAAACACTTTTTCAGCTCTCAGCTCAATAGAGATCTGAGTTTCCCATTTTGTTGGAGCAATCAACAGCTGCACGCAGCAGCATTATGACTGATTTTGTTTTCCTGGTTCTAATAATGATTAGTAATATTGAACCTCGATCATTCGGCATAAAATTAAGCTGCAGCATGAGTAATAATCAAGACTAATTTATGTACACTTCATATACGTAGATCTGCTGATTTCCTGGTGTCCAAGAGCATCATAACATCCGAGACTTTCCCACACAAAGTATTGTTTGATTGGCTAGCATATGCGGAATGGCAACACTCCTGAACTTGTGTGAATTACTTGGATTTCAGAGGTTTGAGGTTTGATTAGCCAGCACATAAAAATCACAAAAATGTGCAAAAAATATTTATGGAATATTTATGGAGTTGAACATGTACTACCCAAAGACATAGGCTTGCGCAGACTTCCCTTGGCGAAGCCTGGCTTGTTTCGACCGTGGTCACACAACTCCAGTCTCAACGAAGAGTCGCTGGTTATTTTCTGAACACTTTTTACCCCGTTGTTTCAAGGAGCACATTCACGCCAAGTATGGAATTAAATCGCCCACTAAATACCGCTAGATTTCGAAAGATGATGGTGTGCCAATGGAGTTCAATCATCAGCAGGCCAGCGTACCCAAGCACCTGTCGATGTTAGCATGCCTGGAGAAGCGATAGCATCAGTTACAGATAAAACGGGTAGGCTTTCTGAATCTTATATCCGCTTATAATTTCTCATAGTCGTTATATCGATTCACAAATGATTCACTGGAAGAACCCTTGTTCACTGCGGCCATGTTTTATTTCACTTATAACCTCCACGCGCTCAAGAGTTCCAGTGTCCGGGTGATGTGGCAAGCTACCCCGATTCCAACAAACATGGCGCACCACCAACAACATATAAATCTGATTTAGTTGTTAAAAAAATTCAAAAATTACCCACAATATATATTTGAATAGTAGGGCCAGTGTACATTTATTGGATAAGACCTGAATAAAATGTTTTCTTTGACTTTAATGGACCCTGATCAGTTCAACCCCATACCCAACAGCCTGACACAGGCCAAAATAGGGATGTAGCACTAGGGTGTAGCTCCAGTAACAACTTCCCCAATAAGATGGCATGTTCGAATGAGAACTATAAACACCGAGATTTACTGCTGTAAGTGAGTAGCTACTGTGTTTAGCCATAGATTTACTAAAATTTTACTCTGATCCTTTAACAGGGTCCCAACACCTTTTCGCAAGTCAAAGTCAAGCACTTTTCAAGTTTTTCCTCACAGCTGTGGTGAGTTACATATTTATCAAACTACTGAGTCAGATAGCGATTTATTACCAAAGTAATGCAATTAATGTCACAATTTCTAGAATGCCTAAGTATCCATGAGTTATGCATTGTACTGACCCATATACATAATGCCATTCAAATTACCACAGTGATCCAGGATAATTTCATCTCTTTGGACTACACTGCATTAGGCAAGGATGTAAGGAGGAAAAACTGACTCCAGATCAGTATCCCCCCTCGGATATACTGCTTTAGAGTCAGTGTTCACTTGGCAGGGATAATTGTGTTATTAGTGTTAGAATGATCAGTTTAGAACAGTCTAAAATGACATAGCTGCCATGTCAGAACTTGAGAGATTAATGAACATGGTGCATGAGGTAGCATCAATCCCAGCAATGAGGTTGTGTTAGGTAATCCAGACTGTGTTAGGTAAACTCAACCTGCTCTGCGACATGCTGTTGGGTTACATTTCTACTCTGACAAAGTACACCTTATGCAACAACTAGAGCAGGGCTGTGCCAAACCTGCTCCAGCAGATCTCCCATCCAGTGGGTTTACAGCTTCCATTTCCAATAGGGGTGTAACCATACAGGTGGGTCGTGATACGATACGTATCACGATACACCAAAACAAATATATCATGGTTGTTTTAAAGGCAAATGTCTTTTTCTTTTAACAGGTAACACTCTCAGGATGCTTTTTCTGGAAGTACCTATAACAGATTCAAGATATAATACAACAAATCACACTGAGTTTCCAGTTTCAGAATTTTAATTTCAGGTCATTTTTATGATTAAGTTTTATCCAGGAATCCTCTCCCAGCACAACAAAGGGAGCAATACAGTAAAGTTGTCAAATTCTGAAAACATTCAAAACAAGTTACAAAATGAAACTTATTTCCATGGTCTAACGATCCATGGCAGACACAGAAACACTCAGTTTTTCAAACAAAACAATTGGTAAATCTGCTAAATCATACAACAGTTGAACAATTAGCATTAGAAAGTTTAAACAGTCACTATGTATGACTCACTATGAGAGGTTAAAGTCAATTGTTTGAATTTGTTTCAAATTTTAACATTACTCAAACTTTTGATTTTTCTTAAGAAAAATAAGTCTGTGCACATGCTTAGGCTTGAGGGCAGATCTTTGCGCCGTCACAACGTCTCCAGCAGTGCTAAAGACTCTTTCTGATGGTACAGATGTGGAGGGTACACTTAAGAACTTTCTTGCAAGTTTTGAAAGCTTTGGGGAAAATATGGCATTTTCACACCACCATGCAAGAGGACAGCTGTTAAGCTGAGGGGTTTCTGCATTTTGGTAACGCAGAATTTCGTCCTGTGCCATCTCTACTGTGTAGTGTAGTGTAGCAAGTTACGTTTTATATTTTGACTGTCGAATGTATTTTGTGAGGATAATTAATTACACTCATTTATGAGATAGAATTTGACAAAATGGTTACGATCTAGACATTTTGCGTATCGTTTGAATATCGCGATACACCTCATTTTAATCGATGCATTGTATCGCCGATTTTGCATCGCGATGCGATACTGTATCACCATATCGTTACACTACTAATTTCCAACCCCAAAGAGTAACCTGCAGGGATGTCTCAATGCTGTTCCAGATCTACTACCATGTAGCTTTACACTGCAACCCCAACTCATTTAAAAGCTAGAGCAAGGCTAGCCCAGCCCCATTCTTGAAGATCTACCACCTTTTAAATTCACTCTATAATCCTATAAAGCAAAACTCATTTAACAGGAAGAGATCTCGCTGGCCATAGTACAAGCAAGCAGGTGGACTAAAGCAATAATGTCAACCAACAGGACCGTGAGTGACAAGCAGGAACAGGGTTGGGCAGCCCTGATTTAGCGATACTGCACCTTCAGTTCACACAGCCCACAGCAGTAGCATCAGCGCAGGCAACACACGGGCACGCAACGCACTACCGGGACAGAGCAAGATCTCAGATCAAAGACAAGGGAAAGATCCCGATTTCAGATCAAATACCAGACAATCTGATCCCCGCGAACAAAGGCAGCCTTCCCTCAAACCCAGCGCCACGGTCGATTCAAGCCCCGCTCCCTAGCCCCGCCCCAGGAGCCCGTGCGTCAGTTGCTGTTCCATGTCAATCATCAGAGATCCAGCTCTGCCAGCATGCGGCCATTACATAACTCAGAGATTGGAAACTCTAATCTCTTTTTCTGCCTTTTCTTTTTTCTGCACAGATTCTATTTCCCTGACGTGCCCAGTCTTAACCTGCCCGTCGAAGTTTCATCAACATGCCTCATAGATTAAAGAAAAACACACGGAAATTTGCCTGTTTGTTTTGGTACTGACAATATTATTGCGATGGAACAGTAAAGCAGACATAATAGGTTTAAAATCCAGCTCTTATAAGAGCCAAACTCCCAAACAGATGCGACAAACAGTTCAAAATCTCCAGTTACCTCTGAAATGCTACATTGAACGCTAACGGCAAGGTCAGTTCATCCACAGCACAGTCTCTTGCACTATCCTTGAACCGTAACGCAATGACGAACACTTCAACGCAAAAAAAAAAAAAAAAAAAAAACATGGCGTATCGCTTTTTTGGAGCGAGCCCAAAACCCTGCTGGATTTACAGCCCCGAGAGTCAAAGACGGACCCCCTGGACCCCTCCACCAACCCACATACCCGCAACCAAGAGCAAAACAGGACATGACATCACGCAACACGCGTCAGCCCCCTGGGGAGCGGACACATTGAGAACATACGGAACAGGAAACGCTGGAGGACAAGGCCGACCCTCACACAAACGCCAATCCATACCCAAACCCGACCAACTGAATACCACATCCTGGGTAATTGCTAGCAAACCAAAAACAAACAAGACCAGCAGTCTGCACACCTTAAGGACCATGGGCAGGCGCAAGGCTTTTAAGCTCGTTAGGATCTACTTTGTGTTGCAAGTCAATCAGGATAAATGTCATCCGTGTGATTTAATAATTCGCGGAATCCGTCTACCTGCCGTATGTCTTACCGCCGCTATCTCAGACTAGAACCTCTCACCTGCCGAGTTACGGCATCTACACGCCGATACTGAAATAAAAACACTCCTCCAACCGCTTATCTGCTCAATCCTTTTCTCTTCAGGAATGCACTTATCGACCATGTCCACCCCACTCCCCTGCGTCATAACGGTGCCTTCACTTGCACCTGGCAATAACGGCGGTTAAAGCCAAAAAGAGAAGATTACATAACGAACACTGAGAGAAACCAGCCGCTGGATTCTAAAATTTCATAACAATTCGAGACGAGCTGGGGAAACGACTTAGCCAGTGTATAATTAACTGTGCTTGCTGGTAACCCTGATCACATCTCATCATTTATCTGTATCTGCCAGCACCTCCTGTTACTGAGGCTCCTTGGAACTTCCTATGCTGGCAGTCCTGAGCCATTTGGCAATCACCTTTACCAGCATTCACCTCACTCTTATTTTGTCTACCAGTCTCAGCCATTTAAGGCAGTCTTCACTATTTTGCAAATGCCATCGCTCATGGTCCTTTTTGGTCCCCCTCGTGTTGTCGGTCTTGACCCATCATTCTTGGCCCTCTTGCCTTACTTACACTGTCAGTCTTTGCCCTTCACTGCCCCTCAATAGTTATTAGCCTTGGCCCATTTCCCACCCTGTTGTGTCGTCAGTCTTGGCCCATTTCCCCCTCTGTTGTGTTGTCAGTCTTGGCCCATTTCTCCCCGTTGTCTCGTCAGTCTTGGCCCATTTTGCCCCCTGTTATGCTGTCAATCTTGGCCCATTTTTCTCCCTGTTGTTTCACCAGTCTTTAGCCATTTCCCCCCCTGTTGTGTTGTCAGTCTTGGTCCATTTTCCCCCCTCTTGCTCTGTCAGTCCTGACCCTTTCCCCCCTCTTGTGTTGTCAGCCTTGGCCCATTTCCCTCCCTGTTGGGTCGTCAGTCTTGGCCCATTTCCCCCCCTCTTGTGTTGTCAGTCTTGGCCCATTTTCCCTCAGTTGAGTTCTCAGTCTTAGCCTATTTACCCTTCTCTAGTGCTGCCAGGTTTCCCATCTTGGCCCCATGTGTGTTGCAATGGGCTCCACTGGCCCCTTAGCAGTGCTCCCCCGCTGGCTCCTGGTCTTGGCTCTTCGCCCTGCTGTACAGCCAAGCGCTTGGCTCCAATGGAGGGGCCGAATGAGTGATCAAACACAACCTCTTCCCTCCCGCACTCACCTGCATGTTTATGATGGGGAAGAGCCTTGGGACCCTGTGTACCGCTGCCCTGCTGCAGGAAGAGCGCGGCGCCCTTCACCATGAAGAAGCTCTCGCTCAGGCTGCAAGACAAATGGCACAGAAACGTTAGGGGAGCATTAGGGGAACATCAGGAGGCAACTGCGGGAATGCCAGAGGAACACCAGAGGCACATCAAAGGGACATCATTCCATGACATCACAGCGATCTCTTTCTTTCTTTGAGCAGTTCTGTATGGGTGGACCTGCAGTGTAAGGAGCTGTGCACACGGGAGACGCATGAGCGCGTGAAAAACGTGAAACGCAACAATATATGTACGCCTTTGATTAGTGATGAGAAAAGGAGACGCATTGAAATGCTGCAATGATAACAAGTGCCAGCTCTGCTGACTACGTCTAATATTGTGATATTTTCACGAATACAGTTTAGGAAGGTGGACAAATGGAAATCAAAATCCCGCCTTTTTTCTTGTGCGATTGGTCGCCAGCTGCGAAGTTGAGTTTGATGAGCAGCAGGTCTCCTAAAACGAGCAGATTCAGATTTTGGATGCCATCTACAAATGCGAGCCCTCAGCGCTTAAACATGGTCACTGAGACACAAGGGAAAACACGTGCGTCAAACAAATGTTACCATTGGTACACATTAAAAGCAACGTGCTATAAAACGGACAAGTCCCCCGAGTACACGCAGCCTAAAGAGCAGAACTGCCGTACGTACATAGTTCCAACATCTATTGCAATCACAGAACTTTCACAAGTGGTCAATTTTTCTTGACAGCACGCTTCGTGTTTGTAAGATTTATTCGGCTGTTATGCCACACTATGCCAAAAATAGCGATAAATGCCCAGAAGAACTCCATATTCATCTTGCACAACTCTGCAAATATTTATATTGCAAGAAAGATGGGAAAATTGTTACTGAAAAAATTAAAGAATCAATCGGCATCTAAATCGGCAGAATTGCAGATGCTAGTCACTACAAAATAACCATTTTGAGGTTGCTGACAAATTAAAGACATGGCAAATGATAATGACTCAAAGCTGTATTGTGTAGAAAAGAAAAAGACTTCAAAATCAGTATAATTGTGTTATTAGGACCCTATTGATTCACCATCGTCTTTAATTTGGTCAGTTAAAAGATTGCACCTTTTTCACAAATGTTTGCAACAGAGCACACAGCATACAGCTTCAGCAGTTTTGGACAATGCAGCTATAATCCCTTCGAATATGAAGGACCAAACGAAGGACAAACAGCAGCCATGTAAACTTATGATTGCAGCTGAGGTTTGAATGAAACCAGCGCACAGGCGGGACCCCAGGACCGACGCTAATCACCACTGCCGTGAGCCACTGCAGTACAGTTAAACCTTTGGCATATGCTAGCAATCAGTGGCTGTAGCTTTCGTTTAATGCAAATGTAACAATCATCCGTTCATGCATCCACTGCATACAATCACTCACGCCTCATCAGTGTGACTTGAAGCTTATCCCAGCAGACTATGGGCAAAAGCCAAGAGCTCACACTGGACAGCTCACCAGTCTGTCACATGGCGCACACATCATCACTCACACACACTGACATACAATTCAGAGTCTCCAAGTAACCTAGTATGGACTGTAGGAGAAAACTGAGGTACTCAGAGGAACCCCACAAAAACACGAGGAGAACAAGCAAACATCACACAGAAAGGCCCAGGCCGGAAGATCGAGATGTAATGAGCTAATAAAAAAAAAATATTCTGAGCAGAAGTTGGCGCAAAATCCTTAAACGAATTGGCCCTCGGCGGCACCCCTGGTCTGCTGAAGAGATTGGCCTCTCCACAGTTAAGACCCCTGATCCCGGGTGTTTGAGTCCAGTGAGCCCCATCATATACCTCCCGTTCCCTTCTTGGTGAGAGGAGTTTTCTGTAGACGAGCATTGCTGTTAATCAAGTCACTGGCACTGGACGAGATAACGAAACCAATCCCCTGCAGCACTGCGGACGCAGTTTATTTCTGCACAAATGCCACCTCCTGCTTCTAAGAGACCACTTCCTGATCCATCCTCCTCAGAAACCACAATTATACATGAAGAGGAAGGTTCTAGAATGATTCCCAGCAGGAAACTTCACGAATCTTCTCAAGCCACTGAGAATGATGGCAGCCACCAGCCCCTTTTAAACTTGTGGATTCGCGTAGCGTTGAAACACGTTATTGTGGGGACTAGGATATGCAAATGAGACACGGGGTGACTCTCTCACCAACTCGCCTGTTAGCAGATCGAAATCTTAACGTTATTTTGCATTCTACCGCAACGGAGTTCAAAGTCGCAATGACTAAGACATTCCAGCTCTCAGGATATCTGCAAGATATCCGCAAGTTGGCCATAGGGAACCACTGATTTTCTCTGTTGTTGTTTGGTTTTTTCTTCTTCGTTAAAGGACAGGTTTTTGGAAACGGCCAGCTTTGGCCCAAAGTCCCTTTCCCTTTAGAGCCCAAGACAGCGAGATAATGCACCTCTGAGAAAAAGCCACAGTTGCAACAAGGAGAGAATGGGGTGGAAATGTCACAGAAAAAAAAAAAGGGCCGGATTTTTCCATCCACCTCCCCTGGCTCTGAACCTGCCGCCCCCCACAGCAGAGCAAACATCACCGCAACGCAATTATAATGCCGCCGCCCGTACCGCTAACAGCTACTCCACCCTGACCTCCACGAACGCTCAGCTAAACTCTGCAGGTGTGGCAGCGGTTCAAAGCGCAGGTGAAACCGCGACACAGACTAAACATAATTTAAAAACACTCAAAAAGAAACAAAAAACTTTTTTTTTTTGTTCTGACGGGAGACGCAGGCGACGGAGGTGAGTTTGACTGCTAAAGACATCCTGCCAGGAAACCTGCACTCATTGTCCTTCTCCGCCCGGGAGATACACTATCCACGGTAACGCTCAAAAAAAGCTGGGCTCTCATTGGTCGGTCCATCCCCATTGTTCCTCTGCCCCCCCAATGACCCGGCAGCCAGTGAAAAAAAGAAAAGTAAATCACTGGTCATCCAGTGTCCAGTCCCCCGGGGCGGGGTGACCCAATCACATGAGGGCATGAATCTTAGAGGGGGCAACAAGACTTTCATTGTATCCTGTCGCCTGCACCAACTTCACCACTGACAGGCTGACGAGCTCGGGGGGGGCGTCATCACAAGAGCTTTTGTCTCCCCTGTTCCTTGTTCCCTTGACGTTACCGAAACTTGGCTCACAATTTTTTCTTTTTTTTTGGAGGAGGGCAAAATGACCACAAGGATGGAAGAAATGTCTGTTGAGGGAAAGATTCCACTGAAAAGTCCAATAACAGGGTAATGAAGACCTTCAGCAGGCTGCGTCCGTTATCTTTCGGCCTTCTCTGAACAGGACGGCACCCCCGAAATACCAGCAATCCAAGAGCGGTGGGATTCCTGCTTCACTTTACAACCTGAACATGATGCTCTTAAGGCCGTATGAAACTAATTCAATATGCGTCTAATGAAGGTGCCAGTCTGACAACAAAAACAGCGTCTGAGAGACAGAGAAAAAGTGTTGGCCGACAGTGTCCTGTATCTGTCAAATATTTGCACGGTCGTTGGTCATCTTATGATCTCGTTGGCGGGATGGGCCAACGGTTCTCACAGATATAGAAAATTCATGCAGTAGCATTCGCAAAAGGATCGATTGGTTATGGTTATAAAGAAAATTAATTACCATGGTCATGACAGTTCGCAGTGGAGATGTCGTCCAACACTTCGTTTAAGCATAAAAGAATCTGCATCATATGACACTTTTCTAAAGACGTTGGTTGACATATCTTACCAGAGCGAAACGGCATTTAGCCTCAACATGTACGCCACACGTCTGAACAAAGCAAGAACAGGAGCACCGATTAAAGGCGAGAACCAGATGTGAACACGAGGTCATTTGTACCTTTATGAACCACGCTCACACCCCGTACCCCTGACCGCATCTTTTAAGAACGGTCCCCCACACAGGCAATTGAGACAAGGGTGTGCTGGAGTTAAATATGTATCCGCTATCAGGGATAGCACGCTAACTGTCACAGGCATGCCTGACAGCCAGACGAGCCCTTCGATTGCCACTGACTCCCCTACACGGGTACTACAGAGGTCCCCCAACCCAGAACCCGAATGACAATACAGTCACAAATAGGCTGGCCACACAACCAGATGCATCTCATACATCTGCATACACATGCTGTTTGGGAAAACTGCCGATTCCGTGCTGCGTTACTTATGGAGTCAGTAGTGCCTGACCAACCATTCAAATCACATCGAAATACAACATATAAAATGCACACAAACACGAACCTGGGCACTGACATGCTAGCATATTTCTACTTTGCCTTGACTTCCCTGACACTTGTTTACAAAATGATTCTGCTCATTATTATCGAATCAAATATAAAAATATTATTTTAACCTACTAAATCTATTCAATACATCATAAAAAAAGCTCACAGAACTTCAAACGGAATGTAAACAGGAAAGTGCATAAGACAAAAGCAGGTCCACAGAAAACACAGAGTTAGACAATACACACATCATCCTTCAGACTGCTATGATAATGCAGGGCCAAGTAGACAGCACTCTGGCCGCACAAACACACACAGACACATGAACACACAGATGAACACACACTCACAAGCAAACACATACAAGCCAACAGAAAACCAGCACACTCAAACACACTAACACACTCACACCAACATATCCCGACATAACATATCAACATATACTAAAAGCTAACTCACATCCACATGCAAACAAATACTTACAAGCAAACACATGCTAGCTAACTCACCCTAGCACACAATCCACACACACACACACACACACACACACACACACACACACACACACACACACACACACATTCTAGCACAAGCTAACACACAATACAAACACACACAAACAACCACAAGCTAACATACACACAAACACTACAAAACATTAACCCTTTGAGCACTGAATAAAGTTTCAAGGAATCCATCCATTTTCTATACCCTCTTATTCCTCACTAGGGTCACGGGGCGAGCTGGAGCCTATCCCAGCTGACTACGGGCAAAGGCAGGGACCCACCCTGAACAGCTTGCCAATCCATCGCAGGGGCACACACCATTCACTCTCACACTCATTCCTATGGGCAATTTGGTGTCTCCAATTAGCCTGATATGCATGTCTTTGGACTGTGGGAGGAAACCGGAGTACACAGAAAGGCCCCAGGCCGGATTCGAACCCACGACCTTCTTGCTGTGAGTTTCAAGGAATTAAAAATGTAATTATCCTGAGCTGTTGAAAATCTATCACGTGTCAACTTGTTTAAAAGAGCTCCCCTGCAGGAGCATAGGCATGGAAGAGCTCCCCTGCAGGAGCTCTTTTAAACAAGTTGCCACATGATAGACTTTCAACAGCTCAGGATAATTACATTTTTAATTCCCTGAAACTTTATTCAGTTTTCAACAGCAGTTTTCTGGTTTTGATATCTTACACAATTGGGCAACTATAGTTGCCTACGGCGCTAAAAGGGTTAAGAGACAACACAAATACATACACACACAGATACACACTCACATTCGGTAGATCTCGCTCTGAGTGAGAACAGCGTTCTCCACAAAATAGGGCAGCATCCTCAGCACGGCTCCCTGTGGAGACTCCAGCACCAGATGCATCCTGTCAGCCTGTGTGTGTGAGGCTGGTCCCTGCTGAGTCCTGTTCCGGGAGATCGACTCTGCGTCCGCGGACCGGTCAGTCCTGTCCCGTGTGAGTGTGGGTCACCCCCGGCGCTGCTCCATCTCCTCAGTGCGTACGAGTGTGTGAGAGTGTGTGTGAGAGCGTGTGTGAGAGGGACAGAGCCGAGTTCGGTTATGAGGAAAAGCCTGCTTCTCTGCTCCTAAGTACTGAATGCTGCCTACGACACCTCCTCTCACTGCCCGGGGGGGCAGTGCTCTCTCTCTCTCTCTCTCTCTCTCTCTCTCTGTCTCCAATTCTCCCTCCCTCTGTCAGTCACTCTCACCTTCAGACTGTCACTATCTATCTCTCTCTCTCTCTCTCTCTCTCTCCCTCTCTCTGCAGCTGGGCTCCACAGAGGCGCTCTGTTTGTAGCGGTGCAGCGGTACAGACTTGCTCCTCAGTCTCTCGCTGTCGAGAGTTTGGTGGACGGGGAGTGGGGGGGGGGCTCTCTCGCACAAACCCCCCCTCCTTACACCCCTCTCTATTTCTCTTCCGTTTGAAAACAAAACCAGAAACGAAGTCTCGGGAATAAGTCAGCCCGGCCTACTCCCACATCTCCAGCCACTCACTGGGACCAGAGCAAAATCAAACCAAAACAACACAAAAATCCAGCAGCTTGACGTCTCTGTAGCCAATCAGGGATGAAGAGGCAGTTTGTCTTCCTTGTGAAAAGATCTCATTTCAGCCGTTCACCTCCAGGGGAGAAGCAGGGCTCGTTCAGAGGGAAAAGTGCCTGACTACAGCCGGCCTCCCCCACATAGGCATGGAAATGCACGCACCTCCTCTCGCCTCCTCCCCTCACTCCTCTCGGCTCCTCCCAGGACAGGGGGGGGGGGGTCAATACACCTCCGTCAGGGAAGAGCAGGCACAGCACCAACGCAAATCTCCTTATCCTGAGTGAGAGGGTAGTGGAGGTGAGTCGCCTTATCTTCTTTCTTAAGGCTCCCTGCTGCAGCTCGGCGAATGTCGCACACTAAGGTGTTACTGTGCAGCTAGCAGACCTGGACATCGCCGGGCCACTTTTCAGAGAGGGGAGCAGGTTGTAAGTAACTGGTCTCTGGATGTAAACAGTCACATTCCCCCTCTTTTCCCTCTCACTCTCCCTCTCTCCATATCTGTCCCTCTCTCTCTTCCATCTCTAACTTCGCTCCCTGTCTGACAGAGCAGCTGATTTCTCCAAGGACTCAGGACTGCACTGTCGTCCAGCGAGCTGTTAGCTGCTAGCATATGAAGCCGCAATAACACAGATTGGAGGGGCCTCTCAAAGGGGGGTCTCTACGGGCTGATTCTGGACGGCAGAAGCAGGGACAGGGTTTGGGGTGAGTACAGTGAGGTGACTTTTGGCTGTAGGCAGCACAGCTTTCTGACCACAACAATGGGGCCCATTCAAGGGGAGGGGATGTAGACCACGCATTCCAGCCAAGGGAATGAGAGTCACTCGCAATGTCGGCTTTGGACATAAACGCATGCAGAACGCCAACACCACTGACCAACCGCTCCATGGCAAATTCCTAACTGTGATACGGCCTTCTTTAAGCAGTGTTTACTTTTAAATTTCAAAATTTTCACGCCTTTACTGACCTACAAGGAGCACTGCAAACGACGTGCGTCATCTCAACTGACCGAGGAGAAAATGATTTTCCAGAAGAATTGACACAGAGGCCTTCTCGATATCTTACAATAGTCACACGTGCACAAACACAGACACAGACACACACACACACACACACACACACACACACACACACACACACACAGACACACACACGACAGGCTTCAGCCGTTGTCATAATTGGCGTGAAGTCTTTCTGGAGTGAACACATACTGCTAACTCTCAGACTACTCGAAAAGCAGTGGCTGTCACTGTCTCAGTCCATAAGTGCCATTTACAGGGAACGGCTAATCTGACCGAGCTATGGCACAGGGCAACCAGTGATGCAGCCAGCGAACAGCAAAGAGCGTATAACCCAACAACCCCTGTGTCCAAAGAACAGGGGCCACAGGGCCTGGGGCCAAGCCAACCTGGCCTAGCATTTATCACTTCTAAATTACTTCAGAAACACAAGAGGTTCAGCGCATCAATCACAAGAGGCTCCACCTCCTCCCCACCATAGAAAAAACAAAGACCTGGGTTAGTAGGCACTCAGCCGAGTATTTCTGACTTCAGCTCTAAGTCTTTATTACCACTGTGGATATACAGTATATATATATATTTTTTTTTGCAAACTTAGGCACAAAGAAAGATCTCAAAAGTAGAGCGGCTGTTCTTGAGCTGACGGTTACATAACTCAGCCGAAGGGCGGGGCCTCACTCCTGACAGAGCGCAGCGCTGCAGCACAGAGTACAGCTCCCTCAGGAGATGACAGCAGAGCAGGTGTAAGGGAGCCAATGACATCACTTCCCCCAGACTGTGACTTCACCGCCAGCCAGGGGTGCTTTTCAGTACGCTAGCGCATCTCCTCGCTTCCCTCACCGGCGTCTCTTCCTCGCGTCAGCTCCCCCCCAGTGAGGATACTAGAGAGAGAAGCAAGGAAGAGACGCGAGGAAAAGGAGCCGAAAAGCCGCCAAATGAGAAATCCTTGTGGCATTTACAGGTCGCGCCACTTGACTAAAGATTTCCATGAGGAATTCACCTACGTTTCCTCGCTCCTAGCTCCAGAAGCCTCCGCTCTCCTCGCTCCTCAACACTATCTAGTGTATTTCAGGAATTTGAAGATCCTCCATGATGGCAGAGGGGAAACAGCTTTCAGCTCAAGAACAAAGAGAGAAAGCAAGGAAGCCTAAGCCAGCATGATAAAATGCCCCCAAGGCGAGTCCCGATAGTCAAACGCATCCTCCGCTCGAATCCTACCCCTCACACTGTCAGACATGAGGAGGAAAGGAACTGAGGAATGGAGGACACCATTTTAGGGTGTTAGGATGCAGCCCCCGTCCTGAGACAGCCCAGCTTCCAATCTTTGTGTTTTGGGGAATGCCAACCAGCAATAGAAGCCGTCCAGCACCGCACTTTACAGGTTCCCTTTCATGCCACCCGGGGTACAGCCGACTTGTCATTGCAAGCCATTTCAAAATCTGCTCTTTTGTGACATCACAAGGGAAGGTTAGAGCCCAGAGAGAAAAAGAGATCATCAATTTCAGACCACCTGACAGTCAGTTCCTTCATCATATCGTGTGGTCCCTACCCCCTGTGATGTCAACACCATTAACATTTAACGAGAGCTCGCTGAGGCGGAGCATTATACGTCCGCGCGTTCCTCTAGCCAACCACAACGCGCAGCGGGAAAATCAATTCCGTCGGACAAATCGTTATCCTTCCTCTTGTCAACATCCACAGTGCGAAAATCAATTCCGTCAGACAAGTTGTTCTCCTCGAAATTGACGGAAACGAAAATTGTTAACAGACGGACGGACAGCATCTGCCATAACATAATACGCCCTTCTCAACTTAAGTTAAGCGGGCGTAGCATAATAATAATAATAATAAAAATCACTCAAACCTTTGCTTTGGCTCTCTCAAACAATGCCAAACATGGCACGATTCCCTTTTTGTTCCAATCCCGAGGTATTACTCCAGGTCAGACCAACCAGTCTCTTCAGCACAAAAACACCACAATTAGAATTTATTGTGTGGCAGATGGCAGAAAAGTGATCCATCAAAACGTACGAGCAGACCTCGCCTCAGCAGCAGTACAGTGAGTAAAGTGGTCAAGAAGACATGAAGGAATTCACTTTAATAGAGCAATAACGGCAACAAAATGGCCGCCACAGCAGTAAGAAGATATTTAATGTTATTATGTGAGAAAAGGAACCATTTTCTGTGCCTCACCTGTCTGGTAAAATACAAACTGCTCCCCCAACCCCAATTCTTTGCCCACTGACAGAGACAGGAGCGTTTTATTTTTCTTTATTGTCGTGCTTTTAGACAGCAGGAGGGCAGTGTGAGGGAGAGAAGATGGTGTGAGCTCGCAGAAACAATGGCCATAGTGTGAACTCTGTATCCCGTACGCAGATACAACAGCTGACCGCTGCTTCGTTTGTTTCTTCTTCAGAGGACCTCCTGTTTGGACTCCATGTTCCTCCCCACACACACACACACACACACAGACACAGACACAGACACAGACACACACAGAAGAAGAAGAGACAAAGGCACACATTTACTGCTGTGAAAAAGTATTTGCCTGCTTCCTGATTTCTTTTTTTTTGTTGCATATTTGTCGCACTTAAATGTTTCAGATCATCAAACAAATTTTAAGATTAGACAAATACAACCTGAGAAAATACAAAATGCAGTTTTTTAAAGATGATTTCATTTATTAAGGGATAAAAAGCTATCCAAACTTACCTGGCCCTATGTGAAAAAGTAATTGCCCCATACATCCTAATAACTGGTTGTGCCACCCTCGGCAACAAGAACTGCAATCAAACGTTTGCCATAACTGGCAATGAGTCTTTCACATCGCTGTGGAAGAATTTTAGCCCACTCTTCTTTGCAGAATTGTTTTAATTCAGCCACACTGGAGGGTTTTTGAGCATGAACGGCCTGTTTAAGATCATGCCATGGCATCTCAAGTGGATTTTAGTCCAGACTTTGACTAGCCTCTCCAAAACCTTCATTTGGTTATTATTAAGCCATTCAGAGGTGGACTTGCTGGTGCGTTTCGGATCTTTGTCCTGCTGCATAACCCAAGGGTGCTTGAGCTTGAGGTCACAAAACTGATGGTCGGACATTCTCCTTCAGGATTTTCCAGTAGAGAGCAGAATTCATGGTTCCATCAATTACGACAAGTTGTCCAGGTCCTGAAGCCGCAAAGCAGCCCCAAACCATCACACTACCACAACCACGTTCGACTTTTGGCATTATTTTTATGAAAAGCTGCGTTAGTTTTACACCTGATGTAATGGGACACACACCGCCCAAAAAGTTCACCTTTTGTCTCGTCAGTCCACAGAATATTTTCCCAAAAGTCTTGAGGATCATCAAGATGTATTTTGGCAAATGCGAAACGAGCCTTTGTGTTCTTTTTAGTCAGCAGTGGTTTTTGCCTTGGAACTCTCCCATGGATGCCATTTTAGCCCAGTCTCTTTCTCATTGTTGAATCATGAACACTGTCTTTAATTGAGGCAAGTAAGGCCTGCAGTGATTTAGATGTTAAACTGGGTTCTTTTGTGCCCACCTAAATGAGTTGTCGATGCGTTCTTTGAGGAATTTTGGTAGGCCGGCCACTCCTGGGAAGGTTCACCATTGTTCCAATTTTTGCTCCATTTGTGGATAATGGCTCTCACCGTGATTCACCGGAGTCGCAAAGCCTTAGAAATGGGTTTGCAACCCTTTCCAGACTGATTGATGTCAATTTCTCTTTTTCTCATCTGATGTTCAATTTTCTGTGGATCGCGGCATGACATGTTGCTTTTTGAGATCTTTCAGCCTACTTCACTTTGTCAGACAGGTTCTACTACAGTGATTTCTTTCAACAGGTCTGGCAGTAGTCAGGCTTGGGTGTGGCTTGCGAAATTGGACTCAAAAAATATGGTTAATCACAGTTATTTCATGATTTAAGAAGGGGGGAGGGGGAAATTACTTTTTCACATAGGGCCAGGTAGGTTTTGGATAGCTTTTCCCCCTTAATAAATGAAATCATCATTTAAAAGCTGCAGTTTGTATTTACTCGGGTTATCTTTGAGCCCCACTTTGAAAATTTGTTTGACGATCTGAAACATTTAAGTGTGAAAAATATGCAAAAAATTAAGAAATCAGGAAGGGGGCAAATACTTTTTAGCGGCAGTGTAGGACAGTACAAACACAGATATACACAGCCACATACATATTCAGATAGGCACGCACATACCAAAATGTATTTTTTGACACGAATATCAATGAGCGGGCACAAACACAGACACAAACACATGCGCGCAACTAGAACGGGCACTCGGTAGAGCGCATACCTTCGCCGACGCCACTGAATCCCTCGCCACTGGCGTTGGTTTCATGCCGATCGGATAAAAATTGACTGAGATATGGCCGAAAGTCGGTTTTGACCTTTTCGTGGCCTTGACCTTGACCTTTGACCCGATCACTCCCAAAATCTAATCGATTGATCCTCAGGTCATGCCAAATCAACCCACCTAATTTTATGAAATTCCGTTTGGTACTTTTTGAGTTATTCGATACACATACAGACAGACACACAAACAAATAAATAAACGGGGATCAAAACATTACCTTCGTCAGCGAAGTCGCTGGCGAAGGTAAAAATGACAGCACACAAACGTACAGGCAGTCACAGAAACTGCTCACAAATGCCAAAACTAATGAAACACTCCACACACACACACAGGATTATACTGCTCATTAAACTCTGCTGCTGTAATGACATAAGCCCGCTCTCAGCACTGTTCCCACCCGTCTGATATTACTGTATTTACACTGGCTCCACACAGCTGCTATCGGCCTGTCCTTCTTATCGCCTCCATTATGCCCTAGCCCGGCCTGCAGATGCAGCAGAACCAGAGCGGCGTCACACATCAGGCAGCTGGCACACACACGCAGCACCTCATCCCCAGGGAGAGAGGGGGAATGGGGCCGGAGAGATGGCAGAGGAGCTTTAGCTGGAGGCGAAAGCCTGAGGGCAAAGCACTCCACAGTATCAGCAGCAGAGTCACAGAGAACTGTGGTGTGTGTGCTGTCACTTTATGGGAACTGTGGTGTATGTGCTGTCGCTTTACAGGGCCTGTGGTGTGTTTGAGCTGTCACTTTATGGGCACTGTGGTGTGTGCTGTCGCTTTATAAGACCTGCGGTGTGTGTGTGTGTGCTGTTGCATAATAGAAACAGCAGCGTATGTGTGCTGCGTCGCTTTACAGGGACAGTGGTCTGCGTGTGCTGTCACTTTATAAGACCTGTGGTGTGTGCTGTCCCGTTAGAGGAACAGTGATGTGTGTGTTGTCACTTTATTGGAACTGCGGTGCGAGTACTGTTGCTTTATTTAAAAAAAATAAAACTTGTGTGTGCTGTCACTTGATAAGAATTATATTGTGTGTGGTGTCATTTTATAGGGACTGTGCTGTGTGCGTGCTGTGAATTTATGGGAACTGTAATGCATGAGCTGTCGCTTTATCAGAACTTTGGTATGCGTACGGTCGCTTGACAGGATCAGTGATATGTGTGCTGTTGCTTCACAAAAGCTGTGTTGTGTGTGCTGTCGCTTCACAAGTTCTAAATAAGAGCATAGTGACTCACATCAGAAGATGGCGTGAGGCAGTGTATGAACAGTCCTACACAGAGGCAGCGAGGTTACAGAAATCTGGTCCTGGAGGTGGCTGAAGAACTTTGGCCCACAGCTGCAGTCCGATCCCAGGCTGCGCCTACAGATAATTGGACGTGACAGCTCTGGCCCTGCCCAGACGACACCAATTACTAATTCCACTGCCGCTGCCCAGCTGGTATTGGAGAGGGCGTCGGATAATGCAGCGTCAGGCAAGAGTCCTTATCGCCAGAACAAATAGACTGGGGTTCCTCAAATCTCCCACACCAAACAGGGTCAGTCATATTTGGGAGGGATGTGCTTCGCAAGGAGCAAGTGTTCACACAGACAATATTACACCCTCCCAAAGATAAAACACATATTCAAAATCATATTCACCAGTCTATGGGGGGAGGTGGGGGGGTGGTCGGATGTCTTCTGACACAAAGGAATCCTCAGTGAGATTCATGCGCCTTCGCAGTGCAGACGAATTCTGCTAAGCACTGCAGTTGACATCCCAAGATTACCGCCCACAACAAAAACCAAATTAGCTGCCGGTTTGAAGGACATTGTGTTCTCTTTCGCAGCCAGAGCCTCTGCCACGAGCTGGATCTCTTCTGCGGAATTAATGAGCTCCAGGGGGTGGGAAGGAAAAAACAATCCCCGGCAGCACTGCCAGTGCCATTCACCGGTCTTCCGAATCCAGAGGTGCGAAGACATGCCAGACACTCATTTTCAGACAGGATGCTCGTTTTGAAGTAAATAAACATGCTGTATTTCCAAAACTGTTCCCTTTACCCTTGAAGGGTGTGACATCACAAAGGTGTCATGAATGTCCATTAGCGAAAGTTCTGAATACTGATGTCGCAATCAAAGATGGCAATCATCGGGAGCGGAGTTCTAGAACACCGAGTGCGCTTACATGACGTTAGAGAAAAATCAAATTATTGCGTTAAGCCAACTTTAACCAGACTTTTAAATACATGAGAACACGTTAGTCCGACTGAAATCGTACTAAACTGAATTTCTCATTGTCCACCTAACACACCTAGATAATGCAGTTAATAGTCGTACTATTCTTCCATGCATACGCTTGAATCGGACCAAACCGAAGGATGCGCTCTGAGCATGCTCCACATTCTTCTCGCAGGGCATTGACCCGGAAGTCTTGTGGACATGTAAACACCAAACTGATCAGCGACAGCTCTGGGCTCTGTCCACATAGCAAGTTTGCACTGAACAGCAACAATCTTTGTCTGCAATGGTATTGGTGCTTAAACAGTTACACCTTGGGAGCTCATAACTTCTGCCATTAATCCATATGATTTATCAAATGACTTGCGCGTCATCCGAAAATTTTCCTACCACTTGCTATCAGAACTAGAGTGCCAAGGGCCCTGAAGGTTGCTGGCAGTTACAGCTCCAACAGGACAAAAGTAACTAGCTTCGGTCCGCGGATTCAACAGGAAGCTGACATGAATTCTTGCGAAAGCAACACGTTGTCTTCACGATATTGGCGTTAAAAAGCTCCAGCTTGGACGTCCACGAAAAAAGTAAACCTGTTTAATTTTTTCGCAAATTTCGGCGGTGCTGGCAAATGGTCCCGTACCACAGCGAATCAATTCATGGTTCTTCATATCAATTCTTCGCTGCGAAAGAAGAGAACGGTTTCATCCGCACACTTCCGCAGGCCAACGCAGCTCAGTGAGAAAGGGGTTTTAGTTACTATTATCGGGCAACTCGACTGAGCAGTCACACTTTTTCATGAGTGACAGACAGCAACATTTCTGCCATTTAGCAAAAATATAATCTTTAAGAAGTCTACATCATGAAATCCGATTAGATTTTTTTCTAACCTGAATTTCCTCTGTCGTTTGCAGTCAATTTGTGAAGGGCGCCATCTTCTCAATTCACTTCTGGTTCTTGCTCTGCTTTCAGACAATGATTTTTTTTAAACAACACTGCCACCGAGTGGGTTTAATTAGAATTATTCTTTCTATTCCACGATGCTAATAGGAACAAACATCCAAAAATGGGTTTTGACCAGTTTTTATTGTCACAATTGATTGTGAAAAAGGTCGACCATCCAGTTACAATGCCCATAAAATTTCAATTATATATAGCTTAGTCCCCAATAGATACCAATTTCTAAAGACATTATTAAAAAAGGAAGCAGATAGATTGATTTTGTCACATGACCTTGACCTTGAAGACCAAAGTCAAATCCAATATGGTGTGTTTGATCAGCATACATGATTTTTCATTAGCATCCAATACATACCGAAGATCTAAAGCCAACAATAAAGGACTTTTAGGCCGTTTTGTCATTACCTGGACCTTGTTGCCCAGGGTCAAATCCAATATGTCAAAAACAACCAGCATACGTGATTTGCTATTAGAGCCCAATACATACCTAAGCTCTACAAACAATATTAAACAAATATGGGCCATTTTTGTCATATAACCTTGACCTTAAGGCCCAACATCAAATTTGACTGACTGCCTAAGAAAGTTCAGCAGACATGGTTTCCTATAGATTCCCCAAACATGCCTGAGCTCTAATTGCCATATTCAGCAAGTTATAGCCATTTTTGCCATTTGATCTTGACGCCCAATGTCATATTCAACTTGCCGAGAATGTTTGGCTTACATGATTCCCCCCTCATACACACCTAAGCTCTAAATGCACCATTAATCTGTTATGACACATTTTCGCCATTTGACCTTCACCTTGAGGCTCAAGGTGAAATTTGTACAGCCGAGAATGTTTGGTATACATGATTCCCTTTAGGTGCGTCATACATATCTAAGCTCTAAATCCTATATTAAGAGAGTTACAGCACATTTTTGCCTTTGACCTTAACCTCAAGGCCCAAGGTCAAAAGTGAATGACTCACAATGTTCGGCATGTCTGATTACCTATCACTGCCTCATAGTACATACTGAAGCTCGAAATGCTAGATCAAGAGAGTTATAGCACAAAACACCCCTAAATATGATGAAGTCCGGACATGTTGCCTAGGTGGCGCTATGAAGGAGGGATTCAATCAAAAACGCCGTTTACACTGTTGAAGCAGATCATGATACTGATTCCATTGCTGCGATTAAAAAAAATTCGTCAGACAGTTTTTGAGAAAATTGCACCCAAGTGCCAAAAATGGCCATTTTCGACATAAAAATGGCCGCCAAGTCTAGAGGAACGATTCAATCAAAAAAATTTTTGCTCAGGCATTAACTTGATGACCGATTTGATCACATCCCCAAATTTAAAAAAAATAATTCATCAGACCGTGTTTGAGATACGGCTTTAAACGGTCGAGGCAGATGCCGATGGACGCAAAGTGACGACAATAGGTTACTGGCCTATGGCTGGCAACCTAAAAATGACACCTCCCACAAGCCTTTACTCCTGACCTACATCCAACATGCACTGGAAGCCCGGGGGAGCACTTTCCAAAAGCAACAGATGGTATCTAACATAGCTGGAACCACAGACTGCGAATGGACGAACAATGCTGTTTGCTAGCAACTACGCTCCTGGGAAATGCACTCTGGGGTAGCTGAAAGGGCACAAAGTACAGCATAGCGGCGTTGCCACTTAGCTTCGGCTAACGCCATAACCACAGGGGATAGCATGCATCCCAACTGTATGAAAAGCATAGCGTACAGCCCGTGTTAAGCGTACAGAGCTGTAAAGTTGTCCATCTTCTCGCGACTTTGCCTTATACAGTCAATGTAGTCGACATGCTGCTAGTTTGCCGCTAGCTAACTTGTTTGTCAAATGTTTGGCCAATGATGTAACCAGTCAACCAGAAAAAGGTCCAACAAGACAAACTGAAAGGGGGCATATCGCCACCTATCGTAGTTAGATGGACATGCTTCAGTCAATTGATCGAATTTCGTCCTGAGCGCACACCGGAACATGGAAAGTAGTCTGATTAAATGGACTTGAATCGAGCAATTACCGTAGCTCGACTTAACTGTGCAAGTAAACGTACTGACTAACCAGGAGGATTGCAATAAAGACAGAGAGACCAAGGCACCAAAGGGTTAATAAGCTGAAGAATTCCACTGACGTGGTGGGCAGCAGCCACAGCAAAGATCCAATGCTGGGATGTGGGTCAAAAATGTGAACTGGGCAGCCCCGGGAAACAGACAACCAATTCAGCACTGGCTTCTCCAGGAAACACTTCACCCCTGCCCCTGCCATCCAGTCATTCTGTGTAAAAGCACAACCTCAAATCAGGACCTTGGGTGAAAAAAACATCCTCCGCACAGCTCCGCAAGTAACCAAGGCTAATTTTAGGCAGCCAGGGCCAGCTATTCCTCTTCTGCACCAGGGGAGGGTGGGCAAGGGGGATTGGGGGTCAAGGGGCCAGCGTTTCCCCGAGTCTTCCCCCATTGTGCTCAGCACGCGAGGGCAGGAAACAGCCCCTCCAAGCCCGGGTCTGAATCAGCTTCCTGTTCTCTGGCAAAAACAACAGTCAGCAACTCCTCCTCCAAGGCCAAACAAAGGAGGAGAAAAGTAAGTGAAGAGGCGGGACACTAGAGAAAAGAATTATCCATTTGATGATGAGACAAAGGAAGGACGGAATGACTCTGTATCCACAGCGAAGGTCTCCCCGACACCCAAGGGACACAGACCCCGAGATGGTGATGGCGAATCAAATATGGCGGCATGCGGTGTTAGATACTGCCAGGTCTTTCCTTCGCCCGCCATCCAGACCATCCTGTGTGGCTCTTCGGCCCTTTCTGACGACCGGCAGAAGACCTGCAGAGATTGAGATCATCTGACGCTCCCAAACAGTCTCGCCTTCATCTTTTCTAAGATTTGACACCCTGCACCCCTCGCCAATTCATTTGGCACATAGAGCACCATTATTTCCCGGACACTGCATCCATATAAACCGGGAAAGCTTCATCAGTGGTTTCTCATTCAGGTCAGGAGCAGTAAAACAAAGGAAAGACAGTCCTGATGTCACTACATTTCGAGCAAACAAAAGGGGAAACTCCACCATTCACGGTATGACCGCATAAACTGATGGACCAAAAACGACGCACTTGCAATTTCCACTCATCACCACTAGCATCGACCGACATGGCTATTAGCAGTGTCCTCCATGATTGGTGGAGCAGGTCTCCATTTCCCTTTGAGGAAGGTCAGAGCTTAAAGGGCCATGTCCTCATTTCAGCATCCCCTTCGACAAAAATAAGTCGAACTCAGAAGCCAAGGACACCATGAATTCCTAATTCCCTTACTGCCCGGGACTTGATGCACTGGTTTAAAAAAAAAAAAAATAAAAAAATAAAAAGTTTGAAAGGGCATATGAAACAATGAAGAAAAGTTGTCACCTTGTAGCGTCCTACATTTGAAAGATTTAGGACACCCATGCGTTCCCCCGACACCCAAGCTCTCTCAGTGGAGCATCTTTCTTTTTTAAGTACGAGTCACATGACCTTTCCAAACACAAAGGAAAGAATATGAAAGCGGTGCGGACCGTCCATCAGCAGAGTGTCCTCCACAGAACGTGCGTCACACAGCCGAAACCCCAGGGAGGCAGCGATTACTCGTTTATCATCTCGTCCCGGTTCAGTTACATCTGAGTCTCCACAATTGTCACATTTCAGGGGGCCATGACATGATTCCGTTGCTCAACGCCTTAAGTACACACTCCTTACACAGCAGAGGAAGCTGACAATTGCATTACACTGACAGACTCCAGCTGTAGATGATACAAGTGTCACAGTCACCCAAACTCCAGCCATTACATTACAGAACAGTAATTCAGCTGATGCACTCATCCACAGAGACTTGCAGTTGATTAAACTAGAAGCAGTGGCCAATCCCCCATGGAGTAATATAGGGTTAAGGGCCCAGCACAAGGGCCCAGTAGCTCCTCTGATGGTAACATCGCTGCCCCTGGGGTTGAATAACTAACCTCCTGAGTCCCAGTGAAGCACCTTGGGCACCCAGCAATAGGCTTCCCCCATAACACTGCATTATGATGCAACTCTATCAAAACTTCCGCATTATGGAATTGACTGGTTTAATTCATGACTATGAATTACAGTGCAGTTGCTCTTACACATGACCACAAGACATGAGGAATTCCAACAAGACTGAGGACTCCTGATCAAATAATCCTAAATAAAGAAAATGCAAAGCACTTCCTGGTCGCTGGAAAAAAAAACTAAGAGATGGAAGGAGTAAATTTGTAACTCACCTCTGGTTTAGTCGACGTTCATCATCGCTCCCAAAATCCTGCAAAGAAAATAAAGGCATCTCATTCTGGAATCCCAGACACATAAACCCAATAACAGATATCAGCAGCAGTCATATAGCAGAACAAAACAAAGAAAACAAGAATTTTAGTCTTTACTCCAGACATAAGATCTAGATTTCTACCACATCTTTATGAATTAAAATGAACATATATCCAAGCCAGATTGACTCATTCCAAGATTTGCCAATGAGGTTGGAAAATTTCACTTTCCATTCGAGCAGTAAGAGAAAACAAGCAACTGTTCTCCACTTGAGAGAGGGAAAAAAAGATTTTTAGTGTTCTCACAAGACTACAACACCTGACAGGACAGATGGCTTAGCAAAGCAGTTAGTAATCAGTAACAGTTTTGAGTGATCAAAAGGAAAATTGGACCACAATGAAAAGGTATTTATGAAGGAATTTTGAAAACAGTGTTCAGCAGTTCTATAGGTGCACAATGTTGGGACAAGATAATGCTCTGGAAAGTGCACAGAAAATACCAGCCATCTGACACGACTAGGCCAATACTTGCAACTAAATTTCACAAGAGAGTTAAAACAAAATTCATCTGCTCCACATCTTTCTTAAAAGAAGAGAGATATAAAATGTCTGAGAAAAAAAATACCACTCTCGACCTACAAACCCAATTGACTGCAGGGTACAACAGGGCATGGAAAAAAAAATCAGAGGTGAATTGAGTCAAATTTCATCACGATGCTACCCTGAAGGGAAAGCCTTCCCTTTATAGAGGGCTATCAGGTGTCCAGCAGGCAGACAAGACAATGTAGTGACACACCTTGACTCTTCAGCCCTGGCCTGGGTACAGCCAGTGAATGTATCAGATTTTAGCATCGTTGTGAGAGTAAGAAAAGTAGGGCTCTTTCGATCAGAAACGTCCCAGGGCAGCCTCCAACTTCCTGCAGCACAGGCATGCCCGTACCAATGGCAAACCAATTACCAATAACAAGGAATGAAATTCAATTTTTTATTCAGATCAGGCAATTTTATAAGGACATTTTTCCAGAGTCCCCATGGACACAGATCTCCTGGATTACGCTCTTTCATAAGAACATTCCGGAGCCCTCTGCCCAGTGTGTCTGAGTAAAGAGAACAGGGTGCAGCTGTCTTTGAGGCCATTACTCAGTCTGAGCGAACAATTACAATAAGTGTGTGCCACATCGCAGCTAACAGCTGCTCCAAATGATCCCCCATACCCCAACAGTAGGGTATTTAGAGGGTAGTGTGGCCCAGCATGGAGCCAAAGTCCAGTGATCCAACATTGTTTTTAAGGCTAGCAAGGGTACGGTTTTCATTCTTCACCTCCTCATGACACTGGACCTTGTATTTTGCAAACCTTTATGTTATTCCATTTGAAAAGTAGATCTTTCCAAACGTCTTCCTCAGTTTTTTTTTCCCCCAGAAAATTTGTAATCCGTGTTCTAGAATTAGCATGTAGCATTGATTGCTAAATACACGTTAGGCAAAAGCATGCTCATGCTGTAATTTGTGACCTTCCAACTTAGATGGTTTTAAAGGGACATCCACCAGAGCTCAGCTGCTCTTGCCTAGGCAGTACAAGGAGGCAGTTTCTCCCATTGACCCCCCTGGCCGCTAACAGCTAGCTGCTGAGGCTAAAAAAAGTTTGCACCGCTCTGGAGAGGCAAGACGTTAAATACAGCACAACGACCGCTGCTTTTGTTCCCAACTGAACAAACGGGACTGGGTAAGTTGATACGGGCTAGTCCGCTTGAGAGGCCCGGAGGGGGGGGGGGTAGAACTGAAACTTACACCCGGTACGCCTCAGCAGCTGTGTTTAAAAGAAGTTTCGGTTCCTCACAGAAAGGTAACACAATAACACAATAGTCTGCGACAAACCTGCGGGGATTCTCAGCTTGATTACCCAGCTGAAAAGTGGCATTAAACGGGCTGGGCATTAAACAGGTTGGGGTTCAGGACCAAAACAAGGTTGGGCGGGTCAGGCCTTAGGCGAACAGGAGGTGATACCCTCTTCTGTTGCACAAGAATGCGGAAACATGAAACTTTAACACAGTTAAGCTAGAGCACTTGGCCCAGCTACCAGCATCACTGCACACTTGAGTGTGAACACACGAAAATTCAAGGACCTGAATAACACGCTCGCTCCAAATTATGCTCATTACCAACGGACCGAGTGTCAGGCATGTGCTTAGCACACAAACATCAAATACAGTCTGTGTTAAGGAATCATTAACAGAGGCCTGCCCAATCATTTCCCTGGAGATCTGCAATCATGTAGATTTACATTCCAAAGGAAAGTCACCTCATTCAACAGCTATAGATTTTACTGAGCGGCCACCATTCAATTTTGGTGAGCCAAACAAGTATGAAATACTTAGATTCCCCACCATGGGACAGCGGATATCTGGGGCTGGCTTCACGAAGATATTTCAGACTGGTCTATAAGGTTAGACCGGTCTAAAATTTGCTCATAGGTTAGTCTGATGCAAGTTAGACCGTTTCATAAAAATAAAGACTGACTAAGTTTAAGTCAAAAAAATTAGACACCTCACCCCCTGGCTAACTTAGGCTTTAGACCCATGTTACCATAGTAACCAATCAGTTACACATTCTGACCAGTGATGCATAACAAACAAACAAAAAAAGGAATACAAAGAAAAGACAGAAAGAAAGACAGAAAAACATGCCTCATAATTTGTGGTTTGTAAACATTAAAACGGAGCTCCCAACAGGCTTACAAGGATAGTGAATGGGGCATAGCATTGCCATTCAAAGAAATCACTATTTTTACATCATTAACAAGGCTGAAAGTAGCTCCACGCTTCATTGGTAGAATTCTGAGGGCCCTGACATTTAAAACGAGGCACTGAGAACTTTGAAAATGCACAGGTAGTTTATTAAAAAAGACTGTTTATGCGGACAGTACCTTGAGGCACTTTCCCGTCGCTGCCATCTTGAAAGTCACGATAAGTCGATTGACGAGCACAAACAAATTTTTTGCTATCTGTTCCCCTATCCAAGCTATTCCTTTGTGCATAGGTGTGGCAGCTTTTATTTTGCCGAGGCGGTGCGCCACAATCAATTACATGTAGCGGAAACCCTGAAGTTTGACTAATGCAGTGTCTAACCCATAGTCAGAGTCTATCTTTGTGAAACCAGCCCCAGGTCTGGAAACAAAACATGGCGCAGGAGCGGACTGACTTGTATGAGACGGATGGCAGCATGAAAATATACATGTCCAGAATAAGATGCATCTATACATCTTTTTTTAGACAGTCTAGGTCTTCTCGGCTGGAAAAGAAGCATGACCGGCGGACGTACACGCAGAAGGCAAACACTGACTCCAATTTCCCCATCCACTCTGTGGCAGGGGATAATTAGGTTTGGAGGGAAAACCTACAGGATGACAAGACCTTAAATTAACACATAAATATTGCGTCTGTAGATCCCAGGGAAATTTCAACGAGCAACAATAAAGAAGTCTCAATTTCTGGCATTTCTTAATATATTTCAATAGGAAAACATATGAGAGAGACAGTACAGAACACAGTTTAGACCCACATAGAAACTCACAGGGGAACACAGAACAAGGGAGAATAAATCCCTCCTGTAGCACTTTCTCTAGCTATGGGTAAGGGCACTGGCCTGTACAGAAGCAGGCAAACGAGCGTGCGACTCCCAGCCTAAGTGCTGACTCATGTAGCTTGCTACCTGTCGCAGGGCTCTGTCGCAGAGCACAAGCTTCTATAGCGTACGTCCAGCGCACAGCGCTGCACAGCGCAGGTGTTTATTATCCTGGAGAGGAGCTGCATGCTTATTCAGTGGAATAGGATTGCAGAGATCATGCTCAGACTGCATACCTTACATCCTACATTGAGTAGGATTGAGAGCAACTATGAGAACCCACGAGACCCCCAACTGTCCTCTAATGTCGCCATAATACTATCCGCGCCCCAAACAGGGGCATGTTAAAATGGCATCACTGCTGCAGCAATATTCTTGAGGTCCTGAAGACCTCAGACAGCTGCACTGTGAATTCTAAAATGACACGGTGTGAGGAGTTGTCAATACAGGCCGAGTGTCTATTTTCCTCCCGGATTCTCCACCAGCTTGGCAGCCGCACCTGCATGCCTGCTTACGTATACCTGGGCTGCGTCCGAATAGTCAAAAAATTATGTCCTATCCACGAATTCCAAACCAATTCTCTTTAACCTTCGTGGAAAACTTCATAAGATAAAAGAAAGGTGTAAAGGTGAATTCCGAACAACTTTGGAAGACAACCGCGCTAATTAGAGAATCCAAATGCACTAATGCTGAACTCATGTGATGTTGGAAGGTCGGAGTTCCCGAGTCGGCAAGTCGTTTTTCCGACTTCGTTGTGTTCATGTGCTTCGAAGTTGTAATGTGGGAAAAACATGGATGTTGCAAAGAAGCTGAGTTGTATTTTAATGCTCAGAGCGTTTAAAAGAAAACACTGACAGCCGTTTCCAGTTTTTTTCATGACACTGAAGAACAACCGAAACGGATCAGGTGAGCCATGAAATCTGATTAATTTCATACATATGTATTTCAATCAGAAAAATGTCCGTATTTGCTTAAAAAGTAAACTACACACTGGTTTTCATCCGCCATTTTTCGGTGAATGTGACGTCAATATCAAGCCAAGTCGGCAACTCTGCACCAAAATTATCGCCGAGATGCCGAGTTCTTTTTCCGACACGAGGGGACGTTCATGTCAATTTTCCTGGTCGGAAAGTCGTTTATTCCAAATATCGTGACACCGCATGAATGCAGCTTACCGGTATGCTGCCTTCACGTCTATAAGAATTATGGTAAATACGAGCAACGGACGTAAAAATTGCACATGAATCCCCTCTCTCTTCGCAATTTCCACTGAAGAACTTGGAGATAATTTTGATAAACGAGTTGCCGAGAAGAAATAAAAGCCTTCGCTTTTTCAACATGGCGGAGAGCGAGCAAGGATTCATCGCCAAACTTTGTGTCCGCCATTTTTTATTTTGCTCCAACAACAAAAGCATTTGAACACCATGCACTCGTAATTATGAATTCGCAAATGGAAAGTATCATCTCCCCGACAGCATGTGAGGACGAGTCAGGAGTCCCCTGCCCATCATATATACTTCTTTACGTGATTGGCCGGATGAATTGTCGCCGCTTTAAATATTGCTGCTGCGAAGGATTGTGGGATAGCGTTACCTACTTTCTTTCCGAAAAAGATGGCCTTGTGTGCCCTATGCCAGTGGTTCCCAAACTCGGTCCCGGGGCCTCCCTGTGTATGCTGGTTTTTGTTCCACCCATAACTGCAATCGTAGGATTTTAACAAGCGGTTCGCTTGTCTTAATTAGGTGCATTCATTTTTAGGAATTCATCCTCTCAAGACATATTTTGATAGACATGCATGCATGCAGTGTAGAATAAATTGCTCATTCACATTGTGAAATATTAGCAACAACAGCATAAAAAGAGGAGAAGAAAGCAAATCAAAGCAATCAATAGGTTTCTAACCGGCGAAACTGCAGACACGAGGCCCGTTTCCACCGCAGGAAATTCAGGGTAATTTTACGGGGCTGGGGCGGTGTTGCGTGTCTCCACCGCTGGAACCACCCACGAAGGACAGAGTACCGGATCTTTTACAGGGGCTAAAAAAAGTCCCTGCCTCGGAGTAGGTACTCTGAACGGCCCTGAAATACTCCTGGCTGGGGCTTGGGGTTTACTTGACGCTATCTGAATTTACTAAGGGCGGGATGTAACGTCTACAGAAAGCGATAAAATAGCCGGCATTTTTTAAACTCAGCAGACGACGAGGGGTCGCATTTTTAAAAGGAGTTCTCCGACTACGCCCCCTCAGTGGAGACACAGCAGTTGAGAGGGCCGAGTGAGAGGACGTTCCTGTAGTAGTTCCTGCCCTCCAAATACTACCAGGAACTTCTTCGGTGGAAACAGGCCTATGGTTGCAAAAACTAACAATTCATAGAGAGAACTCTGAATACCTGTGTTCAGCAACCTGATTAGGAGCTTTATGATTTTCTCAATGTCTAATGTGCACTGTCTTTCAATGTTGTTTCCTGAAACTGCTTGCTACAAAGAAAAAAAACAAAACAGTATGTTCTAGGGTTCTTCATTCTTCATGGCACATGTGGATATTTCTATTAAAATTTGGCTCAAGACAGCTATTAACTTCTTTCAACACAAAATGCACCAAATTAAAACAAATTAGCAGCTTACTGAAATCCTGAGAAGGCAATTTTAGTTGGAATGAAAACCAGCATACACGGGGGCTGTATTCGAATTCCGGTTCTTGAACTGAGAACACTGTTTGTCTTGAATCGGATATCCGAGAATGTGTTCGCGAATGCGTTCTTGACCACACCACCACGGGAGGTGGTGTGGTCAAGAACGACGGGGAACAAACGTGGCGGCCACCCCTGCTGAAAATTCCAGCTTTGACCAGCCTAGGATGGTCAGGCTGGTTTAAGCTGTGTTTTGGACAGATTTAGCTGGTCAACCAGCCCTTCACCAGCTAACTCCAGCTGATAATACCAGCTTAACCAGCTTTGACTGCCTTCATCAAACTATACTTGCTACACCAGCTATGACCAGCTAAGAGCACAGCTCAGACCATCTTAAACCAGCTTAGAATTCTAGCTGCTAGAACTCTAAGCTGGTTTAAGATGGTCTGAGTTGTGTTATTAGCTGGTCATAGCTGGTCTCTATACTTTGATGAAGGTGATGAAAGCTGGTTAAGCTGGTATTTTCAGCTGGAGTCGGCTGGTGATGGGCTGGTTGACCAGCTAAAACTGTCCAAAACACAGCTTAAACCGGCCTGACCATCCTAGGCTGGTCAAAGCTGGAATTTTCAGCAGGGACTGGCGAAACTGATTAAATATAAGCTGATTCTATCCCTCGTATGGTCTATTTTACATAACTTGTAGATTTCTGAACAATTCATCTAATCACTGATTCCTTAGGCCTCGACTTGACCCAATTCCGGATTGAAAAAAAAAATCACGTAAATGCTCACAGTTCTTTGCGTCGTGATCTTGAATAGTCTATTAACGAGAACCGCCTTGCTTCTGACAACCTCGGTACCTCTGCCAAGCATTCAGCAGCGTGGGTCCACACATATGATTGCAGACGCGTGCCCATGGTTACCGTCCCCGAGCGTTCCGGCATATTCGAATCCGGAATCGTTACCGAGCTGTTCAAGCAATCAAGAACAAGGATTAGAATACAGCCAAAGAAGCCCCAAGACTGAGTTTGGGAACCCCTGCCCTATGTTAAAGGAGGTAAATTAGGAAGCACTGAGCGCTATTCGGTCGCAGCCCAGCACTCCACGAGTCACGGGGGGGGGGGGAATACCATCTCAAAAAACCGCGATCATAGGAAACTCATTCCCGAAAGTTAACATTTTACGTTACCGATTTCCTCATTCTACGGGGTTAGTTAATAGTTGGCTGCAGTTGCTGACCTCAAACGGCCTTAAACGCGCTCAGCTGTAGTGGTCTTCTTCTCAAAAAGTTACCACTGGTCTCTCTGCCCTTATAGCGCACGGCCATAAATAACGGTCACGCTTAGACCTAAAATGACACCCGCAAGCTGTCACAATTATGTCGATCAACCCTTTCATCGTCGGTCTTCTTACCATGTAGATCGCTCTTCACAAACAATTTCCGACAATTAAGGTTAAGAACTGTCTTTTCCCACGAAAGGCTTGAAATCAACGTAAACCTATAGACCTAGTTGTTCATTATACATCGGAGAGGCAACACAGGGCATAATTTTACGCATATAGCCATTTCCCAATTACCTCATGCGGTAGTGTTTTACGGGGGAAAATTATCATTATCGAATCTGCTTAAAAAATCAAATCAGTTAAGGTAGTATGAAATGTTGGCCACTAATAAACAAATACCAGCAAGACTTCGTGGCCATCAATTCACACGGGATCTTTTTTGGAAACTTATTACTATATATTTTTTCATAATGTCAGGAATGAGAAAGGACCTCGACATTTCTGAAGAAAGTTCTGGCACATAATATGAATAACTACCCCCCTCTACTGGTTGGAAAACAGTGTGACAATTCCCGATGATCAGTTTGCAGACTGTTATGAGGAGATTTCAGTCCATTCGTCCTTTATACTCCTGGATAAGCGAGGCTTTGGAAGGAGTGCTGTGATGAGACTCGCGCGTCACTCACCAATCAATAAATCAATCAATCAATTTGTTGTTAGCACAATTACGGGCGGTTAAATTCTCAAACAGCTTATCCAGGAGTCAATGATGATGTCACTTTGATCTAATACAGCAGTGGAGGTCACGGCTGAACAGTCTTGTACTTGGGGTCGACCGGTGACTTTGAGAAAAATGTTTAATGACAGAATCACTTCATTTTTGGTAACCTGAAATTATATATGAGAGAGGGAGTCTTCTTCCAGGTTGGCAACACTTATCAACTGCATTTGTGCGACATCCTCAAAACACTGATGCTGTAAAGCATCCAGCTTACCTCCTCTCACCAATACAAATGAAAATGTGGGAAATGTGGTGAGAGCAACACAATGCCTGTAATTGTCAGTGTTTTTAAACCAAGCAGGCAGCACGACAGCACTAGTCCTCCAATTTTTCTTCTATGAAACAATTCAACAATATATAGGCTATACAGAGAGAGAGAGAGAGAGAGAGAGAGAGAGAGAGAGAGAGAGAGAGAGAGAGAGAATCCAGGTATTTCATACAGAAGTTAGTGCATCTACTGCATATAGCTGAGCCTTGGATGTTTTATTGAAGATACATGGATCCGGTAGCTGCCTGACAGGGAGTCAGCAAGGCTTGGGTTCAATGGCTGGATTTAATGTCTGTGAGAATCAACCCAGAAGGTCAGCTTTACACATCTCCCCTTACAAAGGGACTGCAATTCTTTTAAGGGCTCAGAACTCATGCTTGCATGTTTCTACAGTAGCAAAAGCTACACAAATTAACAAAACCGAAACACACGGCACGCCCACGCCATGCTAACCTGTGCGCAATAGATTCAGCGTATGTGTGCTACAGAGTGCAGTAGCACTCATTCTGTGTCAGAATAACAGCATGTGCGTACATGGACAACAAGGATGCTACTGTTTCTTTTCAGACGCTCACGCAGCCAAGGGCCTTGGCAAGATTTTAAGGTTCAAAGCTCGGATCAGTTTCTATTGTCAGGTGCTGCATCGTCAAGTCGGCTTTTCACTCCAGGTTGAGTGCATGAACTCACGTGATCATGCTATAGCTTTCAGCCCATTGACAACACCGCTGTTCAAAATGTGATGACTAGACACGACGACTGAAAGGGACAAACCGAACAAGTGGTGCGCCCTCGCTGCGCAAAACTATCCGGAGTTATTGGGTGCCACATACACAATCCCAAAGTTTTTCTCTTTACAAGCATTGAGCAGACATGCAGCAAAAGCTTTTAAGTCCTAACCTAGACTCTATAAGAATAACACCCCACATTATTAAGAGTTGCATTATTTCTGTGCAAATAATAATTGTGCACACGACAGAGAGGAAAAAATGTAGGTCTAGTGGTAAAAAAAAAGCCGCTCCACATATCAAGGATAGCAAATGCAATGGTAGGAAAGTCGAATGTCAGGTACATAAATATGAAGTGCTATCCGTGAAAGGATGACACGGCACATTCGATACATCATTCGCTTCCCATCACCCGGGGAGCAATATTGATGAGTATTTCAGATCTACATTTTCACACCAGAGTGCTAAACGGGCCTGGCAAGCAAATCGACTAATTTTCACATCTCCTCATGAAGCATTATGCATTGCGTCTAAGCGCGCTCTGTTGCTAGCCAACGTTAATTTACGCTCATTTTGGGAAACTAGCCCAATTGCTCCTTATGAAAAAGTCAATTAACGTTACGTACACATGCAATGAAAATGTACGTAAGGCAATCACGATTTGCTCCAAAAACAACAAACGACGACAATTAGAGTCATGACACTTTACGGTATCTGGATGAATATTTCTTGGCGAGACATTTAGATGAATGCAGCTTGCTCACATTAGAAGTGACAGCAGCGATTAGCTCCCAACCTATTGTTTACAGTGCCTTTGTGCGTGACTGCGCTTGCGAACCAGCCAATGTGAATGAAACTTGTCATATTTACTCAATTCCAGACATTTGTCCACCAACGGGACGGGCTGAATCGCGGGTTAAGACATAATCAACATAAACATAAACTGGCAACGCGCTAGCCATAAACCTGTGCGCGTATGTTCTTCTCAGTCTGCAGCCAGCTAATATCCCCAGCGTTACCGTTAGCGAGGTGCATTTCCATGGTCATGATAAAAACTGGGCATATCATGCATCGAGGCATCATTGAACACCAATACTGATGCTGTACTGTCTTTAATGTAGCAGTATTAATTGCATAGGCCAGTGTAACAGCAACCTCTTCAAACAATGACTGGTAGCTCCTCTGACAAGCTAGTTAGCAGTTCAATGCATAAAATGGCTGTTTTCTTATGATTTTCCATTGCACCATATTGGCATTGTTTTTCTTGTTCTCCGGGTGATTTTCTGCGTCTGAAAATGTATTGGGGTCCCAGTATTTTAAGAATGACAATGTAGTAATTAAATTGCAGCATGATAACTCCAGAGCCTCCTTGCCATGAAGGGCTAGAACGTCCCAAATACTGGGGCCTAGGTGCCTCCCGCTCAGCCTCGGTATATGCTTTGCCTATACAGCTTCCCACGGAGCAACATTTTTCCCCTCCAGTGACTCACCTCCCCCGCGTTTGTAGTGGCGGTGCTGGCGGTGGACGCGGCGCTTGGGGTGGGAGAGCGGTGCAGCGTTACCAGAGCCATGGCTGCTACACACTACCGGTGGGAACTCCCTCGCCGGGAAGAAGATCTGTGCCTGGGCAGTGCTCGCTGAGGTAGTCCCCTTCACGATGCTTGTCCAACGGGACCGCGCAAGCCAGTAATTCCAAGCGTCTGATTTCACCGTCCTGATAAATCCATCCTCTACTTCGGGCATTCAAATATCCACTCCCCTGTGTTTTTCTATATTCCTAACGAGATGCATGTGATAATGACATCGCAGGATGCCGTTTGCTCCTGATGTCATTTGTCATAGCATTAAGGTTAAATAGACACACGAGACTCTTTCCAGTGGAAAACAACGGGGACGGCTGAGGGTTGTGCTCATCTCTAGCGATGCCTCGTCTGATCCTGCATTCCTGCTCTGCGGGCAAAAGGAGCTAGTTAGAGCTAGTTCGAGTGATCAATTCAGAGTATATTTTTTTATCAAGTAGGCTGGGCTGCAATAGTCCAAATATGACAGATGTGACGCAGTTTCTTCGTACAATGCCAGTTCAAGTGGACCCTTGGTTTAAAACGAGTCATTACTATCAGGTCCTCGAGTCTCGAAAAATGTCTCGCCGAGTCTCCGTGTAGAAACCATCATGTTTGCCGCATGACACGAACGCCGAGCATCAGAAAGTTTATGAGAGATTTCCCTTGTTTGTGAAATTGCGTTTTGCGTCATGTATGTGTCAATAGTGATCGGACTGTTTAATATTGCAAACTGAACTAAAAAGTTAATCGACTTGAGGTAATATCACTGTAATATTCGGTTTTTACAGTAGACTTTAGTGAAATTCGACATTTGTCCACCAGACTAGTATGTATGTTAGAAAATGGCTGGTGATGAATGAGGGTTGCATTAGTAATTTGTATCGTAGCCCAGTGGTCCGCAGCATCGGTCCAGAGGGGGCCACCGTGACTGCTGATTTGTATTTCAGCTTTAAATGCAATTTTAGGATTTTATCAAGCAGTTAATTCTTTGAATGTTGTGAATTTCTTGTTTAGAGCCCTCATTTACGCTGTTAAGTCATATTTTGCCTCTGCATACAACAAAGAATGCAAATACCCTTGAACATATTTTGCTTTTTTATATAATGAAGGTAATTTCAGGTAATATACTGCATTTAAAATATCTAATTAAGTTCTGAGGAAAATCAGTAAGCTCCAAATAGGGCAGCTCAACACATCTTAAGCTTCAAGTGTTCAAAATACTTTTCTTAAACTTAATGCACGCAAAACTGAGTTGACTCCATCATTTGCTTGTGCAATAAATGGTTCTATAGTTAGTTTTTGCGATCATCACCATTACGTTTCACCACTTGGAAAGCTACTAATTCATTATTATGATTGGAATATATATTTTCCTCTTTTTAAGGAGTTATTTGAAATATATCACAAATATATGTGATTTTCATGGCATGTATGAATATTTCTACCAACATGTGGGTTATTTGAGTTTAGGAAAACTTGGGTATTAACAAATTAGAGTTTTCTTTTTGTTTGTTTTTTTTTTTTGTTTGTTTGTTTTTTTGTTGTTTTTTTTTAAAAAATTTGTAAGCTCACGCCTCCAACCTTCAGACTTACCAGTCTATTAATACCTGGACCGCATTCTTCTGCTCCGCAATTATTGCATGCACCTGCCATTAATTTCCACTGTGCGGTAGTATTGTTCTATTTAAGACTGAGCCTCGCACTTAGTCTTTGCAAAGTCTCATAACAAGCCACATGCCTGTTTTGTATTGCTAGTCTTGTATAGACTTATCCTCCGTGTATCGTGTGTATATTCAAATTCTCTAACTTAGTGCTGTTTGTTGTTGAAATGAGCACTTTAACTTTACAATTAAGGAACCTTGTTTCCTGTTTCCTTTTTCTATTTTAGTAATACATTGTTACTGTAGCTAAAGACCAGTTTTGTATTACTGATAGCATTATTAAGGAACCTCATTTCCTTTTTGTTTTATATTGCTCCATGTGTGCCTCCCTGCTGCATAAGAGGCACTATAAATACAAAACCCAAAACCAGTGAAGTTGGCACGTTATGTAAATCGTAGATAAAAACAGAATTCAATGATTTGCAAATCCTTTTCAACTTATATTCAATTGAATACACTGCAAAGACAAAATGTTTAATGTTCAAACTGAGAAACTATTATTTTTTTTGCAAATAATCATTCATTTAGAATTTAAAGGCAGCAACACATTGCAAAAAAGTTGGCACAGGGGCCTTTTTACCACTTTGTTACATCGCCTTTCCTTTTAATGACACTCAGTAAATGTTTGGGAACTGAGGAGACCAATTTTTGAAGCTTTTCAGGTGGAACTCTTTCCCATTCTTGCTTGATGTACAGCTTGAGTTGTGCAACAGTCCGGGGTCTCCATTGTCATATTTACGCTTCATAATGCGCCACACATTTTCAATGGGAGACAGATCTGGACTACGTGCAGGCCAGTCTAGTACCTGCACTCTTTTACTACGGAGCCATGCTGTTGTAACATGTACAGAATGTGGCTTGGCATTGTCTTGCTGAAATAAGGAGGGGCGTCCATGAAAAAGACTTTGTCGGATGGCAACATATGTTGCTCCAAAACCTGTATGTACCTTTCAGCATTAATGGTGCCTTCACATATGTGTAAGTTGCCCATGCCTTGGGCACTAATACACCCCCATACCATCACAGATGCTGGCTTTTGAACTTTGCGCCTATAAAAGTCCGGATGGTTCTTTTCCTCTTTGGTCCAGAGGACACGAAGTCCACAGTTTCCAAAAACAATTTGAAACGTGGACTCGTCAGACCACAGAACACTTTTCCACTTTGCATCAGTCCATCTTAGATGAGCTTGGGCTAAGCGAAGCCGGCGGCGTTTCTGGGTGCTGTTGATAAATGGCTTTCGCTTTGCATTGTAGAGTTTTAACTTGCACTTGCAGATGTAGCGACGAACTGTAATTACTGACAGTGGTTTTCTGAAGTGTTCCTGAGCCCATGTGGTGATGTCCTTTACACACTGATGTCGGTTTTTGATGCAGTACCGCCTGAGGGATCGAAGGTCACGGGCATTCAATGTTGGTTTTCGGCCTTGTCGCTTACGTGCAGTGATTTCTCCAGATTCTCTGAACCTTTTGATGATATTACGGACCGTAGATGATGAAATCCCTAAATTTCTTGCAATAGCTCGTTAAGGAATGTTGTTTTTAAACTGTTCAACAATCAGCTCACGCATTTGTTCACTAAGTGGTGACCCTCGCCCCATCCTTGTTTGTGAATGACTAAGCATTTCAGGGAAGCTGCTTTTATACCCAATCATGGCACCCACCTGTTCCCAATTAGCCCGTTCACCTGTGGGATGTTCCAAATAAGTGTTTGATGAGCATTCCTCAACTCTCTCAGTCTTTTTTGCCACTTGTGCCAGCTTTTTTGAAACATGTTGTCGGCATCAAATTCCAAATGAGCTAATATTTGCAAAAAATTACAAAGTTTACCTGTTCGAACATTAAGTAACTTGTCTTTGCAGTGTATTCAATTGAATATAGGTTGAAAATGATTTGCAAATCATTGTATTCTGTTTTTATTAATGATTTACACAACGTGCCAACTTCACTGGTTTTGGGTTTTGTACAAACAAGTCCATCCTTGCACTTGAGTCCAGTCCTCAACTTCCTGCCCTCTGTGTACATCACCAGTGTGGGAATCACGACCCATAGTTGATCCAATGTATCACTTTATGCCTCTGCTAAAAATAAAATGCACCCAATTAAGACTAGTTAACGACTTGTTATGAAAAATGTTTAATAATTATTATTAATATTAATATCAATATTATTATTATTATTATTTTTATTACCCCTTTCATACAGTGTTTGTGGTTCAAAGTGCTTTACATGAAAATGAAGAGACTGCAGTGGCGGCCGATGAGCTGAAAACTGAGCAGGCTCAGAACAGCCCTTGAAACTAAAGATTGTTCTTGATGTGTTTTCAATCATTTCTTTAAATTAACATTCCATAAACCTCCAAGATACTCAAGATCATCATGTCTGGCCCATTTTCCTCCTTAAGCTGCGAGTGGAAATGTAACACTTCATGTCGATGTGAAATTGCATTTCAATCAAAGTAATTCGGTTGCAGATACATGTTGCTTATCTTTTTTTTTTTTTACTTCTTCTTTTTTGATGCAATTACACAGTCATGATAGATGGTGCAGGATGCACTACAAGCAAACTTGGAAGTTAACATGGTAGTTTATCTTCTGTCCATGAAACAATTTCTGAATTTAAGTTTCTAGACCTATATTGCTGCAACGCTGGATTAAGCAGGAAGCTGTGCGTTTAACTACTGATGGCTTATTGTAGTCTTTGGAAAACACGTTAATAAAGGAAATTATTGAAAACAGGTCAATACTAGCCTACTTCTAGTCTTACCATTACGAGGAAAACTGGCTGTGCATGATAGAGTTGAGTATTTTCAGAGTTTACGTAATGTTTATTTCAATAAATGATTGAAAACAGATCAAGATCAGTTATTAGTTTCAACGGATCCTCTGTGCCTCCTCTAAGTTCAGTTCACCTCCTGCCAGTGGAGACTCGAAAATATAAAAAACCCCAAATTAACACGAGCAGATGGACGTAAATAACCAAGCAGTCAAATTAACAGAAAATAACAAATACAGGTATGTTAAAAACAATAAAATATGTGAAAGAGAAATAACACAATGGAAGGTAAGAGAATAAAATAGACAATAAAACCTGAATAAAACATTGGGAGAAAATCCAACGATTACAATAGTTGTTGGAACAAAAAAAAAAAACAGCATTCACAGTGGGCCCCCTGGACTGACGTTGGGGATATTTTTGTAGCCGATACATCGGACCAAACCAGTGCAAAAGACACACCCTGTAATTCTAGTGGGCTTAGCTTCTTCCACGACTGTCAACTGAGAAGTCTATCATTCAACCTAGGATAAAGTCAAGGTTTCTGGTGAGATCCCTCTTCGAAGATCACCTTGCTTTATGAGCGATACTGCCTCCGTTTAAAATAATTTTTTGCGGCAATTGTGATGAATAGAAAGTTTTTGGAAAACCTGCAGCTCAATAGAATTCAAGAATTAAAAAATGCACATTGCTTTTTGATTCGACTTCAATTGCAAAATATTTTTTGAGAGAAGTTTTTATGACTTTTGTCAATGTCACTTGATCGGTTCTAAGTCGTGTATGACTCACAGTGATTATTGTGTCATAAAGGCCTACAAACAAAAATTATGACCTTTGTCATTAGTACCCTACGTTTATTTACTGTCTTTAAAATTTCAGAGGAGCACATGCAAAATTGCGCAGACCTAATGTTTTGTAGCATCAGTCAAATGCTGAAAGGGTGGGGACACAAATCAGGGACGAAAATTATATGAAGTGATGAGAGATGACAATGCCCTGGCCGTGATAAATGAATTGTCTCATCGTGAATTTAAGATGCTTTATGCTGGGCCTACTGTTAATCTTTTTATCGAGCACAAATGAAAAGATGGCGGAATCCTGGGTTGTAGCTTTTGGCCCCACAAATGAAATCACCGCAATTCCAATACTTCTTGGGTAACCTGTAGGGGAAACTGGGGCAAAATGGGGTACTTAAGAAAGATCTTTCCCCACATCCGTATAATTCATTTCAGTGACTCAAACTTGTATAAACATTAAAGGTGTGCACTTAAATAACAATATGACAAAGCAAGAAATGCGTAAATTTCAGGTTGAGGTTTTTATTCAATATATTTTGTTAAAATGGCTTGGAACCCCTTTTTACCCCAAGCTAGGGGCAAAACGAGATGGCTCCTGTGGCAAATTGGGGAACCAGCAAACTATTGTGGCAAATCCAAAAAATGATCACAAAACAATGTCTGATTCCATTTTCAGTCTCACACAGTTCACACATGTTGCTTTCATGCAGTCCAGCACATGAGTACTGCACCCATCTGCTGCATTTTCTGCAGGAAACCCAACTTTCATGACTGACCAAATAAAAATCTTCGCGATAGAGACATTCAGTATCCTTCTGTGCATCTGAACTTTTCTTTCCTTTACCTTTTTTGCCACCTTTCGCTTTTGGAGCACTTTTCTTCTCTTTCATTTCCAGCAGTTCCTTTTTGTAAGGTGAACATGTGAATACAGCTGTTTTCCCTCTCTGTCTTGACACAAAAGTATCAGTGACATTACAAAGGATGTACCCCATTATTACCCACAATGCCACCCCCATTTTACCCTACATCACACACATTACACAAAACAGTCCTTCAAGAAAAGCAAGGCGAACTTAGGTCAAGATCAACAAGGCGTTCCCGTAGCCTGTAGTCTACTACTCCAACAGAACCTCACCTTTATATCAGTGTTTATTCTACAAAAAAAACTGTCCCTCAAAAAGTAAAAATGAAAAATAGTATGAAAATGGACATATTTTGATATTTACTCTCCCAGGCGAGTTCCACAGTCAACCCGTGCACTGGGAAAAAATGCAGTGTTCTCATCAAGTGATCTCTCAGAGCCAATGAAGGCTGACGTCACTCGTCTTTAAAGGAGGCATTCTGACAAAACACATTTTTCCCTGATACCCCATTTATCTCCAGGTTACCCTACTTTCTTTCACAAGGCCTGGGAGTACCTCTGATCAGGTAGCTATATTTTCTTTAATATGCTAAGCTCAAAAGTTTCTCAAGCCTTCAGTAAGAAATGTACCGCGAACAATAAGAGGCACGAGTTTATCTAAGCCATGTGACCATAATAATTTCAAGTTGCGTTACCATATAAATCCCCTTGAGGTCACTGTAGGCATTGCATTGTTGCATCCGTAAGCTAAGATCATCGAAGCCTGAGCAATAATCACTCAGGGGCCAGCCGGAGACTGGGGGCTTAATGTAAATACTTCGGTTGCTAAGCCTGAGCTTTAATGACTCTCCATTGACCTTGACGTGCGGAAGAGGGTGCAATATTTTAAACTCCTATTCAGGCTTTCGTGTCCACGTTCCCATTGTACATGCTTTGGGAAAGAGAATATTGCTCAAACCTGGCAATGTACATGAATGGGCTCTGCGCCCGATTCTACTGCTTAAGTGCCGAAAGTTTTCTAATTTCATCTGTTATAGCAATATGCAATGCAATAACCTAACAATACAACTTGGCATCATATGTGACCCTTACAATGAGTTGGGGGTCCTCACTTACTGTAAAAGTAGAATCGAGTAGTGGACAAGTATCATTCATTTTGACAGACTGAGTCTGTGTTCAGTCGGGGTACTTGAAAAACACATTATATTGGGTGCCCTTTAAAATAGTCTTCAAAATAGTCAGTCACTGCTGATTGTAGTGTTGATGATCACAGCAAAGTCCTGAGGCAGAGCCGATTATGTTTTGTTTTTGCCCTGCTGCCATTTTTAAATATTAAATGTTACTTCCTGCCTTCATATTCTCAGTTTTTCATAGCTCTTGTTTTTTTCCCAAATTCTTTGTGTTGATGGCATGTTTGCCTCTGGCAGCAATGTAGCTTCTATGGTTGTGTTCACAAAAGAGAAGAAGAAGTTGATTAACTTTCTGACAAGTGCTAGGCAGAAGTGAGGGACTTTTATAAACAAGGGAGGAGCTTGGCGGGGCTACAGGTGCGAGGGATAATATAAACATTAACTGAAAGGGGAAACACAAGGTGATTAAACAATACAAAATAGGAAACAATGACCAGGAAGAATTCACTCAAGACATCCTTAAACAACAGCTGCATTCAACGAGTGCCTAAGTGGGGAGAGATGGGAGAAAGAGATTAGTATAAGAGGTAGTTGCAAAGAATCTGCAGGAACTAAGGCAAAGGACTTTCATTCATTCCCTAAGCCCTTTCTCTGACCTTTACCCTCAACACTACATATCTAACCCTCACCCTAACGTTAACCTAACCCTCCTAACCCTGACCATATCCCAACCCTAACCTTAACCCCTAACCCTAAAATAGGTCTATTTCTTCATGGGAACCTGGAAATATTTCCATAAGGATAAAGAAATCTGGTATTCCATTACTGATGGGGACATTTTGTCCCCACAAGGGTTGGTAAACAAGGACCACACATACAAGCAGTTCACACATACACACATATACAAGCAGTTCGAGCCACACGAACTAAAACCTACATGGCCACCCAGGTGGACCATCAGCAATATCTGCTACATCCATATATGAACTTAAAATTTTTCCATTAAAAAGTTTGGGACCTTTTCATTCAATGCAGATATTAACCCTTTTATTTGTCCTATTTGAGTATTTCATCAGTATCTGTGTACATACAAATTTTGTACATTTTATTCACTGAACAAAAATATAAACGCACAAACAAAAAATGTTGAGTTAAATTGACCGATGATAAAAGTGTGACCTACTTCTCATTGACCACTCCCTGTGAGATTACTCTTTCATTGAGTTATTCCGCCCCTGAGCTGCATAGAGCATAACTTTGAGTTGGTCAGTCAGCATGACCAATACACTCGCGTCATGCTGACCAATACACTCACTTGAGTGCCTTGCGAATTTCTTGGCGCAGCGCAGGGTAGTGCAGCATGGCGTAGCGTGGCACAGCCCACGCAGTGGTAATTTCATCTGGTGCAGCCCGCGCAGTGGTTAGTTCATGCGGTGCAACACCGTGAGCAGCCACTTTTTGGCAATTTGGTAGATGGACGTGCGCAGAGATGGGTGTGGAAGCATAGTAGGGGGAGGTGTCACATATTCATCAAGACGCAGTGACAATTTTGTAGCAAAAGTCTCCGCTGAAGTTGCACAGAAAGCTCGCCAGCTCCAATCTGGTTTACTTTCTGTGCAGTGGTAATTTGGCTGACCGGCGCACAGTGCCCACACGTCACCGAAACCTCACAGGCAGGTTTCCAGAATGTCAGGCACATTTCAATGCAATAAATAACAAGGCAATCAGAGATAGCAGACCTGGGCCCAGCCACGGGCTGACAGACAGAGTGACAGAAACACACACACACACACACACACAGACATGATCATTGCTTAACCTGGCTCCCCCTAGAGGGGGGCCAGGTAATTACAGCAACCACTGTTTAATGTTACTATCTGAATCAGTAGATAAATTATAGTATCTATATTGATTGTCCTGATGTCAGATCAAAAAGAGAGAGAGAGAGAGAGAGATGTACATGTGGGCGCGTGAGTGCGTGTGTAGGTTATGTGGGTATGTGTCCTTCAGCTGCTTTCACACCGGACGCAGAACAAATTTTTCGCACAATTGATTACATTCAAAGTCAATGCAAAGACGCGAATGCAAGCAGGTGGCATTGTTCTGATTTCTGAAACTGAGGATGGGCTTCAGGAGATGCTCATTGTCGCCCACAGCTGGTGTCAGGCTTGGAAATTGAACGTGAATCCTGAAAAAACTAAGGTGGTGCATTTTAGAAATCCATCAATGCCCCTGTCTGAGTTTAGTTTCTCCTGTGGCTCATTTTCTATCGAAACAGTCAAAGCGTACAAATACCTGGGCTTGATGTTAACAGAATTTCTAGATTATAATGAAACTGTTAAGCATCTAGCAATGCATGCAAATAGAGCTCTAGGTGCAATCATAGCTAAATGTAAATGTATGGGTGGTTTTCCTTTTAAATGTTCCACCAAATTGTTTGAATCCATGGTTCTGCCTATTTTGACATATGCTGCTGCCGTCTGGGGTGACAAAAGTTATTCTTGTGGTAATGCCGTGTTTAACCGGGCATGCAGATTTTATTTAGGTGTGAGTAAATACACCCCAAATGCTGCCATACAAGGCGATATGGGTTGGAAAACTCCATGGCAACATCAGTGGTCCTGTATTTTTAAAAACTGGCAGAGACTCTGTGGTTTGCCAAATAGCTGATTATACAAATGTGTTTTTCAGTGGGCGGCTCTTTTGATAAATATTAAAAACTATGCGCACATGATTAAAACATTTTTTTAGCTCCATGAATTTATCTCACCTTCCCCGTGCAGATATGGTTTACCCAAGTAATGACCTTAAGTGTTTTGATATGGCAGTGTCAAAGGCAAATGAGGAACCATGGCTACAGTTAATAAATAAACCCAGAGAGAGGCAAAAACTTCACACTTACTGCCTTTTTAAGGATACATTTGAAACGGAGCCTTATGTGCAAAATATATTATCAAGACAGCATAGAAGTGCCTTTACTTAATTCATGTGTGGCGTTGCCCCTTTAGCAATAGAAACTGGTAGATACACGAACATCCCGGTGGATAGACGTTACTGTACTGTATGCAATAATGGCTCCGTTAAATGAGAAGCCCATGTTCTTTTACACAGTGACATTTATGTGGACCTTTGTGATGAATTATTTAATACACTATCTAAGTATGTTGTTAATTTTAATGATGTTGATCTTGATATAAATAAATTGTGTGTAATTTTATCTGGTAAACATTGCATTAGCGAATGTGCCAAAGCCTGCCACCTCATCCTAAATAGAAGACTGCTTTCCATGAGTTCCAGTTTATAAAACAACTGTTTGTGTTTTTGGTTCCTTGGTACCATAGTGTACTTTTTTATGTAATCTTTTTATGTTTTTTAGTAGGTGTCTCACAACTCTTTTATTGAGTGGTCCCCAACACTTTTAATTTTGTAAAGGGATAAGGGGGGGGGGGGGGGGGGGTAATTTGTACTGAACATTGTATTTACATACCTTTGTATTGTGTGTTTTGGAGTGACACCAGTTATGGCCCCAATTTGTTATGACATTTACGACAGCAAGGCATGACGGCCAAAATTTTAAAACTCAAACAGATTTAATTAAACAAAGACCGACACAAACCTACAGTTTATACTACTGACCAAGATTGATAATATAGAAGAAATAAAATATTTACAGTCCCTTGAGATGGGGTTGCTTGGTGATGTTCCGGGTGAGGAAAATGCTCCAACACAGGCAAAAATCCTCAAAAAGCTTCACAGGTCTTGAAAAGAGTGACAGGTCTGGTCAAATGTATCCTTCTCCTTGCAGTTTCTCCTACTACTTTACTCTCTCAATTTCACTCCTTATATACTCTTTTGCAGCCCCCTCCCACATTTAGACTTTTTTTTTCTCTGGGACTTTCCCCTCTCAGACATGCCCAAACCTAGCTCTAAACTGGGCTTAACAAAAAAAAGTCAATACTGCTATCTAGTGGCTTCTTTCCACATTACACCTCCATTCCAAAAGGGAAAAATTTTGACTCATTAAGGCAAAATTTTTCTCTTCAATACAAAAATGGTTAAGTAGACACTTGTAAAAACATACATATAATACAATATTTGAATAAACACGTGATATATATGCATACTCAAACACGGGATGAGCAATCAGCAATTACATTGTCAGTATGAAGATAAATAGTTACGTTTTGAAATTTCCGGGATTCATTGGAATTCAACGCCCGCAAATTTAGTTTAAAACCGACGACGTTAGTCGGAGGTTTTAAACGTTTAAATTTGCGGGCGTTGAATTCCAATAAATCCCAGGAAATTTCACAAACGTAGCTATTTATCGATATTGTAAACCATAAGCGAGAAAGAAACGTTTTTTGCACGGACTCTTTCGTATGGCGACGTGATCCGTCACAATTAGGTCATCGAGTCACGTGCTAGAATTCCGCAACCTGTCAAGTTGAACTGATGGGCTGAATGAGCGAAAGTAGGTCCGTTTTCATGCTAACAGAGGTGTATAATCCAGGTTCAGAAAGTAAAAGTCCATCCCAGGATATTGTTCCAGCCACAAAAGACCTGGCAGCTGACACTATTCTTCAGCTGGGTGGTAAAACTAACAAGTCAAATCTGCTGACTGGAGTTCAGTTGGAATGAAAACATGGTAGGATTTTTACTTTCTGACCCCTGGATTATACACCTGTGCATGCTAATGTATTCATGTGCAGGTAAAAAGGTCCTGTCATTTCAGGGATGTCGAACACTATTCGACCAGGGCAATTAACCAATCAGATTGCGGAAAACACCTACTATTGGTTTACAATACCCTTTACATGCTTAATTTCCAAGTCAAACTCCTGTAAAATCAAACTCCAATTCAACAATCTCCGATTCTTGTTTTCCATCTTACTCAAAAACATTAACGGATTTTGGTCAGTGTACACAATCATTGGCTATTGCCCTGTACAAACATAAACCTCAAAGTGTCGTAAGGATAGAACCAGACCCAACAGTTCCTTCTCATTTGTGGAATAGTTCTTTTGGTGGCGATTGAACTTCCTGGAGAAGTATGCCACGGGATGCTCAATGTCATCAGAGTCACTTCTCCGTAGGAGCACAAATCCACAAGCTTGGTCGCTAGCATCGACCGCGATGGAGAACGGTTTGTTGAAGTTAGGAGAGTTGAGCACGGGGAAGTGACACAGCAGAGACTTCAGGTGATCGAAGGCTCTTTGGCATGCTTCATCCCAAGTGAACTGTACACCTTTCTTCAGTTGGTTGGTGAGACTGAGAGCAATCTCAGCAAAGTTCTTGCAGAACTTGCGGTAGTACCGGATCATTCCAAGGAAGCGGCGCAAAGCTTTTTTGTTGTCAGGAACTGGAAAGTCCATGATGGCTTGGACTTAAGCATTTATGGGTGCCACCTTACCCGGGCCTATGACGTAGCCAAGATAGGTGACAGTAGCATAACCGAAGTCACTCTTGCTCAGGTTAACAGTCAGGTTCGCCTCGGTCAAGCGCTGGAGCAACGTCTCTACATCTTTCAGATGTTCTTCCCAGGAGTCACTCCATGTGATCAGGTCGTCAATGTACGCACTCGTGTGTGGCAGTCTGGCGATTGTAGACTGTATCATCCTTTGGAGCGCGGCTGGGGCATTTTTCATGCCAAAGGGTAGGACTTCATACTGGTATAATAAAAGATGTTGTGGCAAAAGCAGAGATGCTCTTGGCCCTCTCAGTTAAAGGCACACACGAATAACACTTCAATAAATCAATCTTGGGCAGAAACTTTGCTTGCCCTACTCTATCGATGCAATCATCAACCCTTGTATTGGAAACACATCAGTTCTAGTTTCAGCATTGACTTTGCGACAGTCTGCACAGAATCTAGTACTTCCATCAGGTTTTGGAACTAGCATACAGGGTGAACTCCAATCTGAGTTGGAGGGTCTGATCATGTTATGTTCTAACATGTACTCAACCTCTTTCTCAGCAATCTTTCTCTTTTCAGGATTCATCCCGTACGGATGCTGTTTTATTGGTTCGGCATCATCAACATCTACATCATGAGAAGCTATAGAAACTCTCTTTGGAACATCAGGAAATAGATCTTTATATCTCTTGGTCAACCTCTCAAACTGATCTTTCTGTGAGGGTTCCAAGTGCTGGAGTTTTGCATCAAGATTTTGCAACACTTCAGTGTTTGACAATTTACATGAAAGAACTTCAGCTTTAATTCTTGGTTCATCATCTTGAAACTCCCCCTCATCTTCACACGTTTCGACCATTGGAGAATCTGAAGTGACAGCTGCAACCCTAGCATTTCTGTCATGATAAGGCTTTAGCATGTTAATATGACACAATTGTTTTGGTTTTCTCCTATCTGGAGTCTTCACAATGTAATTGAGATCATTGAGTTTTGTCAGAATTTCATAAGGACCATGAAATCTAGCCTGCAATGGATTGGACTTCAAAGGAAACAACACAAGGATCTTGTCTCCTAGTTTAAACGCACGGCTTCTAGCATTATGATCATACCAAGTTTTCATTTTTCCCTGACTTGATTTCAAATTCTCTTTGGCTAGGTCACATGCTGCATGCAATCGTTCCTTGAACTTGCTAACATAGTCCAACTGACTGATGTGCGGCTCTTCCTCTTGACATTGTTCACTCAACAATAGCAAAGGTCCTCTCACTTCATGGCCAAACACTAGCTCAAACGGACTGAATTTAGTAGACTCCTGCACTGCTTCTCTAGCTGCAAACAACAGCAAATGAACACCTTCATCCCAGTCTTTCTCATGGTCATAACAATAAGTCCTCATCATTGTCTTGAGAGTGGAATGAAACCGCTCTAAGGCACCCTGACTCTCTGGATGATAGGCACTAGAAAGAATCTGCTTCGCTCCTAGTTCATACACTACCAGCTGAAACAATCCGGAAGTGAAATTGCTACCTTAGTCTGACTGAATTTCCCTGGGAAGGCCAAACAATGTGAAGAACTTTATCGAAGCCTTAGAGATTGCAGTTGCCTTGATGTTGCGTAGAGCTATGGCTTCAGGGAATCTGGTAGATGTACACATGATCGTCAACAAGTGCTGATTTCCAGATCTAGTCTTAGGTAATGGACCAACACAATCAACAATGACCTTAGAGAAGGGCTCCCCAAATGCTGGGATAGGCTGCAATGGAGCTACAGGTGGGTCTAACTGGTGTTTTCCAGCTACCTGACAAGTGTGACAGGTTTTGCAAAAGTTGGAAACGTCTTTCCGAAGCCCAGGCCTGAAGAAGTGTTTCATGATCTTGTCAACAGTCTTGTTAACACTAAGATGACCTCCTAAAGATAAACAATGAGCCATTGTTAAGATCTCCTTCCTGAAGACCTTCGGAACAACAATTTGCCAAACCACTGCCTAATCTGCATTGGCAGGGATATCAGGAGGGCGCCGCTTCCGCATCAACACACCATCCTTGAGATAATACCCAACTGGAACTGCGTCTATTTCTTTATCAGGAAGGGCTCTCCTCTTTAGTGCACACATTTCAGGAGCATTAGTTTGCTGCTGAATCAACCGCTTTCTGGACAGAGACGAGTCTCCAGACATATCAAAATCACCAGACCCATCTGCCTGGCTGAACTGAGAACTGATAAAAGTATCTGATAAGTCCTCAAATGGAGGAACCATAGCAGGCCGAACAGAGTCATGAGGCGAACCACCTGACTCATGACTATTCAATGTGCTGGACGGCACCACATCATCTTCTTCTTGAGCCTTCTTGGCCATAGCACGGGTCACTTCACAGGAAGGATACAGAGATGGGTCTTCATCGCCATCTTCAGTGCTCGGCTGTGAAGTAAGATGAACGGGGGAACTACATTGCCCCCAGCCAGGTCATTGCCTAGCAACAGAGAAACACCCTTGGTAGGTAGACTTGACATAAGTCCCACCTTTACCTGTCCTGTAACTAAATCTGACTTCAAGAATACAGAGCGCAGGGGTACAGATATAGTCCTTACTTCAATACCTTGTACAAGTATGAAATTCCCGGAAGCGGTCTCATCACATAACTCCAAGGAGTCCATCAACAAAAGTGACTGAGAAGCCCCGGTATCCCTTAGGATATATATGGGGACAGGAGGAGAATGCTCATTCAGAGCACAAACCCCTCTGACACAAATGTAAGAAATTCCTCCCTCACAAAGTCAGCAGTATCAGGGTTTTTAGCCCCGCAAGGAGCAGGCAATTTAGCAGATCGGTTATCTACTACTGGGGTTTCTAACCTTGTTTTCACAATGGCATTTGGTTTGGTATCCTTTTCGTTTTCTTTCTTAGCTTTAAGGAACCAACAGTTAGTTGTAACATGACCAGATTTCTTGCAATAATTGCAAACTAGACCACTTTTGTCACTGTCAGCTTTCGCACTTTGATCAGACCTGTGACTGGATTTCTGAGCACCATCACCAGATTTGTCTTTGTCTTTGGGTGAGGAATCTTGGGTATCACCATTTCTTTTTTTCTGAAATTGGAACCATCTATTGTTACTGCAAGACTGAAATTTGGACTTATGTGTGAGAACATATTCGTCTGCAAACTTGGCAGCTGATTGCAAATTCAGTGCTTGCTTCTCATTAAGGTAGGTCGTAATATCATCCTTAACACAGTTTTTGAATTCTTCAACTAACACGATCTCTTTTATTGAGTTGAAATCGTCCTTGACCTCCATAGAAGTACACCAGCGCTCAAAGCAAACCTTTTTCTCATTAGCAAATTCCACATAAGTCTGATTGTCAGATTTCTTCAGACCTCTGAATTTCTATCGGTAAGCCTCTGGATCCAACTCATAAGCTCTCAAAATAACCTTTTTGACAACCTCATAATCAGAGGAATCATCTGCAGACAAAACTGAATAGTCTTGTTGAGCTTTACCTTTGAGAACAGTTTGCAACATCAGAGGCCAGTGTTCCTTTGGCCACTGACAACTGTTAGCTACCTTTTCAAAGCACTGGAAATAGTTATCAACGTCCTTCTCCAAGAATGGAGGCACCAGTTTTACCTCGTGGCTAGCACAAAATTTATTTTCAGCGTCTATTCTTATTTTTAGTTGCTCCATTTGGAGCCTTTCTTCTCTATCGATTTTCTGTAAATTGAAATCTCTCTGTCTTGCTTATTTTTCTAACTCAAATTCTCTTTGTTTTTATTTTTCCTCGCTCTCAATTTCTCTTTGTTTTTCTTCTCTTGCTAATTTTTCTAACTCAAACTGCCTTTGTTTTTCTTCTTCTGCTCTCGCAAATTCTCTTTGTTTTTCTTTTTCCTCCCTTTCTATTTCGAGCATTTTTAATTTAAGTTCCATTTCTATATTTGGATTTTCCACTGGAAACTGTTCCAGATCTCCTGGTGCAAACACATTTTCATCAATGTAATATCAACAATCTCTCTAGCCAGTCTTGCTTTTCGCATGGCAGGTTTTACCACTGTCAGCTCTAAATGTCTGCATATTTCCAGCAGTTCTGTCTTTTTAAAAGACTTCAAAACCTCTTTGGTTGGTGATGCCTAGAAATCATCCATTGCTGTTGATCTGTCAATACATACATATCGGAAAATTCAAAAAACAATTTTACAATTTGAAATTTTTATTTTCAATAAATGACTCACACTGTGGTCTATCCCGACGAGCCCCCAATTTGTTATGGCCCCAATTTGTTATGACATTTATGACAGCAAGCGATAACAGACAAAATTTTAAAACTCAAACAGATTTAATTAAGTAAAGACCAACACAAACCTACAATTTATACTACTGACCAAGATTGATAATATAAAAGAAAAAAAATCCACAAAAAACTTCACAGGTCTTAAAAAGAGTGACAGGTCTGGTCAAATGTATCCTTCTCCTTGCAATTTCTCCTACTACTTTACTCTCTCAATTTCTCTCCTTCTATACTCTTTTGCAGCCCCCTCCCACATTTAGACTTTTTTTTTCCTCTGGGACCTTCCCCTCTCAGACATGCCCAGGACATGCCCCAACCTAGCTCCAGACTGGGCTTTACAAAAAAAAGTCAATACTGCCATCTAGTGGCTTCTCTCCACATTACACACCAAAATAAGGTTAATCAATCTATCTATCTATCTGTAATAGCATCTTGGCATTGACTTTGAATGAAATCTGTCGTGTGAAAAATTTGTTTCGCGTCCAGTGCGCAAGCGGCTTACTACTATTATTGTCCCTCAGGTTTTATTGTTTTTAGAGGGGGAAAGGAGTACAGCCTGATTGCTATGATCTCGTACTGAGTGAAGATCACATATTGAAAATTAATGTGTAACATATCTTGCATTGTTGTCCATACATGTTAATCCCAAAATTTTAAGCAGCAGCAGAGTGTAATAATAGGAACATGCTATCCATCGTTTCTCTTCCCAATGTCTGAGCAACCGTCGTATTTCATTCCAACTTCATAAGTTTGAATGATCTGACTTGGTTTTGTTTTGAAATTCCATTCAAGTTTGCTAATGGTAATAATTAGCTAATGCCCTAGCTAGCCAGCTAACTCATATTCGTAATGCTTAATATAGATGTAAGTGGTGCAGGGAACATGCCTGCAGCTGCAAAGTAAAATGCAACATTAACGTATCATGCAGATATAGGACAGAGGTTTCTATATTCCAACACATTAAAGGTGAGGAGACGAGCTCATTTGATTGGTAAAGATTTGACTCGGCTGTGTTATACCCAAACACGCCTTCTCTCCTCCCTCTTTGCCACTTGCGCTGGCAGGAGGGACCGAGGTGGGATAGAGGAGTACTTGCGCTAAGCTGCACCGGGCACGAAATTGCAACATACATCTGGACACACCCCGTTGATGCGGCGCTCCCACTATTCACCGCGCCTGTGCCTGGTCTACGAATTTAGAGCTCCCAATGTTAAAGTACAGCACCCCCACTAGACCACTTCCATCCATTTAATCAAAATGGCACACGCACTGTACATAAAGTGTATCAAGGTGAGTTGATTGCCAGATTTATCAGACAGTTTTTGAGAAATAATTTTTTGATATTTCAAGTCATATCTTTTCACACTGTTTATACATTCCCTGACCTCGGGTTTGACCTCTCAAAGTCATCTGAGGTCAACTTTAACATAGCCAATGTATCGGTCATATATGACTTTGTACATGTCGATAACAGTGGCGTAGCCAACGGGTGTGCCAAAACACGTCCCTTTATGACAGCAGTTAGTCCTGGCTAGTTCTCAATCATTTTCCTTTATTGATGCCTTTTCCAATTATCGTAATTGGCAACTGAAGACACGGTTTCTCTCCATATGTGATCTAACAGTGATGAAATCATGGGCTAAATTCAGTACAGTTGCAGAACAAGATCCAAGCTGCACAAAACCTCCCGCTGGCTACGCCACTGGTCGATAATACAAACTTAATCTCTATCTGCAACCATTTGGCCTCCACAGGCCATCTTATATATTCATACAAGTACAGTATTGACCCCCCAACAGACCCACTTCCGTTGATTCAATCAAAATGGTGCTCGCAATGTACATTGACGATACCAAGGCGAGTTGATTTCCTGATTTAGAAAAAAATCTATCATGCAGTTTTTTAGAAATAGTATTGTAAAATTTTATTGTAAAATAAAAATTTTCAGTCCTATCTTTAACATTGGAGCCAAAATTTCAAGGGACCACAAAACGGGCAAAAATGATAATTCAAAAATCTGTGAAAAATGTCTGGAGATATGGTCTAGTAGTATGTATATTGCAAATTTACATAAAAATTCATCAGGCCAAAAAAAAGATGTTCCGGATGATGGACGCCGGACGCCGGATGCTACACCACAACAATAGCTTATCGGCCCATAGGATCTGGTAAGCTAAAAATTACTTTGTAATTTTGCGTTTATATTTTTCTTCAGTGTACATAGAGAACACATTCCTGTTTATTTCAATGCAAGTTTGATTCACAATGGAATATTCTTTTATCAGGATGTTAGTTGATATTGATTCTGGGACATATCCATTGTGCCATCAATAGTAAAAACCCTTGAACATATTGTGCTAATTTTTCTATATTATGAGGATTTTCAGATAAATTCATGTCTAAATAGTTCAAATTAGACTCTGAGAAAGTCAGTTACCTCCAAATTTGGTTGTTAACCACAGGTGTTTTTGCTTTCTTTCAAAATAATTTGCCTGAACTTAATAGAATAAACATGAAACAAAACAGGTGTGACTCTATTGTTTGCCCAAAAAATTGTTAGTTTTTGCAACCATATGTCAACAGTTTCACCGATGAGGATCCTATTGATTGTATGTTGATTAAATGTTCAGTTAAATTGTTTTCCTTTGCAGTTATTTACACAAGTTTTGACTATATCTCAATGTGGATATGAAATTTTTATTCTTCATGGCATTTATTGGTTTTTCAGATGTGGCTTCAGAGGATAAATAACTGCTCTAAAGATGACTGCACCTAAATAAGACAAGTCAACAGCTTGTTAAATTCCTGAAAATGCAATGGTTTTTTGAACAAAAACCAGCGTACACAGTGGGGCGCCAGGACCGAGTTTAAGACCCACTGCAGTCAGTGATTCATTGGATATAAATCCTTGTGTGGATTTCTTTAAGAGGTTTTTGTAATGGCCGGTAGAATTGAGAGGCCAAGTGCAGCGGCAAGAGGGAAACGGAGCAGCACGGACACAATACAAATACAGAGAACAATAAGGACCACACGACAGGGACAATCCTTGCGCGTCCAAAAGGACGTCCAATCATCCGACAAAACGAAAGCAAAGCAAGAGAGAAAAAAGAAGTATCTCGGAGAGCCGAGAAAAACAAGGCACCTAAAATAGTGCGACACAAAGGATAGAGGAAAAACAAAGTCATATAAATCCTAAGTACAAATATCTTCGGCAAAAGAGCGTGACTACAAACACTCACTCTAGCGAAGGAGGCGTGGCGGACGTCCAGCTTATATAGAGTCCGGGGAGGCACCGCCCAAGTTCAAATAGCCAGCTGGGTAAAGAATCCGATTGAAAAGGAATTTGATATTGTCCCAGGTCGAGAGCCTCAAAGCAAAGTCCTAAACACACGTACACCACCAAAACCTCGACAGATTTGAAAAGGAACTACGCATCAAATCTGCACAAGACAGAGGTGATGAATGCCAAAACAATTTTCGCTGTACCACCAAAGCTTCATTATTGTGGGCCAAACTTTTTAAGAATAATGAGAACAGTAGTTTCAGGAGGTTGGCATTTAAATACATATGTCAACAAAGTATTTCAAATTACGCGGCCTCTGTCTGGTGAAAGAGAAACTTGAAATAGAAAGGTATATTGTATCACGTGTGCCAAAATAAACAGTCATCATAAAATTGGCAAACAGCACTTTGAACAAGAGTTACATGCCATGTAGCTTCTTCTTTTTCAAAATCATGCATGATGGGTACTGCCATGAACCACAGGCCCCTGCTAGCCTTGTCATGACCCAATTCAAGGGAGGAACAAAATATGGAGACCACACATGACTCTGAAATTAAGAATAATTTTATTACAGAAAGCTAAATCAAACTTGCAATTTAGTAATGTGTAAATGTGCAGACCTGGAAAACTATGTTAGAAAGCCACAATCAAGCAAACCAAAATCTAACAACCAAGAATCAAACAAACCAAGTGATCCAGGGCAGAGAGAGTGAATACCCAGGCACTCATATATATAGCTTATAGTCACCACCCCCAGCTGCCAGAAATTGCACTCCAATCAGCCACTCCCAAACAGGTAAATGGGCTAGAGGCCTAGGGGCTGTCACAGCATCAGCAAGTGACAATGTGCAAAAGAGACCAGTGCTGATGGATTTAAGCAAGGTTATGTAGGTCATTCCTGTTGGCAACAACAAAAGGAAGATTAGCAATAGCCTAATTATAAATGACTAGACACCTGATAAGAGAAGTGTGAAACAGGATGTGGGCCAAAAGATACAGCTGAAAAACCCTGTGATGCAGAAGCCCAGATGTCTGCCCAGATTTTAACCAAAAAGTATGAAAAGAAAGGGTTAACGTCAAACTTTACTGGACCTAAAAAGGCCTTCATTGTTATTGAACTCTGATTTTAAATGAGATGTATGAAATGGAACTTGGCTTGAAAGATGCATGTACATGTACATAATCTACACAATTTGGGTGAACACAGATACTGATTAAATACTCAAGAATGACAAATAAAAGGTTTAATATCTGCATGGAATGTAATGGTCCCAAACTTTTTATTAAAAAAATTGAAAGTTCATATGTGGATGTAGCAGATACTGGTGATTGTCCACCTGGGGGGCGATGAAGGTTTTAGTGGGCGTGGCTCAAAGTTGGGTGACCACGCCCATCTACCCCACATTTGGTCCCTAATTCTCCTTCCTGCCCAAAGGTCCCAAAACTTTTACTGCTGATTATTGATGTATGGCATGCAAAGATTGGAAAAGAGTTTAAATTTGTTTGGGACCTTCATGTAGCTTGGAACTAGGACCCAATTTCCATATGTCGGAAATGGCCTCATTTATGACTTCAGGTGGCGCTACCATCAACCCACATGGAGGTCCCAGAATTTTTTTTTTCGTCAAGTTGCAGTGTACCAACTCTAGTTTAACGAATAATTGATAAAAACTTGGGACCTCCATGAAGGTTGAAATTTTGATGCACAAAAAGCTCAAAAAAGTGGGCATGGCCTGCTCAGCGAGAGAGGGGCTAGGTACATTGTACCAAGGCCACGATTGATTTCCCTATTCCAAGCCCCAAACTCAATCATTATGAAGTATGAAGGGATTTTTAGATGGTGAGTGGGCTGATCTTAGAAAAAGTCACTCTTAAAGGGGATATATTTTGCTATATTTCCAAGGTTGTATTTTGATCTTGGACTCTCCTAGTGCTCCTGATCAAGTCCAAAACAGGGTCTTTATTTAGCTCATACTGCCATCCTTAAAAAACCCCATTTGTAGTCCATTGTAGTCTCTGTCTGAAATGCCGCATTACATTACATTACATTACATTACAGGTACTTAGCAGAAGCTCTTATCCAGAGCGACGTACAAAAGTGCATAAGAACAGTACAAAAGTGCAGACCTCCTAGGAGACAAGTAAAAGTTCTAACAGTAAGTGACAGAACACGTTCCATTGTTACAGATCTAGACTAATAACAAAAAGGCAAGGTCAAGGGCAAGTGAATAAAATGGCAACAAGATTAAGTGCAGAGGCAAGTGCAACAAAGAGCAATAAAATAAGTGCAATAGAAGGGCAGCAGGTCAAGTGCAACAAAAGGGCAGGAAAATCAAGTAAACTGACAAAATAGAGTGCAACAAAATGAAGGGAAACCAAATCAAGCGGTAACAGTCAGGAAGTAGGGAAAACAGAATTAAGTGCAACAAATCAAAAGGATGTTGGGACAGGAATCAAGGCAGTGGAGTAGGGGAAAGGTGGAGCCTGAAGATGTGGGTTTTCAGGCGGCGCTTGAAGATGCTCACGGATTCTGCCGTTCTGATCTCGATAGGTAGATCATTCCACCAACGAGGTGCCAGGACAGACAGCAGCCTTAAGCGGGAAGGGGAGGAGCGGCGAGGGGGAGGAGCCAGGCGACCAGAAGTAGCAGAGCGGAGTGCTCTGGCAGGGGTGTAGGGTCTGATCAGTCTCTGGATGTAGGCTGGAGCGGTCTTGTTGACTCCCTGGTAGGCTAGCACCAAAGTCTTGAATTTGATGCGAGCAGCAACAGGGAGCCAGTAGAGCTTTGTGAGCAGGGGGGTGATGTGGGAGTGTCTTGGGAGGTTGTGGACCAGACGAGCTGCAGCGTTCTGGATGAGCTGCAGGGGTCTGATGGCAGATGCTGGGAGGCCGGCGAGGAGGGCGTTGCAGTAGTCCAGGCGGGAGAGGATCAGTGCTTGGACTAGGAGCTGCGTTGAGTAGCTGGTGAGGAAGGGCCGGATTCTATGGATGTTGTAGAGGAAGAACCTGCAGGTCCGGGTCACTGCAGCGATGTTCACAGCAGAGGAGAGCCTGTCGTCAAACAGGACCCCAAGGTTCTTCACACTCCGCGAGGGTGAGATGGTGGTATCCCCCAGGGTGATGGTCAGGTCCAGGAGAGGGGAGGATGGAGCAGGGATGTAGATCATCTCCGTCTTGGTTGGGTTGAGCTTCAGGTGATGGTTGTCCATCCAGCTCCGGATGTCTTGTGGGCAGGCGGAGATGCGGGCAGAGACCTAGGCATCAGGGGGAAAAGAGAGAAAAAGTTGAGTGTCATCAGCATAAAAGTGATATGATAAACCATGAGCAGAAATGACAGGACCGAGAGACTGGAGATAAAGAGAAAAGAGGAGTGGACCAAGAACTGAGCCTTGGTGGACGCCTGTGATAAGTGAGCGAAGTGTTGATACTTCACCTGCCCAGGCAACCTGGTAGGAGCGACCGGAGAGGTACGATTTCAACCAGATGAGGGCTGTACCACGGATCCCCAGTGCAGACAGGGAAGAGAGGAGGATGGAGTGGTCGACAGTGTCGAATGCGGCTGAGAGGTCGAGGAGGATCAGGATGGACGAGAGGGAGGTGGTGCGTGCAGCGTGAAGCGCCTCACTGACAGAGACAAGTGCAGTCTCCGTGGAGTGGGCAGCTCTGAATCCTGACTGGTGGGGGTCCAGGAGGTTGTTTTCTGCAAGAAAAGAGGAGAGTTGGTTAGCGACAGCACGTTCAAGGGTTTTTGACAGGAAGGGGAGGAGGGAGACTGGGCGGAAGTTCTGAATGACTGAGGGATCAAGGGAGGATTTTTTCAGGAGAGGGGAAATGGTAGCCTGTTTGAATGGAGAGGGAAAGCATCCAGAGCACAAAGAGGAGTTAATAAGGGAGGTGACAAAAGGGAGGATGTTGGGTGTGATAGCCTGGAGGAGGGGGGAGGGGATAGGGTCGAGAGCACATGTGGTAGGACGGTGAGAAAAGAGCAGCTGAGAGACATCAGAAGGTGAGAGGGGGGAGAAAGCAGAGAGGAGATGGGAGGGGGCAGCGGGGGAGGGGAGAGGGGGGAGTGAGGGGGGAGAAGGAGTTGCGGATGGACACAATCTTATCCTCGAAAAAGGCTGCGAAGTCCTCTGCTGTGATGGAGGTCGCAGGTGTGACAGGCGGAGAGCCGAGTAGAGAAGAGAAGACAGAAAACAATTGGCGAGGGTTAGAGATTGAATTCTGGATTTTAGAATGATAAAATTTAATTTTAGCAGAGGTAATTGAAGAGGAAAAGGGGTGACTCTTCCGCTATCGCCCCCACTCCCCGTGTTTCCACTTTTTTCTGACTGGCCAGCTCTGTGGAGGGCAGAGTTGGGCGGGACGAGGCTGCAGAATGCAGTTTTGTGGGTCTGCCTCCCCAGAGTGAAACGTGAGAGACGTCTGCCATCTGATAAGGAATCGGCGGGCAAATTCCACAATCTAACGCTATGCTTGAATATAGATCTCTTGAAATGAACTTGTTCTAATAAATGCAGCGGTGAAAGTGGTGGATGCAGTGCAAAAGTCTGGCAGCTCAAGCTCAAATTAGCTATCGGCTACAGATTGTTACGGCAATAGTGGTGAGTACAGCAGTTTTTCTACTCTATAGCTAGGATTCAGGAAAAGCTAGAATCCTCTACATACAGGCACATTTGTAGAACGGGTCGACATACCCAAGTGTAGACCGGAGACCGTAGAAATCCGGTGCGTCTGAGTTTAGAGGGAAACATAGACAGTGAGGCAGCTACAAGTGGACCAACAGCTTTTGGACTGCTTTGATGCATAATATAAGGACCTGCTAGTTTGTGTGCATAACTGTGGTGTGTCTTTAGGGTGGAGAAATGAACAGCTTCTGTGCTGGTACATGACGGAGGGGCGAAAGCTCCAGGCTAAACGGCCTTTACGGAAATTGCCCTTGGTAATGGTTTACTCATTGCATAGGAATGACCAGCATTTCCTCGCGGAGAATGGGCATGTTATGGATAGTGCGTGAGCGTTAGATAGAGCCCCGGTTATGTTATGAGCATAAGGCAGGTTTTACAGACCGTAAGTTCCGTTTGCCTGAACCGTTGCTTATGTGGAGCTAGCTAATCAATCACTTTTACAGGAAAGAATTTAATATTCAATCGCCGGCAATGCAGAGAAATCGTTTCTTATACCAGACACGTTATAGCCTGTGCGTTTCCCAATTGCTTTTACCGGCAGCATCAGAGAGCTTGCCCAGAGATTGGAGAAGTATCAGGCAGACCTTGGTCATGGATAAGTAAAGCGATCGTTTCACAAGCACCCAAAAACGCACCCCAAGCTCTGCAAAACCTATATCTGGTCTACCTGCAGCCTTTGCAGCCCAACTCTGCAGACACATACAGCACTTCTCCAGTTAGCTTCAACTGTAGTGGCTACAATCAGACAACATTATGACTGCCTATGATGAAACTGCCACATTGATGCTTATCGAAGTAACACAAGCATACCGATCATAATTACTGCCTATAAGTTACTAGGAGCATTTTAATTTGCACAGCATGCGAACTAACATGCAGTAGCTGATAACTGAGTGGTCATAACAACTACAGAGAAAAACGTCATCCTGCAATACAGGTTTTACAGACAGTATATTCTGTTACTGGGAGGGTAGTTGAACCAATCATCCAAATTACAAACAAGTATAAAAAGTTTGCTTCAAATGAGGTTTATGTTCACACATCTTCTGTTGAATTTCCCCTGATATCACTCTTGCATATTAAGGACACAACCATTAGCAACAGTAACTTGGCTACGTTAGCCGCAGTGCTACAGCCACATTCAACAGGCCATCAGTTGGGTAGGTTTATGCAGTGAAGCAACTGCTTCTGCATCTGTGGCCATGTTTCCATCCGCATGTTCTTGTACGAATTATGTAATATGGAATTAAAAATGCCCTACGGAGACGGTGAAATTAGACAGGATTTTAAGACTATCAACTCATAGTTTGTACAGTCCATCTCATCGGATTTTCTCTTGATCGGTAAAAGGCTCATGGGATAAATGCTGATGGAAACGTTATTCGTCGTCTAAATCTGCTGCTGCATCTCGACGGTGTTTTCATGCAGTCATTTCCTTCAGATAATGGTCTGCTATGCTGCTAACAGCTGGCACCTAAACTCTATTACAACTTGTGCAATTATCATCATTTGTTGGTAAACGCAATCCATTTTGGCAAACCAGCTAAATTAGTTGGCTTACAAACTACTTTTGTTCACTTGAAGGTTCTGCAATTCAGTGTGAAAATGAATGGCAACAGCTTAAAATGTCAGAAATGTATTCAATACACCAATTTGATCCCATCGCAGCATGTGGCGTCTTTACGCACTACTTTTTAGTCACTTTAATGCCGTTAGATGGAATGTATTTTCACCAGCATTATTTGCATTAATATTTTTGGCGAACTTCATATAATTCAATTGACAAATGGATGGAAACATAGATTGTGAGTCACGGACAGTTGTGACTGATAGAGGCTTTATCTTCAGATATTTTACAAAGCCAGCGTTTAAGGTCAGTTGTTGGTGCTAACTATCGTTAGTGGTTCTGCAAGCTTCCCGTAACTCATTAGCTTCACTTACATTATTTGCTGTTATATTGTTACTTACAGCTGGTGGCTCCGAGCGCTTGATCGATGCAACTGCTTCAGGTTTGAGATGCAGCTGAAATGCTAATCCTGTGTTGAATTATCCTTTATTGACAAAGCTGTTTTTGGTGAAATGCTGAGCACAAACAGCTGACGTTCCCTTTGGCCGTGGCTGTTCACTGCCAGTAAACAAAAAAGCTACCCACCGATTTCTGGAGATATCATCTTTTGGAAGTGTGATGGCCCCAATTTGTTATTAGATTTACAACGCAACAGCAACAGCAAGGGATGACAAACACAGTTTTAACAACTAAAACACATTTAATTTTTAACAAAGACAAAGACTAATAACAACCTACAACTAAAGACCAAGATTGAATTATGTACAAAACACAAATATTTACAATCCCTTTTCGTGGGGGTGGCTTTGTGATGTCCTGGATAATGAAAATGCTCAAACACAGACAAAGAAATCCACAAAAGAAACGTCACAGGTCTTGAACAGAATGGCAGGTCTGGTCATCTTCTTGCAATTTCTCCTACTACTTTACTGTCTCAATTCTTTTCCTTATATACTCTTTTGCAGACCCCACCCACATTTAGACCTCTTTTTTTTAATTTTCTGAGACTTGCCCCAGACATGTCCAGGACACGTCTAAACATGACTCCAGTCTGAGCTCAACAAAAAAAAGGTAAATACTGCCGTCTAGTGGCCTATATTCACATTACACCTCCATTCCAAAAGGGAAAAATTTTGACTCATAAAGGCAAAATTTTTCTTTTCAGTACAAAATGGTTAAGTGAACACTTGTCTATATATACATATCATACAATATTCAAACACATGATATATATATACACATTCAAACACGGGATAAGCAATCAGCAATTACATTGTCTGTACCCTTCACATGCTTAATTTCCAAGTCAAACTCCTGTAAAATCAAACTCCAATTCAACAATCTCCGATTCTTGTTTTTCATCTTACTCAAAAACGTTAACGGATTGTGGTCAGTGTACACAATCATTGGCTTTTGTCCTGTACAAACATAAACCTCAAAGTGTTGTAAAGAAAGGACCAGAGCCAACAGTTCCTTCTCTATTGTGGAATAGTTCCTTTGGTGGCGATTGAACTTCCTGGAGAAGTATGCCACGGGATGCTCAATGTCATCAGAGTCACTTCTCTGTAGGAGCACAGATCCACAAGCTTGGTCGCTAGCATCGACCGCGATGGAGAACGGTTTGTTGAAGTCAGGAGATTTGAGCACGGGGAAGTGACACAGCAGAGACTTCAGGTGATCGAAGGCTCTCTGGCATGCATCATCCCAGGTGAACTTTACGCCTTTCTTCAGTTGGTTAGTTAGACTGAGAGCAATCTCAGCAAAGTTCTTGCAGAACTTGCGGTAGTACCCGATCATTCCAAGGAAGCGGCGCAAAGCTTTTTTGTTGTCAGGAACTGGAAAGTCCATGATGGCTTGGACTTTAGCATTTATGGGTGCCACCTTACCCTGGCCTATGACGTAGCCAAGATAGGTGACAGTAGCACAACCAAAGTCACTCTTGCTCAGGTTAACAGTCAGGTTAGCCTGGGTCAGGCGCTGGAACGTCTCTACATCTTTTAGATGTTCTTCCCAGGAGTCACTCCATGTGATCAGGTCATCGATGTACGCACCCGTGTGTGGCAATCCGGCGATTGTAGACTGTATCATCCTTTGGAACGTGGCTGGGGCATTTTTCATGCCAAAGGGTAGGACTTCATACTGGTACAATCCAGATGGTGTGGCAAAAGCAGAGATGCTCTTGGCCCTCTCAGTTAAAGGCACACACCAATAACCCTTCAATAAATCAATCTTGGTCAGAAACTTTGCTTGCCCTACACTATCAATACAATCATCAATCCTAGGTATTGGAAACACATCAGTTCTAGTTACAGCATTGACTTTGCGATAATCTGTACAGAATCTAGTACTTCCATCAGGTTTTGGAACTAGCACACAGGGTGAACTCCAATCTGAGTTGGAGGGTCTGATAATATCATGTTTTAACATGTACTCAACCTCTTTCTCAGCAATCTTTCTCTTTTCAGGATTCATCCGGTATGGATGCTGTTTTATTGGTTTGGCATCACCAACATCTACATCATGAGAGGCTATAGTAACTCTCTTTGGAACATCAGGAAACAAATCCTCATATTTCTTGATCAACCTTTCAAACTGATCTCTCTGTGAGGGTTCTAAGTGCTGGAGTTTTACATCAAGATTTTGCAACACTTCAGTGTTTGACAATTTACATGAAAGAACTTCAGCTTTAATTCTTGGTTCATCATCTTGAAACTCCCCCTCATCTTCACACGTTTCGACCATTGGAGAATCTGAAGTGACAGCTGCAACCCTAGCATTTCTGTCATGATAAGGCTTTAGCATGTTAATATGACACAATTGTTTTGGTTTTCTCCTATCTGGAGTCTTCACAATGTAATTGAGATCATTGAGTTTTGTCAGAATTTCATAAGGACCATGAAATCTAGCCTGCAATGGATTGGACTGCAAGGGAAACAACACAAGGACCATTTCTCCTGGTTTAAACTCACGGCTTCTAGCCTTATGATCATACCAAGTTTTCATTTTTCCCTGACTTGATTTCAAGTTCTCTTTGGCAAGGTCACAAGCTGCACGCAATCTTTCCTTGAACTTGCTAACATAGTCTAACAGACTGATTTGCGGCTCTTCCTCTTGCCATTGTTCACTCAATAATAGCAAAGGTCCTCTCACTTCATGACCAAACACTAGCTCAAATGGACTGAATCCAGTAGACTCCTGCACTGCTTCTCTAGCTGCAAACAACAGCAAATGAACCCCTTCATCCCAGTCTTTCTCATGGTCATAACAATAAGTCCTCATCATTGTCTTGAGAGTGGAATGAAACCGCTCTAAGGCACCCTGACTTTCTGGATGATAGGCACTAGAAAGAATCTGTTTTGCACCTAGTTCATACACAACCTGCTGAAACAATCCTGAAGTGAAATTGCTACCTTGGTCTGACTGAATTTCCCTGGGAAGACCAAACAACGTGAAGAACTTTATCAAAGCCTTCGAGATTGCAGTTGCCTTGATGTTACGTAGAGGTATGGCTTCGGGGAATCTGGTAGATGCACACATGATTGTCAACAAGTACTGATTTCCAGATCTAGTCTTGGGTAATGGACCAACGCAATCAACAATGACCCTAGAGAATGGCTCCCCAAATGCTGGGATAGGCTGCAATGGAGCTACAGGTGGGTCTAACTGGTGTTTTCCAACTACCTGACAAGTGTGACAGGTTTTGCAAAAGTTGGAAACGTCTTTCCGAAGCCCAGGCCAAAAGAAGTGTTTCATGATCTTATCAACAGTCTTGTTAACACCAAGATGACCTCCTAAAGGTAAACTATGAGCCATTGTTAAGATCTCATTCCTATAGACCTTCGGAACAACAATTTGCCTGACCACTGCCCAATCTGCATTGGCAGGGATATCAGGAGGGCGCCACTTCCGCATCAACACACCATCCTTGAGATAATACCCAACTGGAACTGCGTCTATTTCTTTATCAGGAAGGGCTTTCCTCTTAAGTACACCAATTTCAGGATCATTAGTTTGCTCCTCAATCAACCGCTTTCTGGACAGAGACAAGTCTCCAGACACATCAGAATCACCAGACCCATCCGGCTGGCTGAATAGAGAACTGATAAAAGTATCTGATAAGTCCTCAAACGGAGAAACCATAGTAGGCCAATCAGAGTCATGAGGCGAACCACCTGAGTCCTGACTATTCAATGTACTGGACGGCACCACATCATCTTCTTCTTTAGCCTTCTTGGCCATAGCACGAGTCACTGCACAAGAAGGATACAGAGATGGGTCCTCATCCCCATCTTCAGTGCTCGGCTGTGAAGTAAGATGTACAGGGGGAACTACTTTGCCCCCAGCCAGGTCATTGCCTAGCAACAGAGAAACACCCTTTATAGGTAGACTTGACATAAGTCCCACCTTTACCTGTCCTGTAACTAAATCTGACTTCAAGAATATCGAGCGCAGGGGTACAGATACAGTCCTCCCTTCAATACCTTGTACAAGTATGAAATCCCCTGAAGCGATCTCATCACGTAACTCCAAGGAGTCCATCAACAAAAGTGACTGAGAAGCTCCGGTATCCCTTAGGATATATATGGGGACAGGAGTAGTATGCTCATTCAGAGCCACAAATCCCTCTGACACAAATGGAAGAAATTCCTCCCTCACGAAGTCAGCTGTATCAGGCTTTTTAGCCCCACAAGAAGCAGGCAATTTAGCAGATTGGTTATCTACTACAGGGGTTTCTAACCTTGTTTTCACAAAGGCATTTGGTTTGGTATCCTTTTCTTTTTCTTTCTTAGCTTTAAGGAACCAACAGTTAGTTGTAACATGACCAGATTTCTTGCAATAACTGCAAACTAGACCACTTTTGTCACTGTCAGCTTTCACACTTTGATCAGACCTGTTACTGGATTTCTGAGCACCATCACCAGATTTTTCTTTGTCTTTGGGTGAGGAATCTTGGGTATCACCATAACCCTTTTTCTGAAATTGGGACCATCTATTATTACTGCTAGACTGAAATTTGGACTTATGTGTGAGAACATATTCATCTGCAAATTTGGCAGCTGATTGCAAATTCAGTGCTTGCTTCTCATTAAGGTAGGTCTTAACATCATCTTTAACACAGTTCTTGAATTCTTCAACTAACACCATCTCTTTTAGTGAGTTGAAATCATCCTTGACCTCCATAGAAGTACACCAGCGCTCAAAGCAAACCTGCTTTTCATCAGCAAATTCAACATAAGTCTGATTTTCAGATTTCTTCAGACCTCTGAATTTCTGTCGGTAAGCCTCTGGAACCAACTCATAAGCTCTCAAAATAACCTTTTTGACAACCTCATAATCAGAGGAATCATCTGCAGACAAAGCCGAATAGGCTTGTTGAGCTTTACCCTTGAGGACAGTTTGCAACATCAGAGGCCAGTGTTCCTTTGGCCACTGGCAACTCTTTGCTACCTTTTCAAAACACTGGAAATAGTTGTCAACATCCTTTTCCGAAAATGGAGGCACCAGTTTTACCTCCTGGCTAGCCCGAAATTTATTTTCAGTTTGAATTTTTATTTTTAGTTGCTCCATTTGGAGTCTTTCTTCTCTATCGAATTTCTCTAATTCAAAATCTCTCTGTCTTGCAAATTTTTCTAACTCAAATTCTCTTTGTTTTTCTTCTCTTGCTAATTTTTCTAACTCAAACTGCCTTTGTTTTTCTTTTTCTTCCCTCTCAAATTCTCTTTGTTTTTCTTTTTCCTCCCTTTCTTTTTCTCTTTCCTCCCTTTCAATCTCTAGCATTTTTAATTTAAGTTCCATTTCTATATTTGGATTTTCCACTGGAAACTGTTCCAGATCTCCTGGTGCAAACACATTTTCATCAATGTAATATTCAACTATCTCTCTAGCCAGTCTTGCTTTTCGCATGGCTGGTTTTACCTCTGTCAGCTCTAAATGTCTGCAAATTTCTAGCAATTCTGTCTTTTTAAAAGACTTCAAAACCCCTACGGTTGGTGATGCCAAGAAATCATCCATTGCTGTTGTCAATATATATCTAGGAAAATTCACAAAAACAATTTCACAATTTGGAATGTTAGATTTTCAATAAATTACTCACACAATGGTCTATCCCGGACGAGCCCCCAATTTGTGATGGCCCCAATTTGTTATTAGATTTACAACGCAACAGCAACAGCAAGGGATGACAAACACAGTTTTAACAACTAAAACACATTTAATTTTTAACAAAGACAAAGACTAATAACAACCTACAACTAAAGACCAAGATTGAATTATGTACAAAACACAAATATTTACAATCCCTTTTCGTGGGGGTGGCTTTGTGATGTCCTGGATAATGAAAATGCTCAAACACAGACAAAGAAATCCACAAAAGAAACGTCACAGGTCTTGAACAGAATGGCAGGTCTGGTCATCTTCTTGCAATTTCTCCTACTACTTTACTGTCTCAATTCTTTTCCTTATATACTCTTTTGCAGACCCCACCCACATTTAGACCTCTTTTTTTTAATTTTCTGAGACTTGCCCCAGACATGTCCAGGACACGTCTAAACATGACTCCAGTCTGAGCTCAACAAAAAAAAGGTAAATACTGCCGTCTAGTGGCCTATATTCACATTACAGAAGAGAAATAGGTGCTTTTCTTTGCATCCAAAAGTAAATGGACGAGCAGCTTTGGGAGAGACACTGACAAAACTGCACCTCAAATGATCTGCGGTTCTTCTTTTGTATTTCTGGAAGTGTAGATGCTTCTAAGGCATAGTATGATCCGCAGTTGTTCATGTCTGCTTGAATAGTTTCCAGTATGGGAAGGTCCAACGCCGTGATTGGCTTTGGCTAAGTCTGTACTAATTGGACGGCACAACCTAACCTCAGGTTTTGCCCAGATCTCGCGAAGATCTCGGGAGGAGCTGTTCAGAGAGGAAATCACGCTCACAAAATCATGTTCTTGGATTACAGCATAACCCCCGTATCTTATGTTTAGAAACTTTACAGAGGTTGAGTATGGACAACCAAGATTATAACATGACTAATATGCATTTAAAGAAGGATCCGCACAATAGGTCCCCTTTAAATCTTCACGATGAGCGCCATCCAACACGGAGTAAATACTCCACAGACTGAGGCTTTAGCCAGTAACCCTGACGGGTGACTCGCTGCTCTTACCAATCCACGAGGAAACTCAAGCTACTGTAAACACCTATCCAACACTTACTTTAGAGGAGTTAAAATGCTGGGAGCATGAATTCAGCTGTTTCTGCAATATATTGGATTATTATTCACCTCCGCTAAGGAGGTGTATGTTTTTGCCGGCGTGCGTTTGTCTGTTTGTTAGCAGTATCTCAAAAACGACCACATAGATTTTAATCAAAACTTTGCAGAATGTTAGAGTAGCACAAGAGGAACAAGCGACTAGATTTTGGCTTATCTACACCAAGGGACAGCAGAGATATAGGCCAAAGTACAAATCCAGCAATGCTGCCAAAGATTACGTTTTTCCAATGGGCCGGATTTCCAATCAATGTGCTTTTGGGTTTTACTGCCACCTGGCTGTGGAATGCAACAAAACCCTACATCAGCCAACGAAAGTAACTAATGCACAGAGTTGCCTTAGCATGGCGGAGGTGTTGCGCTCTCTGAGTGCTTTAGTTCATTTTATACCCTTTGCTGATTTTTCAACGCATTTGCGGAAATGAAGTGAGGTGTTCATGCGATTGGGAAGGAATCCAATTTGGCGTCTGTGTTCTGTCGATTTTTGCTACCTACCAAAATGTGCTACCGCACGGTTCTGCGCTTGTGCAGACCTAAAATCTTGCGCTCGCTCACATCTCAAGTATCTTCAAAAAGCATAAAAATACATTTTTTTTTGTCTGTGCGCCTTTCAACCTGCAAGCGTATATATATTTGCATATACACGCTGGGGGATTTCCCGACAATGCAGAAATAAGATGATTTACATTAAGTAGATGAAGACAAATGGCCTGCAGCATGTATCTTTAAACAAACATAGCCAACTCATTATAATATCTTTTCATATCGTAATCAGCCAACAACTGCTTAAGTTTACCCACAGCAAAATTCATATGACCAACGTCTACCTCATTTATTGCACTTTTATGGCGCAGATTGGGTCTACAGTCAGTAAAGACTGATAGCTCATGTGTAAATTGTTCCTGACTTTAGCAAGGGGGCCATACAGTTCTGCAGACGCGATTGGGTCACATATGGCATGCTATCACATAAACGGTGCCATCATTGCCAGACCTGGCCCACATCTGGTTATCATACCACTTGCCATGCCAGCAGTCGCCCAGCAGTGCATGCTTGAAGCCGGATCTGGGCAAGACCCGTCTGCTATGTGGGTTACTACCGAAGACTGATTCATATTGCATTATTAAGACGAGAACGAAGACCTTACGATCGCTTTGCATTACGGTGGCATTTTTTGACAAGGCGGCACAAATTGTCAGCACGGCCGGATTAAAAAAGGCGAGTCGAGTTTAAATCGTACAGTGTAGCCATTTGGGCATGCACATTGTTGCATGTAGCTTGGTCAATAGAATAATTGTACCATTATATAAGCGGCTTATTTTGTTAACGGGTGGGGGAGAGACGCAGTTCATTTCATTCATATTGCGCACTCAATCGCGCATCTTCCACACTTTTAGTTCTTTCGGACAGGGGAGGGGCTCGTTGAGGACAGTAACTGCAGGACGAAACTTGCTTTCACGTCTGTCGCCAAAACAGCATAAAAGTCTCCAAAAACCTCAGAAAAAGTCGCTAGATTTGTCGCTAGGCGCTTTTGACATAAAAAAGTCGCCAAGATCATTTTGAAAGTCGCCAAGTTGGCTGCACTGCTTGTCAAAGTCGTCGCATTCTCATTCTCTCCCGCTGTGCATGATGTCATTGGTGTTAAGACATGTGACTCTACAAATCCCGCCCCCCGTCTGGTAATCTCTGGATCCGTCACTGGCAATCATACTCGAAAGTAAAGATCCTCTGTTGTTTACAAAAAGAAAAGCCTTCAGTCGGATTTTACAGTCTCATAATTAAGGGAGGGCGCTGAACTCCTCAAGTCTATACATTTCTGACTGAGGTCATAGTTCTTTTGAGGACAGCACTTTTTCCGTGGTGTGCACATTGAACTCAGTGAGTCTCAGACTGTCTTTTGAAAGTGCCAACGCATATTCGAAGTCGCTCAGGGAATAATTTGGAGGTACGTAGGCATGTCTATTAAGGTGACCTGTTACTGGGTTTAAGACTAATACGAAGTTCGCTCATCAAAGGCCTCGGTTTAGCGCGTTGAAGTTTTTTCCCGCGAATGTTGCCGCGAAAATCTGGATAGATATGAGAAACAATTGTCAGTTTAGTCACGAAAACTATGTAAATAAATGTATCGTTTAATTCACAATAGCGCTATTGCAGGTCAACTGGATTCTTGGTGGGAACATTAGAGCTGGCTATGAACAATAATCCATGTAATTCAACGTTGGCTGCTTGGAGACCGACTGCCCGCGAAGTTCGATGAATTTTCTTCAGATAAATACTTCAGAACTTAAAGTGAAAGAAAACTGGGTTCTTCGCCGCGGTGAAGTTAATTCGGCAGTAGACATTTGTAAGACATTTGCGAACATTATTTTCCCCGTTATTTAATAGGCGAGAGCGCGTCGACGCTGGCTACTGCTGTGACATTCTGTAAGGGACCGTTACTAAATTCCAAATGAACTAGGAATAATGCATATTATTGTCATCTTGTTCCAGCGTACAAGAACTACTGACTCTCAAACAATGCCGAATAATTGCAATTGGCTATTGATGTTATATTGGCCACCTGTTGTGTTATCAATTTGTGCTGCTTCATCGTCCACTGTTTTGTGAGAGAGAGAGAGAGTGAGGAAAAAAAGGTCGCCATTTCGATTTAAATGGGGGAAATACTAAAAAAAATTATTATTGAGTCATTATTGCAGTGATTAATGTGTCTCTGCAGGTAACGATTCTTTAAACCATGACTGATGCAGTCTGAAGATCCTCATTTCTTAAACAACCATGCTGAGAGACACATCCCTTGGTTGTGGGGAAAAAAATGTTTCTGCTCTTCAACAGGGGCAAATAATTGGCCTGCATCCAAAGAGAAGAACTTAGGAAATTGCTGAAACCACTGCAACTGGGTCAAGTACTGTTCAACGCATTTTTAAATCCTGGAAGAACCGGGATGATCAACTTCATGGAAAAAATGGTTTAGACAAAAAAAAGGTCAATGATCATGATTAGGAATCTCTAAAATGTTTGTGAAGTTAAAAAAACCGACCATGGAACTCACTGATTGTTTAATTGTGAAAAAATGAGCATTTTGCATGTACTATGGATCAAGAATTTACAGGATTTGGACAAAACATCTGAATGACGACAAGATAGCCACTGGTAGAGAGGCATAATCAGGGGGGGAAGAAACCAACAACTTAAATTTGCTCAGGGAACATGAAGATTGGACTGCGAATCAATGGCTAAAGGTTATTTAGTCTGATGAGTCCAGATATACCCTAATCCAGAGTGATGGACGCATCAGGGGTCCATCATAGTGCCCACTGCATAAGCCTCTGGAGGCAGAGTTATGATCTGGCGTTGCTTGAACTGATCAGGGGTGCGTTTCCCAAAAGCATAGTTAGTTAGCTTAGTTAGTTAGCAACTTAGTTAGCAACTTGCATAGTTCGTCCATTCATTGTTAATGGGTCCAACTATGTAAGTTAGCATCTGTGATTTGAGGAATGGCACCTCAAGCCTAGGCTCAGCAACATTATTTAAATTCACATTACCTGAGTGTAAAAATTTAAACAGATTTTTTAAAAATCCCTGATGGCGCAGGCATATTCTAGGACGGCAATGCCAAAATTCATCTGGCTCAAATTTTCTAAGAGTGGTTCAGCAAGCATGAGGAATTATTTTCGCACGTGAATTGGCTAATGCAGAGTTCTGACCCTTAGAAATTATATCCTCAAAATGTATTTTGGGGATATTATGGAATCATTATCTTCACCCTCACTGCGTCCGCATCTGCAGGTCCTTCATATCAGCCCAATAACTAATAAAGCATTCAGTGGATCATTTTCAAATTTTAGGCTGCATCAGGAGGAAGAACTGGATTGATTTTGGGATTTATATGATTGCAGCGGAGATTGTGGGTCAGGGGCTGGGGTGCTGAGAACAGGGGGAGCATGGAATTTGGGGCGTTTTGTGGATATACCCTTGCTGTTGAGGTCGACAGTTGAGGAGACCTTGTTGAAAGTCTTTGGGGTGTGCTGGCCAAGTATGATTTTGCTGAGTGGTTTGAGTGTCTCATCGTCAATACAAGATCTTGGCCAAAAATGAATGGAATTCTGTTCAAAATTACATTTTGTAATGTTCCTGAAAAATGCCATGGCGAATCCACGCCGTGATCAAGCTAGAGGCAGTCCAACAAAATATTCGAATGTATTACTTTTTTTTCCGCCATTTTAAGAATGTTCATTAAAATCCAATAAAGCATATCCCGAGATTAAATTGAGATATGCCCTATATGTGATTCATATTAGATTTATTTTCCCTTTATAAAACTAAAATATTGTTAATTTACCATTCATAATGAGAAACTTATTACTTTTAAAACTATGTATCAAAATACTGCAAAGAGAACATTGACCATGAAAGAGATGTTGTAAGATCTAGCCTCCAAGCCTTCAGCTCGCCAGCCTATTAGGACCCTGCAGGACCCTGGACCATCAATTTAACTTTCCACTCAATCGTTCTATCAGCACTCTACACCTGATTCCCGCAACGGCTGACTGAGACTCAGCCTTATTTAAGGACATATTGTGTTGCTTCGTATCCTTGTGCCTGTTTAGACTTGCTGTCTGTACTAGGCTTTATATTCGGGTATAACGCATTTCTCCTGTGTGAATGTATTTGTGCATTTCTGTCACTGTTGTATTTAAGAAATCTCTATTCCGTTTGATTTTATCCTACTGTGTTTAGTCTAATTGTCAAACTAGTAGGTTTATTATTGGAATCTGTTCCATTTACTATAGATCTGCAACGGTACGTGTTGTACTTTCTCGCAGCACCTAATAAAATCCTCATTTATTTCATCCTGCGCCTGGGTCCAGTCCTCCACTTCCCGTCCTTTGGACGAGCCGTTACAGCTGTGCCCCATGTGGGATTAATATTAGGATCCTTTCCTATTGGTTTTGAGCCACTGGGACATGTGATCAGAAAGTTATTACTTTAAAAAATATTTCTGTTAAAATATGAATTTAGCACATCAAACAACACAAATTGATAACAGCTTAACAAGTGCACTATTAATATTGGCGTACAATCTTTAGGCATTGTTTTTGAGTCTGCCTCACAGCAAGGCGGATGTGGGTGTGAATTTTGCTAGGGGCCTTTCTGCATGGAGTTTTGAGTTGGCATTTTCTCTCTATGTTCACGTGTGTTTCTGCCTACAATCCAAAAACTTGCATTTCTGACTTCTTGGAGAATCTTAAATTGTCCATATTTGTGAGAGTGTGAGTGAATGGTAGTGCGCCCTACGATGGACTGGCAAGCTGTCCGGGGTGTGTCCCTGCATTTCGTCCTGAGTCACCTGGGATAGGCTCCAGCTCCCCTGCAACCCAGGTGAGAAAGACGCAGTTATGATGATGGCGATGGATGGATGGGTCAAAGTTCTTGAGTCAGTGGGTTACTTGCACTGGAAATTGTTGAAAAAAATATACATCATATATGCAGCCTGAAGGGGATCTTGCATTTGGTTGTGTGTGACCACCATGTCTGTCCTCGCTAATCTCACATACGACTGGACTCATATGCTGAATATAAATCATGCATTAATGGCTCTGTTCAAGGACTTCACATGGCTTTGATTTATAAAATTTTTTGAAGGAAAAAAAACATATACAGGGGGTAAAATAAGTATTGAATGTGTCAACATTTCTCCCAGTAAAATATATTTCTACTGGGGCTATTGACATGAAATTTTCACCAGATTTCGGTAACAACCCAAGTAATCCACACATACAAAGAAATCAAAACAAATAATTCCATAATTTATGTGTTATAAAGTGGAATTACCCAGGGAATAAGTATTGAACACCTGAAGAAAAGGATAAGGCATGAAAAGCCAAGAAACCAGCTGAAATCTGTCAGTATTTAGAAGGCAATCTTGCCCCCTATCAGCGCAAATTAATATCAGTTGGTTTAATCCTAATTGATGGCCTATAAAAAGGCTTCTCATTACAAAGGTGTCACACAAGAAGCATCTCATGATGGGTAAAAGCAAAGAGCTCTCTCAAAACCTTTGCAACCTTACTGTTGCAGAACATACTGAAGGCATTGGTTACAGATGTATTTTAAAAACTTCTGAATGTTCCAGCGAGTGCTGTTGGTGCCATAATCCGTAAGTGGAAAGAACATCCTTTCACCAGAAACCAGCCACAACCAGGTGCTCCTTGCAAGATTTCTGACAGAGGAGCAGTGTTGGGGTAGTTACTCTAAAAAAGTAATGCATTACAAATTACTAGTTACGTTTTAAAAAAAAGTAATCCCTTACTTTACTCAGTCACTCACTGCTGAAAGTAAATAGTTACATTACTCGTTACATTACTTTCGGATTACTCAGCATCATCAATCTGAAATTCACTGTAAGTTAATTAATTAACTTATTCATGTTAAAACCTGGCATATGCCCAGATCAGCGAAAATCATTATTCTAGTAAGGAGGACACACTCAAGATCTCTCTTTCATGCTCTTTAATACAGCAAAGCCAAAAGCAAAGTTGTAAAAATCAGCCCAAACAGCACTTCACAGAAAAGTGAGTCAAGTACAAGGCTACAGTACTGGCAAAAATATGCAGGAAAACGGACGTGTGATTTGTTTTTCTGTCCTTGGTCTCAATCGCCAATATACTTAAAAGGAAGAAGAAGAAGGAAGTAGAAGTTTGTCTGGCCTTCTGTCCTGCCGAAAGTTGAAGAATTTAAAGTAATGCAAGTAACTAGATAACTTATTTCTGAGGAACTGTAATCTGATTACTTAAGTTATCAAAGTAATGCGTTACATTACTGAGTTACTGATAAATGTAATCTGATTACAGTAATTAGTTACTTGGTTATTAGTTACCCCCAACACTGCAGAGGAGTCAAAAGAATAATCAGAAGAGTTGTCCAAGAGTCAAGGACCACTCGCAGAGAGCTTCAGAAAAACCTGGAATTAGCCAGTACAGTTGTTCCAAAGAAAACAATAAGTAATGCACCCAACTGCCATGGCCTTTATGCGCACTCACCGCGCAAGACTCCATTGCTGAAGACAGAAGCATGTTTAAGCTTGTCTAAAGTTTGCAGCGCAACATTTTGGAGCCAATAAAGTACTGGGAATATAGTCTGGTCAGATGAGACCAAAGAACTCTTTGGATGTCACAGCACACACCATGTTTGGAGAACAAATGGCACTGCACATCATCCCCAAAACACCATACCAACAGTGAAGTTTGGAGGTGGGAACATCATGGTGTGGGGCTGTTTTTCAGCATGTGGCACTGGCAGACTTCATATAATTCATATAATATAAATGGAGAAATGTCCTGAGACATTCTTGATAAGAATCTGCTGCTATCTACCTGGATGCTGAAGATGAAATTAGGGTGGACATTTCAGCAAGACAATGACCCCAAACACACAGCCGAAGAAACTCTCTCTTGGTTTCTGAGAAAGTAAATTGAGCTCCTTGAATGGCCCAGTCAATCACCCAACTTGAAATCAATTGAAAAGTCTATGGAAAGAACTAAAGATCAAAGTTAATCAAAGAGGCCCCTGGAACCTTCAAGATTTGAAGACAGTTTGTTTGGAAGAATGGGCCAAAATCACACCCGAGCAAATATGCAACTAGTTTCTCCATACAGGAGGCGTCTTGAAGCGGTCATTACCAACAAAGGCTTTCCTCTGAAGTATTAAATAAATTTCAGTTTGCGTATACAATACGTTTTCCCTGTAAGATTTAACGTTCGTTTTTTCAGACAGAGAAGGTTTTATCCTACCTTGTCATGTTTCGACGAATGTCTTCCGTCTTCTTCAGAAGAGTCACTGATGTTGTGACTGACGTGTCTTATCAGCTGATGTCAACGAGGCGTGACCGCCCTGTCAAATTTGACAGGGAGGCCACGCCTCCTGCTTTTTCCTACTTTTTCCCTGTGTCATTCCACTTTATTACACAAAATTTAATTCATGAACTTACAGCTGCAATCAAAATTATTCAACCCCCATTGCAAATTGGGTTCAATAGCAAAATTTAAAAAACTTTCGGCTGTTTGTGATAAACAGATTAACCACGAACATTTAAATTGCTCAACACAACTAATATTACAAGTGGGTTCTCCAAATTTAACACAAAATGCCATTTTTAATGGCTGCTGCAGTCTCAAAATTATTCAACCCGCTGAATAGAATCCTTCATAAGAGCATATTTGCAAATCAGGTGTCGTGTCAAGCACACCTAATGCTGCTAATCAAGAGCTTAATTAGTTGCATCAGGTTTGCTTGAGATAGAACACATCAAATACTTGCAGGCGCTAGGGGTTTGTTGACAGTGACAGTTGATTGCATATTAGAAATATGGCTGTCAAAAGAATAGTCCAAAAAGCTAATAGAGGAGATCATTGCCTGCCACAAATAAGGAAAAGGATACAAAAAGGAAGCACAGGCACTGAATTTTTGTAGAGATACAGTTGGAAGCATAGTACTTAAGTTAAAGGAGAATTCCGGTGTGAAATTCACTTGGGGTGTATTGAAACATGATAATGAGTACTAACCTTTGTCGAATACTCCACCTCCGTACGCACACAACCTTTCGTAATGAATGGCTTTTTAGCCGAAGCTTTCAACAGTCTTACAATGGTTGTGAATTGGGCATCGCGTTGCCATGCAAAGAAATAGCTATTTTTTTCATCATGAACAAGGCTTAAAGTAGCTCCACACTTCATCTGTAAAATTCTGAGGGCCCTGACATTTAAAACGAGGCACTGTGAACTTTGAAAATGCACCGGTAGTTAATTAAAAAATACTATTTATGCTAACAGTACCTCGATGTAGTTTCCTGTCGCCTCCATCTTGAAACTCAAAATAAGTCGATTGACGAGCATGAACGAATAGATTGCAATCTGTTCCCCTATCTTTCCGGAATTCTCCTTTAAGAGTAAAAGGAAGAGTGGCAACAGTACCAGGATGTGGCCGAAGGAGGAAGCTATCAATGGCTGCCACCAGATTCCTGAGGAGACGGGTGGTCAAAAAGCCTTGAGTGACTGCAGGAGACCCGCAGCAAGACTTGCAGGCAGGAGGCACTGAGGTTTCAGTTTGCACAGTAGGGCGTATACTAAACGTTGCAGGTCTTCAAGACATACACCACAACAGATCCAAAAGCACAAGCTCCAATATGCTCAAAACCATATTAATAAGCCGCAGAAGTTTGGGGATACTGTTCTGTGGAGTGACGAAACAAAACTGGAACATTTTGTGCTTATGAATCAGTGGTATGTCTGCAGGAGGAAAAAAGAAGCATATGCTGAAAAGTACACCCTGCCTACAGGGAAGAATTGTGGGAGCTTTTTGATACTCTGCGGCTGCCTTGCTTCCTCTGGCACTGGACATCTGCAAAGTGTGGAGGGCAAGATGGATTCGATCAAGTACCAGGATATCCAAAGAGAAAATGTTATGCCGTCTGTAGGGAAGCTGACGCTTGGGCATCATTGGACCTTCCAAAAGAACAATTATCTAATCCATACCTCAACATCCACCAAGGCTTGATTTCAGAAGTCTGGGAAGATTCTAGAGTGCCAATCACAGTCGCCTCACTTGATCCCCATAAAAAATCTCTGGTAGGATTCGAACACAGTTGCAGCATGCAAACCCTAGAATATTAGTGAACTGGAGGCCATTGTCCATGAGGACTGGGCTAAGATTCCTTGGGAATACTGCCAGCAGCTGACATCTGCCTATCCATCACATTTCCAGCAGGTCATAGCGGCAAAAGAGTTTTCTACTAAGTATTAAAGATGCTTGTCATGAAGGGGTTGAATAATTTTGAGCCTGCAGCAGTCATTAAAAGTGGAATTTTGTGTTGAATTTAGAGAAGCCAATTGTAATTGTTGTGCGGAGCCATTAAAATTGTTCTCGTTTGATTTGTTTATTGCAAACAGCTGAAATTTGTAAATTTTGCCAGTAGGCCTAAACCTATTTTGCAGTGGGGGTTGAATAATTTTGATTGCAACCTGTATTTGTTTTGATTTCTTTGTATGTGTGGATTACTTGGGTTGTTACTGACATCTGGTGAAAATTCCATGACAATAGCCCCATTAGAAATATATTTACAAAGCAAAATGTTGACGCGCTGAATACTTTTATTCCCCGCTGTATATCTCACGCACACCATTAATTAATTGACATCTCAAATTACACCTGAATTTGGACTGACCATTTTGTGGACTATCTATCAGCAACTCGTGCGGCATTCTTGGGAGAAAGCAGAAAGTTTGTGGCTACCCTCCAAAACCGTTTCTCCTCACTCGCAGTTCTAAAGCTTGCACGCACAGAACGAGAGCAGAGGAAACCCGAACAAGTGGCGTCGTAGAATGCAACTGACAACTGCATTAATGGCTCGGAACAAGTGATTCAGCAGCAAAATATGCTAACTCAAACTATTGTTTTCCTCCCATATGCCAGAGCAGCGCAAAGTCAATTATGTTTTAAGTTTCTATGGATGCTGGCAGGAAGTCACAGCGATTCGTTCGATGCCATGGTGGTCAAGCTTCGCCTTCACCGACTGGGCAAGCCAAGCATCCCGAGTACAGTATTGTTACTATTTTTTATGGAATTTATTGATGGTCCCCAACCGTGCATACCAGCGTGAGCAGCGCGGAATCATAGTTCAGTCGCCCACCCTCAGAACACTCTGCCTGGGTAAGATAGCAGAATTACGCTGGAAAATCTACTGCGTGTTTCAGTCGAATATCCAAATTAAAACTAACTCCACCGCGATTCTGTTGGCGGCCCGAGAACCGAGCTGTTTTGCTTATACAAATTTCACTTCGAGTGAGAGAGTTGTGGCTGCGCGGCGTCTGCGTGAAGATAAAGTGTGTATCGTATTAGCGGGAGTAAATCTTGCTTTAGAATTTCAGCTTCGCTGAAAAGCAGTCTTTTGTGCTTTAATAGCATGTTTATAATATGCCCATTAATCGTCACGTTTTATAAAGTTTCACATTTTACCAAGTTTGGAGGCTACAAAGTACGAGAAAAAGTCTCGGAGCGGCGCTAGTGGTGCCTTTCGTTGCGTGACTTCATGGAGTTAGTTCTGTTCTGTGATTTCTTCTTCTTCTTTCCTGTTTTGTTGTGGTAAACCTGAAACATGGGGCATTACCGCCATCTACTGAGTTGACTGTTATGGCGAGAGACCAGGCAGCAACAGACTATATTCCTGCTGCTCAGTATCTCCTTCTTAAATCCCCATTTTTAAACTTCACTGTACGGTCACCTGACTGCCGCCAAACCCTCTCTCCAAATCTCTTGAATTTCTTCCCCTTTAGCATCCATTATTCCTAAAAATTTCTGTGCAGAATCTATCACCATTTTGATTCTCTCAGTTCTAGTTTCCAGGTCTCTAGAACATATCACCACCATAGCAATAAAAGCCAAAAAGTGTCTTCTTTCCATCCTTATGAAATTTTCATCCCCTTTTCCAATTTCCTGAACCCTAGCCTGCTCTTTCCCCACCTTTTCTTTTTCCATCTGCACTCTCTTAACAGCCTCTGCATATGAATCTCTCCCCTGTGTTCTTATTCTTTCCACCTCCTGTTCTTTTTTCATTCTTTTACACTCTAATGCTCCAACTTCATGGTTTCCCCCACAGTGAAAACACACTATCTGAGCCTTTGTAGTACACTCATCCTCCACACAATTTTCTCTCCCACATTTTCTACATCTGTGTGATCTACTTCTGCATACTGCAGCCACGTGCCCATACTCCTGACACCGATAGCATCTGAGTGGAGCCCATACATAGTCTCGAACCCGATAACTTACATAATCTAAAAACACTCTCTCAGGTAACTCAGATTTAAATTCCAACAGAACGGATAGGCTTTCCTTCTCCATTCCTTCCCTTCGTGTTTTCAGCTTTCTTGCCTCACAAACTCCTTCAATATTCAAAAAATCACGGGCCTCAACTGATAGCGGCACGCTGCTGATGACCCCCTTCAAATTCGCGTTTCTTTTCAATGGAAAACAAACCACTTTTGTCAAATCAAACGTTGTAATCTTCAATAATTTTTCATATTGCCAGTAACTTTTACATTCCACCACTACCGTTCCACCCCGCGTTGCTCTCACATCTCCGATTCCGATTTCACATTTTATAAATCTTCCATCTTCGTGCATATCACTAAAAAGACCGTTTGCACGACATCCAATTGCTGCAGCCTTCATTCCAACTACGTATTCTTCTTCCTCACTTTCATTCCTACTACCCTTTTTCCTTTTCTTTTTTGAACTTTCTGTTACATCGCACTCCATGTTCCAAATCTCCCCTCTCAAACAATTAGTTTCCCTCTCAGGAATTTCAGCTGCATCCAGATGCTCGATTTCAAATTTCTCCCAAAAAAAACCCGCAACCTCGAAGTGTCGAGAACCTCCGAAAACCCCCTCTTCTTCCTCGTGAGGGCAGATTTTTTATTTTTTTTTTTACTTTAAAGGTCTGCAAAATATGCAAATGTATGACATGGAAAGCAACCGAACTGAAATATATATAGAAAACTGGAGGTTGAAATGCCAGAATATAAATGTAGACTGCTATGTCTAACATTGTTGCTGTAATTTATAAGGTGAGGTTATTTCCACTTTTAACTCAGTTTACGATCTACACATGGATAATTGCTGGGGAATAGATTTCCTTACCAGCTGCCTCTGCAAGTTGGTTTTGTGTCTTACCAGTTATTCTTTACTAAATGGCAATTAAAAGGAACTTCAGTCAATGGAGGTTCTTGTGTGCTCATTTTAGCTCTTGCCAACTTAGTTCTGCTCCATGTTTATTTAAAGGTAACTTTATTTAGATCTTTGGGTCTCTCTCACTTTGGGTATCCACAAGGGGTTTAATGTGTCATCTGGCTATATTGAGGAATCCTACGTAGTCTCAAGGTTTGTTGTCTGAGAGAATGTGTCGTCTTCGGTGGATACCATCATTGTCATCCCAACTTGGAGGGTTCCGTAAAGAATTACAGTTTGGCTTTTAAGACGGACTAGAGAGCCATTTATCTCGGAAACTGTCAGAAGTAATTAGATCATGTTGACAATAGGGGTTAAACATTTCCAACTTTTTTTTAGTATTAAAAAATGTCCTCATTCAATTACCTATCTTGTTTACTGTACTCTATCCACAAGATTGAATTGTGCAGCAGAGATTGCTGTCAGGTCGAATGGAAGGCTGGTCATGTGATCTGGACAAAACTTGTGCTCGCAGTTGCTGTTTTGGTAGCCTATCCATCATGTTTGTCGATCAGAATGCATAAATATTTTATCAATGTCATGATAGAAGTCAAAATAACATGTTGGGATTTGAATGATTGTTACAGTGTGTCATGATATAGGTGCTGTCCTTTCTGGTTGTAAAGGTTGTATTTGTTATGATTCTGCCATGCCTGCCTGGATCTTGCCATGTTTTGATATTTGCTTTATTGTTTTCCTGACACTTTGCATTGTCTGACTATTTTTTGTATTATGTATTGTGATTTGGTTACCTTTATTTGTCATGTTTAGTCTTAGTTTACTTTTCCATGTTTTGCATTTTGCCATATCATATTCCGGTTCATGTTTTCCATTTTGCTTTACACTTTGTCTCCCCCGTCTGGTCTCATGTCTTGTCATTGCACACAGCCTCAGTCTTGTGTTTTCACTCTTCGGGTGATTTATTGGATTCTGATTTCCAATCTTCCTTCCGATCTCGTTTACTGGCTTCTCTCTTCTTTTCTATCTACTAACAATTCTAACAGTTTATTATTTTCCTCTGAGATTACTAACAACTAACCTGGTATATAAGACCAACTTACTAATGAGCACCAAGGATTTGTATAGTTGCACTCACTAATTGACTAACGATCTCTCAGTACTCGCCCTGTTCTAGTCTCCGCCTCCTTGCCTATCCCTAATTATCTCTGCTGCAGTTTTCTGTGGATCTCCACTTATACTTTATGCTTTCCTTTTCTTTAAACTATACACTTTAGTACTCCTTGCCCGGAGCTGTTGTTCTGTTCATAGGTTTGTCTTGTGATCCCTGTCTACGTTTTGGCTACAGCCAAATTCATGTAATTAGTTTATTCCTCATGCGTCTCCCTCTGATTATTGTCACCATTGATTGCACCTGTTCTCCCTGGTCATGTGTTTCTCCCGGATGTGTATATAAGATGTCTGTTTGGTTCTTTTTCTTGTCAGATTGTTTCCTGTGTTTATCCTGTCCTGCTTTTCTCTCGCCTTGCTAATCATTGAGTTTCTGATTCTGACTGGAGTGCCTGACTACTGATTTTTGGTTTGCCCTTTTGGATTACTGTTGCATCTGTGTGTTTTGACCTTTTTCTGCCCGACCTCGATTTTGTGGATTGCTGCCCTGTATACGATTCGGACTGTCCTTTAGCTTATGAGTTTGCATCTTCCACAAACCTACGCCTGTGTACCGGATCTGTTTCTGCTGACTACGGTTTTTGTGATCGGTGCCCAGGTTACAAACTCTGCTCTGTCCCATTGGAATTTGAGTTTTGGATTACGGACTCTGTGTACTGTTGCTTTTTTTTCTCTGTGGGGGTTATCCCCTTATTCAATAAAGCTCCTCATTTTTGCAATCCCGTGTCCTCGCATTTGGTTCCAGATCGACACCTCACAGTATTCTTGTTTAGCAGTGCTGATTTCTGCACGAATTACTGCTATAATTGCCTGTTCTTATTTGATCATCGTATCCACATTACTAACGAATATTGATCAAAAATGCATTCTATCAATTTTGTGAAAGCAGCAATAGTTTTCCCAACAATGTTGGTAAATATTGACATTAAGGTATTCGGTTACCAATATTGTGTTATTGGGCGATTCCATGTTCGAAACAGAAAAAATGCTTAATTTGAGAAATGGTTTTTAAGTGACTGGTCTGTTATGATTTGTAACCCTGAATACCCAAGTCATTTAGAACAAGTGGGGGGGGGGTTTATCCCCTCAGCCCGACTCGGACACGAGGGGTATTGTCGTCCCTTCGGCGGGCAGCTGTCTGGGCGAGCGGGCGACTGCCAATTTTGTCCAGGCTATTTCTCTGTAACCACTTGGGTTAGGAAGTTCATATTGCATATATGGACTCTCCATGGGGGGTAGGTCTGCCTTTTTGAGGTTTTGTCCCAGTTTGACCTTTGACCTTGCAGCAGTGACCTTTGGGGCTGAGGAGTATTGCCCGCTTCAGAGAGGCCAATTTTGTTTCACTAACATGACTGCAGAATGGAAATATGGGTGGAATTAAAGGAGACGTAATTTTATCAAATTTTCAGTTTTCCACAATTTTCAATAAATTGCCTTAATTTCCCGCTAAATGATATTACTCAAGTTCCTCATCTTTAAGAGTCACCTATCTAGAGCAAACCCACTTGCAAAGTGACAGTCACATGAACCTTTGCTTGATGGAGAAAAATATGATGAATGATGGGCTGTTGTCATGTCCCTTACTACAGATTGTAGGCTAAAGGTTCTTGCCATTTTTTTTTTTTTTTTTTTTTTTTGAGCGGGAAACTTAATTCAAATCAAATTTTAGACTAAAGGTACTAAAATGCAACTGTCTGTCCCAAATTACATTAATTTACTCATAATTAGCCTAAAAAGTATTATCTTGTATGACAGATCATTGGTACAGTCCTTTACAGGACTGCTTAAACCAAATCGCAAGGCAATTACTTCTCAGTTGGTGAGCTCTACCTGAAAAACAATAGGTGTTTAATTCTTCACCTCTGAGACCAATGGGGGCATTAGTGAATGGAAAATTACACTGAGGGAAGGCAAGTGACCGTTTCAAGGGTTTGCTAGTGGCTGTTCAGAGTTTCTTAATGCCTGATGGTGACTGACAAGTACCCGATTCAGAGGTAAGTAAAACATTAAAAATGTTTTGAAATTAAAGGAATTGTTAAAGAAGTTTGTAAAAGTAACATCTGCCATGTCTGTGTATTTCAGTAGTTTTTTTGCATTAGAAAGACAGAAACGAGTTGACTGTCCTGACTGACTGTCTCAGGCATGAACATGCACTGTGGTTGTGTACATTTAATGCACTGTCAGACTGGCTGAATAAAAATGTATAAATTATAGTACATATAATCAACCCCTCAAACGAGGAAAGAGTATAGTACTTTGTCTACACTTGGGCGAGGACATTTTTGCCCCTGAAAACTCCAACAGCCCTGAGCCAAAGGTCCCTGAGCCTGAGCCTACGATTGTTCCGTATCGTGCCACAGTACGATTGTCCCCACTCCCCCCGCTGGTCAGCTTTCACGCTAGCAACGTAGTTCCGTGCTCGGGTATGGATTATTTTATCAAAATTCTGATACAGAAGCTAGCAGTATGCACCTAGGTGGTTTCTAAGAGCCAGTTTTTCTAAGAATCAGGCTGAGGGTGATGTATGATGTCTCCGGTGTGCCTAAAATTTTTGTTGGTGAAAGATGGTTGGTTCAACAGAAAAACTGCAAGTTCTTAGGTGCCAGTACCCTTTGGTTTCTTTTTTTAGGGGTACCAGAAGGGCCGAGTATTCAGAGATGAGAAATGAGCACTGAAAAAAATTCAGTTTTCAAATGCAATTATATCATTGCACTGACAACAACCCACATTAATTTTCACATATGTCTATCTACTGTGAGTAGAGCTCACAATGCTCAAAAATATTTGTGGGCTGCCGAGGGCGCATCCTACAGGGGGCGCTGCAAGGTGCTACTTTTTGTCATTTGAGCTGTGATATCAGGGGCATTTCCAGACTAAGCCCTCAAAAGCCCAAGACGGATTATTCATAATATGGTACCAGGGGACGTCCATTATTTATTCGGCACAAATTAAGCGTGGGATGAAGGCGCAAGAATATAGGTGGTGCTTCATTTAGGGAAAAAGTGAAATTTGGCATTTTGGGATGGCAAAGTTTTCCATGCGCAATCATCCGATTGATTGATTGATTGATGAAACATTTTCTTTTGGTAGCCTGGTATGTCTACTAACTGTGATGAGGAGATTTGTCTGCCCAATTTCATCGTTTAACCAGAGAGATCCTCTTGCTGCTGTTTGTGTCAGAACTAAAGAGTCGAATAGTTAAGAAGTCATGTGATACTCCACTTCCGTGCTCGAGTTCGGTTGCTTTCACATTCGGTACGAGTACGGATGAATCGTGCCTGAGTCCACCTCTTCCAATCGGATTGCATACTATTCCTGAGCATGGTAAGCTTGTGTTCACACTTACCAAATAAACCGGACTTAAGGGTCAAGTGTACTCAGATCCTTGACCGAGTCCCTAGTGTGAAAGCACCCTAGGGCTACATGCAGCATCCAAGTTTGCAATAAATGATGAACCGATAGTAATTTGTGTTACTAGTAAGTGTGTTTCATGGTTCACATCTTGTAATTTCCCAATAATTCTGAGCTTTATCTAGTGATTTGTGCACTGTTTGTTATGGCAGAATTTCAAACTGTGTTCTGAGAAAAAGAAGCTGGTAAATAATGAGGCAGGTTGATAAGTGTTTACAGATAATAGTTGTCCCGTACGACATAAATTTTGTCTCGTATGACAGATACGGTATTATCACAGGACTAGAGCTAACTGAGGGGACAAGAATTGTTACAAAGTACTCAGTTATTATTTATTTGGCTTCAGTTATTCAACTTTCAAGCGCAATAACAGGTGGGGGCAGTGCTATATTAGAAAGCTGAGCTCAATTCAGAGCGTCCCGTACCACAGATTTTTTCTGTCCTGTACGTCAAGTACCCCCTACAATTTTAAAACCCTGTTAAATTCATGTCTTGTTGATTTTTTTTTTTAAATAAAACTGCTTTAACACAATACAGCAGACTCTCTTCAATATTTCTTGACTATTTTCTGGAAGTTTTCAAGAGCCAATTCACAGAGTTCTTGAAAAGACTTAGCCGGAAAAAAAATGGTAATTTCTCTGCGTCCCGTAGGTCGGATCACATTTTGGCTTATTTCACCCCCCAAAAATGGAAATTAATCAGTTTGATCATTGAATAATGTTAAAGTATGGGAGCACAATTTAAAGGTCACAGCCTACTTTTAAGCCAGTCATCATTTCATTTTCTAGATGTAAAATACTGTCTGAATGTCCCATATGACAGGCATGGAATCGCCCCATTTTAATTTTGTCCATATTGCCCAGCCCTAGCTTGACCATTTTAAATGAATAATTTGCAGGCATGTACAAGGTCCCCTGAAGTTAAATAATCAAATGTAATTAAAAAAAAAGATATCCCTGGTCTTTTTACAGGCACTGCGGCTCCAAGTCAAGGATAAAGTAGATTAACTTTATTGGCTAAGGCATATCTTGGTGTATAAAATCACAAATTCTCTGCAACTTGAAGACCTTGATCCGCGAATGGCATCTTTCTCACTGGAACGTAGTATGATGTTTTGTCTTTGTCATCCAGACATGCGCATCGCCATCATCGGAGCCGGGGTCATTGGCCTCTCCACGGCCCAGAGCATCTACGAGCAGTACCATTCCTTGGTTAAGCCATTGACCATCGAGATTTATGCAGACCGCTTCACGCCGCTCACCACCAGTGATGGAGCTGCTGGCTTCTGGCAACCGTACCTCTACGACAAGGGAAACACCCTCGAGACGTGAGGCCCTTTTCTCTCTTTGTCTCTGCCGGAGTGAAATTTTCAGTGTCAAATCAAGGGACTTGTTGACCAACAGACAATTAGTGTGGTTCCCACGTGCGAATGCATTTTAACCAAAATCAGGTTGGTGCGGAACCTGAAATATTGATCCCCTTTAGAAGCAGATGTTGGTCATATCTGAACGGTAATCTTGACAACTTGAGCGTCATGGGTGGGCGTGCACCGAACCTGTCAAAACAAACAAGCAAACCACACTGGCGCGTGGAACTGGTGCTGCAGTCAAAATACGTCGGTTTACGACAGGGTGATTGGTCCTGCGAGTCCTGGGCTGAAGCAGTGTATGAGGGGGAGCCATCCTGGTTCTCTATTGAAAAGCCCTGTCGGAGAGTTCATGTGGTCCCAACAAAAATTAGTATCTGAACAGAGCTTGTAGGCCCCCCTGACTCCGCCCCCCCCACCTCATTTTCATCCCACCTCCCATTTCTACTCTCCAACTAGGACACTGTTCAGCTGTGTGTTTATTGTGTCCCCCAAAAAAGTGGAGGACATGCTGTTTTACCATCCGTCCGTGATTCCGTCATTTTGTTAATCCGAAAGAACTTCTTTTCCTGGACATACCTTGGAAACTATATGAAATTTTTTTCACAAAACTTGGTTCTTGCGTAGGACTAGTGGCAAACTGGTGCCTTCTGCTGTTTTGGTGATTCTGGGGGCTGGGGACGTTACAGTGCAACACATGCACATCACACTAGTTTTTGTTATGTACTTCCATTGCTGTAGGGTCAACAATTTTATGCGTATTTTGTTTGGGCAATAAGCTGTGATTTCTTGCATTTATACGTTTATGATCGTAATAAAAGTTGTTAAAATTGAATAACAGTTTTATTTTGAAAACTGCTATTTTTTCAGGTGCCTGTTGATATGACAATAAGAGTTTTACTGTGCATCAGGTTCATCTGATTGGAGGATGCCAAATTATTGAGACCTTCAAGCACAAAGGTTCTGTGTGGTATTTATGGATGATGAATGGAGAATTGATTTTATGGGATTAATGACAATAAATGAATTGAAATTTTTGGCATTAGAGCTAACATTTTTTCTGTATGAAACACTGATGTTGATGTGGGATCTCAAATTAGTATGTTTTCCATCTCTAAACTGTATCATTTAGCAATTTTAAGAAAAAGTATAGGAAAAACCATAATCTTAAAATCCACAGTAATTAAACATATGGCATTTTATTAATTGGTTATGTATACTTGCATACAGTAAAAATGGCCTGCCAATATATCTTGTATTGGCCGAGTTGTATAGGCCGACCTTAAGCTGTATTGGCCGAGTTCAGCACGTGCACAAGTAACCATTGGCAACTGTGGCATTCGCTCACTTCAGAGAAGCAGACGACAGTCGCAGACCTAACATTTAGCTCTTTAATGAGTCTTGAAGTCGCTTACTTCAGAAGTCATTGCCATAGTATTGTCATGATAGCTCAACATAACAATTAATAAAAATATTAATAATTGCTTATTTTCACATTGCCTTGGTATTGGCCTTTTAGTTGCGGTATTGGCCTAGGCAATGCAAAAATAAGTAATTAATAACATATACGTAGTATTACAAATAACTGGGTAAAATTATTAAATCATTATTTATATATGACTTCCTTTAAGCTGTTTTTACAATAAGTATGAGGCTCCGTATTGAGTGATTCCAAAACTTGATCCTGGGGGCCAACAGTGTTGGTTAAGTCATGTTCCCCAGCCGCAAAATGGATGGGGCTGCAGGAATGAGTGTTGTCCTTCAGTCTGTCCATCACGCTTCTCCAGGCCAGAACTGTTCTATTGTTCAGCATTTGTCGGCAAAATCTAACATACATATACATGTTATGGTGTAGATTTTCATACTTTCTCTCGTCATCCTGTCCATCTGCACGTCCCTCCATCGCATTTCATTTCCTGGCCAGAGTGCTAAAACTGTTCTTTAATGCTCTTTGCTGTTTCCTGAATTGTGTTTTGGAATATGAGCCATCCCATGGCAGGGGATTTGAGTATTTTGTGCTTGTTTTAATTATTTTTGCAGTTAATTTCATTGGCACTTCTGTTTATTCTGTCATGAATTTTTTCTTCCCTGTCCCCATGAGTCTTTGCCCTCCCTGTTCTGTTCCCTCATTGGCCTTTATTTCCTTGTTTGTAACCCCGCCCCTCTCTGCTCTCCTGTTCCCTTTCCCATCTGTCTTGTGTTCTCCTGATTACTGAGGCTCTGTGCTTTCTGTGTGACTTTGTCTTGGTTTTGCCTGTTGCTCATTTGCCTTTTTGCAGGTCCTGATTGTTGTGTTTCTCTGTGTTTTGGGTTATGGTGTTCGAGTTTGGATTGGCCCTTGTGTGTGTTTTCTTCTGTTTACGACTTCGTCTGATCGCTGGTTTCCTCCTCTGCCTCTGCCCCTGTGCTGGATTGTGCCTGGCCGGTTCCTGAATTTCTGCCTGTATTATCACTGTGATTTTTACCAGTGATTCTGTACTGCAATCCAACCTCTTTTTACTCACTCTGGCTCTTTTACCCTGATTGCGGTGTTTGTGCTTTTTCACTGCTGGCTGTGCTTGGGTCCGTTCACCTCCAGGACAGTAAATTGTTTTTTGTCCCACCAACAATTACAATTGTAGGATTTTAAAAAGCTGTTAATAAGTCGGAAGTAGGAGCATTTAATGTTTGTAGCAGTTATTTACTCTCTGGAACCACATTGTGACAGAAATACTTACATGCATTGCCAAGAATAAAAGACCCTTTGAACAATCTAACAGCATTTCTACACAGATCAAATTAGACACTGAGAAAATCAGTGAGCTCCAAATTAGGTTACTTGAAAACAGGTGTTTAGAGTTTTTCAAAACAATTTGCTTTAACTTACTGACTTAAACGGGTCATTTTGTGATGGTGTAGCAATATACATGTGTACAACATATTTTGTTCTTTTGCCTCAGATCTTTCCGCTGATGGTGGTACCTGTTACACCTCATTAGGTTTCAGGCATGACTGCACTGAGGACAACGAAGGGACTCAAGTGAAAGCTGACTTGTGCCAACTGAGCAGGGCTGGATATGGAATTGAAATGCATGTCATAATGGGTTGCATAGTCATTTGAACTTAAAAACAGGCATATGAATCTTGCCTGTGCATTGGTCGTAATGACCTGGCACTGCCAAGCATGGTGCGTCCACTGTTTACCCCCCAGGCAAAGGGCCTTCTTGGTCACGGAATATCACAGGACACGGAACATTACAAATGTGCTGCAGAGTTTTCAGCGTCAGTAAAAAACATAAATGTTTTATGTTGACTTGAAAGTTCACAAAGGAAGTTCTGCTTTGTTTGCTTTGTATCAGAGCCTGATCAGTTGGCACAAGTGAAATTCCACTTAAATTCTTAAATTGTTCCACAGCAGTCATGGGTTTAATCTAACAAGGTGCAAACTAATATCAAAATAAGCAGAAAGAGCTGCTGAAAACGTACATGTGAAAAGATGTGTCCAAGGACACAAATTTTCTAGTTTTTCCTATTTATCCCGTTGTTTTTAATATATGTACATTGAGATTGTGGAATTTTTATTCGGCATGGCTTGTATAGATATCTGTCAAGATGTACGTCAGAGGAAAAATAACTGCTCTACATCTGAAATGAAAGTAATTCAGACAAATTAATAGCTTGTTAAATTCTTATGATTGCAGTGGTGGTGGGAACAATAACCAGCGTTGACAGTGGGGGACCCAGGACGGAGTCTGGGAACCGCTACACTGATCTAAGGCTTATGCTGGGTTTATCTCTTTATTTTGTTAATTAAGGAAATGGAACAAGGAGACATTTGACTACCTCCTGGGTTTCCTCTCTTCTCCGGAATCAATAAAAATGGGAATATTTCTGCAGTCAGGCTATAACCTGTGTGATGAGCCTGCCCAAGTAAGTATTTTTCCCTCCTTACAGCTCCTGGCATGTGTGCTGCGCCAACCCTCTGTTCCCCTAAGTCTCTTCAGTGTCCTGAGTGCTCTACTGATGCACAACAGTAAAGTCCTGAGAGCCTGCACCAAATGCCCTTTTAATCAGTAATCTTTCTCCTTAGATTCTCTTGATTTCAGAAGAAAAACTCTGTGGGATTTGGTTGGGCTGGGATCAGATTTATCTTGCGACTGAAAGAAGTAGATTTCTGTTCCAAATCCCCTTTGTCTAACTGGTGTAATGTTGGTTCAGTAATCGAGCAGCTCTGGCGCATGATCGTTCTCTCCTAAGGCTTAATTTTGCCAAGTTCAGGATAAATATTTTTTCAACTTTCACTGAATCTTACCACAGTCACAGTAAAATGGAAAGAAAACAGTATTCGCACACCCGTCGTGATAGTAAGACTACTAAAAAGTGCTGGTAACTGGTTCATTCGAAAATATAATTAGGCAGCATTGAATGCTGTGTGTTCATCAAGGGACAAAACTTGGCTAAAGTCTGTGGGAAACTGCTCGTTTAACATCTCATTCTCAACTGATGGGCATTAATATGGCATAAGCAGGTCCCGGCTTTAACTGCCTCTACTCCTTACATAAGACATTAGAACATTGCTGATGGGATTTGGTTACATTCCAGCCATAAGGCGTTAGCGAGGTCGCGTGCTGATTCTTGTTGGGATTTGATGGTGTTTACATCAGCGCTTTGCTCAAGGCTGTCAAGGAATTCTACACCAATCTTCACGAGACATTTATGAAACTAGCTTTATGTACCATGGAGCATTGCCTTGTTGAAATAGGAAAGTGCCTTCCTCGAACTGTCTGGAGCACAAAAATTGTCTGCAGTGTCACTGCATATTTTAGCATCAAGATTGTCCTTCTTTGGAACTTGGAGACCTAGGCCAAATCATTGAAAACTGCTCCATGCCTTGGTGTTTGTACACTTTTGGCCATGTTGTGTAGTTTCACTGATATTTAAAATAGCTATAGAATCACCTGCCATTGCTGAGACTGAAAAGAGGACGACAACGGGGCTAAAATGTGTGGCTTCAAAACACCAAAAACAATTTCAACTGTACTGATGATAATTTATTGATGATAGTCTATTGCAAGATAACCGCAGAGCATTGACAGTGATAATGATTTTATTGCTTTCAGCAGCACAATAAGCTATTTCAAAATACTGATTTCAATCCAAAAAGTCATGATTCAACTGTGGACACAAGCCGAAGAGCTTTTGCGGACATTTGATAAAAAAACTGCTTTCTTAAAGGAAAATACATATTCTTGAAATGGCATATTTTAAATATAATTTTGTCTTTGCTGTTTGAACTCAGGACCCATCATTTAAGGACATTGTGTTGGGTTTCAGGCAGCTAACCCAACGTGAATTGGACTTGTTTCCAGGATACAGGTACTCTTATGAAAAAGGCCGTGATTCTTCCTTGTCGCTTGCTATTCTGCCCTACAAAGGCTAAGTGCAGTAACGACAAAATAATTTAAGCAGTAAAAAATGGCTTCAGAATTTGTTTGCTGTCCCAACAAACGAATAGTTGGCACATCCATGATAGATTATGGTTAACGGACTTGCTGGGGTATAATTTCTATCCAAAAAAATCCTGACCTCCGTTTACTATCAGGCCCAGAACTGCAAAACTCGCATTTTTTCCAGTGTGGAGTTAATGCACATAGGCTTTGTAGGGCAGTATTTCTCTACAGTTATTGCAGAGATTTACATTATCTACTGAGGTGTCATTGTTGATCTCCAGTAGTGTAATTCTTTCTATTGTTCTGTTTGTAGATGCAAACTAACACTGCTTTTGTTCCCGCTGTTTTTCATTATTTAGCCACGGGTGGTTCAACACTGCAGTGATGATCGAGGGAAAGACCTACTTACCGTGGCTCATGGATTGGTACGTGATAGGATGCTTGGTTGTCAGTTGACCAATATTACTGAACATTATGCGACACAATAAAGTTCTACACTGTGTGCATTTTAAAAGTACTTTTTATAAAATACTGTTCCACGGCACTCCTGTTTTGGCTGCTCTCAATCAAGAAGTATGACCGTCTTTTAAAAAAGGAAATAATTGGCATTAAATGGTGTAAAGGTAAGTTGCCTTAACTTTTTGAGTTTTGTTAGTTGTTAGATTAAATATTTATCCATTGTTGCACTTTGCACTTGTTCGTAGTTTTTATTACGACATCTTTGACCTTCCAAAGAGAGATAATGTTGTGAGTTACAGTATGCCCATGTATAACTCACATGTTATTGTGCATTAGCCTATAAATTATCATTATAATACAGGCAAATGTCTGCCCTTTTGTACCTTTTGCAGGTTGAAGGAGCGCGGTGTGAAGTTCTATCAACGTACGATTGAGTCTTTCAAAGAGGTAATGACATTCTGCCACGCTGAGCTGGAAGGTCCTGTAGAATTACAATTGCACGAGTGCTCTATATTTGATTACTGTCTTGCTAAAATGATATGCTACTTTTTTAGCTCGCCGGGACGAATAATGTCCGGAGAGCTATTGTCGTACCCCCGGTGTCCGCGTCCGTCCGCGTGCAGAAAAACTTTAACCTTGCCCCGACGAGCTTTGTTGTCTTTCTGACAACACTTGTTTAATGTTCAGTTTGTACCATGTCTAACCTTGTGTTTGTCTTCTCTCTCTCTCTCTCCCTCTCCCTCTCTCTCTCTCTCTCTCTCTCCCCCCCCTCTCTCTCTCTCTCTCTCTCCCTTCTCCTTGCCACTTATCGCTCCTCTCATTGTTGCTTAGCTGACAGATTTTGCTGATGTCATCATCAACTGCACTGGGGTGCGATCGGGGCAACTGCAGCCAGATCCGGACCTGCAGCCAGGCCGTGGGCAGGTCATAAAGGTGCAGTAGGGGTGGGGCTTTTCAGCTCCCCATTTATTCCACGGTGGAGACATCCCCAGCCTCCGGTGCTCTTACTCTTGGTTCTCTCTCCTCCCCTGTGGCTGCTATAGGTGGACGCCCCGTGGTTGAAGCACTTCATTCTCACACACAAATTCAAAAGTGGGGTGTACAACTCTCCGTACATCATACCGGGGTAAGATAATTCCCATAGAGATGCAGGGCTCCACAAATGAAAGAACTAGGTTCCTGTGGCGTGCCAATAGTGACTAAGACAGCGTTGTTCTAACCCTGTGACCCTCCGAACCTATCAACTGCTGGCTACAGTCACTATCTTCTCCTTAAATTACCGTTAACTTGTGAGATTCTCTGTGTTTGCTTGAATTTTGGAGCAGCACAGTGGCATAGCACAGTTGTCCCACAACAGTTTGTATGGGTGTCCTCTGGGTACTTCTATTTCTTCCCACAGTCTGAGGATACGGCTAATTTGAGACTATATATTGTCAGTAGATGTGAGTGAAAAGTTTACTGATCCCTGATCCCTGCAATGTATTGGCTGACTGTTCAAGGTGTGGTCATGTTCTCACCCATTGCATGCTGGGATAGGCTTCTGTGACCTTGTCCAGAATTAGGAGGATGAGATACAGTGTTTCCCCCAGGTTTTTTGCTTTGGGGGCGCGGGGGACTGGGCTGGATAAGGGCGGTCCGTCGGTGGGGAGGACCCTGTTACCTGTTGATTTCAGAGCATTTGGACCTGAGCAAACAGTTAAGACTTGTATTTATTTGTTCACATATTCTCAGGGTTTGCCATGCAATTGAAAAAATGGAGTCCCAGGGTTGCATTAGGGAGTCCTTTATGATCTGAGTCCCAGCAGACGTCTTTGTCCTCGTCACCTCATAATTTGGGATTGGTATGCATCAAAAATTGACAATGAAAAATGTTTCTCTCCTTTGTTTCATCTTTTACTGTGGCCAAAATAATTGTGTGCATGTGACCGTACAGTACGTTAAATACACCTAGATTATTACTATTTACACATTAAGAAACAGGAAAATCCTGTCGTTTTCATGACATGAAGTACAATATTTGCTCACGTGCGTTCATACACTTGTATCATTTGGAAGTAAAAGTTACTTAAATTTATTTTTATTATATTTTTACCACTGTCCTGGTGTCTTTTTTTCCTCTTTTATTCTTCCTCTTAGTGTCCAGAGGGGAATGTTCCCTTGATCATTTTGTTGGACGACAGCTTGTAAACCATAGCCTATCCAGTGAAATTTCAACTTTTACTGCAGAAAGCTGATGTTTGAGATGATTTTTGGAAATATTGCTGAGAAAAACTGTATGGGCAAATGAGATGAATTTCTCAAAAATTGAAATGTTCAATTCAGCCCAATAAACCAGCAGCATTGCATTGCAAACAGTGGACGTCTTTGTCCATTTAAGCATCACATGCAACTCCAGAAAACCAGCGTCTCCAACCTCTCATAGTCAGTAGCTTGCCTCATGTAGCCAACTCTGACTTGAGCCACTCGGGGGGGGGGGGGGGGGGGGGGGGAGAATGTGGAGTTATTGGGCTCTAATTTCTTGGCGCAGTGCAATGTGGCGTAGCGTGGCGCAGCCCACGCTGTGGTAATTTTGTCCAATGCAGTACACGCAGTAGTAATTTTGTGTGGTGCAGTCCACGCAGTAGTAATTTTGTGCGGTGCAACACCATGCACAGCCACTTTGGCAATTTGGTAGACGGACTTGCGCCGAGATGGGTGTGGCGTTGTAGTATGGGGAAGGTATCACACATTCATCAAGACGCAGTGACAATTTAGTGACAAAGGTCTCAGCTGAAGTTGCGCAGAAAACTCGCCAGCTCCAACCTGGTTTACTTTCTGTGCAGTGGTAATTTAGCTGACCGGCGCACAGTGCGCAAACGTTACCGAAACCTCACAGGCAGGTTTCCAGAATGTCAGGCACATTTCAATGCAATAAATAATTACAGCAACCACTATTTAATGTAACTATCTGGATCAGTACATAAATTATAGTATCTATATCGATTGTCCTGATGTCAGATCAGAAAGAGAGAGAGAGATGTGTGCATGTGGGCGGGTGAGTGCGTGTGTAGACTATGTGAGTATGTGCCCTTCAGCTGCTTTCACACCGGACGCGAAACGATGGTTTCGCACAACTGATTACATTCAAAGTCAATGCAAAGACGCGAATACACGTCTTTGAATGTAATCTGTCCTGCGAAAAATTAGTTTCACATCAAGTGTGCAAGCGGCTTAATACTATTATTGTCACCTAGGTTTTATCATTTTTAGTGGGGGAAAGGAATGCAGCCTGATTGCTATGATCTCGTAGTGAGTTAAGATCACATATTGAAAATAAATGTGTAGCATATCTTGCATTGTTGTCCATGCATGTTAATCTCAAAATTTTAAGCAGCAACAGTTTGTAATAATAGGAACACGCTATCCATCGTTTCTCTTCCCAATGATACAGGCAGAAGAAATAAATGAACAACTGTCGTATTTCATTCCAACTTCATAAGTTTGAATAATCTGATATAGTTTCGTTTTGAACTTCCGTTCAAGTTCGCTAATGGTAATAATTTGCGAATGCCCTAGCTAGCCAGCTAATTCATATTCGTAATGCTTAATATAGACGTAAGCGGTGCAGAAAACATGCCTGAAGCAGCAAAATAAAATGCAACATTAACGCATCATGCAGATATAGGACAGAGGCTTCTATATTCCAACACATTAAAGGTGAGGAGAGGAGCTCATTTGACTGGTGAAGATTTGACTCGGCTGTGTTATACCCAAACATGCCTTCTGTCCTCCCTCTTTGCCACTTGCGCCGGCACGAGGGACCGAGACAGGACAGAGGAGTACTTGCACCAGGCCGCACCGGGCACAAAATTGAAATGTACGCCTGGACACACCCCGTTAGCGCGGCGCTCCCACTATTCACCGCGCCTGCGCCTGGTCTACGAATTTAGAGCCTACTGAGTGAAATCGTCTCAAATCTCTTGATTTTGCAAGCGCAGGTCTACATTGTTCCTGATCGGCCCGTTTTAACCCATGCGTACCCAATAGTTAGATCATTCATGTATTGGTGCGAGAATGGCCTTGTTCACATTAGAATTCCCACGATTTGAACTTTGGGTCTGGTTAAGTTCTTCCTGTAACTAACGTACTTAATTGGAATTGACTGTCTGTGAGTTTTTTTGGCAGGCCGTGGTCTCTCCTGATTTGCCACAACTTCTAAAAGGGGCCCCATGCAAAGGGCTTTTGAGGCAATGGCTGGGGTGCGATATAATGCCTTTGGGCTTGATGGAGATTTTCTTGGTCATTGTAAAATGTGCCAATTTGTGTGGCCATCAGGGACCCCATTTTCCAATTTTTTTTGGGGGCCCAAACATTTAGTTTGTCTCTCCTGACGGTGCGCCTCTGAAACGGTCAGATAATAAACCAGGAATTGCGGATGCACATGTGCTAGTTTTCTTTGCATTTTGTTCATATTTCAGCACCCTTCAAGAGATTCGTATATTCGCGTCCTGTTGATGCGTATTTCCACAATGGGGATAGTGTCACTGCGAACCCAACTTTTTTGCACTTACAAACTTTTCAAAATAATGGTTAAAAAACTTGAATTTCAGGTTGGGGAGGGTTTCGTTGGGCAGGGGGCACCCCTCCAAAACAATGGTAGGAGAAACACTGAGATGATGCATGGATTCATTTGCACAAATTGCAGTTATTCGAATGGGACAATGAATTTGCCCAGTGAGCCACAGCATACAGTCCTGGGCGAAAATTGGGCCAAGCCCAAATTGGCAAACTCAGTTTTAATATCTAATCGTCGGTTAGATTAAACAACATTACACAAGTGCACTTCAATATGCCTCTATACCCCATGGGGCTTGTGAAATTTATCTGGTGTGAACTGTTTCAGAAAAAGCCGGAAACTGCTAAATTGTGACTTTGAAAAAATGTCAATTAATGCTTTGTAGCACAGGAGAAAACAGCTGAGGGATTTGCTTCCCACGCCTGGAAAGATGTTTTAAAGAGGAAAGATCAGATGTTATTTTTCTTCTCTTCGTACTGTAGAGAGCAGTTCATTGGTTTATCCACAAGGCCCAAACTTCAATCGAAACCAAAAGGAAAAGCTACAGTAGCTATCTCATATTAAGTGACTTTATCAATTTTTTAAATCCTTTCTAGTTTCCTCTAATTTCCTGGCAATGATTTATGAAGACCCCATTTGGGGCTTGGCCTTCTTTTTTTTTTGGTCCGTGAGTGCTCACTGAATTTATGATTACAAAAACTGATGGATCACTTTTCTGGAACTGGCTTTCATCAACAGGAGACTTCAGTCTTCATACTACTTTTGCTTGATATGTTACAGGAGTCGTTTGGTCACAGTCGGTGGGATATTTGACCTGGGGAACTGGAGTGAAATGAACAACTCAGCGGACCACAAGAAAATCTGGGAGGAAGCTTGCAGTGTCGAGCCAAGTCTCAAGGTCAGACGCTTTGTTTGGCTTCGGTCGAAGATCAAACTCATAAAAGCTTGTTTTTAAGACTTTTATTTGGTTCAATTTTAAGGCCGTCCTTATGGGCAGTTCTTACGAGTCCTATAAAACACTAATTAACTTGATCGTAATTCTCTCGCAGCCTTGGAAAACTGCAGTGTGTGCAGGTTTGCCACATGACTCAGCACTTATTTTATCAGTTAAAGGCATTTGATTTGAGTAATATCACATGGGAGGGAGCGCTGTTAGGTGGTGGGTAAACCCAACTGTTGCGGTGATTATTTCAGTGGATAGAGGCCCAATGCCCATCGGCATTGCCATTGCTATATAATCGAATAGCCTCAGTGAGCTACTGTTCAATAACCACTTATATTAACATGTCTGTTTATCAAACAATGGTATGTTGAGTTTGTAGATGTAGAAATTTGATTATTTTTTTATTCCGCTAAAAAAAAAACATAGTTCCTTTAAAATTCTTTAATCCCTTGGAACAAATTTTGCTGTTACAAGGCAATCCGATAACAGAAGGCACAGATTGTCGAGCCAGATAACTCACACATCTCGCTGCCCTGATAACGCAAAAGAGTGTCGCTGTGTTTTGTATGAAATCATGTTCAAGTACATGGGATGGACAAAATATTGGAAGCACCCCTGAAAAATGGTATTAACCATTTCAACAGCTTCTGCACTGGGGATTCCTAATTTTTTTAATGCTAATTAGCTTCATGTTGCTGCTTTAAAGAGATATTACCTGCAGCACTTTGCTTGGTTAGTCTCCAAAGCAAGATCAGGATACCTAACAGAGTTTCAAAACTGCCAAACAACTGGTGTTGAATTGCAGGTGCTTCAGTTACCAAAACGGTGCCTAAAACAGTTACAATGTGTGCCAATCACCAAAAATTATTCACCACAAAAAAGAATTATCGTCACAAGCTATAGCACTCGGACAAGGACAGACTGACATTTGTTAGGAGAGTTACTAATAACCACAAACAGGTGTAAAAAATCTTTGTGGAATTTAATCAGTCTACATCTGGACCAGTCTCAACAAAAACAGTTTTTATGAGCTTTACAAAGCTGGAGTTCTGTATACTGCAGTGATTCTGATGATTCGACCTCCTCCTGTACTTAAGTAGTACAGGAATTCTCAAAGGCAAGGGTTATGTGCTTTTTGGGAGTTACTGTGTTTGCTCACTCGATAAAGGAGCGGTTTTACAGTGCACAGTGACCACAACGGGAACAGATGAGATATTGCATAGTGCCACTGCTTACTGTGGTCAGCAGCCTTTTCACACCAGTGCATAATTGGCTTTGTGCTGCCCAGAAAGATTGGAGGGATGCTATCGGTTTGGGTTAGCATTATTTGTTGCTCAAGCGCCATCTGCTGGCGTGGCCCGACAGGCGCGTGTTTCAGATGAGAACCGAGAATTTTCTCACTCTTCTCGGTTGGCTGCATGAGCCATGTACAACCCCAATTCCAAAATTGTTGGGACGAAGTGTGAATTGTGAATAAAATCCAAATGCAATGACTTTCAGATCACATGAGCCAATATGTTTTTTACAATAGAACACAGATAGCAACTCGAACGTTGAAACTGAAACATTTTACATTTTAATCCACAAAATTATCTTATTTCAAATTTTCTGGCTGCGACAGGTCTCAAAAAAGTTGTGACACAGGCAAAAAAGGGCTGAAAAAGCTATTAAGAGAATCAGCTGAAAGAACATTTAGCAAGTAATTAAGTTAACTGGCATCAGGTGTGTAGCATGTCTTAGCAATGTCTTAGTGATGTTGAGTCTCTCGGAAGTAAAGATGGCCAGAGGCTCTCCAACCTGCGAAGGTTTGCTTAAAAAAATTGTAAAATACTTTTAAAATGTTCCTCAACGTCAAATTGCAAAGGCTTTAAGGTCTCATCATCCACAGTACATAATGTCATCAAAAGTTTCAGAGAAACTGGAGAAATCTCTGTGCGTAAGGGTCAAGGCCGAAGACCTTTACTGGATGCCCGTGATCTTCGGGCCCTCAGACGCCACTGCATCTCTCACCGGCATGATTCTGTCATTGACATTTCTAAATGGGCCCAGGAATACTTCAAGAAACCACTGTCTGTAAACACAGACTGCCGTGCCATCCACAGATGCCACCTAAAACTCTATCATGCAAATAGGAAACCATTGTTGAGCATGATCCTGAAGCGCTGCCATGTTCTGTGGGCCAAGGCTCATTTAAAATGGACTGTAGCAAAGTGTCCTGTGGTCAGATGAGAACAAAATTGACATTCTTGTTGGAAATCATGGGAGTTGTGTCCTCCAGGCTAAAGAGGAGAAAGACCACCCCTCTTGTCATCAGCGTTCAGTTCAAACGCCAGCATCTCTGATAGTATGGGGATGCATTAGTGTATGTGGTGATGGACACTTGCATGTTTTAAAAGGCACCATGGATGCTGAAAGATGCATAAAGAAAAAAAATGTTTTAGAGCAACATATGCTCCCCTACGGACAACATCTATTCCAGCGAAGGCCTTGTGTATTTCAGCAGGACAATGCAAAACCACTTACTGCAGCTATTACAACAGCATTGCCTCATAGTAGAAGAGTTCTTGTGCTGAAATGGCCTGCCTGCAGTCCTGATCTTTCACTGATTGAGTACATTTGGCTTATAATTAAACTAAGTATCCATCAAAGGAGGCGGCACGGTGGCACCGTGGTTAGCATTGCTGCCTCACAGCAAGAAGGTCGTGGGTTCGAATCCGGCCTGGGGCCTTTCTGTGTGGAGTTTGCATGTTCTCCCCGTGTTGTGTGGGTTTTCGCTGTGTACTCCGGTTTCCTCCCACAGTCCAAAGACATGCATATCAGGCTAATTGGAGACACCAAATTGCCCGTGAGTGTGAGAGTGAATGGTGTGTGAATGGTGTGTGCGCCCTGCGATGGATTGGCAAGCTGTTCAGGGTGGGTCCCTGCCTTTGCCCGTAGTCAACTGGGATAGGCTCCAGCTCCCCCCGCGACCCTAGTGAGGAATAAGCGGGTGTAGAAGATGGATGGATGGATCCGTCAAAGGAGACCCAAAACTCTCAAGCAGCTGGAAGCCTGTATTAAACAAGAATGGGATCAAATTCCAATGGCTAAACTCCTCAATGCCCAGATGCCTCCACTGTGTGTTAAAAAGGAAGAGGGGATGCTACACCAAACAGGCCCCTGTTCCAAGTTTTTTGAGACCTGTAGCAGCCATCAAATTTGTAATGAGCTCATTTTGTGAGAAATTTTTTGTGTAAAATTTCTCAGTTTCAACATTTGCTATATTATCTCTGTTCTTTTGGGAATAAAATACCGGCTGGTGTGATTTGAAAGTCACTGTGTTTGGATTATAATCACAATTTACACTTTGTCCCAACTATTTCGGAATTGTTCTAAGTATGTTTGTACATTTTCTGGGATTTGGTCGGGATTGGATATGTCTAATTTAAGTGAATAAATAAATAAAATGCAGTTATGCCTTTTAGGCTTGACTTGTGTGGTAGAACAGCAGCTTAAATGCTGGAATATCTCTTCCTAAACTCCAATGGTATGACTGTGGGCTCAGTAGTGGTGTGATAATCCAAATATTTTTCTGTTGTCATTTAGTGGGTCAGATGTGATGTCACCAAATGCAAGCTGGTGAAGGTAAAATCAGCCAATATAACTAGCTAAATAATGTCACATTTCACATACCCAGGAAACTTGTAATTACGACCACCTGACAAGGCAAAATGCTGCGTCTTCCTGTAATATTAGAACCACTGGGCAATATTTACTGAAAAGGCTCATTCGAAAACGTGCTTGTTTTTAGTTCTCCAAATAGTGAATTCTGAATATTGCTCAAAAAAATCTAATAATGAATTTAAAGAAAATGATTCCTGGGGAAGAATATACTTTTCTTATAATAATTATATTTATCAAAAATACTTGTGCTACGGTCATTGGCGCCCCTTGGAAATCTTGATTAAATCTAAATGATAATCTTACTGAATGGAAACCTTGCTGCCTCTAGCAGAAAGATAAAACTGATTTCTTGTTGGATCTTCCACCAGGACAGCAATCCAAAGCATTAGCCAAAATCCATGCAAAGTGAAGGTGTTGCTGCCATGGTGATTTCAGTCACCTGACCAACATCCAATAGAAAACCTGTGTAATGAGCTAGAGTGAAGTAAAGTGCATAAACATGCACCTGGGAATTTGAAGGATCTTGGAAGATTCTGCATGGAGTAATGGGCTCAGATCCCATAACCTCATTATTTTTATGGTCCAGACTAGGGATGGGCGTGAGAAATTGATTCCTCGTTGTTATAAGGGACCTCAAAGCGTTCGTAAGGGAACTCGACTTCCCACTGCACAGAAAGTAAACCAGGTTGGAGCTGGCGAGTTTTCTGCGCAACTTCAGCGTAGACTTTTTCTACGAAATTGTCACTGCGTCTTGATGAATATGTGACACCTCCTCCTACTACCCCGCCACACCCATCTCAGCGCTTGTCCGTCTACCAAATTGCCAAAGTGGCTGCGCACGGTGTTGCACCGCAGGAAAGTACCACTGCGCGGGCTGCTCCGGACAAAATGACCACTGCGTGGGCTGTGCCACGCTGCGCCACCCTGTGCTGCGCCAAGAAATTAAAGCCCAATAAGTTAATCAGTTTTTTATTTTTATTTTTTTTTTTGTCAGTCGTGGACTTCGGTTTTGTTTACTTGACAGAGGCTTACGACAGATTTCTGGGAAGAGAACCAGAGTGAAATCGGTAATCGGCTTTATTTATATGGCCTAAATATACCCTAAGACGCATAGGTCAATGATATCATAATTTGAACACGACGCTCTTACATCCTCATTTATTGCCCACTCTTTCTCTTCTCCATTACTGTGATAATTGGGACCCTTAATGCCAGGTTCAGGCTACACAATGTTTTTGTCTCGTCTTTTTTTTCTCTTTTATAAATTTGGCATCTTCAATCCCACCCAAATCTGGAATACCCAACTGGGGAACTATGTACAAGGCTTGCTTACATGTGACCCCTTGCTGCTAATTCAGGAGAGAGGGACAGTTCACGGCTCTCCTCCGAAGCACGTGCCCCTCAACTACTGCTTCTTAACATTCATAGGTTGAATTCTGGCAAGTTCAGATCAAGGGCGGAGGAAACCCGAACATGAACAGGCTTAGAATCTTCCTGACGAGCGCCCGTCTGGCCAGCAGGATGCGCTTGAGCGACGAACAGAGCAACCATTTTATATTTCCCTTCCCGGCAGTCCCTTCCCAATTTACAACCCTGTAGTGCAATGGCCAATGTGCGCTACTTCTGAAAAAGCTGCCAATCATTGCCGTTTGGTGCGACCGGGGCTTGAACCCGTGCCATGATCTTCACTTCTGCTCTGCAACGCAGTGCTTTAACCGAGTGAGCTATCCGTGACGTGACCGAGAGATGACGCACATTACGCAAAGCTCCACGACCATTCGTCATTTGCAGTCCGTGTCGGCGTGCACAGTATTTTTCAAGGAATGACATGTAACCATTCCCATAATACCTTTAAAACTGAACATTTTCAGGGCTTGTACGGACAGTAGTAGCCAGGGTAAGGTATAAACATGTCAAAATATTCCTGTTCTTGTTGGCGCAACCCACCATTCATCTTCTTTCGGTTTCTCATAACCAGAAAAAGTGCTCAATTTTTTATTATTGTTATAATAAAATAAGAACAATTGGTTTTTGCTGGTTACATGAGTCACAGCCTTACCAGAGTACTTCAATACCCTGATCAGAAACTGAAATATTGTGACCACGAACCTAAATGTTATCACTGAGTTTCTACCTTAATGCCACTGGCAGTAGTACCCGGTTTGCTGAAGTGTCTTGGTTACTTCTTGCCAGAAATCGGCTTTATTCTCTCCGTCATGATGGACCCCCTTAAAAATATCAAGTAAGCATGGGTGTTGCTGCCACGATCATTCTTTGCCCACGATGACCATTGATCATTTTCGATCCCACTTGACGTCTAGAACTTACAGATGGGGCCAAAATTGGGCCAAAATCGTGCAGTCTGATTCCGGCTTAAAATGTCCGAAAACCACGTCAATAAAGTTTTCATTTCGGTACGTTCTGCACAGATTTTTTGCCGGAATTATTTTATTTCTTTTATATTTTGGTTACATATAAACTCCTTCTTAAGAATAGCGAGCTAAGTTCCATTCGCATGTAAGCTGGATTTGTGGACTGTGAATTTATGTCATTGACTCCACGATAATAAGGTCCTACGCTTTACGATGCTTCAGCATATGCCGTTGAGGCAGAATGGAACCTCGCTTTTGCCAAATACTGATTCGTAGCAGCCTAGGATACCAGCATTCCCTACCACAAGAGACTGCTATGATCTCGTCCGAAAGGAGAATATCACCACGTTCAACAGTTCATGCCTTCGTGTTGACTAGGTCAATTATAAAATGTTATTTGTTATGAAGTTTTGTTAATTGTGAAAAATATTTTTATATCAAATAGTAGCTGTACCGGTTTAAATTGAAAATAGGCATTTGGCCAAGCATGAGATATATAACTGAACGCAGTTGTCATCATTAAGATGTATTTGGGAAATAGTTTTCCCTCCGCGAGGAATCAATTAATCCTCGAGGAAATCATGCAATCAATTGATCTGGGAAAATGTAGCTGATGCCCATCTCTAGTCCAGACCAGGAATCAAATGTTGAGGCAGAGTGCAATCCAGCTGGCGGTTTATTGATAGCTTTATACAGTAATGACGGGAACGGAACCCTCGAGGAAGAGGTGGGGATGGAACCCCGAATTCAGATTGCCTAGTTCAGTACGGATGTCATTGATCAGTCGCTGGCCAGCGTCTCTGGGGATCACGGCCTGGTGGAGTGCAGACTTCAGTAGCACCAATCTGTCCCACAGGAGGATGGAGTAGCTTAAGGGCAGCTTGGTTCCAGTCCTGATGACCATAAATTGGGACCTTGTTCCTGTCAAATTGGACAGAGGAACAGACTTGAAAGAGTAAACAAGAACACGGTCCCAATCCTGTAACCTTGCGTAGGCTTTGGGAGCTTGTTCCTTTTAAACTCAACTGATGAACTGACTATTGCTAGGTCACTGGAACGTGATCCCAATCCTTGACACTGATTTGGACTGGAAGTTTGTTTGAATTAACTCGGTAACTTTACCTAGCCACTAAAGTACAAGTAGCTTTTAACAAAAGATGAAGAGTTTTTACTAGACAGTGGTGACTGCTTTCTGAGCGAAAATGAATACAATTTTTTTTCTATCATTATATTTCAATTAAGTGATATATTCTGAATTAAATATTGATGAGATAAACAATAAACACATTCAATCATCACCACTTTTGATCACATTTCAATAATAGTGGAGGGCTCTGTGCACTGACGTGGTCTATTAATTTGTAATTGTGTGTCACGAAGTGGATGTGATTTCGCAGTAATGCTTAGGCTGTGTTCGTATAGTCAAAAAATTACGTTCTATCCACTAGTTCCTAATCACTTTTCTTTAACCTTTGTAGAAAATGTCAGTAGGTAAAGTAAAGGTGTAAAAAGGAATTCCTTACAGCTTAGGAAGACAACCGCACTAATTATAGAATCCAAATGCACTGACACTAGGCAACGTGATCATGAGTCCCCTGCCCATCATATACGTTTCTTTACGCGGTTGGCTGGATGAATGGTCACCGCTTTAAATATTGCTGCTGTGCAGAATTGTGGGATAGCGTTACCTCCTTTCTGTTCAAAAAGGAAGGTTCTGTGCACCCTATGCTAAAGGAGGTCAATTAGGAAGCACTGAGACACCTTACCTTTTCATTTTAAGATTTCGAATGCACTTATCATGGCTGTCTCGTATTTATTTCCAGATCATTTTTTAGGTGTTAGGAACTTTCCTAGGCAAAAAAAGACTATTTGGACGCAGCCTAAATTTAGTAACATGGCAACTTGCAAGAATTTTTTACTTGCTCTGACACCATGTAAGGAACTCTGGTTTCATTTCTGTTTTGTGACAAGCTGCCCTTAGAGAAAAGCTAGACTGATATAAAGATGAATTAGGAAGTTAGTATTGATTTGAATGTTTCTCCAGTATGCCAGGATTGTGGATGACTGGTCTGGACTGCGGCCTGCGCGTAGTAAAGTGCGTCTGGAGAGGGAAACATTGACCTTTGGATCAACTGCCTGTGAGGTGAGCACCAAATCACCATCATCAGTTCAGCTTGGTTTTTCGTCTGTTATAAGCAAATTCCTCGACATGACTGAGCACACGATTTGCTGCGGCCTTGCCGTGGAACAACACACCTGAGATGTCATTTATGAAAATCTGCACTCTAAAATGTTTCATACATACAAAAGAATGTTAAAAGTACAAATGTTTTTATTCCTAAACCCATGGGTACACTAAACTGCATGCAATTATTGCTTACCAAATCAACTTGAAATGTTGCATACGTGCCCAAGCCTTTTAATTGTGCATGTGCTTACAGCATTTCTTTTAGTACATCCCAAATTCACACTGAAAAGGTGATGAACGCCTCGTTCCCGTACGTACGCATTACTTATAATTGAGGTCCTGAGTGATGTGTCCAAAATTCAACCAATATGGCCTTCCTCACAGGTGATCCATAATTACGGCCACGGGGGCTTTGGCCTGACCATCCACAGGGGGTGCGCAATGGAGGCCGCCAGGCTGTTTGGAGAGATCCTTGAGAAGAAGGGCTGGACTGTACCATCTCGCCTGTGAAAAGGGGCTGGACTGCACCATCTTGTCTGTGAAGTGGGGACTTAACCTACACTCTAGTGACACTTTCCACCACCAAACTCCATGGAAGACGATGCGAGTAAAGCAGTCCCAACCATGTCAATAGAAATAAGACTAAGCAAATTGACGTCCTGCTTAATGTGAACTGAAATATGTGATGAATCATGATTTTTGAGAAGACAAAAATACGGTGCTCACATTTAAATCTTCGTTGGCCAGGGGCAGTATGAAGGGACTTAAGAATGAAGAAAACAGTATTTCCTCTCACTTGAAACTGAGCTCCCCGTTTTTATTACAGTATTTTATCAGTATTCTCAAAGTTTTGACCTTTTAATCTGAAAAATTGTAATAGTGAATTTATTCATCTGTGCTTTTGATTTTCTAATGTTTTGATAATTTTACTCTTCTGTTCAAATGAGTTGGTGAAAAGAAGCTGAAGTGCCTGGCATGATGGGATGTGTAGTCATCCAAATCATTGGCCTTTATCATATAGTAAAGCAGTATAAACTGTTTCTTGTCAGGTTGAAAGTTATTCTTGTTGACCATTAATGTGCCTTAATGTTGAGATAACACTTATGTAATAATGAGTCTAACGCAGATGTTTATTCCTTACTTCTGTAAATCCCTGAGCATAATGTTACCCGCCAAGTAATTTTAATGTTGCAATGTAGTATATTGAATTGCCCTTCAGTGAGAGTTTAATCAAAGTAATTTATTTTACTAAGTTAAGAAATTTACAAAATAACAAGAATGTGATGTACAGCATTTGAAAGCCTGTAAGAATAATAAATTGATCTCCCAGTCAAATGTTGATTCTTTGTTGTTTATAATGTTGCATAATTTGCAGACAGTTAAATGAAGTGCATTTGCAGTGATCTGTATTCAAGCGATTAAATACTCATCTCCTCTTGAGTAGGCTTTTTCATATTACAGGACACTGTCACATATTGTATCAGCTGTCTGCAGCGCTTCAGTTGAGCTATATCACACCTACTGTATATTGAGATAAATATTCAAACCCAGTATGTCATTTTTATGGCCACAACATTACAATGAATAGAAGATATTTAGATGTTGTGCATCATTTTATGCACATTTCTGTGTAATTCAGCAGGACAGATTCGGGATCTTTGGAAACCGTGGGGTCTCCCCTAGAATTTAAAATGGGCCTAAAGATCCACACGATGGCCTAAAGCTGCATTTAATGAACCCACAGGTGAGATTGGCTGAGTAGACTAGGTATAAAAACAAGTTACACATCTTATTTTGATGGTAGCAGGCCATTTTTACGTTTGAAATGAAAGCAGCCAGTCTTGTCAGTGTTAGTAGGTAATTTGGTTGTTGGGTCCATGTGCTCTGCTGATTTATTGGGGGTTGACCATTTGTATTCACTTGCAGCTGCTAAGAGTCATATAATGAGAAATGTTAAATATACATTTAATATTTCAAGTTGTACTGCGGCCAGCATCTGCCATCAACCTCATCTGTTTGACCAGCATGTTAAATGGATACTAACATGCTGTGTTTATTGTCCCCAGAGAGTGTTTGTTTCTGTCCAAGACACAGCAGTGTTGAAAATCTGCAGCCTACTAAACCAGCAGTATGTAAGTTCTAACTTGAGATATTGTAGAAAGTCCACACTAAACCATACTATGGAAGTCCATAGGGGACAATTTTAAAACTAGAACGGGCACTCGGTAGAGCGCATACCTTCGCCGACGCCACTGAATCCCTCGCCACTGGCGTTGGTTTCATGCCGATCGGATAAAAATTGACCGAGATATGGCCGAAAGTCGGTTTTGACCTTTTCGTGGCCTTGACCTTGACCTTTGACCCGATCACTCCCAAAATCTAATCGATTGATCCTCAGGTCATGCCAAATCAACCCACCAAATTTTATGAAATTCCGTTTGGTACTTTTTGAGTTATTCGATACACATACAGACAGACACACAAACAAATAAATACACGGGGATCAAAACATTACCTTCGTCAGCGAAGTCGCTGGCGAAGGTAATGAGAATGTAATTCCACTGTTGCATGATCATTTTCCACTGATGAATGAGTTACTTGAGACAAAATTAAATTGAAAATGCATGAATCCAATTATCACTTTCATTTTCTCAGACTCTATCTGACTCTCAGACTCAGGGAAATCTATGACTATATTCAAATGACAATGAAAAAAGCTGTTTGACACTTAATTTTCAAAGTCATGCCCTGCAATACAGTGGACAAAGTTCAAATGCAATAACAGGGTTTTTCCTGGCTCAGAATGAGATGGGGGGGGTTTAATGCTTCTCATTTTGGTTTTTCCTCTGTTGAGCCAGAGGGTGGTGTTTACATACTTCTTATTTTGTTTAGCACGAGTAAGGGCCAGTGGCGGAGCTAGAGATGGGAATTGGGGCGGCACAGACACGTCCCTTTATGACAATTAGGATAGTCCTGGCTCGTTCTCAATTATTTTTCTTTATTGACGTGTTTTCCAATTATCATAATTGCCAACTGAAGACACGGTTTCTCTCCATACGCGATCTAACAGCAATGAAATCACGGGGTAAATTCAGTAGAACTGAGAATTGGGGTGGACAAAACATCCGTTTTAAACAGTTATTAGTCCTTACCTGTTCTCAGTCATTTTCATGATTAATAAAAGGTTCACTCCGAGAGCGCTCCGCACTTAACAGGTGCTGCTTGTTCTCCCCGATTAGGTATCATGACAATCATTCATCTGGATGCGTATTTGCTGAATTTAAATTAACGTCAAATAGTTTGAGCCGCATGCTTTTTATAGCCCATTTCACTGCCAAGTGCCACTTTTTTCACTCAATACCAAGAGCAATTTTGAATAACGTTGATTTAAATTAAGCAAACGAGTCCAGATGAATGACTGTCGTCTTACATAATCTGGAAGAACAAGTAACACCTGTTAAGTGTGGAGTGCTCTCGGAGTGAACCTTCTGTTAATCATGAAAATGACTGAGAACAGGTCAGGACTAGTAATTGTTTGAAACGAATGTTTTGCCCACCCCAACTCTCAGTTTTACGGAATTTACCCCATGATTTCAGTTAGATCGCATATGGAGAGAAGCCGTGTCGAAATGTCACATGACCGCAATCAGTCCACCGCGAAAGGTATTTAAATGCCACGGGAAAATACAGGTGTTTGAAGTGTTTTTTTGCGTTGTGTTTCTGAGTGAGAGAGAGAGATTAATTTTCTATAGCTTGCCAGGTACTCTTTTCAGTGTGTCAATAAGTTGAAGCACCTATTATTACTGAGTTTGCGATTTGGGTAATTTCACACATTTCCTCCGAAACCACTGTGAATAATGAGTCTATTTTATGCATATTCCCGTTTTTACTATGTGACAAAGACAATGCGGCAGGTTTTGATCTTAGTTACGAAGTGAAAACAGCCTTTTGAAGCCGTTTTTGCAAGTAAAACCGGCTAATTCAGGGATAGGCCTACTCACTCTTTTTCAGAATGAGCCGCAGTGGTTGCAGCCTTTCATTCTAATCATGCAGTTACACTCCTGATTCTACTTATCAAGGGTTCATGGCAAAAGCTTTAAGGGTTGATTAGTAGAATCAGGTGTGGGACAGGTTGGATAGAGTGAAAGCTTGCACCCACTGTGGCTCATTCTGGGAAAGAGTGAGTATCCCTGGGCTTATTCAATCAGCTGTGCATAGCACGGGTGTCGGCTAGTGTTTGTTTTTTTGTTTGAATAAACTTGAAATTTGATTCCAGATCGTAGAGAAGCAGAGAAGCCAGCTAAATCATAAAAAATGTGTGCGGCAAATATTATCCCTGAATAAAAATCTTTGAGCAAAATGTTTTTGAATCTAAATCTTTGTACCACATTTTATTGATGTGTGTCATCACAATTAGGTGCAATACCAACTATGCAGAATCCGACATTGTTATTGTCAAGTCCATTATATATAAACGGCTGACCTGACACAATCATTCTCAATGAATAAATGAGTGAGAACATTTAACGGCAAAATAAACAGACTGTGAAATAGTCATAGCGTACAAAAAATTATAATTTACTGATTGTGCCACTGTCAAAACTATTATCTTTTTTGGATTTTTGAAAGGGTAGGCACTTCAGCATGTCAGCACCAACAATAATTAATAGCTGCCATGACAACTTCTGCCAATTGGATGCCAATGTCGGGCGAGTAAGTTTTGAAATGTTTTGAAACGTTTCAAAGCTTCAAATTTCCCATTATTAGCAGTTGATTTTGGAGAACAAGTTTCTCAGCAGGAAAATTCCCAAAATGGCCGATGAACTTACTCCAGAGGGTGGCACCAAACTACATTTGCCCAGTCTCATTCTCACCCCTAATGACTCAAGCCCTGAACCCTTAAAGACTTAAGTGACGTCACCTGTGAGTGATTGAGTGTGCTAGGGTTCAAGGGCTGGAAATGTATAAATAGGCATTTGCAGCATATCGCACTACCTTGACGTCGCCATGTTGCTGACACTGGCGACTTTAGGTATTTATATTCTGCGGCTCTTTTTTTTTTCCTCCAAAAATGGAGGCGCCCGAGGGAGAGGCATGCTGATTTTAATGTCTTACAGGCGCTTGCGTTGCCGAGTGGATGAGAGGTCAGACTTCCTTTTTTTTTACGTCACTTCGCGGGGTTGTGGATAATTCTCCTTGGCAAAATCTGCAGCAGTGCCCACTTTTGTGATGGGAACATTAAGGGCTTGAAAAGTCTGCGAGCATGAATCACTTGTTTTTCACATGATATTTACGTGAAATGATTCACTTGTAGAAATACACTTACCCTACACGTTTTTCACGTGATACTTACATGAAATGATTCACGTGTAGAAATACACTTACCCTACATATGTTTTTCACGTGATTCTTACATGAAATGATTGTAGATCATGTAGAAATACACTTACCTGACACGTTTTTCACGTCATACTTCCGTGAAATGATTCACGTGTGGACATACACTTGCCCTACACGTTTTTTTCACGTGTCACTTACGTGAAATGTATCACGGCAGAATTCGGATTGTTCCCCGATTCTCAGTAAGGCCAGTTCGGGGCAAAATCTGACTCGAATTTCCTGTAGTGTGCACCCAACCATTTACAAAGATTTTTCTTAGTTAATGATCATCACATTAAAGCAATATTATATGCTTTTTTCCCCAGCTTTACAAACATAGCTAGGTGAAATATGCATGAACTTATCCGAGCAGTGTTGAGCAATTTTTGAGAGGTCAGCTTGCTTGCTGGCTGGTTCAAAAGCAATCGCTTAGGTACAGCTAGCTAGCTAGCGAACCTTTGGTAGCTATGATGCCTATTGAGACAGTTCTTACAACTTTGATTTGTCACTTTCAGCGCCATTGCACACACGCGACCTCTTTCAACATTGATTGCCAGCTTCTTTTGCCTAAAGACCAAACCGACAGTTTGGCCTGAGACACATTATTTCGTAACAAATTCCTCTTCTGGTAAAGTCATTCTTTGCCTGAGAGATTTCACACTTCACTCATATGAAAGAGAATTCAATATAAATCTAACGTGGGTTCCTCTATGGCAGTGGTTCCCAGTCTTCGTCCTGGGGCACCCCAATGTATGCTGGTGTTTGCTCCAACCACGATTGTATTGCAGAATTTTAATAAGCTGTTAATTTGTCCTAATTGGGTACATTTCATGTTTGAAGCAGGTCTTTAGCATCTAAAGCCACATTTTGATAGAAAATACCTATGATTGCCATATGCACCTGGTTAAGACAAACGGACAACTTTTTAAAATCCAGTGATTGCAGTTGAGGTTGGAACAAAGACCAGCATACAGAGGGGTGCCCCAGGACCAAAATTGGGAGCCACAACTCTGTGGGCGTGATTGCAAAATCTCTCCTGAAAGCCTACCAGCCTGATCCAGGTGTTCGTTGTGTTCCACCTCAGCACACTCGCTGAGACTAATCAGGCCCATGACGAGTTGCACGCCAGGTGGAACACAGCAGATATCTGAATCTGACTGGTGTATCACAGGGAGAGGTTTGGGAAACAGTGCTCTGTGGATGTCCCTCTCCCTGACAGTGTAGGTCCAGGGTTTTCATCCTTATACAGAAAGGGACTGTGTGGGCACAGGCTTTCATTTCAACCATGCAGTTACGTACCTGGCTGATACTACTAATCAAGGCCATGAGCAAAGTCTCTTTGGACTGATAAGTAGAATTAGGTATATTATTCAGAATATCTGAAAAGTTTCAACCAAAGTCTTTACAAACCTCAGTCCTTTCTGGATAAGGCTGAATACTCCTGGTGGAGGTAGTGAGAACAGATTTCCGGTTGGACACTATGTGCTGAATCTACAGTAATTGTGACTGTGCACTAATACTGCAAAATGGGACAAAGCAAAATTAACTCAGTGTGTTTTGATATGTGAAAAGGGGTTTGAATACAAGGATATCAGTCGGGTAATAGGACATTGGGTCATGAAAACTATTGGCGGTTAATACCAATGGTCTCACACATACGGCTGCTCGGTGGGCTAGTATTTTGTTCAATTATAAATGGGCCTGCCAAAATATCTTGTTCTGATGTGGAGGGACTGGAGTTTTCAAATCAAAAGTGCAGTGTTGACTGTTCATCAGCTGTGGTAGTGTCACACCGTACAGCTAATTGTCTGTAGTGCAAGTTCTGCATTTGCTGAAACCATGTGCAGAAATGCATATTTGTATAAAAATTTGATGTATACCAAGCTTTTTGGGTGAATAAATGCACTTTGGGTTCCCAGTTCAATGTTGATTCTTTAATTTTTTTTTAACATAATTTGTATAATACACATTTACATTGAGTGCATTGGCAAAAAATCTGTGTACAGACACTTAAAGGGATGCTATGCTACACGCTAACTTTGTGGTGACAATGAATAGAAGTCGATGGACAGGGTGCTAATTAGCTTTTTTTGGCCTTAGTCCATTTGCTTACATTCATTTTGTCATCACAAGGTTGAAACGTAGCATGGGTGTCCCTTTAATGCAACACTTAATTGCAAAGGCAGGCATGTAGGAGACAGCTTGTACAACAAGTGCAGGATTATCCACATCACCTTTTTGGACTCAGTACTCGGGACTGGCAAAAGCCTTCAAAAAGAACAAAGACAACAACCAAACATCTCAGTTAGTGGTATTTTTCTTTTTCCGTTTCAAAACAAAAATGTCCTCCTGTGCCTAAATGGAATCCCGTATATTCTAGTGTGGTTTTTCTCGTCTGCATGTAAGACTTCGCAAAGGTGTTCCGGACCGATTGAAGATTCAAGGTTCACAAAATGCCCCGAGCTAACAGCGCAATTTCAGCTAGCAATTACAGCGCTGGTCTTGTGGGCCTACTGTACAGGACTGTAGCACTAGCCTCAGTGGTCCCCTACAGTATAGGAGTGAATACAATCAGAAAATATACAGGTCTAAAACCCATCCCTACGACTTGAGCTCTTTGCTGTGTCGGTTACACACGGACGTTTGATAAAGAGATTCTATACTTTTCACAAAGACCTGAACCATTGCAGTTACTGGCGTGTGATGACTGTTAATTACTCATTAGGTAAAGGATGGTACCCCAAGCTTGCAGCAAAGAGCCGCACGTCCATACTGCGTTGGTAATTAATTCACAGAGATGCAAATGAGGTCAGCTTTTCAGTATTGTATACTCAAAGCATGTGGCTCAATGGCTTCCTGTTTGTCAAAGGGCCCAACAAAGCATCAGTAGTCTTTTTGATAACATCATTTATTTTAAGCAGAACTGGAAGTCTGAAATGCCCAACTACTGTGCCTTGAGGGATAATCACGTCCTCAGCAGTTTCACTTGCTTGCAATACTGGTGCTCTCGGCTTCCCCATCAAGGGTAGCTAAAATGAAAATAGGCCCAGCTCAGCACAGAAGGTCTTACGGTAAAATTAATTTAATAACACTGAACTTGTAGCAACTGCTTATTTTTAGTCAGCCTATTCCTACCTTTTCTTGCTTTTAAGTCCACTCGTCTGGGAGACGGAAAACAAAGAGTAAGATTCGACAGTAAAGTGAGATGATCGAAGAAATGTCTCTGGGTGAAGTGGTCAGTTCTTGCTCCTTCAAGCATCATTTCGAAGTCACGTCAGTTACAGGAGTGGCAGATGTGGAGAGGTAGATTCACAAGTCAGTCATTCACATGTGATACATTCTACAAATCTACATGGGGAAGAATGGTCTTCCTGTGCCCCACTCATGTCACCTCGGGGAAGCCACTCCTTCCCCTTTCCTCACACTAAACGGATAGGAATGTCCTGAATGGGACACAGAATGCTTCATGCTACCTATATGATGACAATAAACAGAAGCCAACAGGCAAGGATTGCCCTGCTACACTGACTTTTATTAACTGTCTTCAGATATTTAGCATGTAGCATATTGTTTCCCTGTAATGCAGCGAAACCCAATCAAATAGAGTCAGGTACAAATAAGGAAACCAGGAAGTGAGAAATGATCCATCGGGATGGATCTTTTGAAAGCCTGGGAGGATGGCACCTCAAAATGGATGCCCCTTCTTACAAGGCTCTTCTGCACCCCAGCAGTCCTTTCTGGAGTGTCCCTCAGACACTTGGATCATGCGATTCAAGCAGGGTGTGTTTCTGACCAATAGGCAAAGTCATGAATAGCGATGTTGGTCGATGATTGAAATTGCTATGTCTGTCCAAGGGCGCAATCTAAGGGTGGGATTGGGGAATGTGTACCACCCAGTCATGTACAGTGATAAATTTATCGCCAATGGAAAAAGTGTATTCTTGCAGGCACAACCATTTCAATTCTGTATCCCCCCCACCAAAATTATGAATTTTTATGCCCTTGTACCTCTCTGGTGCCCATGAATAGAAGAGGGGGGATGGGGGTGAAGAGAAGGGGTGTGTGCCTGAGGTTCCTGTCTCCCTTATCCTCCCACCAAACAAATCCTTTCATCCCCCAAACTCCTTAATTCATACTCCACACTCCTCTGTCGCATCCTTTCTGAGACCCCTGCCCCACACCTGCCACGCCCCAGCCCGATGCGGTCCCTGCCTGGACCCTCAAGTTCAGTCCTGCGAGCCGGAGCTGGAGTGCGGTATGCCGCCGGGGCTGTGCGCGGCTCTGCCAATCATCTCCTGGCCCCACTCGCGGTGACTGGACTCCTGCAGGCCCCGGCCCGTGGTTTCGATGGGCAGCGCGCAGGAGGCAAAGGCTGCCAGCAGGCAACAGCAGCAGTACACCGACAGGGTCAGGTACACGGACGACTCCAACATCACCTGGGGGCGCAGCAGAGGAGAAACTGCAGTCACCATCATGAAATACCACTCTCTTATGGCCTGTTAATGCTGTAGGACAATGATTCTCAATATTGTTCCTGCGAGCCCACTGAGTATGTTTTTGTTTCAACCACTATCACAGTTCTAGAATTTTAACAAGCTAGTAATTCATCTCAATTAGGTGCATTTCATGTTTAGTGCGGTTATATACTCTTTTAAACCACATTTTCACAGAAATAACCAGTAAATGTGCTTTTTAGCTTACCGGCCCTATGGGCCAAGAAGCTATTGTCGAGGTGTGGCGTCCGTCGTCTGGAATATTTTTTTTGGACTGATGAATTTTTGTGTAAATTTGTAATAGCATACTACTAGACGATATCTCCAGATGTTTTTCTCAGATTTTTGATTTAATCATTTTTGTCCGTTTTATGGGCCCGTGAAATTTTGGCTCTAATGTTAAAGATAGGACTGAGATATTTTAAAAACTTATTTCTGAAGAACTGCGTGATAAATTTTTTTCTAAATCAGGGAATCAACTTACCTTGGTATCGTCACTGTACAGTGCGAGCGCCATTTTGATTGAATCGACAGAAGTGGGTCTATTGGGAGTGCTGTACTTAATGAATATGCAAGATGGCCTTTGGAGGCCAAAAGGTTGCAGATAGAGATTAAGTTTGTATTACTGACATTTAGGAAGAAATATATTACCTATATTTTGGCTGTGTTAAAGTTGACCTCAGATGACCTTGAAAGGTCAGACTTGAGGTCAAGCAAAATGTCACAATTTTCAAAGGTTTCGAGGCTTGAGAATATTGAAGATTGGGATCATATGTGCATTGAACACTTACAGGAAGTCGAGTGAGGATTCATGGTTCACAAAATGCCCCGAGCTAACAGCGCAATTTCAGCTAGCAATTACAGGAAGTCATGTATGAACTTTCATTGGTGGCCTTGACCTTGACCTTCGGCAACCTTCGAAGGTCAGACTTCACATACTGAAATTTCAATGACTTCTATCACCAAAACTACACTGCCCGGCCAAAAAAAAAGTCACCGTTTGGAAGTTAATGAACAAATTCTAAAATTGGATAATTATTGCGGTTATTAATATGTTTCAGATGGCAATAATCATTTTAACCCTGACTGATGAAGTGCGTCGCTATTCATTTCTTACAAAATCATGTCAGAAAACACATTCCCTGATGGTGGAAACGATGTTACAGTATTTCAGAACGGGCAAGTTATTGGCCTGTATTTAGCAAAGAAAACCATGAATGACAAAACCAAGCAGGAGGAATCATTTTCACAAACAAATTTTCCACCACAAAGTCCTGACCTTGAACATAATAAAAGTTATTGGGATGTACTCAAGACCACCGAGTGGTTCAACCATTATGTCGAGAAGACAAGATCTTGGACAAAAATCATGGCATTTCAGATCGAAAAGAAATGTTCTGGCATTGCATATAGTTGTCAAAACAATGACAAGACGAATATGCACTGTAATCAAAGCTACACGGGTTCCAACTAAATATCTGAGTGTGCGACTTTTTTTTTGGCCAGGCAGTGTATTACAGATAGAGCCTAGGTTTGTATTGTGGGCATATAGGAAGTCATGTATGAAGTTTCATTTGGTGACATTGAACTTGACCTTCAGTAACCTTGAATGCCCAAACTTCACAGTGAAATTTCAATGACTTATATCAGCAAAATGGTTACAGATAGTTTCGGTTTGTATTGAAGATGTATAGGAAGTCATGCATGAACTTTCATTTGGTGGCCTTGAACTTGACCTTCAGTGACCTCCGAAGGTCAAACTTCACATAGTGAAATTTCAATGACTTCTATCACCAAAACTATTACAGATAGAGCTAAGGTTTGTATTGTGGCCATATAGGAAATAGTGTATGAGGTTTCATTGGGTGACCTTCAACGGCCAAACTATATAGTGAAATTTCAATGGCTTATATCAGCAAAATAGTTACAGATTGAGCATAGGTGTGTTTTGGTGATGTATAGGAAGTCATGTATGAAATTTCATTTGGTGACCTTCATATAGACCTTCGAGATCTAACTTGACCTAGAGAAAATTCAATACCCCTCTCACTTAAAAGTCACAGATGGAGCCTAGGTTTCTGTTACTGACATCTAGGAAGTCACATATGAACTTTCATTTGGTGACATTCAACTTGACTGTCAGTGACCTTTGAAGGTCAAACTCAACAGTGAAATTACAATGACTTGTATCATCAAAATGGTCACAGATTGAGCCAAGGTTTGTATAAAGACATTTAGAAAGTCATATATGAAGTCCATTTGCTGACCACAACTTGACATTCTGTGACCTTTAAAGTTCACAATTGACATATTGAATACATATTGACATATTTTAATGACTTGTATCACCAAAACTGCTTCAGAGCTTAGGACTGTATTACAGAAGGTCTTATAAATGTATGTGAACTTTCCTTTAGTGACCTTGATATTGATTTTCATTGATTCAAATGTCAAACTTCACATGAAATTTTCATAACTTGTATCATCGCTGTAAGACTGCTTGCTGGTAAGCTACAGGACCCTTGGTCCCATTTTTTATTCCTCTATATTGCAAGTAATTAATGGTAAAAAAACTATTTTAAACTGATCAAACTTGACACTGAGAAAATCAGTACACTTCAAATAAAGTGGCTTAACACAAGTGCTTTAAGTTTTTGAAAATACTGCATTATGTAAAAATGATATAAAAGCGCTTTAACTGTTTATCATTAGCTTGCCTAATAAATGATTAGTTTTACCAACCAGGTGTCATTTGTTTTCACTAATAAGGAGCCTGCAAATTCTGCATACGATTGGTAAAATTTTTTCCCCCTTCATACATACATTTTCCCCCCCAGTATATCATAATGTGGCATGTATAAATATTTCTGTCAACGTGGCCAAAGAGGGCAGCTCTAAACATGATATGACCCTCATTGAGACAAATTAACAGCTTGCTAAAACCATACAATTGCAACTTTGGCCGGAACAATAGCCAGCATACACAGTGGGCCCACAGGAATGGTGCTGAGGACCACTGCTGTAGGACAATGCAGCCCTGTTCCTGGGGTACCCCTGCCCTGCACATTACGTATGTCTCCCTGATGTGACACAACCAATTCAACTCAAGTGCTCTAGTAATGAGCAGATCAGCTGATTCACATGCGATAAATCAGGGGTACATCTAAAATATGCAGGGCAGGGGTACCCCAGGAGTAGGGTTGGGAAACAATACTGTAGGACCAGCCCAAGGATTCCCAAATCTGGACCTCAAATCCACTCCTGGTTTTCTTTCCTCTCGGGCAAGTAACAGGACAATTACCACTGCTGATTCGCTAGAGTGGCTTGACCCCTGAGTTCCAGGTAAAGGACAATAGGAAAACCAGCAGTTCTCGAACCTCGAGAGCTCTGATTAGAGGAATGGGACTAGTTTGTTTGCCTAAACTTTATTCCAGGTGCCCAAGCCAAACACATCACTGGAAGTAAATTCAGTCAGTAGTTACAAACCTAAAAATGTACTGGTACGTTTTTCAAATGCATATGGCATTTACTGAGCATTCAATAGAGTGCAAACCTCTATCTGCACCATTGTTTTTCACATTTTCTCCAAAGTTGATCCTGACCTGTAATCTTGACCTGAGAAAATCCAATCACCTCTTACTGATGTCATTCATAATCCTCCCAAAATGTTTCATCAACTTGTATCCTGAATGTTTTTCTGTAATCTTGCTTACAAACGGATAGCCAGGCAAACACAGGGACAAAAACAACTTCCATCCAACTTTGCAGAGCTAATTAGACAGTATGGTCACATTCTTTAGAGATTCATTATCCACGCCATTAAAATGGCTTCCAAAAATATTTGTAGGGAAAGTGTATGCAGTAGCACAACAGGCATGAGTTTCTGAATGCTCCACACTGCAACAAATAGACAGGTATGTCACATGACCTTTACCTGTGCAACAAACGGCGTGATCAGAGCACCAACTCTGGCCATTCCACTGCTCGTGCCGAGTCCCAGCGCTCTGTTCGCGGTTGGATACACCTGAAAAGTCAGAAGAAGAACTCTGAACTCAGACATGCATCACATTCTACACCTACAACTCATTTTTATAATATGCCACCAGGAAGAGAGTAATTTGGTCTCTGTGTCCTCACACTGAACAAAGAATTCTGTTCAATGAGCAGATGTTTGACTAGGAGAGTGGCCACAGTGGGGCTTTTTGCATTTCCAGAGCAATAAGTTGCCTTTTTATACAACTACACAAGCCAACTTGTTTTTACAGGCAAAACTAAAGTTAATAAATGTTTTTGAACGGGCTGCAGGGGCTAAAGTGATGTTTTTCTTTTCTGTAGTTGATTAAATTAGAAAAATAAACTGCCATATTCAACTGGAGGCAAAATAGTCTTACCTCAGGGGTATACACATAGGCAGCTTGGAAACCCCCAGCAATGAAGGCCCGGGCGATGAATATCAGGACTGTGAGGGAAGTTCTGTGGAGAGAGAATGAGTATCCGTGTTACATCCGTTGCCTTTATAGCAAGATTCCAATAGGATATATTTAGGGAATCATTTACTCATGGAGTGCTGGCTGCGTTGAATTAACAGAGGTTGACTGTCCGGATGAGTTAAGTAAAAAAAAAAATAGCCATTTGGAGAGTAGACTTTTTGGAATTTGTTTTTCCTAAGTTTTCAGTCAAATATTCCAAAGCTTGAACAAAATCAGATGAGAGTTGTAGCATCAGTGTAATTTTTTGGGGGTCTCAGCCATATTGCCATAGAAGCATATGGTGTAATTGTTTAATATGTGCAGCCGTAAACCAACTTGAGAATAACAGCATTATTCCGACACAACTACTTAAGTAATCACGAGATCAAACAGTGCCTTGTCACGTTTTATTTATTGAACACTTTCAATATATTGAACACATCTTGTATTTTCCATAGTTATAAAGGATCAAAAATATATTACTCATAGTCAATAGCTCGTACGTACACCATTGCTTTCGTGTCTTAACCTTTCACTATGTGAGCATTACATTTTCGTGCTGACACGGTAAATAATGGATAATTAAAAGTTTTATGCTGCACAGTCAAAACCAAAAAGCCAGTGCCTCAAGAAATTATTTTATACTGTATAGAATAGAATAGAAAAACTTAATTGTCTGTTCCGAGTAAAACAGAAATTTGTCTTTTGAGAAGGCTCCACAGGGCAAAAACACAATTAAAATCCACACTCAGGCATTACAAACACTCTTAAAACGCATTAGACCACAACAGAGGAAATAAATAAAACCATAGTACAATCTATTTTGTATTATGTAGGACAGTTATTGCAGAGCGGATGAAAGATTTCTTGTGAATGTTTTTCCGGGCCAGTGGGGTTCTGTAGCGCCTGTCGGATTGCAGCAGCCTGAAGGAATGGAGCTGGGGGTGGGGGTGGGGGGTGGGGTGGGGGGGGGTCCTTTCCTCATCACGGAGCGCCTGTACAGCTCACACAGAGGGGGTTGGGCTGTTTCACTTATTGGCCTGATTTATTATTCGAGAGACTCTTGATTTAGGTTTGGTAGTGAAGAAGTTGAACCAGGATGAAATGTTAAAGGTGAGAGTGGATTCAATGAGTGATCTGTAAACGAGTTAAAATTTCTTTGCTAATATTAAAAGTTCTCCATTTCCTGAATGGATGGAGACGCTGTTGTGCCTTTATGTAGACAGTCAGTATGTTGTCCAAATGACAGGCAGGGGTCAATCTCTGTCCCAAAATATTTAAAACTCTGCACCTGCTCCACCCGCGGACCATGGATGCTGAGTAGTTGGAACAGATCCGCTGGGCTTTTCTTTGTGGACCCACAGCACAGCTCCTTAGTCTTTGTGATGGTTAGCTCCAGTGAGCTTTCAGCAAAGGTTTGGACCAGGGTGTGGACTTCCAGCTGGTACTGTGTCAAGGCTTGGGTGTCCATGAGATGTGCTACCAAGGCCATGTCATCTGCATACTTTAAAAGTGTCATCCCTTCTCTGCTGCTGGAGATGCCATTGGTGTAAACAGAGCAGATGATAGGAGACAGACCACAGCCTTTTGGGAGCCCTGTCTTTAAAATCATTGTGTTGGATTTAAAGCCATTTAAAAATACATGCTGTGATGTGTCTTTTAAAAAGTCCTTTATCCATAAAATCAGTGTAGGGTGGACCTGGAGGTCAGAGAGGCAGTGTAGCAGGATTTTGTTCTTTATAGTGTTAAAAGCTGATGAGAAATCCATGAATAAAATCCTTGTGTGGTTGTTGGGAGTCCAGTTGCTTGGTGACTGTGTCTAAAAGCAGGAGACTTGCATCATCAGTGCCTCGTTTTGTTTTATAGGCAAACTGGAATGGATCCAATTTGTCCGACAGCTCCCCCAACAGTTGGTTTCGCACTGCTCTTTCCATGCATTTACCCAGGATTGATGTCAGGGCCACTGGCCTGTAGTCCTTCAAATTCTTAGGCCGTGTCTTTTTCGGTATTGGAATGATGCTTAATTCCTTCCACTGTTTGGGTGCTATGCCAGGAGTCACAGAGGTGCTGGAACAGCCTGGTAAACACTGCACCTAGCTGGGAAGAGCAGTCACTGAGTACCCTGCCTCTGAGCTCGTCAGGGCCAGCAGCTTTGTTAGGGTTTACTCTACGCAGGACGGAGGTCACCAGCTGTTCGTCGATGGTGAGGGCTAGGAGGGGGGAGCTGGGGATTACAGGAGTCCAGGTGATTGGTGTACTGCTGTTGTTGAGACGAGTGAAGAAGCTGTCAAGCTGTTCTGCAAGAGAGGCGGGGTCTGGGCAGTCGACCGCTGCAGGTTTGGGTGCTCTGCCCATCGTGACATTTTTTTGTTTATTTTATTTTTATTTAACCCTCATTTAACCATGGAAGTCCCGTTGAGATTGAAGTCTCTTTTTCAAGGGAGCCCTGGGGGGTTGAGGTGAGGAGGGAGAGGACAGTTTGCACAGCCAAGTAGATCAGGGGATGATTAGGTGGTCAAAAGAGCCAGGTTGGGAATTTAGCCATGACACCGGGTAACCCCATCCTCTCATCAATAATTGTCATAGGATCTTTAGTGACCACAGTGAGTCAGAACCTTGGTTTAATGTCTCATCTGAAAGACGAATGACAATGTCCCAATCACTGAACTGGGGTACTGGGGATTATTCCACCAGAGGGAAGATCGCAACCTACTGGGCCCCCCAACACCTCTTCCAGCAGGAACTTGGTTTTCCCAGGTGGTCTCCCATCCAAGTGCTAACCAAGCCCACACCTGCTTAGCTTCAGCTATGCAGCTGGAGCAGATCAAATTATGATATGGCTGCTGGCATTAAGCCCTACCATGCCTCTCTCGCATTTCCTGATGTTAATTTCTTCTCCACCTTGTCCTTATACTTAATTTTAGCCAACCTGGCCTTCTTCCTAAAATCTTTCTGCAGCTCCCTCACCCTGATTTTATCATCTCGTAGAAAAGCCTCTTTCTTTTGCACTAGACAGGCTTTCATGTCCTAGGTGACCCATTTTATATTACTAGGACGAATGACTGCATGTTTAATGGGAGTGACATTTTCTTCACAGAAGATGATGCATGAGGTGAGTATATCAGAAAGCATATTAAGATCATCCCCACAGTCATTAAAAAATAAACCCCAATCTGTCAACTCAAAACAGCCTTTTAGTGTCTCAGTCGCATCTCTGTTCCAGATCCTGATGGTTTTTGTGGTAGTCCCCTCTGTCTTGAATCATGACCTGTATTTTGGCAGCAGCAGGATGACGTTATGGTCTGAGAGACCTAGAGGCAGGCGTGGTTTTGACGTGTATGCCCCAGGGATATCACCAAAACACAAGTCCAGTATGTTCCGTCTTCTTTTTGGAGCAGTGACATACTGTTCCAGACTGGGAAGATGCGCGGCAATTTTACACCTGTTAAAATCACCCAGTAAGAACACTGGCTGCTCACCAGTTTGAGTGACAGCTCTGCTGAAGCTTTCTGCTATGCGCTCGGCAGCTAAATTAAAATCAGAACCTGGGACATACACAAAAATTACAGTGATCTGTGCGAATGCTCTTGGTAAATAATGAGGTCTAAAAGATACAGTCATCAGTTTGTAATGTTTACGGCACTCGGTCTCCCTTACCGTGTAGTTGGTGGCTCACCTCCTGTTTACAACATCTCTGTCTTAGCGAATGATGTTGAATCCATCCAGCTGAGAGTCCACATCTCCAGAGAGCCACGACTCCATAAAGCAAAAGAGACTGGTCCTTTGATAATCCGAATCGGACTTGGTCAGCGTACAGAGTTCTTCTGTCTTGTTCCGTAGCGATCGGACATATGGCAGCGTGATGGCAGATAGAGGTAGTCGACTGCCTCCCCTCCTCAGCCTGTTGTGCATTCCTTGCTATGATTCTGCCTCATGTGTGTTGTCTTTGTGCTTATTTGTGCTTGTGCTTTACTTTCATTTTATTTTTCAGCTTCATTCCTGCTGTCTAATGTTCGATTCGATCTTTGCCCAACTCCAGTGATGTCGCGTGACAGCCTTCAGCATGCCTGCGTCTCGTTGCTTAATCACGTTTCCTCATTCGGAATCGGCTGCAGTATTTTATTCATTACTTCCACCTGTGTTTAATTCTGGGTCTCGCTAAACTCTGAGTGAATGCGTTCTCTGATAGGGTCATTACTAACCCAGACTAACCAGCATTTGAGGGTGATTGTAAATATTTTGTCACGTAGTATTAATCTTTAACTCATTAGCGAGTTTCTAGCTTTAGTACACCCTGCCTAAGCTTTCCCTGATTAACTGCATTTAAAGCTGTGCTTTCCTTTGCTGTTCTCGTGGTGCTTTTTACTGTCACATTTAGATGACCTCAATCTCAACTGTCTAGTTTGATTGATTGTCTCAGCGTCTTGTCTGGAGTCATTATTGTTTACACGGTTCTCGTGTAATTGTTTTATTAATCCCACGTGTTTTCTGTTTCCTTTCGAGATTGCATTCCGAGTCCCCGCCTCCTCTCGTGGCTATATCTGTGGCAAAGTGACAGGGGACATCAGACTGAACTTTGTATTGGCTTTACTCTGCATTATGAAATCTCTGCTCCTGTGCCTTCCAACTATTTCCTTTTTATGATTCCCGAGTCTTGTGTTTTGCTGCGCCCACGTCTTGTCTGCCTTTGTCTAAGTCTCCCAGTGTGTCCATCAGTCTAGTTCGGTCCAGTTTTTGTTTTTCTAGTTTATCCACTCTTGGAGAGAGTACATCTGTTTCCCCCTGCCTTGGGCAGTGTACCTTAGTTTTCCCATTTGTTCAGTGCATGTGCACGGTGTTTGGTTTCTGGCCTGTTTGCCAACTTTTTCCAAGTGTTTTGTGTTAATAAACATTTGGATCCTGCATCCGGTGTCCACCTGACCTCTCCTTACCATCCCTCCTCTGGAACCTCTTTTCCTTCGTGTCCGCTTTCGCTTTTGTCCTCGAAGTAACTCTAGGGATATGTTGTTAGCACGAAGAAATACTTGCATTGGCTCCGATGGGAGACTGTTCAGCTCTAGCAGGAGGTCCCAAGAGTAGGTGAGTCTACCTGGGGTGGTGGTAGATGGCTGCACCAGTCGCAAACAAAGTTCGTTTATAGGCCATAGACCCGTAACTATGAGCCACATGAAGGCCAGGTGAAGCATTATTTCCCTCCACATCACGTCAAATCACACAAGTTAAAAAATGCACAAAAAGCACTCTATAAAATGCCGAGTCAACACACACATGCGAGCCGTGTCAGGAGTCACCTTCCACAGAACAGCGCCCCCAGCGATATGTATATGTCGTCACTATTGCATTATTGTTTATTTATTGGCAGAAAAGTCCCTTTGAGATGCCATTATAGGACTCACGACTGACTACAATGTGCTTTGCTGGGGCGAAGGCAATACCCCTCAGCCCCAACACACTGAATCAAAGGTGAAGGAGATTGAGTCAGAGTGAAAGGTCATTTTAGTATTAAACCTGGACAAGGCAAGTCCACAAATGCAAAATCAAGTTCCTAACTTAAGTGGTTTGAGAGAAATAGCCTGGACACAGAGTTAAAGGTCAGTGAGGCAAGGTCAAAGGTCATTCGGGTACAAAATTTCAACAAGGCACATCTACCCACTAAACAAGAACACATATGCAAAATCAAGTTCCTAACCCAAGAGCTTACAGAGAAACAGTCCCGACGACTATACGCCTCAGCCCTTTAGTCTGAGGAGTAAAAATTAAAATTATTATTCGGTAAAAATCAGCGGTGGAAACTCCAGGGGTCAAAAAAAGTCTGGTCATGTTTTTCCTTCAGTTGACTTGATTTCAACCCGCTGGCTGAAGAATTAAGGTAATTTGCAAATCCCAGTGACTAGAACAAAACACTGGAGAGGACTTTTACTTTCTCAATCTGGATTTTCCTTTCAGGACCGTTAACGGTGTTGAACTTTAAAAATGAACTTTGTTCAAGACCCGTGTCTCTTAGCAGCGCTCAGGTAACGTCTGGCAATACAGAAATACAGTATGGACTGCGGGACACCATAAATAAAAATTTTAAACCGAAGCATTTTGTAATGCTTGCCCTTTTATCCTCAGTTATACTTTTATAGTCATTGAGGTTTTATTGTTTTTAGAGGGGAGAAGGACTATAGCCCATTAGATTGCTATGATCTTGCACTGGGTTGATATCAGATATTTAAAAAGCCGCAAAATAAGGTGCAAACATTAAATGTGTACCGTGTCTTGCGTTGATGTTCATGCATGTTAAAAATACCAAAACCACATGCAGCAATAGGGTATAATAATAGGAACAAACTATCCATCCTTTCTTTTCCCAGGGATTCATTCAGGCAAGAAATAAATGAGCTACAGTGGTATTTCATTTCAGCTTCATAAGTTTGGATAAACTAGCTGATGTTGTTTCATTTTGCAAAAGCACGATAATGGCAATTACAGTAATTTGCGGATGCCCTAGCTTGCCAACTAATTCATATTCGTAATGCTTAATGTAGACGTTAGCGGCGTAGAAAAAATGCCTGAAGAAGCCAAGCAAAGTTAAATATAAACGCATCATGCAGATCTAAGACAGATGCTTGCATATTCCAACATTTACCGCGAGCAGAACGCTCAAAATACTTCCGCGATCGTGCCCACGTCGGAGACAGGAAGTATGACCAATTTCTTATAATGGGGTCTATTGGGGATGAATAGTCTTCCTTCTGCTAGTGCAGTGGTCTTCACCGTCGTTCCTGGGGACCTAGAGTGTATGCTGGTTTTTGTTCCAACCACAATTGTTATCGCAGGATTTTAACAAGCTGTTAATGTCTTAATTTGTTGTTTTTCATGTTTAGCCTTGCTACTTTCCGTCTTTGGCCAAATGTTACATAGAAACATCCATACCTGCTATGATGAATAAAATACCCTTGAAGGTAGTGTTTTTATTTCTATACTGCAAGACATTTCAAGCATAATAACATTTCAAACAGATCAAATTAGACACTGAGGAAATCAGTAAACCCCAAATTAGGCTGCTGGACACAACTGTTTCAAGTTATTTAAAAAAAACTTCAGGTGAACTTAATTAGACCAACATAACAAAAAACTGGTTTGACTCTACCATTTGCATGTTGAATAAATTTGTCATGACGTGCCAGTTAGTTTTCACCAATTAGGAAGCCACTACATCTTTAATTTGATAGGGTACATTGTTTTCTCTCATTTTATGCTGTTATTTCCAAAGCATCACAATGTGGGTATGGTACTTTTTTAATTCTTGATGGCAAACATAGCTATTTCTGTTGTCTTGTAGGTAAAGAGGGCAAATAACTACGCTAAACATTAAATACACTTAATTAAGACAAATTTACAGCTTGTTAAAATCCGCCGATTGCAACTGTGGTTGGAACAAAAGCCAGCATACAGAGTGGGTCCCCAGGAGCAACGTTGAAGACCACTACTCCAGTGTCTTTGTTGAGAATCGAGAAACTGTTTTTTTTTTTCAATCCCATGATTCAAAGCTGAATGTCAACATCGTGTACAGTGTTCATTTACTCCATCAGCTGCTTGATGGAGTTGGCCAGTGCATTTTATCATGAAACTGTGATATTTTTCCCACAGCGCAGCTCATGACTTATTTTTGATATTAACCCTAGGATAATATCACTTTGCAGAAATTTCATTGGCTGAGAGCATGGGAAGAATAAATTCGCTTCACCTGGTCAAACCGAACACCAAGTGTAACATTGGTTAAATGGGCGCTATAGTGAGCTAGCAGAGCTGTAATACTAATAAACAGCAATTTCTTCATATGTTTAAATAAGCAACAAAGACAAGCCCTCCTAAAGAACATGATTTACACTTTTCAACCTTTGGAATAAGACAACAAAGCAATCATTCGGCATCTGGGCGATAATAATAAACTCTGGTGACAGCACTTGGGTTTGTTTATCCCCATACATCCCAGCATGCCGTGCGCTCCCCGAGATTTTGTCTATTTAGGCACACGTGAAGACCGACGTTGGGTCAATCTTAGGTGAAGTTTCAGGCATGCGCAGTTCGTTCGTTGATAGTGCTTCACTTACCATCAAAATAGAATTTTCTGAGCTGCCTGATAGCTCCCTTGGTTAAGACACTGTGTTGCAGAGCAGAAGTCACTATTATGTCGCAGGTTTGATACCTGGTTGAACTAAGGTACCAACCGGCAGTGGTAGGCAGTATTTGCAGAGTAGTGTCCGTTTGGCCGTTGCGTTACGGGATTTCAGAATGGTCAGAGCCTGCCAAGTTTGAAAGTAGTAGTTGCATTGTTTATGGCTCAGGCGCCTCCTGCTGGCCAGATGGGCGCTTGTCAGGAAGATTCTAAATCTGTTCATATTCGGATATCCTCCGCCCTCGCTCTGAACTTGCGAAGAGTCAACTAATGAATGTGTAAGAAGCAGTGGCTGACAGGCACGTGCTTCATTCTCCTGAATTGGCAGCAAGGGGTCGCAAACGAGCAAGTTTTGTACAAAGTTCACCAGTTGGGCATTCCAGATTCGGGTGGGATTGGAGAAGCCAAATTTTTTAAAAAAAGAGAGAAAATTTTCCCAGTGCGTGAATAGGAGCAAAAAAAAATATTTTTTTTTTGATCGCGAGTCAAAATTTAATGAAATTCTATTTCGTGTGAACGCTGCTATTTTGGATGTCTCCCTGATTACCCATCTCACCTGATTCAGCTAATCAGCTTATTAATAGATTACCTGTTGAGCTGAACTGTGCGTTTCAGACCAGGGAGGCATCTAAAATGAGGAGGGCAGGGGCACTGCAGTGCAGTGTTGGAAAAGACTGGAGTAGAGCAGTGGTTCTCAAACTCAGTCCTGGTGCCTCAGTGTGTATGGCGGTTTTTGATCCATCCAGAAATACAATCAGGATTTTAACGAGCTGTTGATTTATCTTAATTAGGTGCATTTATTTTCAAATCAGTTATTTATCAGCTGTCCCTTACGTGCCTCTATGCAGCTCTGTCTCCCAAACAGTTTAACCCTTACCTTCCCACACAGGCATAGAGGGGCACCATGCACAGGGAGAACACGGTGAAGCACAGGGCCATGGTCTTCCTCCTCCCGAGCCGGTCAATCGCCCACAGAGTTACCAGCAATCCTGAGGAGGCATCCACCCAAAACCTTTTCAGTTCAGCCACAATAATGCCAACCACAGTTCCTCATTTCAGCCCCAACAACTGCAACTACAGTTTCTCATTTCAGCCACAAGAACTGCAACCGCAGTTCCCTATGTCAGTCACAATTATCGCCAACACCAGTTTCTCATTTCAGCCACGACTACTGCAACCGCAATTTCTCATTTCAACCGCAATAACTGCAACTACAGTTTCTCATTCGGTCACAATAACTGACACTGCTGCCACCCAGCAAGACGATCGTTGGTTCAAATCCGGCCTGGTGCCTTTCTGTGTGGAGTTTGCATGTTCTCCCTGTGCTCGTGTGGGTTACCTCTGGGTGCTCTGGTTTCCCCCACCCACAAAAACATCCATCATAGGAACAATCCAACCAGTACCCCCGAGCATGGGACTGGCTCTAGAACTGGAGTTGGTCCCCGGGCGCTGCTCTGTGGCTGCCCACTGCTCCTAACTACAGGATGGGTTAAATGCAGAGGACAAATTACCCTGCGGGATTCAATGAAGTATATCTATCCATCTGTCGATCTGTAGGATAGGTTTCCCAATTCAGCAACAATAAGAGCAATGCTGATTCCTTAATCCAGCCACCCTAACTGCAAAATTTTGTTTAGTCCTACCACAATAACTTCAGCTCTTTTTCAATTTAGCCATTTTAACTTCAACTCAACTCAGCCAAGTTATCTTCAGCTGGAACTGCTTTATTAAGCCTTTTTAACTGCAATATCAGCCTAAAATTTGCCACAAAAGATACTGCAATATCAACCTCAATTTTGCCACAAAAGCCCAATATACATTCCTTTCTTTTGCCATATTAGACAAAAATATGGCTAATGTGCTACAGTACTTCAACTCATTTCAAGATTTGGCAGTGGAGTCAGCCATTTTCACTTGATAAAAAAATACACTAATTTCTTAAAGACTTTTCAGCATTGATGATTGCAGAGAATCAGCAGGCTTGGACAGTGTTATGGTTCAAGTGGATTGGAAATGCAATCGGTCAGCAGCTGTGGTCACCTGGGAATTCAGACAGGGTCGTCCAGAGCAAGTCCTTGTAATCATCAGATGTCAGATACTTGCACTCCAGGCTACATTTCAGTTCCATCATCTTCCCCTTGGTCACTAGAGGGCGACATAACCAGGTTTATCAGGCAGATTGTCTCACTCAGGCCTCAGATTCAGCTGAGGTACTGTACTTCCCCAGTTCTTACTTGAGATTCACTGAGCAATAAAAATCATTATTTTATTTCACAGATACAATGTAAAAAGTAACCAAGAGGACAGAAACTGCAACATCTTGTCTTCATAATTTAGTTGAGATTTTCATCATTTTTTATTTGGAGGGAAAGCCATTATAATGAGCATAAAAGGGACAAATCTTGCCAGAACTCTGGTTTACATCTGAAAGAGGGACACTTCACTTCAAAAAGAAAATATTATCAAAGATGTATTTATAAAACCGTTTTAACACTCGGTTTTCAGGAATGTTAGTCAAAATTCTAAGTTGCTGCCTCAGAACTCCAATCATTTCCAGCTCTTGTGATGATTGTGGCATCAGCAGAAGAATGTTAAGTTAAGAACATTTTACACACTGATTCACACTTGAACCCCTTATACACTATATTTTCACTTGGCTAAGTTTCCTTTTAAGCAAGTTCAAAGTCGGAAAAGCTTTTTTTTTTATATTATAGGACAACATCGCATATATATTCTCTATCTGTCGGTTGCAGCGCTTCACTGAAGCAACATCACATTTCCGTAGAGAGAAATATTCAAACACAGGGTGCCTAGTTTTTTTTAGCTACAGCATTACGTCAAACAGACAATACCTAGATCTTGTACATCACCTTATACACGTCTCCCAGTAATACAGCAGGATGTTTTTGGGATCTTTGAAAACATTTGGATCTCCACCACAATTTAAAATAGGCCTGAAGTTCCACAGAATTCAATACTGCAGCTGCATTTGCCAGACCCACATATGGGCCCGTAGGTTTTATGGGGTTAATGAATGATTGCAGAGGTATCTCACACACAGCACACTGAGGGAGGATGGGACGGATATTTGGAGGGAGCGGATAACGCAGTGTGCCGAACACAGAGAGCTGTGAGGGTAAGAATGAAGCATCAGCTCACCTCCACATGCGCCCCCTTCCTGGAAGAGCTCAGTGGTCAGCAACACCAGGCCGTAGTATGAGAAGGCATTGGAGAACCTGCCACAGAAACACACAGCGTCACATTCCCTTTACTGCACACAGCTTTCAGTAGGTTATAGTACATGGTAAATCCATTCATCCATTTCCCAACTCGTAACCTGTCTGTTCCGGGTGAGGGCCAGGATATGAGGGGCGGATTGGATTGTCAAAATAAAGTGAGGTCCAATATAAGGGGTGTGATTCGAATATTGTTCATGCTACACTTAACTATGAGTGTATTTACAGTGAGCTCCATAATTAAATGGACGGTGACACGCTTGTTTTATTTTGGGAATGTACTCTACAAGCACTTTGAGTTTGAAAGGATAAAATAATAATAGGTTCAAGTGTAGACTGTCAGCTTTAATTCGAGCATCTTTTCATCTATATCAGATTAACGGTTTTGTACAAAAGCCCCCCCCCCCCATTTCTGGGCGCATCCAAAAATATTGGACCATAGAAATTAATGTTGAATAATGTTGAATTGATTGTTTGTTAAATTTGGTTGCAAATCCTTTGCATCCCATGACTGCTTTAAGCCTGAGACACAAAGACACCAAAGGCCATATGTAGTTACTGCTTGTTTAAGGGACTTTTCACCCTCAGTCTACTCTTCAGCGTACTGCATAAAAACACATGTTCATTTGGATTCAGATCCAGTGACCGACTTTGCTCACTGATCCAAATAAAATAAAAATGTGTTTGGCCAGCCATTGAATTATGATGCTCTTTGCAAATCTGTATGCTGTTAACCAAGCAAGAATTAATGCCCTTTATATTTTTGCCACGGTCCAAATACATATGCATCTCATGCCATTCCTCAGCCATTCAAAGTGTGAACAGAAATAGGTCAGGGTGACAAAAAGAACCACATAATGTTTTCAATCCTTATTTCTGAATTACAGTCTTTATGCCTTTAACTGACATTTTTTAAAATAGCGTTAATATGTTGTTTATCATTCCTCTCTCACCAGATAAACCAGAGCAGAACCGTGGTCCAGCGGAAGTTTGGAGAAAAAAGGTCTTGGATTTTCCCACGGTCCTCCTGTAAATTGACAATAGCAGTCTTTGTAACATGCATCCACTGGGCTAACAATGCTACGCTTTGTGCATTCACCACAGCAACACTAAGGTCATATGCTTTATTGTACATTCTTTAGGGACATGCATTTTTATACAGTATGGATGTTTTCATGAGTAAGCACTTGGAATTAAATACTGTAACTTCTGAAAGACGTTAATGTCCTTTAGCGTCATGACACGAAGGGTTTTTATCAACTAATGAAAATAACATTTTTAATGAAATATATATTTTATTGGAGCAATATTGTGCATGCATTTATCAATGAGAGGATTCTTACCAGCGCCCACCACCAATACGACCATAAATCGTTCAGGTATGGATGCATACGAGTGGTGTAAAACATGACTGACTAATGAATCATCTTTTTTCTTTCACTCGAATTGCTAGAATAGAACATAAAATCCACACAACAGATGCTCAGAGATCTTCTCTTCTTTCAATCCAGTGAATACAGGGGATGGTTTGAAATGCCCCTTAAATACCAACTTTGGGATGCTAAGAAAATAGCATATTTGTTGTGAATGATCTAAGTATGGAATGATTCAATTATGATGAGGGTTTTAGACCTGTAGTTACAGTATGTGGTAATTGGCAACTATCCACTCACGTCAGTCTCTGTCTGAGAGCTAAGACTTCTCTGGCTGTAGTACTTTTTTCTTTAGTATATTTTGGTGTCTGTCACACATCAAAATTTTTGACACAATCCTCTGGGCCTGAAAACAACACAATGTTTTTATAACCAATGCATCCGAACTTTGTGCACAGACTATTTGGTCCCTTTGAAACTCTGTTTGTACCCTGTATCTTGCCTTTGGAGACTTAGCAAGGCAAGTGCACCTGGTAAGATCTCTTTTAAGCAGATAAATGCCAACAGTTTGCATTCAAATAAACAGGAATGAATCTGGCCAAGGGCCATTCTGTGTAGAGTATCCATATTCTCTCTAAGTTCATCTAGGTTTCCTCTGGGATCTCATAAGGATGAGTGTGTGATCTCTACATTGCAAGGAATATGACCACTGCCAAGATATGACCATAGCGTTCAAAGTGCCATTTAAGCATAAACAATCTGATATTCTCCCTGTATATCCAGGATATATATATCTGGTACGTCCACTCCCTGTATATACAGGAGACGGTCTGGTCCACAGGAGACAGACTCTATCTGTATATACAGGAGAAAGTCTGGTCCACAGGAGACAGACTCTGTCTGTATATACAGGAGACAGACTCTGTCTGTATATACAGGAGACAGTCTGGTCCACAGGAGACCGACTCTCACCTGTTTGGCAGCGATTAGCTTTCCTAAGGGCATAGGAACCCCATTGTCCAGGGCGATGCGCTTTAGCGTGGCCAGAGCCTTTGCCTGGTTCCCAGTTAGCACGTCGTAGCGAGCGCTCTCCGGAAGCCACTGTAATAAACGCCACAAGCACTCACATTAACACACACACACACACACACGCACTAACCAAAAAAATGTACTGTACATGCATTTACTGACACATGCAATATTTCACACAGGCAGACAGATACAGACTCGTGCACACACACAACACATCAGTGAGAAAACCGCAATACGCATTCATGGCCAGGCACAAGCAACATTTCACACAACCACTCGAAAATGTAAAACAGGCGCAGTCTCCCATTTCACAGGGGCAGGCACACAGACATAGATGCATAAAATATCCTCAGGAACAGTCACTTTTTTCGGTCAAAATCCATATCGCAGTCGCAGACAAAGAAACAGGCTATGAAGGCTTTCATTTGCTTTGATACAATTGATCAGAAAGTACACTGGTAAACAAGAAAGGGAGCAGCAGATGTGATGCAATGGACAGCCATCTGAGAATTCTGGCGGACTTTCTGCTACTGACTACACATGTCATGGTATTCAGGTCCCACACATTCCAGTGAATAATCAGAACTATCTCTGATAGCAGGGCCTATGTGTAGCCAATACATTGCGTACATTAGGGGTTGGCACGGTAACTGGTGATACTCACGTAACACAGGATGGCAAAGATGAAGAGAGGAATGGTGGACAGAGCCAGCAACCAGCGCCAACCCAAAGTGGGCATGACCAGGATGGCCAGCAGAACCTCGAACACGGTGCCCACTGCCCAGAATATCTGCCCAACAGAGGAGACAAGCCCAGTTATGCATTGAATGAACTGAAGGGGGAATGTTATCATGAGCACTGTGTGACTCCGGGCACCGTTCCATCATCTCTGCGCCCAAAAAAGCGAGCCTGAAAAACTAAATTATCTCAATCAATGGGACAATGAGCTTCCTTTAAACCCACATCTATTTTTCCTGATTTGGTGAGGAGAACACCTTCGGTTAGTGGTTCTCAGCATTGGTCCCGGTGCCCACCTGTGAATGCTGGTTTGTGTTCCAGCCCCACCCGTGAAATTTTTACCAGCTGTAAATTTTGTCTCAATTCCGTGCAATACATATTTATGGCTGCTCTTAATCCACAATTCGGCAGAGATATCCTCTCATGCCATAAAGAATAAGAATTCTATATCCACATTCTGCTAAAAATGCATAAAGATCACATAAACAGAGAGGGATAATGTTATCAGTCAAATTAGAAAGTCCGAAAGTTTCTCATTTGAGAAACTATGGACACGTGGTAATAAAAACTTCCCCTTTATTAGGCAAGAAAATGATAGAGACCAACAAGTTTTGTTTCATATGGGGTTTCTGTCATGGCAATGATATTAATGTCCAGGAAAATATTTTGAAAGAACTAAGTATGTTGAGACTTAAGTATCTTGAAAAACTTTAAACTCTTTATAAGCAAGCTAGTTTCAGTAAACATTTGGCTTAAGAGGGTAAATAAATAAAGCTCTAGCTGAAGTTCAGTGAGGAAGCCAGTTTATTTTCATTCACTTGGCTCTCACTCTTCTAATTCATGCTCTCAATTCCAGCTGTGATCATGTGGGGCTGTGCATTGAGTCATCAGCTGATCACATCCATCCAATACCTCTGCGACAAACCTACATTATTGGCCTATCCTCTTGATGCCGTTGTGATGGTTCTGGATGTTTGTGTGTGTGTTTTGGACTTTTCTTTGTGGCGCTCTTCCCGGAATGATATTGTTTCCTGGGCTATCGGATTCTTTGCCCAGCTGGTTGATTGAGCTGGGGCGGCGCTTCCCCAGAATCTATATGAGCAGGAAGTCCGGCACACCCCCTTGGCTAGAGTGTCTGTTTTTAGCTTTGCACAGTAGCCGAAGATGTCTCCAGTCAGGTTTTGTTTGACTTTTTATCTTCTTATAATTGGGGTTTCATCTCTCTTTTTCTATCTCGCTTTGCTTCCACTGTTAGGACTATTATACGTCCTTTGGAAGCGCAAGTGCTTTCGTTTGGTCTGTATTAGTCTCTTTGTTTGTACTGTGTCCGTGCTACTGTCTCTCCGGTCCTTGCACCTGGCCACTGTATTCCACCGGCCACTACAGCCGTCTTTTCAAATGTCTCTCTCTGCTTCTAACACATGCAGGCTGCCATCACGCGCACCCTCCACCTCCCCATCACTGCCCAGCTTCTGCAGGCTCACCATCATCAGCCACCACCACCAACACCAGGACACTATAGGGGGATTTATCCAGCTGCGCCTCAGGCCAGAGGCTCCGCAATTGCGAAATCTCCCTGTCAAGACCAGTTGCGAAAGACTTTAAGGCTATCATCTCAGCCATTAATTTGTTCATTCCGTAACCTGTAATAAATGATCACAATTATGCTGCCCATTGGTCTGTCCTGAAAGAAATGCCTTAAATATGAAATACACCTTAATAAGGCAAACCAACAGCTTTTCAACATCCTATAATTACAGGTGTAGTTGGAATGAAAACCAGCATACATGGGAAGCCCAAGGATTGACGTTGAGAACCATTTTCAGAGAGAGGCGATATGACTTGCACACTAAATTATCAAGATAGTATAGCAAAAATATTTTTCCATACTTTTCTGAGCTTGTTACCCAGCTGAGATACTACCAGAGCTTGCGGCCACTTTTTTTTGTACACGACTCTGGATAACCCCATGAATTAAATGACAGCAGTGCAATGCAATGTAATCTAATTGAACAATGCTGTCTGCCTGCCCCCCTGCAAAGATCCTGGAGGCAGTTTGGAAGCACATTGCTGTGACATCAGGGTCCACTGGTGTGAAAGAAACTCCGTTCCTACACAAACCCATAAACGTCTATCTAACCTATTTTCTCTCAAATCTTGAGGACACATAATTTCAGATACTATCTTGTCCACCATCAACAATAAGGCTCATCTCTGCTAGACCACTCCCAGTCCTATAGCACTTTCATCCGGCTCTTGTATCACACATCTTGATCTTTCTATCACCTTTACGTTGCATTTGTATCCTGATCTCAGCGATGTAATTTACTTATCTCATCTCTGGTAATAACAACTCACTGTTGGCTTGAATCTTAGTGGTACCTTTACTGAGTAAGCCATAGCATAACTGTGTGAACCAGACCTGATTCTCATGGCTGCGGATACCTGTTACTTTACAATGGAATTGAGAAATGCTTCACCACCAGTGTTTCTTTTAGTTCCAGTGACCTTCAGTACACACTTATTGTACTTCACTCAGGATATAAGTGTATGCCAAAATAAAATTTGACAGAGAGTAATGAAATATTGATTTTTTTATCCGCTTATTTAAATTTATGACCATGAGGGCACAGAGAGGCTGAACAGTGTTTGCATTGAAGAGATGCTATACCTCAATCAGCAGGATGCATGTGGCTCTGGACCTCATGGGGAGAAATTCAGCATACAGGGTCACCCTGGCAAGAAGGATAAAATCCCACAATGCATCTGTAAGTGACTACTTTCCCAATGTATGTCACTCAGCAGGCCTAAAACTTGTAGTCAGTTTCTTTCTGAGGCAAAATGTTCCCACATAACATTGGACCAATCAGAGTAGTGGTTAAACTGGGCAGCAGGACAGTTTCTGGCCATTGAGAATCAAGGCATGATGGTTATACAGCAAACATTTTGTCCAATCAGTGGAATAATAAGATTTAACACCAGTTTTTGTCAAATCTCAGTGGCTAAATAGTGCTGCAGAACAATTTGTGTCCAATCAGAAGGGGAAAATTGTAAAACAGGACAGTTTGAGTCAAACCAGAGAAAATTCAAAATAGTTCGGCAGGACAATTTATGCCCAGTCACAGAGGAAGAAAAATTGTACCACCAGACAGTTTATGTCCCATCAGAGAAGATGATACAACAGGCCCAATTTCATCAAATCAGAGGCAAGACACAACGATACAACAGACCACCTTCAGTCTAATCAGCCCAAAGGTAAAATGCTATGACAGCACATTTTGTGTCCAATCAGAGAAGCAGCAAAATGGTGGAAGGGTACAGCCAGTACTGAGACAGAGCAGAAATAAAACTAAAATAAAGTTTGAATCCAAACAGAATAAAGCAAAATCATTTTAGAGGGCACCAAAAGTAATATTAAAGCAGTAATCTCCAGAGGAACTCTTGTACCACTTAAACCAATTTACCCACCCTTCAACCCAGCAATGTTCAGTCACCGCAGAGTTGGACAAACAGACATAGCTAGCGAATAACAAGGTCAATGCTTCCACCAGCTTCAGGATCAGCTGAGCATAGAAAATGCCAGACAGAACTTTGTTTTCAACATCATCACCACCCCAAACAGGAAGTAATCAAAATGGTGGTGAAACAAGGGTTATGCACATATAATTGAAGTTATAGCACCATGTGATGGCATTGGGTTTAGCAGCATTTTTACACGTTGTATGTTGGCTTATAAGCACGTGGGGTGAAGACACAAGACATTACAGCTTCATGAGACCCATGTTCCATTTTGAGGCCTGTGTTGGAGTCGGAGATATGTGAGACATGCTTGGTTACAAGAAATTTCCTATTTTATCGATGTGCTGGGTTATGAAATTTGTGTTGGGTTTCGGGGCCATCTTACGACTGCGGGGCCCCTCCGATGCCGAAACCCACGAGTGCCCGGAGGAAGAGGATCCACGAGTACACCGGGGCACAGGCGCTCAAAAGGCTGTAGAACAGGGTCCACAGTACGCTCACTTTCAGGCCCTGTCAATTACACGGGTAAAAATGTCAACATCTATGCGATACGGGCCTCTATTCACATAAAGAACAATTTTCCAGTGAAGTTACACAGCAGTGTGTTGCTTAAATATGTTCCAGTCTATGTGTGTTTAGATAATAATTTCAGTTGTTTGTAACTGTAGGGATAAGGCAAAGAGTATTCCAAGGTCTGTAGATAATTAACAAAAAAAAAATATATAATATCATTAATATAACTCTCTGTAATTCTGATAACTATATATTAATTCTCTGTTCTACAAAGGACTCAATACACCATGGTCAAATTTAACACAAGACCCTCAGGACCACGGTCAATCTGTCATCATGCTAACTCAAAGATACAACCATATCAAGAACCACAAAGCCAAATTTCAAATTATCCATGATGGTTGGTTTCACAAATGCCTACATACACAATCACAGCCCATTCATTGTCCATGTGCTGGATGCAAAACTATGATCTCCCGTACTTACTGCAAGCCGAAACACAACCACCATATGGTACCACATGAAAATATACTCTTAATCTTAATTTTGTTCTCACACAAACAAACTAAGCAAGAAATTCCTCTTTGTGCGCCTCAAGTGGAAGGGTCAAAATGTCAGAGGGAATCCAAAATGCACCATGATAGCACACAGGTGTGCCCAAATCTTATCTGAATTTCCCCCATGCGGGGGCAACGTTTTGTTGTAGAAGCCAGCTCTACAACGTCTGATTCAACTAATAAGCCACTCATGGTCTAACATCAAGACCTTGTAAGACAGAATCAGGTGTCTTTGGGCTGTAGAAGATCCACGGCCTTCCAGGTGGGCAAACTCACCGTTTTCCGGCCGTACTTGTCCGATATGTTCCCCCAGATCGAGGAACTGATCATCATGCCGATGAAGACTGCCTACAGGAGACAAGGCCACAAAAATGAGAAGCTGCAGCTGCAAACAGACCAGACAGGGAGGTTTACGAAAAGAGAGAATCATTTACTCTCAGCTCTCCTTTTATTAAGGTCCCTTGGGAAAAGAAAAAGCTGATATTGGCCCTTAAGTGTACTGTGGAGTTTAAGCAGGACAAATTTAGTGCCATTTGGATCGATGTTTTTCAGTCCACCTAGGAATTCAGTGTTTATTTTTCTGGTCAACCCTACGGTGTTCTGTTAGTATTTGTTCGAGAACAAATTCTAGCACCTCAATTCCGAGGGAAATGCATGCGTCGGTGCATGAATGATTTAAAAATAAAAAAGCACAACATTGCTAACTTCACAAAACAAAAAAAGCATCAGTTTTACTGTGAACTGGTGTTTCAGTTCAAAATAAAGTTGGTGTGTTTTTATAAAGTAAGTAGGGTTGCAATATTTTCTTTTTTCATTTGAACTTTAACTTATTTTGGATTGCAGTACCTGCAAAGAAATAGACAAAGTGTGCGGATACTCCCTCTTTCTATCAGTGTATGCATGATTGTAATAAATTTTAGAGGTTTGGGTTAGAGTTAACAAAATGGATTGGTAGGGTTAGGGTTTAGGTTGCGGTTAGCGCAGCAGCGAGTTAACATGAGGGATTGGGTAAGGTTAAGGTTTAGATTGGGATTAGTGTACGCATGAGTTAGCATAACGGATTAGGTAAGGCTGAGATTTAGGTTGGGGTTAGCGTAGGAGTGAGTTAGAGTAAGGGATTGGGTAAGGTTAAGGTTTAGGTTGGGATTAGTGTATGCATGAGTTATCATAAGGGGTAAGGTAAGGTTAATACTTCGGTCGGTATTAGCATAGGAGTGAGTTATCTTTAGGGATTGGGTAAGGTTCGGGTTAGGTCGGGATTAGCGTAGGTGCAAGTTAGCATTGACGATTGGGTAGGGTTGGTTCGGTTGGGGTTAGCAAAAGTTTGAGTTAGCATTAAGGATTGGGTAGCGTTGCTTCAGTTGGGGTTAGCGTAGACGCGAGTCAGCATTAAGGATTGGGTGGGGTTGTTTCGGTTGGGGTGAGCGTAGGTGGGAGTTAGCATTAAGGATTTGGTAGGGTTGGTTCGGTTGGGGTTAGCATAGGTGCGAGTTAGCATTAACGATTGGGTAGGGTTGGTTCGGTTGGGGTTAGCATAGCTGCGAGTCAGCATTAAGGATTGGGTAGGGTTGGTTCAGTTGTGGTTAGCATAGGTGCGAGTTAGCATTCAGGATTGGGTAGGGTTGGTTCAGTTGGGGTTAGCATAGGTGCGAGTTAGCATTTACGATTGAGTAGGGTTGGTTCGGTTGGGGTTAGCATAGGTGCGAGTCAGCATTAAGAAGTGGGGAGGGTTGGTTCAGTTGGGGTTAGGATAGGTGCGAGCCAGCATTAAGGACTGGGTAGGGGTGGGGCAGTTGGGGTTAGCATAGCTGCGAGTCAGCATTAAGGACTGGGTAGGGTTGGTTCAGTTGGGGTTAGCATAGGTGTGAGTCAGCATTCAGGATTGGATAGGGTTGGTTCAGTTGGGGTTAGGATAGGTGCGAGTCAGCATTAAGGACTGGGTAGGGTTGGTTCAGTTGGGGTTAGGATAGGTGCGAGTCAGCATTAAGGACTGGGTAGGGTTGGTTCAGTTGGGGTTAGCATAGCTGCGAGTCAGCATTAAGGACTGGGTAGGGTTGGTTCAGTTGGGGTTAGCATAGGGGCGAGTCAGCATTAAGGATTGGGTAGGGTTGGTTGAGTTGGGGTTAGCATAGGTGCGAGTCAGCATTAAGGATTGGCTAGGGTTGGTTCAGTTGGGCTTAGGTTAGGTGCGAGTCAGCATTAAGGACTGGGTAGGGTTGGTTCAGTTGGGGTTAGCATAGGTGCGAGTCAGCATTAAGGATTGGGTAGGGTTGGTTCAGTTGGGGTTAGGATAGGTGCGAGTCAGCATTAAGGACTGGGTAGGGTTGGTTCAGTTGGGGTTAGCATAGCTGCGAGTCAGCATTAAGGATTGGGTAGGGTTGGTTCAGTTGGGGTTAGCATAGGTGCGAGTCAGCATTCAGGATTGGATAGGGTTGGTTCAGTTGGGGTTAGCGTCGGCGCAGTTTGGTACCGAGGTGAGCAGGGCCACCTCCCAGCTGGGCAGCCTCCATTCACAGTGCAGCTGTGGAGCCAGAATACTGAGAATCATCATCTCCATAGCATCTGCCATCTGGGGTGAGAGAAAGAGAGAGAGAGTGACAGAATGAGAAAGAGAAAGTAAGAGAGAGAGAGAAGTCAGCAAGGAGTCAGTAAAGCGTGCAATAGCTGGTAATAGACTGAAATTGAAGTTCCAGCAAACTCAAAGTGTTCACACAATGTCAATAGAACGTTTCTCCAACAACTAGAGCATTGCCACTGCATTGCAGCAGTTTTGTGAGAATGATGTCTGCTATCCGACCTCATGGGATTGAGTGCCCAAATTTCCATTTCATTAGTATTTCAGCCACGATCAAGGTGGACTGCGAAGAAACAGAACCACTAGCCATTTTTCACTGCTGTAAATCATCCAACAAACAGGTCTGGGAACTGCTGGTCGATGTGATCTGGGCTTTGGAAGAAGACAGTGATCCAGAGCAAATGCTTTCCTCTATGCTGGTCAACCCAGGGGATCCTCACCCAGGACAGTCCAGTGAGAATGGAGAGCTTCCACTGGAATGTCCCGAAGCCAATGGCCTCCACAGCATCCTCCACCATGAAGGTGTCTGGGAAAAAGAGAGGAAACTGTCATTCGGTCCTTTTTTTCCATCACAGTGAAGTCACTGAGGTTTGGCCACTGATTACAAAAGCGTGGAGGGATTTTTATGAGAAATTATCAAAGGGTTAAAGGATAGAAAATAATAACATCCAAGTTCAAAAGGGATTTTTGGGGCTCAAGGTATATTTGTATGGGTGTGACAGAATGAAAATCCCATGAGGGGAAAATTTGATTGCAGATTCATAGACCTCCACCAGTAGCGGCAGCATTCTCACCAAGTTAAAGACCCTTTTGTTAGCTGCTTTGACTAAAGAGCATCTATTGAGAGTCTTAAATCAGGTCTGACCATACTTGCTCCTAGAGACCTCAAAACCTGCATGTTTATATTTCAACCATAATTTGACATAATCATGTCTTGTAATTACTATGCCAATGACATTTATAGCAGCCGAGCTGGGTACTCTTTGCGTAAACGGGAGATGGGACTGTCCACACATTACAGGGATCTCCAGAGGCAAAGCAGGGGAGTTGTGGAATAAACTGTAAATAAACTGTAAATTATGGTAATAAACGGTAAATGGTAAATAAAGTACCATCGGTGGGGTTTGCGAATTCCCTGGGCACCGCAGTGCCATCTCCCAGCTCCACTGATTCCAGATCAGTTCGTACGCTCTCGATTTGGACCCCCTCATGCTCCCTGCACACCCCCTCGTCCTCGGAGCGCGTGCTTTCACCTGTGCGACGGAACTTCACCACCCTAAAGGGTTAACAAGAAAAACATTTGAGGAGTAAAATTGTTCGAGTCAATACCTGAATTGAAAGTGTGGTCGCTCCGCACCAACACCTCCATCTTTTTAAGCCAGGATGCATTGCTAGCTCGACAGGTATTCGGTTTCAAATGGAAGGTGAAACCATTTGCAAGCGTATAGAAACTTGTCCACACCTGGAGCTATGTGCGTGCCGCAGTGACGTGCAGACTTTCGGAGATGTGCACGCCGTACTCCACATAGACTTGACAAAAAAGCTCGTAAACATGTTAAATTTGCTCATAAACAGCCTGGATTTGAGAAAATGGAAAAATCTGCTTTGTCAGTCCTTGCCGGTACCAATGTTCAAAGCCCATGTGCATTTTCAGATTGATTGGCCAACCGACTGTGGAGAAAAAGAGATTCGGACAGAGGGACGAACTGAGTTTTTCTTTGTCGGACTGAGCATTTGATAACACAAACCTGGATTGGCCTTTAAAATGCTGGCTGAGGCGCACCTCCCAAACTAAAAGAAAACTGGATTTTTTCCCCCGTCCCGCAGCCTGCCCTGAATAAATATTAATGAGGGGGAGAAGCAACTGCGGATACAGAACCGATTCGGTTCACAGAGAAAGCCTGTTGCCAGGGTGATGAGGGAACTTCCTGTCTGTGCCACCATTCGGTACCGTAAATGGGATGCAAAATTTGTCAGTTCAAGACAGGAATGGACCAGGAAAACGGCACACCGGATATTACACTTTTATCATACCATACTTACAGTATAATATACCAAAGAGTCATAACATTAAAACCACTCACAGATGAAGCTAATGCTCTTGATTATCTTGTAACAGGGGTGCAAGTCAAGGTCTGCAGACAGACCAAAGTCAGTAAGAATTTAGTCAGTTCCCCTTTTCGATGTGTTGGAGGTGGAAGAAATGATTGACTTTGACCAGGGCAAAATTGTTATTGCCAGACTACTGGCTCAGTGCATCTTTGAAGCAGCAAGGCTTCTGGGGTGCTACCAGCCTGCAGTGCAGCATATGAACAGACAGTGGTCCATGGAGAGACAAATAATGACCCAGTGACAGAGTTGTGTACCAAAGACTCATCAATTCACAGGGGCAACGAAGGCTATCCCATATGGTCCAAACTGAAAAAAGGGCTACTGTTGAATAAGTAGCAGACAATTTTAATTGTACATGAGGAATGTGCCACAACATGCACTGTATCAGGCCCTGCTGTTTAAAGTGCTTTGAAGCTGAAGATCAGATGGATTGCCCATTCTAACCTGGTCCAGTGTAAAAAGAGTCTGCAATGGGCATGTGAGCATCAGGACTGGAGATTGGAGCTATGGACTGAGGTCGCCAGGTCCATCGAGTCCTGCGGGTGGAGGGAGTCTGATGGTCCGGGACATGTTCTGCTGGGAAAGGCTGGGTCCAAGAATAGAAGTGAACTTCAGTTTGACAAAGCAGTTTTGAGCCACAAGAGGCACCTACGCAATATTAGTCAGGTGGTTTTAATGTTGTGGCTGATTGATGTATATCCAATGTATAAAAGGTTGGCAACTTATTGCAGCCCACAAACATTATGCAAAACATTGACTGAATGTTGCATATATGTTTTATCTTCAATGAAATTAACCACACACAAATTAAAAAAAAAAAAAAGCACAAAAACATTTTAATTTGGATGAGAGACTAATTTGTCATTTGAAATCACAGAATTGGACTTGTTGATCAGGCTGATCTTTTTACCGCTCACAGCTGACCCACCCAGGACAGCTCGCCAATCTATTGCAGGGCGCACACACCATTCACTTACTCACTTACACATACAGGCAATTTAGAGTTCCTAAATGGCCAGGCATGCATGGTTTCGGCCTGTGGGAGGAAACCAGAATACCGAGAGGAAACCCACGCAAACACAGAGAGAATATGCCAAACTCCACACTGGCAGGCCCCAGACCATATTCAAACCCACAACCTTTCTGCTCTGGAGAAGCAATTCTACTCACTGTTCCACTGGACCGCCCTCACTGCTGAATTGCTAGCGTAATTATTCTGCGTTGGCAGAAATGCTTAAAAAAGGGATTATTCGAGCCCTGCACCTGAGCTTGTCTGCTCTGTTCAGCTACCGCAGCTCCATCTGTGTGAAGATGAAATGCATAATCAATGCGTCAGAGAGTTTTGGCTGCACTGAGCCAAAAGCCTCACTATCACTACCCAAACAGCCGAGTCACCATCTCCCCACCACTGAGTTCTGACTGAGCTCTCCCTAAAACACCTGCTCTGCATTTAGTGTACAGCTGTCCCAGTGATATTCAGACTTCTGTAACCATTGCTTACCCTGGTCATGACATAAGACCACAAGACCAAATATTCCAAGCACTACGAGAGTGAAATGCAGCCATTTTACTTGCAGGTACTGTATATGTATACGTCAGATGGACCTCACATGCTGTCAGAGGCATTGGTGAATAATTTTGATTTGTGCATTCAGCAAGCACAACCCCAGTAAAAATGCCCAGCAATGGCATACATGCTGCAATATGTATAAAGTGTAAAAAAAATAGATATTTTTTTTTAAATGTTCCTTTAATTTGACAAAGTCAAGTTATCTTGTTGCTTTGACTGAGTTAAGTTCTGTGAATAAACAGAGAGGTGATAAACTTGACTCATTACACTCACTGAACTTAACTCAGTCAAAGCAACAAGATGACTTGACTTGATCAAGCTGAGTGAACAAATCATTTTCACAGGGTATTTAAAAGGTGCTATGAATACATAATTGAGCCTACATACAAATAAATATAAAGTGGAGGGCTACTTTATGGATAATGTTGCCAAAAACTGACAGATATCATTAGGCACAAGTAGAAAAACCTGATAGCACAGGGCCAGAGCACAAAATCATCATCTCCATCTGAATTCATAAAACATTAAATTCTTAATACATTAGTTTATCCCTCTAATTGGACCAGCAGCGCTCAACAACCAAAGGATAAAAGAAGAACAAGTGGGTGAGCTGTGCATCAGAGCCTCAGTGAAAACCTAATGACTATAATCAGAGTGTTTCATTCTGGGACATGCGGTCAGCACCCTTACTGAATGGTGTAATTAACCAAAGGGACAGGCTTAGGTTGTCCTTGTTATGGAGCAGTCGCTGAAATTCACTTATGGTGCTTTTTTGTTCTGAATCTGTGAAGATATGAGACTGAATTTTAAACTACAACCCCAATTTCGAAATAGTTGGAACAAAGTGTAAATTGTGCATAAAATCAAAACGCAATGACTTTCAAATCACACCAGCCAGTATTTTATTCACAATAGAACAGAGATAACATAGCAAATGTTGAAACCGAGAAATCTTACAATTTTATCCTCCACAAAATGAGCTTGTTTCAAATTTGATGGCTGCTACTGGTCTAGAAAAAGTTGGACTGAAAGATCAGGACTGCAGTCAGGCCAGTTCAGCACAAGGACTCTTCTACTACGAAGCCATACTGTTGTAATAGCTGCAGTATGTGGTTTTGCATTGTCTTGCTGATATACACAAGGCCTTCCCTGGAATAGATGTCATCTGGAGGAGAGCATATATTGCTCTAAAACCTAATATACTTTTCAGCATTCATAGTGCTTTTTAAAACATGCAAGGGTTAACTAATGCATCCCCATACCATCAGAGATGCTGGCTTTTGAACTGAACGCTGATAACAGGAGGGGTGGTCTTTCACCTCTTTGGCCCGGAGGACACAACGCCCATGATTTCCAACAAGAATGTCAAATCTGGACTCGTCTGACCACAGGACACTATGCTACAGTCCAATTTAAATGAACCTTGGCCCACAGAACACAGCGGCGCTTCTGGATCATGCTCAACAATGGCTTCCTTTTCGCATGATCGAGATTTAGGTGGCATCTGTGGATGGTACGGGGGACTGTGTTTACAGACAGTGGTTTCATGAAGTAATCCTGGGCCTATTTAGTAATGTCAATGACAGAATCATGCCTGTGAGTGATGCAGTGGCGTCTGAGGGCCCAAAAATCACGGGCATTCAGGAAAGGTCTTCGGCCTTGTCCTGTGCACACAGAGATTTTTCCAGTTTCTCTGAATATTTTGATGATGTTAAGCACAGTCGATGATGAGACCTTCAAAGCCTTTGAAATTTGACGCTGAGGAACATTGTTTTTAAAGTATTCCACAATTTTTTTACGCAAACCTTCACAGGTTGGAGAGCCTCTCGCCATCTTTACTTCTGAGAGACTCAGCCTCTCTAAGACATCCCTTTTATAGCCAATCATGTTACACACCTGATGCCAGTTAACTTAAAGACTTGCTAAATGTTCTTTCAGCTGTTTCTCTTACATATTAATTGCATTTTCAGCCCTTTTTTGTCTGTGTCCCAACTTTTTTGAGAGCTGTTGCAGCCATAAAATTTGAAATAAGCTCATTGTGTGGAAAAAAAATGTAAAATTTCTCAGTTTCAACATTTTAAATGTTATTTAAGTTCGTTTGTAAATAACATATTGGCTTGTGTGATCTGAAAGTGATTGCATTTTGATTTTATTCACAATTTACACTTCGCCCCAACTATTTCAGAATTGGGGTTGTAATTCCTGTAAAAATATGCACAGAGGAATGCTGCAGTACCAGACAAACAGGATAATCCACTCCTTTGGGGGCATTTAACCTTTAAAAGAGCAAAAACATGATAAAACTTTCAAAAATCAATGTCCTGCTATTTTAGGGTTTAAATAACACAATACTATGTTTTTTTTTTCTTTTTTCAAAATGTCTTTTATTTTAGATTTTAATGTTTGCACCCTGACCAGATATTCTCAGAACTCACTAAAAACTATTGCACAAAATTTGATTAAAACGACTTGATTTCATCCTTTTTTTTGGCAAGCAATAATAATGAAAAAGCTTAGAACTTCATTTACACTCTGATAAACAGTGAACACCTCTGTTAAATGTACATACTTTCCCATATAGATTACAAGAAAAAATTGATGAAGAGGGATGTGACTTTTAAAAACAACATATTACATTACAAACATTTCTTCGAATCATCACTTTTTTTGGTAAGCTTTCATAAAACCAGTTTAAAACTTGTGGTGATAGACAGCAGACACATTCAACTGCCGGTTGAGAAATGGAAGGAAGCAGCCTTGTGAATTTTGCCCGGTGACAAAGTAAAGTCTTGCTTTGCAGTTGTTGTCTGTGATGGATGACTGGCCATATTTGCAGATCCTGCATCCACCTCTCTCAGACAGGACTGCGAAGTGCTCAATTCCATCACAGGGGCAACTGAGGGTCTCACACAAGTCCAGCCCCACATTCGCACCTAACCCGAACTCCTAGTTTGGGATGCGCAACGCACCATCAAATATTGATTTTCTTGAGCAGAATCTGAAGTTCTGGACACAAAAAAGACACCCCATTGTGAACCCTTTCCTTGGGATTGCTAGGGAAATACTAGCGCAGACTTCCAGCCTTTTTCCCGTTCAAAAACCCCATCATTTTATCGGCAAAGAACTGGTTCTCACATTCACTGCCCACACACTTACTCTACAAGTGTTTGAGCACAGGTCTGACCACAGGTCAAAAATAAGAGGTTGTGATTTACGCATTTTGTCCTGAAAGTAGAGCATCCAGGACAGACATTAGAATCACCTCACTGGCATTACATCTGTGACCTTGTCATACCTTCTTTTGTCTGCCGCTCAGTAGTCCAACACTGCGGCAATTTCCACAACCCCCATCATCAGCTTCATGCTGACGAACCCCTTTACTTCACAGGCAGAGGTGTTTATGTTACATCGGGTCAGCTGATGACAGTGGAGATTTGTCTGCTCAGCAATCTTCTTGAAACAGTCATTACTAAAGACAGTGGACAAGTATGACAGAGGACTGGAGATGAACTTTCATGAAAGCACTTGGCATAGCATAAGGCTGGTGCTCAAACTCCATTTTTGTCCATCTGTCAGGGCTGAATTAGAGGCTGAATCGCATTCGCCACCCTCACAGGCTCACAGACTTTGAGGAGTGTTCCCAGTAAGTCCAGGAGGGTGAAAGGGCTGCCCAGTGGAAAATTGCGAAGTGCGTTAGGGCTCCGATTCAGACTTTCTCATGCTGTTATGCACCCTTTTCACACCACACGTCCCTATCTTTTTTGGTATACAGTAAAACAAAATTCACCGCAATTAAAGATATCATCCCAGTCGTGCCCTGTTGATCTTACAAGCCTGGTGGTCAGATTTACCAGGTGGTAAATTGCATGGTTGAATCACATTCTTGCTACAACGCTTTATACTGTAATGGTACGGTGGCCGACAGGTACAAACGCGCTGCATATACAGAAACGAGATGCATATTCATAAACGACGCGCTGCATATACAAAAACGAGATGCAAATACAGAAACAACATGCAAATACAGAAACAATACTGAAACGACATGCATACAAGAAAACAGATGCAATAGAAAAACGCTGTAAATACAGAAACGCGCTCCGAATAAGAAAACAGATGCAAGAGGAAAACGCTTTAAGTACAGGAACGCGCTGCATTTAAAAACACATGCAAATAAGAAAGTCACACAACGGAAGTGCTCCAGGCCGCGCGTCTTTTTTATTTCGTAACCAAGCGAGGCCAGATTTCGCATTTTCTCATGAATATTCATGTCGCAGGCGGGCCGCGATTTTTTTCTCTAAACGTAATGTCTATTGCACCTTTTCCCTGTTGTCTGATCAACCGTCAATCGTCAATCGTCTCCAACGGGACATTGAAACTTATGAATGGGCAAGGTCATGTGGTAGAGTCCCTGACTTACGGTAGAGTATTGCTGCCATTCCTGGAAAAAAACGGGTCCGGTAGTGAAAAGTTTCTTGTTATTACAAGATCCTTTTCGTGGTATGACAATATATTTTCACGCTTTAACAAGATATCTTCACGTTATTTCAACGCGAAAACATCATATTATGACAAGAAACTTTTGGCTCATTTACATGGTTTGATTAAGTTCTACTTCTTGCTTGTCTTGAAACATGGCGAGATTATGCTATTATTGAGCACGGTGGGCGATACTGTGATTAGTATGCGTACAAGAGGGATTTTAAAATGCTTGGGGCTGTACGGAAGACAGAATGAGCCTGACCCCCTGGAGGTAGCGACGTTTCTGAACATCGGTCAAGCTGTCACTACCTCGGAAAACGAAGGTCGTACCGTCACAGCTAATAATGAAATGCGCAAATACAACAGACATCACGTTAGTTACATTTAACGTGATGTACTTGCTGTCAAATAATCGTCACATGGAAAGATATAACGAGGCTTGTTCAACAAAAACGAGTGTGTACTTTGTTCAGAAAAATACGCAAGCAAACTTGAATAATTTGCAATAATAATCAATTGTGATTCATTAGTGAAAAAATAAATACATAATAAACAGTATAGGAAGTTGGTAGTTTGGCCAAGGTGATGGGTTAAATGCAGCGCGTTCCTGTACTTAAAGCGTTTTCCTCTTGCATCTGTTTTCTTATTCGGAGCGTGTTTCTGTATTTACAGCGTTTTTCTTTTGCATCTGTTTTCTTATATGCATCGCGTTTCTGTATATGCATGTCGTTTCTGTATTTGCATGCCGTATCTATTTGAATCTCGTTTTTGTTTATGCGGCGCGTCGTTTATGTATATGCATCTCGTTTCTGTATAAGCAGCCCGTTTGTACCTGTCGGCCACCGTATAATGGAGACAAAAATGTTGTATCCAGTATATGCTGGTGCATTATGCAGCATGTGGAAAATATGCCACCTTGAACAGAACCTTTGAAACGAGTGACTTCGACACTCAGCAGAGCATCTCAGTTTCTACCAAAGTATGCCTCACCGTACGCCCTGGCCAGGTACTGGTCAAGTGTGAGGTGGGAAGTTGATGTCACTGTTGTGTTCTGTGGGTCTTTATGTTTTGGTTAGTTAAGTTTAGGTTTATTATTTTTGTGATGTTAGTTTTTAGTCCATGTCTTAGTGTTCACATTTCATTCCTCTCCCGTGTTAGTCCAGTCCACGTTTTACCCATGTATTGTCTTTGCTTTCTCCCCTGTCGCGCCATTGTTCGTAGCAGTTTTCTGTCTTAATTGATTGTGACACTATATCGGGTGATTTAATGGATTCTGGGTTTCCTGTGCCCCAGCGTGCCAGTCGCCTTCGCCTTCCTGTGCCCCTGTGTGCCAGTCGCCTTCGTCTTCCTGAGCCCCAGCGTTCCTGCCGTCTTCCTGAGCCCCAGCATTCCTGCTGTCTTCCTGAGCCCCAGCATTCCTGCCGTCTCCTGAGCCCCAGCATTCCTGCCGTCTCCTGAGCCCCAGCGTTCCTGCCGTCTTCCTGAGCCCCAGTGTTCCTGCCGTCTCCTGAGCCCCAGCGTTCCTGCCGTCTCCTGAGCCCAAGATGTTCCTGCCGTCTCCTGAGCCCAAGATGTTCCTGCCGTCCTGCCTGCCCCCCTCCTGATGTTTCCCCTACCCTTCTCCCAGCCAGTTGTGCCTTCCGAGTCAGCCACTTGCCAGCTGTGCCCGTCTTCTCGTCCTGTGCCTGCCCTCTGCCTGTTGTTCCTGAGTGATTCCCTGTTCCCTTGTTCCGAGTTCCCCTAGCTCCCTTGTTCCGAGTGTCCCCTAGTTCCCTTGTTCACGACTGTTCCCTAGTTCCCTTGTTCCGAGTTCCCCTAGCCCCTTTGTTCCGAGTGTCTTCTAGTTCCCTTGTTCCCCTAGCTCCCTTGTCCCGAGTCTGCCCCCTAGCGTCTCCGGTTGTTTTGGATTCCTGTATTCTCCTCCCTTCAGTGCAGTTGCATGGTGTTTCTGTTAGCCGGAGTGCCCCGTTTTTTCCCCCCCTTTCTAGTTTTCTGTTTATTTAATAAACTCTTTTGGACCCCCGCTTCTGGCATCTCTCCCTCTTTGTCCCTTTGTTTCCCTGTTTCGAGTCCAGTTTTGAGTAGTTCTGAGTGTCCCTAGTGTTTTCCCTCCAGATCCCTAACAGTCACACCTTAGCAAGACTAATGGCCCGTGGCCTAAATAATTAAAGTTTTCGGATTACCTAAATATAGAAGATGAATGCAAAAAGCTGCATATGTGAGGATAAGCAACAATTCCTAACTTCACTCAGGTATAAAGTTGCCTTTTAAATAAAATTACTGTATTTAAATGGTGCTCTCCCTGATTAGTCGCTATAGAAACAGAAATACGTGTTTTAAATTTTGCATCTTCATTCCCACCCGAATCTGGAATGCCCAGTTGGGGAACTATGTACAAGGCTTGCTCTTATGTGACCCCATGTTGCCAACTTAGGAGAGCGAAGACAGTTTGTGGCTCTGCTCCGAAGCACACGCCTGTCAGCCACCGCTTCTATACACTCATTGGTGGAAACTTCACAAATTCAGAATGAGGGCGGAGGATACCCGGACATGAACAGGCTTAGAATCTTCCTGATGAGTGTCCAGCTGGCCAACAGGAGATGCTTGAGCATGAACATGTGGATATAGCAAGCTGATATATGACACACTTTTGGCCAGTCGTTTCAGGCACTGTAAATCTTCCATCAACTAAACTTTATGGACTCAGCCTTCAGAGAATACGCCTTTGTCTTAATGAAGACAGAAATATTTGCTTATGCACAACGACCATTTTGTACAGCCCAATTTCACAATTTTCATGATATACATGATCCACACGGTCTGACTTATTTCAGGTGTCACCGAGTTATTGATTCAAACAAGGGAAGCACACGTATAGTACGGTGAATCTCGTACCTATGAATATACCGCTAGGGGGCGTTAGGGCTAGCAGAGCTCTCGTATAGCGTGTTACACAACCTGAAAACCGGATGGAGAAAGGAACATGTCTCTTGGCTCGGGCTGAAGAAATGCGCTGAATATTTTAAGTCCAGGGAGCGGGAACGTATGTCGTTTTGCCTCTTGTCTGAGTCTTTACATGATGACCCTTGGGACACCCATTTCCTCATAAAATTAAAGTGTTCCATGAACACCTCAACATCTTTAAAAAACAATTCTGAATTTAGCAGCACCACAACTAAAGCTCTAATTCAAATATCAACACTGAACGCAACAAACAAGAGTTATCACTATTAAAACTGTCAAGACACTTTATCCAAAAAATAAAAAATTTTTGATTTAAATGTTAATCATTCATCTAAAGTTATCAACTGTCGATTCAGCGAAATGTATTCAAGGGTAGAGCAACCTGTTGGACCTGCCTTTATAAAACTGGACAACTCAAGGACTAGCTAAAACGAAGAGATTTAAGTTGCAACAATGTTCAATGTTTCACCAACATTATTTGTATTTCAATATCCATTACTTCATTTTTAGTCATTTACAAAATCAATACCATCTGTATAATAATGGGCTTCTCTAAATGAACAAAAATAAACTTCCTAAGACTAAAACCAGTAAGAGTTCACTTGCCCTGCACTGTTATAAACGGACTGAATTCAACAATTAAATTAATGCATTTTTTCCTGGTTATTTTAACTGTAAGTGGAGTCCTGCGCACATTTAACTGTGGTTTACAGTTTACATACATGGAACCTCTGTGATAAACTTATTGTAAAATTACAATTAAAATAATTGACAAAAAAAGGTGCCAGTGAAATTAACTGGCAAAAAAGGTGCCAGTTAAAATAACTGGCAAAAAGTTGCCAGTTTATAACAGTGTATAGCTGGGTTGCTCCTGAGATTTCTGCCCACTGAAGAATTTTTATCACCATAGATTGAAAATTTTCTCTCTATTTGGAGTATATACTACATATATCCTGCAGGCCTCTGCCCAACTGCTATTCTGTAAAGCGTCTTTCGGACAATTCCTCTGTAAAAAGCACTACAGAAATAAAAACAAATTGAACTGAATAAAATGTAGATAATCAGACCTAGGTTCAAGACTCGGCTGTAAACCAAAAAAAGGCCCACATTTGAAGTACAGGAGTTGAAAGAGGGGGCGGGAAACCTGGTCCTCTTCCTCTGGACCATGCAAAATTAATGAACAGGGCAGGATCCCAAAGGTATGGATTTCTTCCCTTTTTATGCTAAAGTGGTTTCACTTTATATAACCAACACAGCTTCATTTAGCAGTAACCTCCCCAACACTCACTAACAATGCTAAAAACCCCACCTCATGACAAAACAATAAGAAAAAAAAAAAACAACACAGCCTGCAGTGGCACATTGCACTTGCTTCCAGTGATTTACTGCCAATATTTTATCTCTGCTAATGTTCAGGTCAACATAAACCCATATCAGATATTGAGATCAATAAAAAACGTCAACTTTTTTTTTCACTTGATGACTCTTTCAAGAGTTAATATGAAGGTGCAAAATTGATGATGAGTAATTTGATGTGTTTAAAAAGTCAAAACACCATTTGGCTGCAGAGAAATTGTTCCAAGTAAAATTTGTCCAGGAGCACAGAAGTTGAAGCTGGTATGCAGCCGACCGCAGGATTAGTACACAGATCAATGCTATAATGATCTGAGATGTTTTGCACGCATGGGAATGTTCACACATGCTTGCATGCCCTTAAATAAAAAAAAAACACACACATGGTTGAAATAAGAATTACAAAATCATCACAGTTACAAAATGGCCGCTTTTAGGATCATGCAAGGTACATAAGAGAAGGGCTTAAAGGAGCTGTGTCACGATTACAGCGCATGCTCGCAACTTTGAATGAAGTGAATCAGCTCAATGGCAAGTCAAAATCTGATTCCATCCTTGCCAATTTATCTTCCTTTTGCATTGTATTTATACATTCTGGTCACTCAGGCATTATGCTTACTATATTAAGGAGTTTTCTATGGAAAGTAGAGGATTCAAAGTGCTATTTTAGCGCTTTAGTGAAGGGATATGAATAATTTACTAGTTTGCAAACCGCTAATAATCATAGAAAAAGAATGTATTCCTCTATTCAGTGATGTTTATTGGAGGTTGGCAAATCAGCTTACACACATACCACATAGCAGATGTGCACATCTAACCAGTGTTTGGGTCTGGTGCCGGAAAAAAATACTTATGAAAGAGAAAACAAAAAATGTCTGCACACCGGGTTATATCTCCTAATATTTCATCTTCATTGACTATTTAGGCAGTGTTTCAACCCAACAGGGTCTTTATCAAGCAGAATGAAGAACATGACAGATCAATGAAGATCCCTTGAAGGTAATTTATTGGTCTTGAGCCGTTTTCAAAAAGCTATTTTAATTGACAATACATGAACTTAGAAAACACTCAGGACTATCAGGTATAGCCAGTTCTCCTCATTGTAGTAAGACAAGAATGAATAAGACTTTGCTTGTTTTTCATCATTTTTCTTGACAAGTTTTTCCTGTTGGAACCCGGTTGTTTGTTGAAATGGGGGAAAGTAACAGGAAACTGTTGTTTGTTGAAATGGGGGGGGGGGGGGGGTCCTGTCATGGTTCCAGTATCTAATTACAGAGGCTACTGCTTTTCCCACCAAACTGTCACTGCTATTTGCACATTCTCCTCCGTTTGCTGCCAGATCAGTCTTTCACAAGATCACCAGTCTATTTATGTTTCCTTCAGTATCCTTACTGTTGTCTGCGCATAATGTTGCGTGTTGTGTGGGTACTGGCCACTATAGTCATTCTTGGGTGTGTTTCCCGAAATCACAGATGCAACTTACATAGTTGGGCCCATTAACTGTGAACGGAGGGACTATGTAATTTGCTAACTGAGTTAGCAACTACACTTTTGGGGAACGCGCCCCTGTTATCAGTCCAACCTCAACATTCATTCAGCAGCTGAGTGTAATTGTGCCACGACGTTCTGTCACCCTAGTTTTCTACGCACTTTTACTAGCCAAATCTATCGCTACATCTGGACCCAAACACTGAATCCTGGTGCAGTCTGGTCCAGTTCCATCTGAAGTCCAGCCTTAAGCCACAGAGAATAGAAGTAAAGCAGAGTAAGCGCTGAGAGTGCCTTTCAATGAAAGACTGCAAGGCCAGCACAACTTCGGCCAAAAGTACGTCCGCAAGCCACACAGACGCTCACTTACAATCGTCGGCAGTATGACCAAACCACGTGCTTGAAAGAGGTCCATTTGAAGGGCTCTCTAGTCATCCAACCATACAGCACTGCCTTAAGTCTAAAACTAAGGAGACATGACGACCGGCAGAATGGATGGACAATAATGTTAAGATACATTTATGTCCGGTAAAAACTGCACAGGACTAAAAATACGACCAAAGACAAAAGTTGCAACTTATTTTCACTATAACTGGTCATCACAACAAATCTGCGAAATGCACACATTGTGCAAAAAGATGATAAAATACACAATCACGACAAAACTGTAAAAAGAGTTTTTTGTGTTTTGTGTCAAAATTTGTGTTTGTCGTGAAAGTAAGTTGTCCATTACACAATGAATGAGGTCTTCAAGGAATGCAATGTGCGGTAAATAACCTTTTAAATAATAATTGACAGGATTAGCTGCACGGCAAATTAAAAGTGGAAGGAATAATACCTATCATAGCAATTGAATGGTTAAACAAGGTCAGTCGTCCACAAACAACCTCAATCTTAAGGATGCTGCAAGTGTATTTCTCAGAGAAACGTGGAGCGACCTTTTTATTCATCTTGAATATTTATTATACAGTAGCTATATCTTATCATTAGCAGAAAATCAGCATGATTTTCAAGTGTCATGCTAAATATTATGTTCAACAATGCATGCAGAGGCAGAGATATCAAAGGTAATAACGGAGACGAACACCTATATCAACATCATCTTCAACAAAGATTTATCGGCATTTCCACCATCGAAATTGTTATATGTCCACGTGAATCTGTCAAACACGCACCATCACGAACAACTACTAAATAATACGCCAAATTTAACGCATTTAGTGCAAGCAAAAATAGAGGGAATACAGTAACTGTCGTAGATAATGTACAATTATCAACGTTAGTGCTCGTATTCGCTGTCCACCGGAAACAAACAGTGAATCGTGAGCATAATTCAGCTCTATTGCTATGGACCGTCTAGAACAAAATCGACAAACGAAGTAACGTTATCATTTGCTTTCGTTGCTTACATGGGCGTGACGTAACGCGGGGTAATTTATAAAAGATCCTTACAAATGTATTATTGACAGAAAATCGAATTTCTGACACGTTGCGCACATATACACAGGGGGAAATGTATATGACAGATAGGAAGCAAGACGCTTTCGAGATGTTTAAGCGCTCTTAAATGCAGGATGTTTATGGCCATTACACAGAATATGTCTATAGGTAGGCACTATGTTTGGCAAATGGGCCATGCGAATAATGAACGAAAACAAAAACGACTGGCACGCAATAGCTGCTTTTAGGAATGTTATGCTTACGGGAGCTGTCTCAGCTGGAACAGATCATCGTCCATCGTGGTGTTGTTTCTCGGGTTCCCTAGTGCGCGGTCTCATTGCCATTACATTGTTGCCAAACCGAACAGGGTTTTCAGGACCTTGGGCTTGCGGAGAGCGACTTGTGCTGATTATCAATGGAGATCCAAATTTCTGAAGGAGGGGCGGTGTTACATTTTTTGCTTCCCGTGTAGCGCTAATGGTGAAAGTGGTAAGTCGCGGTAATGCACCAGACCACAATGGGTAAAACATGAGATCAAATTGGCATAGAAATTCACATTGTTATCAATGAGGATTTTAAAGTTCCACCGCTCTGGGTTTTTATTAATTGTTTTTATTTTCATTATGAATCAATTGAAATTAATTGCTAATTGTGAGGGAAGTACAAAGGAATAACAAGGAGAAAGTATTTTTTAACAAAGATAAAACAAATACTATAAAGCAATCTACATTTTATCTGCTTTACGGTTGTATCCCCAATGTTAACATATGACTTTGATTACATCTCATTCTCTGCAGCAATATCTAATGTGTAGGCTATTTAAATAAAATAGCTATGATTACAAAATATTAATACAAAGAAAAGAAACAAATAAAATTCCAACATGATGTAATGACAACTTGGAAGTGGAACCCCCCTGGGTTGGCAGAGCTGATTATCCAAGTCTACGTCAGACATTTAGCAATGGGCAAATTTTTTGAGAGAAGGGTCAGAATAAAGATTAATCCACTGCCCATTTATAAAATTGTTAATATGCATTAAAAATGTGGAGCATCAGTAAGAATGCTTATTTAACCCAAGTTTAGCCGGCTTTTCAGTCTACAGCTGGCCCAAGAGAAGCCACAGCCCACCGAACACACAATGTTCTCACAGAAAAATAATATTTCTGCCAATTAACAGAAATATTACTCATTCAACACTTAGGTGAGTGGGCGGGCAGAGAGAATAATTACAAAAAATATTATTCAGTCAAAAAAGCAATAAATAAATAAATAAATAAATAAATGAATAAACATCCTGCTTACGTTGCACAGAAAGACATCCACTTTGGGGACACAACTCTCTAAGACTTTGTCGTGGTTTCAATTCAGAAATATTTTCATATTTTAGGTTCCCCCATCCTCAAACAATTGGAGAGAGACAGTTTCTTCAGAAAATTAGGCTTTATTCAGTCAAATGAACCAATACAAAGCCGACTCCTTGATGCGCAAGAAGACCTAACATTCTACTTTTCACACCCAATTTTTATACCTTTATTACTGGAATCTTCTTCCAAATATGGTTTTTCCATCCTCCCATGTTACAATGGTTCAATAACATAATTTCTGCATCTGACTCATTTTTCTCTTTTCTCATTGGTTGGCATCCATTGCAAAATAACTACTTCAAGGCTACTTCATCGTTTAAGAGGACTTTTAAATGGGTCATAGCCAGGGGTGCGTTTCCCAAAAGCGTAGTTGCTAAGTAAGTTAGCAACTTACATAGTTTGAACATAGTTTCCCAAAACCATCATTCAAACTATCAATGTAACTTACATAGTGCGAACCATCATTAAATGACACAAGTGTTCCCCAGAACATTCTCAACCACTGTCGTTAAATTCTGTAGTTTCAACTGCTGAGGATTATATTTCAGTATTATTCATTATATTTACTAATACTAATTACATTTCTGAATTATTCATTATATTTACTAATTTTGATACATGATATTCACTAATACTGATTATTTTTTTATCACTATTCATTTTATTTTATCATTTTATATAAATTTATTATTTATTACTCATACTAATAATCAGTAAACTAACAATTAAATTTAGATTATATTTAGCCATCAATAATCATAATCAATAACCATATTATGTAGGCAGCAGTAACACAAACGCACAGACACACACATAACATAACAGACACACACACATACAAGTAGTTCACATACACATAGGGAGGGGATGAGCAGTGCACATACGGATAGGGAGAGGATGAGCAGCGCACATACGGATAGGGAGAGGATGAGCAGCGCACATACGCATAGGGAGGGGATGAGCAGCGCACATACGCATAGGGAGGGGATGAGCAGTGCACATACGGATAGGGAGGGGATGAGCAGCGCACATACGCATAGGGAGGGGATGAGCAGTGCACATACGCATAGGGAGGGGATGAGCAGCGCACATACAGATAGGGAGGGGATGAGCAGTGCAAACACACAGACACATACACATAAAATACAGAGACAAACATACATTCAAGCAGTTCACACACAGACAGACACACATATACAAGCAATTCAATTCCCACATGCATGAACAGCTCACACACACATAAGCAGCAGGCTTCTGTAGTTTTGATTAGTAAGCAGGCTTCTGTTTAGTTGATTCAAAAAAACATAATTAGAGGATGTATTTGATTTCTGTAGCTTTGATCAATATATGTTCAGTAAAATCATTAGTTGTTACTGAAAACATAATCAATTGAATCATTTGGAATCATTTATCTATCTACATGTATTGAATTCATCCACTTGTAACTATTCCTTTGTACTTTCATCTCTTGCCTGTGTTCATGTCTGTACATGTCCCTGGCTGTAAGTTTCCACTCTTTTGAAGTGATGCGCATGCGTCTTTGCTTTGAATGCCTGAAGGATTAGCTAACAGAGATTTAGTTTGCCTGTCCAGTTGCAGTGCAAGAATGAGAATGCGGAAAGACCATATTTGAAAGATATTTCCGGTGATAAGGGTATAAGACCTGGGTATGAAAGTTGGGAAATCAGTTCTTCTTGTGCAGGAGGAACTCAGCTTTACATTTATCAACATGACACAATAAAGCCTAATTCTCTGAAGAATCTGTCTCTCTCCAATTGCTTGAGGATGGGGGAACCTCACAATCTGAAAATGTGTTTGAATGAAAACCACAACACAACTACTGCTCGACAGCTGTAGTTAGAAGCTTAGTTCCGGGCGATTGCATCGGAAAATGCTGTCCATGAAAGGTAAACTTAAAGTCAGTAGCTAAAAATGTACGATGATCTTGCTGTACACACACACACACACACACATATATATATATATATATATATATATATATATATATATATATATATATATATATATATATATATAACATCAACACATATAACATCAGTGATTTGAAAATTTAGCTACTTGGGAAAAAACTCTTTTTGTTGTATTTCTTTGTTCATCAGTGGGCCTATGGTTGGATCTCTGGAATTGTGTATCTTGTAGCCTTCACATGCGTTAGTAAAGAAACTTTAATGTTCGACAATGATTAACCACGCTAGTCTAGTAGTTCAACACTTGTTTTTTCCCCGCTGTCACTAGAGCGGGAGGTGGTTAATTAGCCTACATTACGAGATCATGGTTCAAGATGGTAGTATTGTTGGGTAAATCTGTAAAGCTCATGACTTTATGTTGTTAGTCATAGGAAGAACATATGATCTCGCTGTTTACCTTCATGTATTTTTATGTATCGATAGGAGAGGATGTTGCTTGCCCACTTGCAACTGTGACTATGGTAGAAATCATTATATCGGTTACTGACAGTGGAAGGGAAAGTGTTGATAAAAAAGAAAAGGGGTGGGGGAGATGGAGGTCTTTTTGCATAACATTTGACATTCCTCATGGTCCTCATAGTCAGTGGAATGCATGGTCATCTTCAGCATCCTTTAAAGAGATCACCTCATCTTCAGGGAGCTGGACATTTGCTGTGACGACCATGCTGTGCAAGGAACAAGGTTTGGTTCAGCTAGAATTCTAAGCTGGTTTAAGATGGTCTGAGTTGTGTTATTAGCTGGTAATGGCTGGTCTAGCTGGTCTCATTAGCTTGATGAAGGTGGTCAAAGCTGGTTAGGCTGGTATTTTCAGCAGGAGTCACCTGGTGAAGGGCACCTAAAACTGTCCAAAACACAGCTTAAACCAGCCTGACCATCCTAGGCTAGTCAAAGCTGGAACTTTCAGCAGGGTTCATAGGAGTTTATCCAACACTAATGGTGGGAAAATAACATGCAATGTTGCTAACCCCATAACCGCCAACTCAGCCTGGTAGAGCATGTTTTGAGCGACTGCACCTGATTGTAATACAAGTTTAACTTAGCCCGATTGAGCCACCTCTGAAAAGTTACGTAATAGAGATGAGGTATGCAATGCTGAGAAATTACAGTAAGTTATGTTCAACCATTTTAAAATTTGATAGAGTTAGCTACTCAAAATATACTCTACAGGCCTGTCAATTTTAGCTCCCTATCAAAGCGAAAATCTTGGGCTCTGTTTCTTCCCTCACATCTTAAGTATCTTCAAAAATCATAAAAATAGATTTTCTTCAGTGCACCTTCCGACTTGTAAGCGCGTATATATACAGTATTTGCATGCACGCAGTAGGTTTTCCTGAAAATGAAATTAGATAATAATGGCGTGCGGCATATATATTTCTTAAACAAACTTGTCCAACACCTTATAACGCCTGCTTATGTTATAACAAGCTAACAAATAACAACGTTACTACTGTAGACTGATTCATATTGCAATATCAAGGCGAAAACAAAGACGAAACGGTAGCTTTGCAGGTAGCACTTTTTGACGAGGCAGCTCAAATTATCAGGACACCGGCAGTTAACCAGCTATTACTGTGGTCCAATGAAATTGCACTCCAAAGTATACGACCTAATACAAACAAGCATTACAAGTCGTACACTCAGATATTTCGTTGGGACCCAGTAGCCTTGATTAGAGCTAATCTGTCTTGTCATTCTTTAACCAACAAAATTCAAGGTCAGAAAATTTATTTTCTGTCAGAATTGCCTTAATTTTTGTCTCGAGATTTTAACATCACGACGAGATGGTTGAATCACTCTAGTCTTCTCCAGCACGTCTCAGTATCTTTCAGTGCGGTTAAGGAATGGACTTGGTGGCCGATTCGAGTGGGAAAATGATTCCGCATGCTTGTTTTCATAATTCATTGTTTCAAGCAAACCAGCCCTTCTGATATACGGAGGCAACTTTTCCGCCCCCGAGTAATAAGTCTTCCGAAATTATTATTGTTATTATAATTTAGAAATGAGAAGCACAGCGCTTGATCCTTCAGGGATAAAATAATTATGAACAGCTGAAACATATCAATGGCTGCAATGATGATCCAATCGTAGTGTCTGTTTATTTATATTCAAACGGCGACTTTTTTTGGACAGACAGTGGATATGCCAGTTAATTCCATTTGACTGACAGGCATGGCTCGGACATAGATGTCCTGACAATAGACCAACCCAGAGTACAGCCCGCCCAGGCCTATGCAGCCAATGAGATCCAGGGCTGCAGTCACGTGACCGCGCCCAGTTAGCGCTTGCCATAACCTCGGACAAATAGACACTTCCGAACTGCCTACTCCAGTGGGAAAAGTAAACTCGCGCTTTGTTTTCGCATTTTTGTATTGATAAAATCTCACAATGACAAAGCGGTGTTGTTTCTGTGAGTGTAAATCGGACACGAGATACCCATACAGGGTTGTAAACACTACTTTCAGGAGGGAGGGGGCTGGATACGGCAATTTATCTGCCAATAATTACTCATTTTTCTGAAAGCTCAATTCGCGCTGTTTACGAACAATAACGCCCCTTGATGGCTTTGCATTGGGCCGTAAATGGGTAAAGAGGCTGCAGGTTTTCATTCAAACAGCTGAAACACACCTAATACGATTAATGCAGGCTTCACACGGAGCTCCGTTTCAATGACACTTGGGTGCTCCGGAAAAGGTTTATGATCTTATCACACCATATGTAAATTGAATGCTACGTACCCTGCTTTGCAAGAGCACTAGCCGTGAACAATGCTTCCCTGTTCCTTGTCGATCGTTATTATCAATAAGTGTGGTTTCTGGGACTTAAACATTGAGCGATAACATTTGCATTTCGCTTCAACTTCACGAGCGTTTATAACAGAAAATGACACTTCGTGTATATACCCAGATAAAAAATAATTATAACCCTTGTCTTTTGCTTTTCGCGATGCGATCAGTTTTTAAAAACTCGAGATTGGAAGCGCTTCCTGAAAACATCAATGAGGTCATAAGGGATGTTGGAGCCATCTTCAGCAAAGCTTGACCTAGGTCCGGCCGTTGCTATGCGTAGTTAGGGAGTGGGCGGAGCTATGGATCGGTCTCTTTGGTAACATTAGGCTCGTCTGAGAAGAACAGCGCCTCAACTGGAAAGTAGACGAGAGCAGGCGGCTGCAGCAGCGGGCGGGGACAACAAGCTGCAATCAAGTGGAACAGTTTCAGCATCCTTGAGAGAATATACAGGAAGTCACAGAAATACGTACATCCTATTCACACGAAATATTTGCGCTGCTAAGTACTTCAATAATTAAAACAGTGCCGTGACAATTTACAATAGACTATATTCAGCTCATGATCTGTGACATGAATCCCAAATAAACGCCACCATCTTTTCTTCTTTATTTCTAATGGCCCACTCGGGAGCACAAGGCCTCTGTGAGTAGTCTCCAGCGTTTCCGGTTCTTTGCAATCTTCTTGGTCTCTTGCCAGGTGATGTTGGCTTTGTCTAGTCCTTTCTTCACACCTCTTCTCCAGGAGAGGCGGGGTCTACCTCTTTGATGCTTCCCCTAGGGGATTCCAATCTTGGACTGTTCTTGTTATGGACGTTGGTGGTTTTTGCAGTGTGTGTCCGATCCAACGCCACTTTCTTCTTCTGATGGTGATTTCGAGAGGTTCCATCAGCCACAAGATTTCTGTAACCAGACTAAACCTTCAAATCTGACAAATAAAATCAAAACTCTCTCCCATTCAACAAAAGTAGAGAGTGTACATAAGATGTCATATTGTTGAGCCAACCTCTAAACCTATCAGATGTTATATCAGGTCAGAGCCAGGCGGTGCAGTACGGAGGGAGGTGGAGAATAACTGTGGCGCCTGGTTCTATGAACTGCGGCCGCCTCGCTGCAGCAATTTTATCACACATTTGTAATATGTCAAAATAAGTCGGGATGAAGTTAAACATGAAACTGATCGGCATGCATTGTACGTATATCGCCGGTGGTCGAATGTGCACAGACCTGGCTCATCTAGAACGAGCTTATTACCTTGAAAGAGTTAAAATCCAAAAGTTTGACGTTAAATGAAGATCCAAAAACATGCGCTTAACTACTCGGTATCAGTATTATATATAATATTTATTCGTACTAAATGTACAGTTTCACAGTAATAATAAAAACAAAGTTAAAACAAGATAAAATAGCACAAAAATGTAAATAAAAGAATGTCAATCAACTGCCAAATGCTCAATAATGTTATCTAACTGCCGTGGTTCGAGAGAGTATCTCATTTAAATACTTTCTTTAATCTGGCAACCAGTTCGTGTATCTTCAGCACTGCAAGGATTTAACCAAATATCTACAACCTCTTCATCACAATTAGTACATGTATATATTTTCCCAATGTCTAATCTGTACCTCTTACAAACAAACAACAGATTTTTTAACCTAATCTTGATGTATTACGAATAGCACGATTGAAGATAAAATTAACAGTTTCATTCTCAGTAACCACACCTTTTTGAAAAAAAATTCATAAATCTTTTTTGTTAAGCAATTTCTACTGGAATATGACTAGAAATATGAGGTAACAATTTGTTGTGCGTTCTACGTGGAATAGCCCAGATTTTACACAACGATATTCTATGACTTACAAAAATAAATCATTCTTCACCTTACCGGTCAATCTGCGAAAAGTACCAAAAAATGAATTGAATTGGACTTTAAAGTCGTTATTAACATTGGTAACCATACTAATATTTCTATCTCCATATAACGTCTGACCAAGATACTCCAACCAAGAGACTCTTTCTACCTTTTCACAAAAACATCTGCAATTTCATTAACAGGACTTTTCCTTAAAACCATTAGTTTACTCTTTTTCCCATTAAACACGATTAAACAAATCCATTGTTGCATTTTCCTGAAATTGTTCTCGAGTTGCCCAAAAATATACCCAGCAATGTGAGAGATCCGATTCAACTTACATAGCTTTGTACTTCAGCAATGCTGGATCATGGTGTGCACTCGCAGCTCGTCAAAATTGAGGGGACTTACTGTTAAAATATGCGTTTCAGCTATTCAAATCAACTTCGCTATAGGGTATTTATCAGACAAGCAAAGTAAGTAACGCCAGCTCATTCTCTGCTTGAAACCAATTTCTGACAAGCGAGTCATGATCTATACAGACGACTCTACCCACATCCCCAGTTGTAGATCTTCATTCTTTTGTCCCAAAATGGAGTAATCGTAATTAGTACATGTAACAATGCAGCAGCTAGGTAATCTGCACATCTGTAGTCAGTTCTTTGAACGGTTACCCTTAGGACTTACGGTAAAACTGCGTTATGTCTCTTTAAATGAAATCTTTAAAACATTTGCGTTCGTGTACTACTGCTTATGATATCCGTGCGGAAAAAAAGACAAAGTTTACGTTCCACTTCCTTCCACTCCCCACCGTGTCCACACTAGTGCACCTGGGCTTCTGTACCGGTGAGGATGCCTTGGTGCAGACCCGAAGGCACAGACAGGGTTGGTCGGGAGTTCTTAAGAACTGGATCAACGGTCAGGTTAGGATCAAACTGCCACGAAACGAACATCTTTACATGCGGACACCAAATCACATCTTGTGCTCGGATGTGCTAAGTGGCTAACTAACGAGCTAGCTGCTGCGCAGACGGCCCCTGAAACAGCGCAGTGCTGGTTTCTGTTGATTTCAGCGTTGACAGCTCAAAATAAGCAATGTGGGCATTGCGATTTTCAAGGATCGATGAACACAACTTACACTTAAGTTAGCTGTCTACTTCGGATTGTTAACGCACTAACCTCTACCTAATACCAAAGCTAGGCACCGTTTGACGGTTAAATCAGAGGCAGTACGCTAGCTCTTCAGGTAGCTCGCAAGTATTAGCTACCTGATTAGTTTGTAGTCAAAGGTCACTCCTCGTTGAGTTTCTGTAGACGGTCACATAGCTAATCTTACATGTTAGCCGCTCTGCAGCAGGTAAAGTAACGGAAAACAATCCCACCATTTTGATTTGCCATAATAAAATGAGGCTTTCTGTGATGGATCATAAAAAGATCAACGTTTTAGCTACCCTGGAAACGCGATAAGAGGTAACCCTTGGTTTAATTGTCTGTCAGCCCTCATTGTTCGCTGCATTGTTTGCTGCAGCCGTAAGCAGAGTAGATTAGCGAACTGTGCCAGCAAACACAGTCATTTACTTCGGTTACTACCGCTGCTAACTGGCAAGAATTCTTTCACAATCAGGCGTTGTCGTTCTTGTTGAATAAACAGCCTTTAAAGTTAGGTAATTTCATTGTATTCTGGCAGCGGAGTTTATATTGATGTCATGCTCCTTTTTGCAAAATAATATGACACCAATAAGGAAAAAAACCCAAACCATCTTTCCACAGAACTGCTCCAGGTAAAATGCTAGTGAGTCATAATAATAATAATAATAATAATAATAATAATAATAATAATTTTTGAAATCATAAATCACATGCTGCTCAAAGTGCTTTCCATAAAGACAAATTTAAATACGTTTTTCAAGAAATATTGATTAAGATCAAGAACATAAAAAGAAGATCGATAAAACAATGTGAGCGAACGAAATTATGGCAACATAAAAACAGACATTTTAATATTAATATCCTTCAGTCAAAAGCTATATAATAATCATAATAATAATTATGGTGCGCTAAAAGATTAATTTAAAATATGTCACTATGATGTATAAGATTTGTTTTGCACTAAACTCCTGTTAAACTGACTTTTAACTCCTGTTGCATTTTCTTTAGGAACAAGATGATGAAAAACTGGGCAGTTGTTGGCGGTATAGCTGCTGCCGTCGTCGCTGGGGTTTATGTCCTGTGGGGTCCAATCACAGAGAAGAAGAAACGAAAGAAAGGTGTCTTTTTTTTTTCTTTTTTGATGCTATGGAGAAAAGTTAATTAAATATGGTCTCTGTGTGGGGGAGGGCTCATGAGTGGAAACTTAATGGTTCAAAGTACAAGGTGTTCAGAGGAAACATATGCAGGCCACAAAATAGAAGTGCTTTGTGGTGTTTTGTTTCAATCACCTGGGTTAAGGACCCAGGGAAGTGTGTCTGAAGTTGTTTGGCCGAGCGGTTCTCCAGAAAGCTGCCTATGCTGAGCTGGCAGGTTTTAAATGGGCATTGCACTAGTACTACTAAAGTACAATTCTTTGTCCAGTTCATAACGATAATCAGAAGAATCAGCGGAATGAGTTTGTGGCGTAAATGTGAGGCAGAACTTAAACCTTGTGACCTCCTGGAGGGCCATTCCATGTCAATTCACACAATTTCAGAAAAATCCCTTTGTGACCGACTCAGATTTTGCTGAAAAAATGACTAAAAATACTTTGAATTACAATGAACAAATCCAAAGTTTTTGCTCCAAACTCCCAAGGGTTTCTGAGATGCGGCCCATTTAATTATGAGGGCCACGCCCATTTTCAAAACCCACTAAAAGTTTTAGTGTTTGCGTGAGCTAATATCTTTTCACCCAAAAGAGCTAGAGACCTGAAAATAGCTAAATTGAGGCAATAATGAACTTGAAACTCTTGACATATTGTAAAGTTCCCAAATATATTATATGTACATTGTTTTGGCACCTCAGGTTAAGTACTGTAATTTGGTAGACCTTCAAAAACTGGAAAAAAAATTTTGTCATGAAAGACATTAGGATTTCAGCTGCCAGTATCTCAGGCAGTAGAAGAGAGAGAATATTTCTGCTGATTCTGAATGCCTGGGCAAATGTTAGTAACAGTAGCCATATTCAGGTCTCTACCTCTTTTGGGTGAAAAGATATTAGCTCACAAAAATGCAAAAACTTTTTTGGTGGGTTTTGGAAAGGGGCGTGGCCCTCAAAATTAAATGGGTCGTATATCAGAAACCCTCGGGAGTTTGGAGCTAAAACTTTGGATTTGTTCATTTTATATTCATCAAAGTATTTTTATTTATTTTTTTCTGCAAAATCCCAAGTTGGTCACCGTGGGAGGGCGCGTGAATTTACATGGAATGACCCTGGAGTTTACGCCTCTACCCGTCTCCTCTTGACGGCGTTTGTTAAAGTCTTTTTTGTTTCCAGGCATGGTGCCAGGTCTGCTGAATCTGGGAAACACGTGCTTCATGAACTCCCTGCTCCAGGGCTTGGCGGCGTGCCCCTCCTTCATTAGATGGCTGGAGGAGGTCTCGGGCCAGAAGGATGCCAATCCCAGCCAAAACGAACAGGAGAAGGACCCCAAACTGTCCAGTACTCTCCTGCAGCTGCTCAGAGGTAGGCCTGACTGAGGCGGATGGCCTGTTGTTTGCTCTTGAGCTGCTCACTGTCAGTCCGATTGGCTTATTGGATGTCACCACCTGTATCCTCAGCTCTGTCGAGCCATGACCCAGGGGAGGATGATGTGCTCGATGCCGGATGCCTTCTGGATGCTCTTCGGCTGCACAGGTGGCAGATCAGCTCATTCGAGGAGCAGGTGGGTTTTCTTGGGGCCAATCAGCTGAGCTCAGACCATTGCTTGGGTCTGAGACAAGATAGCCATTCTTTGGACGCCCTCATTTCTAGTATCGGACAGGACGGCCATTCATTGGCTGCCATTGTTTGGAATATGAGAGGGGAAAGCCATTCATTGGATGCCATTTTTTTGTAAATGAGACAAGAAACGCCATTCATTGGCTGGCCTTTTTTAACATGCAGTGAAGAAGCTATTCATTGGCTGCCCTCTTCTGTTGGCACAGACAGGGAAGCTACTTATTAGCTGCCCCCGTTGGTAACATGACATTGAAAAGCCACTCAGTGGAGACCCTAGTATGGAAGATTAAACAGGAAAGCTGTTCAGGGCTTTACTTTATTTTAGAGTGAATGTAGTGCTTGCAAATTATTTTCATTTATTTTTTATTATCCCCTGGCATATAATGTGGGGGGATGTAGTCATGGGTGAGGCTGTCTGTCAGTCCCTCTGTCCATCCGTTCGTCCGTCTCAACATTTTGTTTCTGGAGCATGACTTGAAAACCGTTCAATGTTTTTCCACAAAACTTGGTGTGCACATTAATCATGCCCTGACGTGGTGCCTTTTGTTAATCCAAAGTCGATGACGTGGGGCTGGGGGGATATGCCATCTCCTGATGGCTCTTGTTTCCTCAAGTAGTCACCAGCGTTAACAGTCTTTATCTTCATTTCTGCTTCTGACCGGCTTCTGGGTCCTGCTAGTGTTTTGGCGTTACTCCTGACTGAGTGGATATCTTATAACAATTGATTGCACAGGTATTTCTGTCAATGTAATTCTTCTCACCCCAGCCCTGTCTCTCCTCAGGATGCCCACGAACTCTTCCATGTCCTCACCTCATCCTTGGAAGAGGAGCGGGATCGCGTACCGAGAGTCTCCCATCTGTTTGACATGCAGTCTCTGGAGGTAAACTACCCCTGTGAAGCAGTGGTCACCACTCCTGGCTGTAAAGATCTATCATCTACTACAATTGTGGTATATATCATTCAAGCGTACATCCTTTAACACTCTCGTTGAGCAGCTCATTGGTAGAATTAGGTGTGCAAAATTAGGGCTGTAGTGATGACTTGCAGGATGGTGCATCTAATGGTATAAGACTGGTGACCAATACTCTTGGGCCTCTGCTTGGTTCTGGAGGTAGACATTCCAGGTTTCGGAGAGTAAAAGACCTGCCATGTTTTACTTCCGTCCACGAGCTCAGCTTGTGAAGGGCCGAAGGGTTGATTGGTAAATCCACCTGGTTGGAATAAACCACTGAGGAGGACTTTTACTTTCTGAATCTGGATTATAAATTAATATAAATTCTGCTTCATGCAAATGATAACTACATAAGTGCACTTGTGAAAGGCCGAGTCCAGTCTTCCGCAGTTTCACCTGGATGAACTGATTCATGTTATAAATGGAAACTTCCAAAATTCGTAAAATGCTCAGAATTGAAAGGTGCTTTTCTCTGCCTGAGTACAGCCAGGCATAAAGCGGTTATTGTTCTCTCTGAAATGTTTTTCCAGTTCATAAAAAGGCCAACATTGGCAGTAAGAATCACCTGGGATGTTCCTGGGATACACTCATTTTAACTTAGCCAGGGAACTAATGGCTCACTGGTGTTTGCCTTGGAATCAAATCTATTGCAGTGCGTCCCTAGAGATTGATGGATAGGGAGGATAAATCCTTTACTAGCAGGGTTTGGTCTGTGACGTTCACCTGCGCACGTTGATTATTTTAATCTAATGATATTCATTCAAAGAACCTAAAGCCATGAGCCTGGCAGTGCCCCAGATCCATAGAATGTTTGTCCTTATTATCCACCGCAACAACGTTGTTGCAGGGGATATAAAAATGGGGTCCGTCCGTCAGTCCGTCCGTCCGACACGTTTGTTGTCCAGGCTATAACTTTGAAACTAATCATCCGATTCTGATCATATTTGGCATTGAGGTGTAAAATCACATAAAAGTGTGTCATGAAAAACAATTTTTAAAATAATTTTGTAATTTTTCACGTTTTGGGGTAAAAAGCGACAAATTTGTGGGAAATCTGCAATGTGTCATGTCCGGGCTATAGCTTTGAAAATAATCATCCGATTCTGATCATATTTCGCATCAAGGTGTAAAAACACATCAAGGTGTGTCATGAAAAACAATTTTGAAAATATCTTTACAATTGTTTGCGTTTTGGGTCAAAAAGCATCAGATTTGTGGGAAATCTGTAATGTGTCCTGTCTTGGCTATAAATTTGAAACTAATAATCCGTTCGTGACCATATTTCGCATCGAGGTGACATAAAGGTGCGTCATGACAACAATTTGGTATAATTTTCCGAGTTTTCTGATGCATACTCTCCGGCCTATTTTTTTTTTTTTTTTAAGGAAATTAACAGCTTTGCGATTAGTACAGTTCTTTAGAAATCTAAATGCATATAAACATTCTCTATTCAAAAATGCGATGCCAGTTGCGGGGGATATTGCTTGACAATGTCGGCAGCTTGTTAATCTTGTTAATCTTGCTGCCTGTCTTCCATCCAGAGCACCCCAGAGTCCACTGAGGAGAACATGAGCTGTAGAAGTCGAGGTGAGGTCTAGTGTCCAGAGAAGTGTGCTCTGTCTGCTCCTGCGTTGTTTGTCTGAGCCTCTCAAAACGATTTGGTAATACCCCCCTGCAGGTCCCCTACCCCCCATTTCAAGTCCATGGAGGTCCCAGCACCCGTTCCACGGACGACTGACCAGTAACATGATATGCAAGCGCTGTGAGCAACAGGTGACCGCATTTGATACCCCTTCGGGGAAAACAAATTGCTCCACTAGAGGCTTCATTATTGAAACAAACATGCACGGAGGGCGTCTTGAGTGCCGAGTCATGTCATCGTTGTGTCACCCGCGAAGCATAGCGGCACATAGGGATCACTTTGTCCGGCGTCTGTCTGTCCGTCCGTCCGTCTGTCTGTCCGGTAGTCGCACTTTCAGTTGGTAGTCACACTTTCACATAAGCTTCGCAGGCGACACGTGTGTTCACCTGAACACTCTAGTTTATCTTTAAAGAGAAGACCATCATGTGCATTACTGCAAGTGTGATTTCCATGCATTATAATCTACGATTGTCTATCTTTTCTTTCTCTTTTCAGAGTCCCGTACGATATGATTCCTTTGACAGTCTTTCACTTCCCATCCCTTCAGCGCCGTGGGTAAGAGCAGGAGAGGTTGGAGAATACAGCTGGTGCCTACAGCCATATATTTGAAGCTACTGCCATTGAAAATAATTGCACTTCGGAAACTGTTGCTGTGTTTAACATTGTCATATGCTGACAACAAATCTTTGCTGTTCTAATTTTGACTACTTAAGAAGAGCAGCGTCTATGATTAGCAAAGGAAAATCACAGTCGTTTTGTGCCAGATTATGTCCATGAAATCTCTTGTCATTCTACTGTAGTTGTAGCTGTCTGTGAATGAGGACAAACAGAGGTGATTTCTTCCAGGGCCGGCCTATCACTCTGGACCTCTGTCTGCAGCATTTCATTTCCTCCGAGACCATTAAGGAGGTGGAGTGTGAGAACTGCACCAAGGTGGGTGGGAAGGACAGGATGTGGTCTTCATATCCCAGGCTCATTTTGGGATTCGGGGTGGCATTGAGTATTCCTTGTACTTTATGTGAGGTTGTGTCATGTTTACCTGCCACGATGGCTTCGGCGGGTATTGTTTTTACCCCAGAGCCCTTTATGGACTGACGGGGTATTGTAATATCCTGGGGCGTCTGGGCGGGCTGCGGCAGCTCCATAATTTGTCCGGGCCGTATCTCTGAAACTGTTAGCCGCAGGAGCCTCAAATTTGTGAGGAATTGGTGTGCAACACGAGTCGTTTGTGGATTTGACCTTTGACCTTTGACCTTGGCACAGTGACCTTGAACATACAAGTTTTGTCCGATCCATATTTCCAAAAATACTGACGACAGCAGTTTAAAATTTGGTATACAGATTCCTTGTGAGGGGAAGGTGTGCACCGCAAGTGGATTTGACTTTTGACCTTGGCACAGTGACCTGTGCCTTGCCACAGGTATATGCCACTCTGTTAATAGTTAGTTAAAGGGCAGTGGGGTTTTCTCGGTGCTCAGCTTCGGCTTGTTACCTTGTGAGGTATGTGTCTATCAAGGAAAAATGTGGTCCTGGTGGCACTTATTTGTAGCGGGTCTTACCACAGGGGCAGTTTTGATGACTTTGCCAGGTATTTACATGTCAGTCTGTGGACAGATATTGTCATAGTGATGATTGCTTCATAACCTTGCCAGACAGTCACAAAACTTTGCAGGTGTGTAGTTGACATCACGTTGTAGGCTGAGTGTGAAAGTGGGTGTGGTTTGAGCAAGGGCAATGTAAGTGGGGGAGAGGAATAACAGTGGCCTGTGTGATCCCATTGGAAGATGGACCTAGTTTGGTATTTCAATTGAAATGCTAGTAATCTGTGGCCACTGTAGTGTTGGTTAGCTAAGTAAGTGCACAGTTTCAGTTAAACGATTGCTTATCTTCGGGTTGTCGTTTTTAAGATGGGTGATCTTAGTGGATTAGATGGATACAAAACTCCCCCTTTCTCCAAACGAGTCAAATACAAATATAACATTGGGCAGATTGGAATGATGGCATGATGCAATTATGACCTCCGCCAAGGAAATCATGTTTTCACCCATGTTCGTCTGTTTTGTCTGTCTATAACAGGATAAATCAAAAAGTTCTGAACAGATTGACTCAAACTTTGGTAGGATGGTGGGTGGAAGTCCAGGGAAGGATGGCTGGTGGTAGTCGAAGGATGAGTTGATTTAGTTTTGGAAGTGATCTGGAACATTTTCTGGATTCTAGATCCAGAAGAAGTTAAAATATACCGGAATAGCATTATTGTCCATCAGGAAACCAATAATAGTGACATGACATGGTGGAGGTGTGTGCACTACCGAGTGCTCCTCTCGTCTCTTCATGATTTTGTGTGACTTGGCTGCTTCAGATCCAGGCTGGCGGCATGGTGAATGGACAGGTCACAGAAAACCAGAGGTCCACCTTCATTAAACAGCTGAAACTGGGAAAGGTAGGGATGCAAGTTTCCTGCTCTCTTCAAATATAACTGTATTTACTCCTTGCTGCGCCCCAGTGGTCAAGCTGCGAGTGTTTGCACTGTAATAACAAGACGACCTTTCTGTGGAACTTAGCCTCGTATATCAAAGTAAATGCAGTTGTCTTGTTATAGTCAGAGTTTGAATTATGAGTGAGATTGGTTCGAATTCCAGATAAAACTGTTCTCTTCAGTCTGAATTATGGTAGAAAAGTTGACCCTGTTTGTGTTGCTTAACATGACTGAGACTGACTGCAAATCAGATGTATTTTAAGACGGTCAAACCCTGAACTTTATTTTCTCTGAGCAGGGCTCCAGGCTACCTTTTTTACTGGGAGCTCTGTCGCCCTTTACTGGCAATTTTTAGGAGCACAAACAGAAAATATAGGGGCACACCTTAAATTTACCTGCAATGCAATTACACATTTTCGTCGATTTTAACTGTATTACTGATCAATTACCGATTACCTGACAAGTGTTGATGACTTGACCCCCGCAGTTGATTAATCTCAACTAACCACTCACTCTCGGACCCTCCCACTCTCACACACAGTGGCCTATGGGGATGATAATCACTTTAGATGTAGCGCAATGTCCTGTAGTAGCAATGTCCATCGGATGGGTACAAACAAAAATGCAGAAGGGTGCCCGTTAACTAGTGCTGGTGAGATGAAGCTTCATGAAGCGTTGAGGCTTTCCAGCCAGATATGTTGCGGTGACGGGTGCACATGCTCCTGTGTAAACTGCACGTGCTCCTGTCTCTACAACAGGTCCGCAGAAGCTGAGGTTTCGAATGCGCACTTGAGACCCCTATTGGTCAAGAAAAACAGTGTGATATTGACTTGTGCTTTGTAGAAAATGGCAGGCAAGCATAAGCCAACAGTGTTAAAGTGGCAGAATCAATAAATGCAAAATGAAGTATTTTGACCATATGCTATGTCATAATGAAACTGATATATATATATATATATATAACTTTTTTTAATTTTTTTTATCCCCTCCCCATATCGAAAAACAAATGTGCAAATTTGCAGGTAGTGCAGGTACGAGTAGTGATGAAAAATACTCGCACTGTGTCAGAAAATGGTCGCAGCCTGGAGCTGTGCTTAGGGTATTATACAGTATCCCTGGCTATTCCTGAGTCTCTCTCTCTCTCTCTCTCTCTCCTTTGCTCATTTTTGAATCTCTCCTTCCTCCTGCTTTCCTGCGGTCCCTTGCTCTCTTTCCTTCCTTCCCTCTCTCCAATGCATTCACTCCATTGCTTTCTCCCTCTTACTCCCCCTTTCTCCTTCCCTCTTTCTCTCCCTCTATCTCCTCTTCTTTTTCTGTCCCTCTCTCTCCCCCTCTTCCACTCTCTGTCCCTCTCTCTCTCCCCGTCTCTGCCCCCCTCAGCTGCCCCAGACCTTGTGTATACACCTGCAGAGACTGACCTGGTCCAGTGAGGGGACTCCACTGAAGAGACAGGAGCACGTACAGTTTACAGAGTACCTCTCCTTGGACCGATATAAACACCGCGCCTCAGTACGAGGGTCTCGAGACCTCAGCAGTCTCCCCAAACCTGTCCAGGGGGACGTTAAATCCGACGCGCAGGGGGAGATCCCTCCCAACGGCACAGGTACAGGCCTCACCTCCACCTCCTCTGCTGTGTGACCAGGCCAAGCTGTGTGTTGTAATGTTTCGGCCAGTATTCACAGGCTGGTAAAGCTTAGTCTTGGACTACAATGAGTTTTATCCTGTAGTCATAGACCCTAGTTCATAAATTACTGCTGCTGTCCCTCAGTTGCGTTTCCTTTCTGAGCCAGAACACCAGAACCACGCCAGGGGATCTGGGTAATTTCATGCTTGTTTAGTACTGGTGTATGCTTGGAGTCAGTTGGTGAATCTAACCTCTATAGCCTCACAATTAGCAACCCTAGAGTGGTTGTCAGCCACCCTGTTCCTGGAGATCTACCTTCCTTTAGGCATTCACTCCAACCCTAACAAAGCTCACGCACATCAACAGCTAAGATCTCGTTGAGCTGAAAATTGGTTGAATCATGTTTGCTAAATTAGAGTTGGAATGAAAAGATATGGGGTGGTTGATCTCCATCAACTGGGTTGTTAACCACTGCCTCGGTGGCATGAACTGACTGGGTCGCTATATGGTCATGAAAGTACAACCCCAATTCCGAAATAGTTGGGACAAAGTGTAAATTGTGAATAAAAACAAAATGCAATGGCTTTCAGATCACATGAACCAACATGTTAATCTACAATAGAACATAGATAACATTTCAAATGTTGAAACTGAGACATTTTACATTTTTATCCACAAAATGAGCTTATTTCAAATTTTATGGCTGCAACAGGTCTCAAAAAAGTTGAGACACAGGCAAAAAAAAAAAGGGCTGAAAAAGCAATTAATATATAAGAGAATCAGCTGAAAGAACATTTAGCAAGTAATTACGTTAACTGGCATCAGGTGTATAACATGATTGGCTATAAAAGGGATGTCTTAGAGAGGCTGAGTCTCTCAGAAGTAAAGATGGCCTGAGGCTCTCCAACCTTTGAAGGCTTGCATAAATACATTGTGGAATACTTTAAAAATGATGTTCCTCAACATCAAATTGCAAAGGCTTTGAATGTCTCATCATTAACAGTGCATAACATCAAAAGATTCAGAAAAACTGGAAAAATCTCTACCCAAGGGACAAGGCCAAAGACCTTTACTGGATGCCCATGATCGTCGGGCCCTCAGACGCCACTGCACCACTCATCGGCATGATTCTGTCAGTGACATTACCAAATGGGCCCAGGAATACTTCAAGAAACCACTGTCTGTGAACACAGTCTGCCGTGCCATCCACAGATGCCACCTAAAACTCTATCATGCAAAAAGAAAGCCATTGTTGATCATGATCCAGAAGTGCTGCCATTTTCTGTGGGCCTAGTCTCATTTAAAATGTACTGCAGCAAAGTGGCAAAGAGTCCTGTGGTCAGACGAGTCTAAATTTGACATTCTTGTTGGAAATCATGGGCCTTGTGTCCTCCGGGCTAAAGAGGAGAAAGACCACCCCTCCTGTTATCAATGTTCAGTTCAAAAGCCAGCATCTCCGATGGTATGGGGATGCATTGGTGCATATGCTGTGGGACACTTGTATGCATGTTTTAAAAAGCACTATGAAGGCTGAAAGGTATATAATGGTTTTGGAGCAACATATGCTCCCCTCCAGACGACATGTATTCCAGGGAAGGCCTATTGTATTTCAGCAGGACAATACAAAACCACGTACTGCAGCTATTACAGCAGCATGGTTTCGTAGTAGAAGAGTCCGTGTGCTGAACTGGCCTGCCTGCAGTCCTGATCTTTCACTGATTGAGAATATTTGGCGCATAATTAAATGAAAAGTCCGTCAAAGGAGACCCAAAACTCTCCAGCAGCTGGAAGACTGTATTAAACAAGAGTGGGATCAAATTCCAATGGCTAAACTCAAGAAACTTGTCTCCTCAATGCCCAGACGCCTCCACTCTGTGTTAAAAAGAAGAGGGGATGCTACACAGGCCCCCATCCCAACTTTTTTGAGACCTGTATCAGCTACCAAATTTGAAGTGAGCTGATTTTTTGGATAAAATTGTAAAATTTCTCACTTCAACATTTGCTATGTTATCTCTGTTCTATTGTGAATAAACTACTGGCTGGGTGTGATCTGAAAGTCATTGCGTTTTGATTTTATTCACAATTTACACTTTGTCCCGACTATTTCGGAATTGGGGCTGTAGATGCAGCTTTTAAACTTATGGCGTAATTTGGGTGCAGACTGAATGGAAATTTTAAATACCCACAGGCACAGCGGACACATGCATAACCGTAGTCTGAAATCCCTGTTCTCATGGAAGTCTGTTTCATTATTACAAGGGCCCGTTTTCTAAGCCTGGTCTACTTTGAGTATGCCATGGGCCGACATTGTAAGAATAATTCTGAGTGCTTTCAATTTGCAGATGCAGAAAACTGCAACAACAACAAGAAGCCTTTGTCTAACGGAGCCTGTGCATCTGTCCTTTTCCACGCTCCTGTACTCAGCCCTGCAGTCTCTACAGCCCTGGACTTCAGGTGAGCAACACATGCGGCTGTCATCATAAACGCATGATTAGAATTATCTTAAATATGCTATGAAATGGCAGCTAGGTTGGAGCATGCTTCCGCAAAATGTCTGTCCGAGCATAAATTATTTTCAAAGGTCGGGGAGTCGATTTGGTTTACGGTAACTGTGGCTGTACCCTCTGAACTGTTGTGCATTTCAACAGACGTCAGACGACATAGATTAGAAGGGAAGGTGAAATTGGTGAGGCTGTCCAATTTTGATTCACGCACACTGATTAATGATGCGGTCACCTTAAAAGTGTGATTGCTTCCTGCAAATTGGAGGGGAGGAATCAAGTTTTACAATTGTATTATTTTTAAAAATCATACTTGTCTACTTGGGTGTTTTCGTAGATAATCTGTGCTCGATGATAGTGAAGGAATTTTATGTTTAACTGAATGTTCTATGGCTGTTTGAGAGATCACATCTGGTTACTGAAAGCAGAGAGTTCTAGAACCCCGCCTCGGAATAATTATGCAGAAGTCTCTTGTTCCCTTCTCTCTCCTGCAGCTCTCCCGCTCATCTCTTTCGGCTCACCGCCCTCCTGGTTCACCACGGCGACATGCACTCGGGACACTTCGTCACGTACCGCCGCAGCCCGCCTTCCCCGCTCGGCCCCTCCCCCTTCAGCGCGCAGTGGCTCTGGGTGTCGGACGACCTGGTGCGCCGGGCTACCCTGCAGGAGGTGCTCTCCTCCAATGCTTACCTGCTTTTCTACGAGAGGGTACGGCGGCCCAGCTTTGGACCCGAAGAGTAGGGAGCGGGTGGGAGGTGTCAAGGACGCCGCCCTCCCCCGGAAGTGTCTTTCCTGTGAACATGCCATGCAAACAGTCCTGGAGACTCCTCCCACAATGCGTGTTGACCTCCAATCGTGTCTCTACGGCTTTCCATTGACATTTAAGGAGTGGGAGGAGCCCAAAGGCATGTTTTTTTGTATTTTCATCTCAGGCCTCTGAATTGACCTCCTTCAGTTCCTCCTGTTGTTCGTTCCCCTGGGAAAGAGAGCCTGTCCGTGACCCTGCCCGTTTACTATGGGCTGGGTCACAGTTCAAAGGTCAGATTAAGCCGTCAGGTAGCATATGGTATCTGGGGTTGTGGTGATGGAACCCAATGAAGCCACGTTGTAGTCAGAATGAGTTGGATCCTGACAGCTGCCCGTCACCCACAAACACTACTTCAGGACAGAAACGCCATTGGGCGTGGCTCGGGTGCAACTGTATTTTCTGACTCAATAAAATGATTGAATGGATCGGGTGGGTGGAACCTAAGTACCTCGGTCTTGTCAGACAAAGAAAATGCCTAACTTTGCCTGCATTTCTCAGCTATGATTCCTGTCTGTTGCATTGAAAACCTCTGCACCTGTGGAAGGAGAGTTCATTCTAACAAGTCTGGATGGCAATGAAGTAATTTATCTGGGACCATATCATTTAGGTATGAAAATCTGCTTCATTTTGGGAAAAATAATTCTTTAAAGCTGATAATAAGAGGTAACAATAGCCAATGATGATGCATTATATCTGATTTAAACACTAGATTCCATTTATCTCCACAGTGCAGGAGTAAGGTGTGCGCTCAAGAACGCAACCGCTAAATCGGTCAATTAATTGCGAGTCAGGGGTTTTTCTTCCCATGAATTATGCAGTGCAGAGTCTCCGCTAAAATAGCTGATAATGTTCGGCACAGGTACCCTGGGGATTCCAGAAATCAGAGTCTGGCTGTGATTTAACTCTGAAATGAGGCTTCACTCTGTCAAACAGACTGAAAAATTCCTTTTAGAGTTTAGCGGTGTGTCTATAATAAGAGGTAACGCGAACGCTTTTAGCTCATCTCTGCCATGTGAACGAGTATTGTAACTTGCGTCCAAGATTGCTACTCTGCGCAATAAGTGATCAACCCTTCATTTTGTCCTCTCTAGGCTGCCTGAATTCCGCATTATAACCATCATTGCAACGTTTCAGTCGGCAAGAAATTATTTATTTCCATTTTTCAGAGAGAATGGAATTGCTGCCAAAATGCCTTGTATGGCCAGTCTGTAGCCAGTCCTTGTTTCATTTGTTCAGTCCCAGGTGTTTGACATGTTGTCAACATTTGCCAAATTGTGGTTTGAACCTTAGGACCTCGTCAATAATTGATTTCCTTCTCCAGTATTTAACATTTACTGAATGTATAAATACTGCCCACTGTTCTCTTCCTTTCAGTGTTGCGCTAAGAGAAATGCTCCCGAAATGACTGTCTGGCAAACCAATTGCACTATTGTGTTTTTAATATATACATGTATATTTTGTGTGATCCGTTACAATGTCAGATGTACAGTATTTTGACTGTTTTCATAGATTCCAATGATTAAAAAAAAGTTGTTAATAAAAGTAAAGAAAAACATGAAGTCAGTTGTGTTTTCACCCATCTCCAAAGATCACTTATAGCACAGTCACAGCGAGCAGAGTCCACATCACAACTGTCTGCACCTTGTCTACGTGCTTCTTGGCTTCACGCTATCAAAGTTTTAAGGGGCCTTCCAGGTTCAAAATGATTATTTTTCAATTCTTCTCTCTTTTACCCTTTAAAGTTCACTAAGAACTTTAAGCAAATCAAAACATTTTGTCATTAATTTCATTAAAAAATGACTTCCTTTTGAAGCTTTCCCATCTCAAATAATTTTACAAGTCAGCCAAAATCTGGTGACTTTCAACACTTGTGGTGCTGAGAACGTTTTTTATTTTTTAACTGAATTGCCTCAAATTCTGACTGTAGACTTGGTTATTTCTGCATGCAATAACATTGGCTTTTTCTGGTAGGGACAAAGGTATCAATTTCATGAGAGTGTATGTCTCATCCAACTGACCCATTACAATATATAGAAAAATCCTCAAGTGATTGCACAGATATGACATATGTCGAACAGGGGGGAAAAAAGTAAGTGATTTGGTTGGGTGGTTAGGGAGTAAGGCTTGCAACCATATGGACCGTGACTTTGGTCATTCTGTCAATTCCATGGTCACAATGTAAATAAAAATCAGTGGAATGCTACATTTTTGTGTTTAACTTATAACCTTATTGTTATTATACCCATATCTGTGCTGGAACAAGGTAAATCAACTGAACCTGGGAAGGCCCCTTCGGTTACGTCACATTGATGACTTATCTGGACACGAACTCCAGTGAGGGATTTTTAAAAAAAAACCCAGTGTGAGTGTTATCACTTGGAAAATCTCCATCACCGGGGAGGTTCCAGTCCTTTCTGTTGCAGAGGAATGATGCGTCGAAAGGTGAGGTTGATGCGAGGTGCAAGGACCCTCCTACGGGGCGGCAGGCTGTGGTACCAGTGTTCGTTAGTTGGCTGGTTCATGAGCAGCAGGCTTCCGTGAGCCAGCTCCAGCTTTATGGGGTCGATGTGTCGCTTTGCCCCCCGTCCCCGAGCCTCCGCGTGCCGGAACACAAAGTCCCGGGCCGCCCCCAGGGACACCGAGGCGATGGGAGATCCGGGATCTAGCTCCTTCTCGTCGTCACGGTGCTCGCCCATGTGATCGTTTCCGTCTTTGTACCTGTGACAGATGACAGTGTCGCCTCTGCAGAGAGCTGTCACTGGATTTACGGCCGAACTCTACTTCAAGGGCTGCATTTCACAGACACGCATTAAGTGCAGTCATGGTCTAAAATCCGCTCTCTACAGAGCATGTCCATTCAAAATAGGCTTTGAAAATTTTGGGATGCGCGTTTGTCCAATTTAGGAGGCATGAGAAGCAGGATTTAAACTTGGAAGTCCAAGTGAACCTGAAACTCTGCTTGTCTTTCACCCAGTGATGCCCACCAGGGAGTGAGGTACAAGGCTGAAATGATATCCCAAACCATGTCCTAAAGATGCCGTTAGCCAAGTTTCTTCAAATTAGATCGATATTTGTGACCAGTCGTTCAATTGGAGGTTACAGGTCATTCAGTTACATGTACTGGTGATGGAGCAAATTCTGTTGTCAATGTCTGTTATCCTAAGACAATTTGACCCGTAACCTCTGGGGGTCACAACTTGAAAAAACTTGGTATGCAACATTTTTAGCACATGAACCGTTCTGAGATTGCACTTCAGCCCTGCACCCCCAAAAATAGCCGTGGTAGAGTAGTCAATATTGCTTTACGAACAACAGACGTTGACATTGGAGTCTACAACATCTTAACTCAGCAGGTAAAAAATTTGCTATGGGTTCATCTCAAAGCGTAGGCAGCATCCTTTAAAGGCTGCATTTTAAGGGGTCGTCACGTAATTCCATCTGCCGAACTGACGCAACGTCATTTCATCTCTGTTAAACGGCTTTGGATTCAGTGAGTTGTCACTGGTTTCCCTAACCTTACCTTAACTCTAACCCTTAACCCAAAACCTAACCCTAAATTTAACCTTGTCCCTTACCCTCAATGTCAGTTTTGTAGATGGAAGTAAGCGATGACCCCTAAAAATGCAGCCTTCAAAGGATTCACCCTACGCTTTGAGATGCACCCCACGTCTTCCCTCTCCCTCCGAGGGGGGAGAGATGAATACAGATATTGCATCCAGCAGGTGGCAGCAATGTACCAAGTCTAGTTTCAACACCACCACACAACCTAAAAGAACATTTTATTGAGAAGGGCTGTATTGGAAACCGCCAAATTTACTCGCAGTACATACTGACTTAGCCAAAATGTAGAATGTCATTACATTTGCTCCTAGTACAGCAGGCAGTTTTGAATACGGCTTTGTTTTCTCCTCTTACCTGTTTATGAGCACAAAGTTGTAGGTGCGGCCGGTGGCCTTAGTGATGGCCTCGCGTATGTACTCTAGTGTGGGGGTCCATGGCCTCGCTGTAAGGTGTACCCCAGAGAAAGAGTACATCAGTCCAGGCTCTCCGTATGTCGCCTGCTTCCGAGGAACACTGTACAGCTTCCCGTACACACGCACCTGGGTCATCTCACCTGACACGTGTATGGAAATCAATACATGAAATCAAAACTGACCTGGCATCAAAAGAAGGTGCCTTGATGAACATTCCTGCTCAGGAAGGGCAGTTGTTTGAACGGTGTTTTCAACACTTCTGGCCAGTCACAACTGCTTGGCAACCATTTCAAGCTGGTCAAATATTGTAGAATAAGCTTGACAAACTAGGGCACTACTTTACTAAATAGGCTGGTCAAATAGGTGAATAGGTCACCCAACTAAAAGAACAGGTTGAAAAAAAACACATCAAAATGATCTTTTTTGACTCTTAAAGAGCTGTGCTTGAATGATGATACAGTAGGGAAACAAAGCAATGAGACAGAACCACTTACCACTGAAATACTCCACCTCTTCCTCCAGCCGCATAAAAAGCCAGTCCGCCTCATTTTTGGAAAAAAGTTGTGCATAGTCACAGTCAAGACCCTCTGCTTCAATCTTCTGCCACGGGACGGGGTGAGAAAACTCGTCATCAAGAGAGGCTTCCTCTCCCTCCCCTTCTTCCTCTTCGCAAGCTTTAAATCTTTTGTTGTTTTGCACCGAGTCCAAATCAGTGCTCTGCACACTGCGTTTCTTCGCTTGGGTCGGAAATGGGTCCATCCAAATTCTAAAATGAATGAGAAGTTAAACTTTATGTAGACTTGAAAGGCAAAGGTAAACAAAACGTAGAAGTGTCACCAAATAATATTTAATCATGGCAATTTAATCATTTCAAAAAGTGCATTTATGTTGACATTCAATGTATCTTTCTCCAAGCTTTTAACTTTGGGTCGACATTTTAGACCGCTGTAACCAAACACTAAACCGCACTTAGAATATTATTCCATCCACGCCCCTTAAAAAACTCTCCTCCCTCCCTTGTCATCCAAAATTTGGCGGGAATGGGTTGGATTTGTAGATGATTCAGTGAGAACACTTCTCAGTCTGATGCTCAGAGGACTACGGCAATACGTCGAACCAAGACATTGAAAATAAAACATTCCCGGAATAAGAAAACAACATGATTGGGCAGAAAACGATAAACTCATTTTTCTCTCCAGTCGCCAAAAAGAGGGCTTTGGATGCAGACCAAGAAGACACTAAAGGGGACGCTAAGGATAACGTGAGTTATGCCCTGGTGCATTGATAACATAGCACAACTTGTACATTAAATAAGAATTGAGAACTGCCCTCGATTTCGTCTGTTGGCCCGTTTTATTTGTATTGCGGGTACATTTAGGCAATGAAATGACTTCCTACTGATTTCTGTAAGCTGGTAGTTTTGCCGCGAAATACGCACATGGTTCCGCGACACCGGAAGTAAACATCTTGCATTAAGTGACTGAACCACTGAACTAAAGGCTGCGAATACGAGAAGCTAACATTTTGGTGATGCAAAAACTAAGGAAAACTCACCGCTGAAGCAGTTCGCTTAGCTTGGTTGTACTCAATAATAGTGGTTTATGTTTTAAGCTTTCGTTCAATAAGGAAAACTAAGAGTTACACTTTGTGTCGAACTCCACTACTGCTCATTAGCGATGGTTTATTATCAGCCCAGCTACAGAGCAGCGACGACCACAGACGTTTCCTTTGCTGACCAGCTTCTAACGCAATGGCTGGCCGCCGTATTATGACGCGTATTATTACAAAATATTCGAAGGTATCATCGGTGAAAAAGCTGAAACCAACGAGCGACAACTCGCCATCCGTCACGCCCCTGAGCCCCGAACAACTGCAAAGAATCGAGAATAACAAGCGAGCTGCGCTGGGAAAACTCGCTGCTCACCGCGCACCGGATGGATTCGGAGAGGGCTGGCGGAAGGAGCTTAGCGCGGAGTTTGGAAAGCCCTATTTCACCAGAGTAAGAATATTACCAATCACCGGGGTGTCTTTTAAAATATTGCTTTAATGTTGCATAAGTGTCACAACTGGTGTCATTATCATGTAATATTTTTGTTGAATATAGTCAGTGCCCTGCAGATGTATTAGCATTACCTTTCGATAACCAGGCATAGTTATTGCTGCTGTTCTTGTCATTATATTATTATTATTATATCTAATAATTAATCTACAGTTACGTCACGGTGGGATCAGTTGAAATTCATTCTAGTGTGGAGTCACATTCTGTCGAAGTCTTAACTTTGAAATGTTATTTAAAAAAAAAAAAAAAAAACACCTCAGAACTGTGGAGGGAGAGGTGCAGAAAATGGGATTTATCAACCAAATTCTCAATTTGTGTTTCTTTTTCATAGCTGATGTCCTTTGTGTCAGATGAAAGAAATCAACACATTATCTATCCGCCAGCGCATCAGGTGTTTACATGGACTCAGATGTGCCCCATCAGAGAGGTGAGTTTTGCCGTCAGTGTTTCAAAATTCAGTCGTGCCCTTTTGGGTCTGAGCGCGGATCTGGCACTTCGTCTATGTCGCAGCCAGTTTACTGGGAGGGATGGGGGGCATGCCTCCTAGACTGTTATAGACAGCTGAGCTCTACCATAAAATTAACCCCTTCAAACTGTGTCCCTGGCCAAGGCTATCACCTTCCCACTCAAGGGTTTAGCCTGGAACCCTCCTGTTTGTCTCTGTGTGGGACAATTCAAAATTTGGACTGATGTAGCTCAGTAAAAATCAAATTTGACGTGCAACTGAAAAACTCTCCTGGCTAAACTGATCTAAATTTTGAAATGCCCCTCTAAAAGGTGGGTAGGCTTGACTAAGCCTTTGCGGCCAGATATAAGCATTAGACCCTGTGCAGCTGGCTGGTGTGTCCTGAATCTACACAGCTGGGTTCTGATGAGAACCTGCCCCCTGACAAGCAGGCTTTTTTATTATTTTATTTCTTAATTATGTCTCCCCCTTCCTGGGGGGCAGGAGACATATTGTTTTTGCCTGAATTCCCGTTGGCGTTGGCGTTCCCATTTGTTTCCGGAGCATAACTCTGAAACTGTTCAGCTGATTCTCACCAAATTTGATATAGTGTCTCTCCATAGCATTTAGATGTGCCTTTTGAGGGTTTGGACTGCTTTTGAGTTTTATTTTTTCTGTTTCCATGGCAACAATTTGGACTTGGGCATATTGAAGGGTGGTACTCGTTTGCGGACCATAACTCTAAAATGCAAAATGGGGGAGGGGGGAGACATCTGTTTTTACATGTAAAAACCATTCTAGTATTTATACATGTATTTTAGAGATTTTAAGTTATTCGTCTGAGCCAGTGTTTTGCTGCTATAGTTCTGACTGGGAGTTGAGCTCTGAATTTAACAGTTATAGGATGGTAAAATATGGGATGTTCTTGGCAATTTGATTAGAAATTGAAAAGGGTAACTCGGAGAGGTCTGACCATCAGCACTTCGCCAGGTTAAGTTTCCAAAAGTGAGATGAAAGATATTGAGAGAGTTCCAAAGGGGGCAGTAACATCTCAATAATAGCAAATTGTTTAAGGTGGCTAACAAAACTGTTGAAAACCATGCCACCATATCTAGGGCATAACCTGGGGGGGGAGCGTCCCCTCCACGATTGAAATGCCCCCCCATAAGGTGCTGTGATATACAAAATGAAAAAAATGTATTCTGGAGTACACAGGCTTTTCAGTTGTTCTGTCCCCCAATCATAAACTAACTGTTACTCCAATGCAACATTTGCCAAATACCAAAAATGGGAATTGCAAAAAAAAAAAAAAAACTCGCCCGCAATTCAGTGCCTTCCAGCAGGGATGGTCAGACACCCTCTAGGACAAGAAAATCGCGACAAAATTGAATCAGTCCATATCTGAACCAGTCTAAACGTACACAGTGCATTGTGAGCTCTGCAAAACTGGTACTCATGGCATTGGTTCTGATGATATTACACATCTGTGCCTGGTGTGATTGACAGGTGAAGGTGGTTATCCTGGGCCAGGACCCATACCACGGGCCAAACCAAGCCCACGGGCTTTGCTTCAGTGTGCAGAAGCCGGTACCACCCCCACCCAGGTACCACTGATATATATTTATAAAAATGTCTCCCTGCTCTTGCTTTGTAGCGTTTGATTCTTGTTTCTCATTGCAGTTTTCTACTTATTTACTTGCCTACTTATTAACTGTCCTTTTCATAATGCTCATAATATCTTACGCATGCCTTCCTCTTCTATTCTACACATTACTTATTCATGAATAGGCTGACTGATGCTCTATACAAATTGTGCATTGTCTGACCTGTTCTGAAACTGACTTGACCTGAACTATACATCACTTTGGATTAAAGCATCTGCTACTTCAACCTAATGTTTGCTGCAATTGTGGCCAAGCAAGTCTCAGGTTAATACTGGTGAAGTTTGCCTTGCTTTTTGTTGATCATTCATTGTGAGGCAGGTTGTATTCTCTGCTCGCCCTACTCATTAATATTCCTGTATTTTAGTTTGGTGAATATGTACAAGGAACTGGCCTCAGACATAGAAGGCTTCCAGCATCCGGGACATGGAGATCTTACAGGGTGGGCCAAGCAAGGTGTGTTTGATGCCATGTATATTTGACCGTAGGAAGTGCATGTAATGGACAAATTCCCTCCCTGTTTGTTTCTGATTGAGTTACATTTTATGAAATTACTGTCCTGCTTAAATGCCTGTAGGTTCAAAGGTTCTCATGAATTTTACATGACATTGCTTTACAATGTAATGGTTTCAAATTTTTACTTAACTTGGAATGGTATCTTGGTTGATTTAGTAATGTCACAATGTGCTGTTCATTACATAGTTTTATCCTGATCTCGAACAGCTGGATGAGTATATAAATCTGGTCGGCTGTTACCTGCACAACTGTAATGCCATCACTTCTTCAAGGGTTTTTGTATGGACTGCAGCAAAGGGTGGGGCGCCCTATAGTCACAACAGTCAGTGACTTAGCCATGAAGTCAAACCATTGGTCAGTTGAGAGTTATCGTTTCTCTATTGGCCGTTACTCTCTCAAAATGAACAGCCACAGATTAAATGGCTAAAACAAATAGCCATCAGGAGGCCTTTACAGCAAGACGCAGATGGTCCTCAAATATGTCCTTGCAGTTCAGCCATGTTCTGTTGTTGTTTGCATAAACTCTTGGTGGATTTTTGTTTTTACCCCTCGGCCGACTCTGGCCGGAGGGGTATTGTCGTCATCTGCGTGTCCGTCTGTCGTCCGTCCTTGATTTTGTCCCGGCCAGTACTCGGCAACTAATGATCGCAGCTTCACCAAATTTGGTATGATAACTCACTGACCCATAGTTGTGTAACTTCAGGTTTTAGGCTGGATTTGACCTTTGACCTTAGTGCTGTGACCTTGACCCTGGAAATCCTGTCTGGATCAGTACTTGGCAACTAATTATTGCAGCTTTGCCAAATTTGATTTTGGATTTGACCTTTGACCTTAGCGCTGTGACTATGAGGAAGGAAATCTTGTCCAGGCCGAGGGGTATTCAACAACGCGTTATGTTTATTAATTACCTCTGCCAAAAAGGTTATGTTTTTGCTTCCATTTATTTATTTATTTTTTTTAACTTATCTATTAGCAAGATATCTCAACAACGGTTGCATAGATTTTAAACAAACTTTGCGTGATGTTAACCCCTGGTTAAGATGTGTTAAAAGCCTTAAAATAAATAAGATTTTTTATGCGGAAGCGCACTCTCTCACTGAAAATTGTAGAAAAATCTAACCTTCAACTCAAGTGAATTTTAAGGGGAAAAAAAAATCCCCGACTAAGAAATTATTTTTCAAAAAATCACATGTTCCACAATTATTGGCCCCACTAACAATTCCTAGGAAAATGTAATTGAAGCATTTCTGTCATTTCTACAGTAGTTTACAGAGTTGATCAGAGTATCTAGGAACATTTAATTAGTATTTCATCACTTCCTGTTTCCCTGGGGTATAAATATGACGTGACACAGAGGCCATTTCTCTTATACACTCTTCAACATGGGAAAGACAAAGGAACACACCATTCAAGTAAGGCAGATGTGTGTCGACCTTCACAAGTCAGGCAATGGCTACAAGAAAGTAGCCACTCGCCTGCACCTGCCCATATCTACTGTCGGAGGAATCATTAAGAAGTTTAAAACAACTGGAACAGTGGTAAACAAGCCTGGACGAGGACGCAAGGTTATTTTGCCACCACGCACAATCAAGAGGATGGTAAGAGAAATAAAAAGTTCTTCAAAGCTCACTGTGAAAGAATTGCAACAAATGGTCGCATCTTGAGGTCACAAAGTCTCCAAAACAACCTTCAGGTGCCATCTACATGCCAACAAGCTGTTTGGGAGGCATGAACGGAAAAAAAAACCTTTTCTCACTCAGTCAGCAACGCAAACGTCTGGTGTTCGCTAAGCGGTACTGGGACTTCAACTGGGACCGTGTGCTTTGGTCAGATGAGACCAAGATAAAGCTTTTTGGCAACAAACACTCTAAGTGGGTCTGGCGGAACACAAAAGATGAGTATGCAGAAAAGCACTTCATGCCCACTGTGAAGTATGGGGGAGGATCAGTGATGCTGTGGGCCTGTTTCTCTTCCAGAGGCCCTGGGAACCTTGTTCGGGTGCATGGCATCATGAACGCTTTGAAATACCAGGACATTTTAAATCAAAATCTGGTGGCCTCTGCCCAAAAGCTGAAGATGGGTCGTCACTGGGTCTTTCAGCAAGATAATGACCCTGAACGTGTGGCCAAATCTACACAGAAATGGTTCACCAGACACAGAATCAAGCTCCTCCCATGGCCATCGCAGTCCCCAGACCTCAACCCCATTGAAAACCTGTGGAGTGAGCTGAAGAGGAGAGTGCAGAGGAGAGGACCCAGGTCACTGAATGATTTAGAGAGATGGTGCAAAGAGGAATGGTCGAAGATCCCTCTTTCTGTATTCTCCCATCTTGTGAAACATTATAGGAGATGATTAGGTGCTGTTTTGTTGGCAAAAGGGGGTTGTACAAAGTATTAGCTAATAATTGTGGCACACATGATTTGATGTAAAAGAATTATTTCTTAATGTGGGATTTTTTCCCCACTGAATAAATGCACTTGAATTAAGGGTTGAATTCTCTCTTTTTTTTTTGTTGCGGTCCCATATTATTTAGAAAAAAAACCTGAAGCTAAAGAACACATCTTAACCAGGGGTGCCAATAATTATGGAGGGCAGTGTATGCTGGCGCAGGTATGGGCTCTCGCGAGTCTAGCCCTAGTTTCTATCATGTGTTGATAGATCAATGCATCTGAATATGTTTGTTGCTGATAAAGTACTTGGTGTATTAATATTAGCCGTAAACTGAGATGTATAAAATACATCTGCAGTATAGTGCCTGGGATACTGCTAAAATGATGCAGGGGGATAGTATCGCTCTGAAAGAGATGATGACGGCGATTTCGCCCCCTTACTTTGTGAATATACTTATGGTTCTTTTCTGTGTCAGGTGTGCTGTTGCTCAATGCCGTGCTGACGGTACGAGCGCATCAGGCAAACTCTCACAAAGACAAGGGCTGGGAGGCCTTCACCGATGCAGTGGTTCAGTGGCTCAACGGGAATCTGAACGGCGTGGTGTTCATGCTCTGGGGGTCCTACGCTCAGAAGAAGGGCATATCCATCGACCGGGTGTGTCCCTGCTGGAAATGAATTGATATTTCTTGCTAGTTCTCATGTGTCTCTTGCAAAGAAGAGTGTATTTTGATTGTACCTGAAGATTTAATTCTGCACTGCTGTCATTTAAGCCCTGCACTGTAATAGCTGTCAATATTACCCTTAAAATACTTGAATCATGAAGTCTCTGGGAGCGCAGCCTTAGACCTTCAACTATGATTTCACTGGCAACAAAAGCCATGTGTGGTATTCTTTTGTAGAAAATGTGGCACTTAATTAATGTGGCATATTTCTATTAAACTATAGGGAATGGTCTGCTACTTTCTTGGTTCTCACCGAATTATTATTATTATTTTTTTGCATTTTACAGAAACGCCACCATGTGCTACAGACAGTCCATCCATCTCCACTGTCTGCTCATCGCGGTTTCTTCGGATGTGGGCACTTCTCTAAGGCCAACGAGCTGCTCAAGAAGTCTGGGAAACAACCGATTGACTGGACTGAAATCTAACGAAGTTCCGGAAAAAAATTCCCATGAGCTCCACCTTGTTGACTGCAAAAATAGCATGATTCTGATTACATTGTATATACTGCCATAAAGGCCATCTTCTGGATATGAATGTTAATGTCATCATTGCCATTGAATTTTCGCGTTTTATAGTCTTGACGCTGAGCATTTTGAATATGTTCAATATGTTTGGGATCTTCATCGTTTATAAGCTACTGCAGTACCGCGGACTGTCTCATCGACAACTTTATACATTTACATTATACCTTTTCATTTAAAATCTTAACAGCTGAACGCTAGAATTCCTGTTAAAAGTTTCAAACGGTCAGGAACGCCGAGTTTCTACATAAAAGGACACTTGTCAAGCAAACGACTTTGTAAATAATTCTGTGTATTATGCTGTTGTAAACAATTTCATTATTTCGTATAAATAAATTTCGTATAAATCTACTGATGTGTATTGTCATTATTTTACGATTTTTGGTCTAAAGCTTAATATTTTCTCGATGGGCCGCGTGGTTTTTTAAATTTACTGATTATTTTTTGTAGGCGTGGTGGGGGTCACTGAGAAAACCTGGTGGAATATCATCCATTACCCAGATTTTACTCTTGCGGTACTTACTTGGAAGTGCAATTTTATGCATCATTTATTTCATTATTATTATTGGGCTCAGTATTATTTTGACAGTGCACTTTGCCTGACTTTTCAAGATCCGTCGTCGCCTGAGAATCCGAGCTGTGGCACCAGATGAGAGGCCTTAGACTTCATCTCCTTGCGTGAACCCGTCGAAACGGTCCTTATGGTCGTCACTCAGACGGCAAATTTTCATCCTTCCACATGGCCTGATACGACCAACTCGCCACCTCGCCGTATTCTTCACTCTCGCGGTCAAACTAACTAACATTTTCAGAGTTAAATAGAATTCAGCTCTTGGCACTCAGACATGGAATAACTACATCAGCAGCTTCGTCGATAACTTTATGGGGAGTATATTTTGGTCCCCCATCCTGAAGATAAATTCGAAGAGTTGGTCTAGTTTCATGCTTTCTTTTTCCTATTGTTTGAGGAGACAATATAACTCTCTGGATATCGCCAGGAAGTATAGTGAACGCAACTATATAACGCATATTTACACAACACCTGGCTTGATAAGTGCGGGGTGGCAACAGGGTAGAGGACACGATAAGGGTTGGACTCTGATCAAAACAATGCGGTGAGATGAGAGTTACGCCAACTGTTTTCAGTGATCACTGCGTGACAACCTGCATCAGGAATGAGTGCAAGAGGCTGTGGAAACTGAAAGGTAAACACGAGTTTCGGCAAGTGCTGGCCACTTATTTAGCATCCGATGTTTTTACAGTTTTGAATTTCAGATTTAACGTTAGCTTCCTAGTATAAAGGCAACGCATTTGTTGTCTTTTGGCTAACACTGGTGTTGCCAAGGTGTTTGCGCGTTAACGTTGATAGGAGAGTGTTGGCCGAGAGTGATCCTTTATATTTCAGTTGATTTACCTATTTTCGACGGGAAAATTTTGACCGGTGATTGCAGCAATTTCTCATTCAGCAACACGAAGATCATGTTCGTTAACCAGCGAAATAGCCTCTGATCATATCGCCCCAGTACACGGCTTGTCCACGTTAACTTGCGGGAGAACGAACCTGAAATCTCTTCCGCGCTGTGTTTGAACGCGCAGCCCGCTTTTGTAAGTTTTCTTATATTCTGAGACATTGTTGCGTGGGGTTATTAAAGCTGCTTTCACACCGGACGCGAAACGAATTTTTCGCACGACAGATCGCACTCGCGCGAAACGCGTGTATTCGCGTCTTTGCATTGACTTTGAACGTAATCTGTTGCGCGAAAAAATATCGTTTCGCGTCCAGTGTGAAAGCGGTTTTACTCTACCTTGAACTTCCTATGTGAGGTTATCCTCGTTTGTTCGTCCAGCTGGCCGCCGCGTCCGTCCCTGAGTACATTTGACAGCTGACCTTTCCCCAATTTGGCACCGCGTAGGGGCTGCCATTCCGGCGCGGCCTGTCGCGTTGCCCTAACACCTGTCACTCATACACTGTTTACGGGCAGCGATATGGGAATAGCCGAGCCTAGCTTCTCCGCTGTGGTCAATCGGCCCTTCCGGGAAATACCAGGCTCTGCTCCGGACACTCTGTGCCTCGCACTGCCTGATTACAGTCTAATTTCTTTTCAGCGACTAGTTATTTCATATCTAAGTTAAGGGCGTGTAGATATGTCCCCTGCCCTGTCCGCAGGGTTTTGTGTGTACAATCGCGATTTGACCACAGCTTGTGGGGAAAGGAGTGAAGGGAGTCTGTTTCCACTTTTAAGAGGTAGGTCTGTCATCTTTGCCTCAAGCTTAGAACCAGCTCTAGATGTAAAGGAGAGGTTATTTCATTTATTTATATTGGCTTATGCTATTTTGTTATTCTTAAGATGGAATGATTTCTGTCTGAAGATGTACTTACATTTAGTCGCAGCATTGTATGAAGCATGGTTTTTCTGTGAATGCTTGCCTTGTTTATGTAATGAAAAGGTGTGTTTGTTCAAAGGTAATTTAGAAACCATAGCCTGGATGTCTGTTTTTTCCCCTCTGCTCTCCTGAGCGTTGACCTCTCAATGTGGTGTGTTGCAGCATAAAGTGATGAATTATAAGCAATATATTATATTGGACTATCAGGCGGTTGTATAGTTTTGTCAGATTTACTGAGCTCAGTCCTTTATTGAAAGAAGATGATGCCATCATGGGAAGTATTTATGACGGTGCGCTCATGTTGACAGTTGCTGTAACTGTACATTGGTCAGTGTTAAAACGATATTGAATGGGGTTAGATTGGTAATGGTATTAGTTTTGAAGAACTTGCTTGTATTTTTAAATGATACATCTTTACCTGCAAAGACTCACTTAGCTAATAAAGGTTCAGACTTCTCAGCTTCTTGGATGTACTTGTTAATGTGGACTTACTTTAATTTGTGCTGCAATGTGTTCTTAACTGGTAGGAATTTACCTTCGCGATTTTGGGCACGCACAAGTTATTGATATTGGCCTCAAAACCTGCTATTTGATCTCTGGGGCGGAAATATATGTAGGGGAAGCGTGGGGAGAAATGGCTTAATAATTATGGGTGTGCGTGCGTCTGTCTGTGTTCTGTTGCAGGTCCTGTGATTCATTCTTGAATGATTCCTCTCCTGCTCTCTGGACTCTTGATACTGTGGTTGTTGTGTTGGGTTGTGAAGGCCAGATCGATGCCCAAGAGTAAAGCAAATGTAAAGGCTGAGGCCAAAGAGGACGGGCAATCTAGGGCTCAAGCCCCCATTCCAGCTCCGGTTGCTGCTCCTCTAGATTCTGCACAAGACAGCGATTTGACACAGGATCAAGCCGACAGTCCGGCTCCGGTTGCTGCTCCTCTTGAGTCTGCGCTTGGCACCTGTCTGACACAGGCTCAAGCCGCCATTCCGGCTCCGGTCGCTGCTCTTCTTGATTCTGCACAAGACAGCAGTTTGACACAGGCTCAAGCTGCCATTCCGGCTCCAGTTGCTGCTCCTCTTGAGTCTGCGCTTGGCACCTGTCTGATGCAGGCTCAAGCTGCCATTCTGGCTCCGGTTGCTACTCCTTTAGATTCTGCACAAGGCAGCAGTCTAACACAGGCTCAAGCCACCATTCTGGCTCTGGTTGATGCTCCTCTAGAGTCTGCGCAAGGCAGCTGTCTGACACAGGCTCAAGCAGATGCTACATCCACAGAGAGGGGGAGCGCTCCTCCGGGAGCCTTCCACGCTACGACTGGGGATGAAACGCGAGGGGTAGAGGGGACGAGTGGTCTCCAGGCTGCTGCTGAGACGGTACTAACGCCACCCATCCAGCATAGCTGTGATCCGGTCCGCGGCAAAATGGCTCGACCAAACCCCAGGGCGGGCCCGGGGCATGGAGAGCGGATGAAGTTCATCCTCGGAGCGTCGGAGGACAACTCTTCCGACGAGGACCTCACGGGGGCAGGGTCAGTGCAGCCTGACGGACAGGCGGGGGGCAGGGCTTCCTCCAGCAGTGCAGAGATACCTGCACCTTCAGCTTTTACATGTGAAACACAGCCAGGGATGTCCTCTCCCTCCTCCGCCATTAGCATGAGGTAAGAAGCTCTCTCAGATTCCTACATCCATCATTCAGTATCTAACCAGCTTATTAGGGGCTGCATGGGATACTGGAGCCCATTCTTGTGCTCTCTGGGTGAGAGGCAGAATTCCCTTAATTCTGTGGGCGCAGTGGTCATCATTGTTGCCTCACAGCAAGAAGGTTGTGGGTTCGAATCTGGCTTGGGGTCTTTCTGTGAGGAGTTTGCATGTTCTCCCCGTGTTCGCGTGGGTTTACTCCGGGTACTCCGGTTTCCTGCCACAGTCCAAAGACATGCATATCAGATTAATTGGAGACACTAAATTGCCCAAATGTATGAGTGCGAGAGTGAATGGTCTGTGAATGGTGTGTGCGTCCTGCGATGGATTGGCGACCTGTCCTAGGTGGGTCCCTGCCTTTGCCCGTTGTCAGATGGGATAGGCTCCAGCTCGCCCCACGACCCCGGTGAGGAATAAGGGGGTATAGAAAATGGATGGATGAATACTTGGGTCAACTTCCAGTGGTAAACTGTGTGATGAATTCAGAAGTGAGACTTTATTAGTTTGGAGACCGAATGAGAACACTAAAGCACATTCTGCAACAAGCATTAAGGTGATGGCTTTAATACATTCTGTTCCTTATTGATCTAAATCTGGAAGCAGAGTCACAGCCTGTATTTTAGCCTTGAACCTTTTGGCTTTGTTTGACTGGGTTCAGAAATGGATTTGGCTTTCTCTCCATGCAACTCAAAGGTTCAAAATCATCAGTAATTTTTATATAGATTTATAATGGAATAAACTTAGTGCTGTAGCTTGACAACAACTCAGAACATAAATCCCCTCTGCCCTGGACTTTCTGAATGGGAATCACTAAATACGTCAGCTCTGTAATCTGATTTAAACCCAATAAAGTTGTTGTAGGATGGCCTGGATTGTAGACACCCTTGGGAATATTACCATCCAAGGGGTAATTTATAAAGAATGGCACCTTTGCTAAATTATCTAACTGAATCCTGAAATTCTGTATCTCTTAGTGGGTCCTTTGAATAGAAACTGCTATAATGGAAACTGGATTATCAATCATTTTAAAGCTTGTAATACTAAATAAAAGATATTGATGGTTTCATATAATTTACTACTGTACAAACGCTTTTATTGAATACAATAGAAAGAGCCATATGTCAAGTGAGGACAAATTTTTGACCGGCTATGTAATACTGAGGAATCTGGGCGGGTATCTCTGGTGTTGCGGTTAAATTTCTTGGTAGGTAACTGACACCCTTTACCTTGGTAATTACCATGAACAGCCCTGGTTTGGATACACCTGGTCAAATGGAATCATTATAAGATTGAAACCTGAGTAAATGCCTGCCGAGGACTTCATGTCGATGTATTTTAACCTCAGTAGTGCCTCTTGGCCACCAGGGGGTAGTGTTGCACCACTGCCCGCCCTGATGACAGATGATTTACGGCACTCTGTTGTCCTCGCTGTGCAGCGCGCCGCTGTTATTGTTGCATGCCATACAGTGCCGTTCTATTAATAGAGCAGGGGGTTCTACTTTAACTCTCCCAAGGCATGGTCCTGTGGCCCATGAAAAAAAGAGGCAAGCACATTTGAAACCCAGAACACAATTTCTTTTCCAAAAACGGTCATGGCTTTTGAAAATGCTTCGCTCTGCCAAAAATATTTGGCACGACGATTGGTACGAACCAGCATGGCAGAGAATGTTTTCTGGGGAGTTGATTTTGATTGGTGACTGTTTTATAGTTGGCCAGCCTACTTCCTGATTGGCTTATTACTGTGCTGGTTTTTGGCTCAGCCATCTGAGGACAGTTGGGGTAAATGGTTACACTCCGTTGAGGTCGGCTATTGTTTACGGGCTCTGATGCCGTGCACATATAGGAGTACCATGGACGTGAAGCTCACTCACACAATATGAAGGTAAGGTTCCTCATCCGTACGATCACACTCCATGTTGTTTCCTGATCTGTACAGACTTTGAGCAGAATTTCTGGTTATTTTTCAGTGTTGATATTTCGAGTACCTTGTCGCTGCCTTGAGTTGTGAATTGCGCTTAAGAGGAAGTAAGTTTGACATTCAGCTGAGTGTGAAATGCCATCTGGAAGCTACTATGCTGCAGACTTGTCCCTACAGTACCGTGTACGCGGACATGACTGAGCTGTGTGGCAGAATCCTCTTTGTGAGTTCTGTCATGTGTGTGTTTGACTGGTGCGCGTGTGGTTGTGTTTATATGTGTGTGTGTGTGTGTGTGTGTGTGTGTGTGTGTGTGTGTGTGTGTGTGCATGGGCAGTAAAAGCACTGAAATTGCCTGTCAGTGGGGAGGGGGTGGTGTAGTGGGAAATAGGGGAGGGAAGCGAGCTGTTAAAAGAGGAAGAGGGGGAGGAAGAGAGGGAGAGAGGGAGGGAGAGAGGGAGAGAGGGAGGGGGTGAACAAGGGTCTTCCTCGCCTCTAACTTCTGGATATCTGGCCGCTGTCCGTCTGGATCCCCAACCATGGCGGAGGAGAGGAGAAAATCCCCAAGCTGGTTTCAGTATCTCAGGAGGTTAGTTATAGAAGCGGCAGTGTTCCGCTCCTTTGCGTGGCGAGCCCCGTCTTGTGGAAAGTTGTTTTTTTTTTTTTTGAATATCCGTTGTGTCCTCTCACAACCTCTCATGGAGGAAGAGAACAGAGTAGCGGACTTGGGTTTAGTTTTCAGCAGGAGTGACGTGCTTCTGTTGTATCTCAGTGTGGTCCGTCTGGTGTTCGAGCCAAAGAGTCAGGGTGAGTTTTGCATACGGTAGTGTCTCTCAGTTAAACTGTTTACTTTAATGCAGGATGAATTGCAGATACCAGCGGAAGAGCTGTTCAGATAGCAGCTGGGAGATTTGAGTAGCGCTGTGCGTTTTGTCTGGCTGTGGAATCTCTGTCTGAGGAGTTTGAAAAACTTGCTCAATTCTTATAGCCTGAGGCAAAGTCTTTTGTAAATGAAGCTTGTGTTTCTGGTTTTAAAAATACGTCATGTGCAACAAAGGAGATTTGTGTTTGTAGTTTTTTTTTTTTTTTGGTAGTTCTTAAAGTTTTCTGGCTGAGAACTTCTCTCCGGACGTCTGTCTTTGATTTGCTGCTGGGGCGAACTCCAATGGCTGGCCATTGTGTGAAGAAAGATCAGCTTTGTGTAATGTTGCCAGCTGTTTTTGGAGTTGAGAGGGCTTAGATGGTAGAAAATATCAACTGAGTGCAGGCGTGTTTCCACATAAATATACATGCATGCACACGTGACACAGACATGCGTTCCTGCGTGCTCACACATGCGCGCGCGCACACACACACACACACAAAAACATGCATGCATGCGCATAAAGGGAATTCAGTGATGAAAATGAATGATAGGAAAAATATTTAGGTTTTTTGAGTTGGAATGTATCTCCCTGTGTTGAGAGACCTGCTGTGTTGATTGTCAGTCTGTTCTCTGAGGTATATTGAGTGAATTGGGGGAAGTAGAACAGAAAGGAGCATATTTACTAAGCAGCTATTGATGGAAAGACACATCAGTGTAAACCTCACCATGTGTAAACCTTTATAGATCTATACCTTGGCTAAACAATATCTGAGTGTGATTTATAGTCTTCCTTTTTGCCCGTTAACTAGCTTGACTGGACCCTCCCAAATTAATGTCCATCATTTGGATAAACAGCTGGGTGGTCAGGGAGCTGGATAACAGTTCACTGCTCTGGGTAGCTAGGTGCTTTGTACCTTGGCAGGTGATATAAAAGCTTTAAAATTCTGATTTGATTATCATAAATAATAGCAAGCTAAATAGCGACATACCTTTTGTGGCTTAAATGAATGTTGTTTCAGAAATGTATTTGGTGAACTTGTAAACTGGGAAATCAGAGACTGTACACTGGTGTCATTGGAATGAACTTTTTTAAAGAGTGATTTTAAGAATCTGTCTCATTTACTCTGATTGTGGCTGATACAAGCTATGCATTGAGTAGATTACTTGTCCATTGACGCAGTCGTGTACTTTACTGTATAAACGTTTGAGTGGTACATTGCTGTGTGGCCTTTATGTGTGTGTGTGTGTGTGTGTGTGTGTGTGTGTGTGTGTCTGTCTGCCTGCCTTTTTTGTATATGTATGAATGCTGGGTAGATTCCTAAATATTCTGTTAGTGTTAATTGGACATTGGAGCAGATTGATTAGAGGAGCAGTGACAGAGGTGTGAGTGTTTCTCAGCAGTCACTACAAGGTCTTTGCTTTGATTGGTCGGGCCGCAACACTCCTCCAATCAGTGGCTGTTATCAAAGGCGTTCAATATTTGTGGTAAGCAAAATGCTGAATATTGGTGCAAATGATTATTATAGCTTTATCTTGGGGGGGGGGACGATATCATTGTTTGGTGTGTGTTCTGGGGATGAATTTGAGCTCAGTATTTAATTTCAGGAATAGAAGTCATATAGAAGCTTTGCGCTTTGAATATGATTATGTTATGACTTGCGTAAGGGTGCTAAGCTTGCGACTTTGATAAAATATTAACCACTGATAGCGCGATTACACTCTGGTCAGCCCTCCAGCAGCCGCATTTGTGAGGAAAATCTGTGACCCAGGAGTAATGGCCTCAGGTAAGAATGCAGATGTGCCCTGTGCTTGTGTGTCTAATGTTGGTGCAATGGCTGGTGATGACTCTGTTATTGTATTGCTGTAGGTAAAATACGAATGATAATTAATGGTTGTTACACTGCAACACACTGCTAACCTCAGGGGTTGACCTCAGGCCTTTAAGCCTTGGAAGAATCTGTCAGGTGTGAAGTTTTTGGGCGCCGATGGGTTCGTCGTGGTTCAAATATTTGGTTAAACAGTCATTGGCGTTCCACTCTCTTCTCTAGCGAACGGCAAGCTTATGGACCTAGAAACGCCGCACTTCACTGAGCAGAGTTGCACAATAACGCTGAAGTGGTGTTTGACCACTCAGTGAAGTGGGACTAATGGCTATTTATGGCTGTGTATTCTGCTTTATCTTCGGTTGTTACTTTCGGTCACATCTGACATTGCTTTAGTGTTAGCATGGACTCCATTTTATTTATATTTTTTAGTATTGCGTCATTGTTAAATCAGTTTAGCAGATATGGATGGACATAAATGAGTGGTCCTGAGTGCTCATTGTTTATTTCGAAGTAAATGTCAGTATGACAGTTCTGAAACAAGAGTAATCGATGGTTAAAAGCGTGCTGTGATTCTTCCCTTTATTGCAGTGTAAAGCAGTTTGTCAGTGAGAAACTCTTGTCTGTCTGGGTGAGCTGTATGGGTTATATGATGCCTCTGAGTCATGATGTCATAGGCATCTCAAGGTGAATCTAGTGTGGGTTCTTTTTTTTATTACAAGTATTGTATGGTTCATTAAGAGATTAATCTGACTAAATATATGGAAATAGTCATTGTAACAATATTAGGAACTCCTTACTAGTCTCAATTCTGAAAAAAAATTGGCACATTATGGATTATGCAAACAAAATCAAGAGGGACTTATTAAAAAAGTCCACCTTCACCTTCTACTGTATTGAAAATGTCTAGCAACACACTATTTGATGTTTTAGTGTGAATTTAAACTCTTATGGAAAATGTACAATGTGATGACTTCAACAAGATTCAAAGAAGTTGACACATTTGACTGTTTATCACGATGTAACTTCACCATGTCTCTCGTTTGTACACATTGAGCGTTTGGGTACTGAAAATATCTGTTTTTCATGTCAAACGGGGTCATTTTCCCAGGTCCTCCATTGTGCCAGTCTTCAGGTGGGCAATAGTATGGAGCCTTCATTGCAATATATTTGCAGCATATCCCTGCCTCACATTTTCAATTGGAGACAGATCAAGATTCAACTGGGGCAGGCAAGCCAATCTGGCTCTCACACACTCTGCTTACACACCACCATGCTCTTGCAATACACTGCCCGGCCAAAAAAAAGTCAGACACTCAAATATTTAGTTGGAACCCCTGTAGCTTTGATTGCAGTGCATATTCGTCTTGTCATTGTTTTGACAACCATATGCAATGCCAGAACATTTATTTTCAATCAGAAATGCCATAATTTTTGGACAAGATCTTGTCTTCTTGACATAATGGTTGAAACAATCGGTGGTCTTTCTTGAGCACATCCCAATAACTTTTAATGTGTTTCAGGTCAGGACTTTGTGGTGGCAAATTTGTTTGTGAAAATGACTCCTCATACTTGTTTTTGTAATTCATGGTTTTCTTTGCTAAATATAGGCCAGTAATTTGCCCATTCTGAAATACTATAACATCTTTTCCACCATCAGGGGATGTGTCTTCCGACATAAATTTTTAAGAAATGAGTAACGATGCGCTTCATTGGTCAGGGTTAAAATTATTATTGCTGAAACATATTAATAACTGCAGTAATGATCCAATTATAGAATTTGTTCATTAATTTCCAAATGGCGACTTTTCTTTGTCCGGGCAGTGTATATGTGGAATGTAATTTGATTTTATCTTCTTGGAAAATGCTGGAATATCCCGGGGAGACATAATTTGTCCATATCTTCCTGCATTGATCTAGCCCTTGCAAGCGCACACGTCAGCCATGCCATGTGCTGTAACATGCCCCGTTACTACAACTAACGCTAGCCTTTGAACCTTACACTGATAATGGCTTGTGTTGTCCTTTATGGCCTATGGTCCATTGAGCCGGTAACTGTTTTTTTTTTTTTTTTTTCCTTTCAAAAACTGCTTGAAGTAGTGACTAGTGAGACACTTTCACTGTGCCTCTGTCCAACTCAGATGACACTGACCCCAGAGAAGTCGGCGGCGCTTTTAGACAGTGTTGATGTGTGGCTGCAGCTTTGCATAATAAAGCCTTAGCTTGCGTCATGGATGCAACAACGAATGATGCTGACTGACAGAGGTTTACCATTATTTCTTAGGCCGCGTCATGATATCCATTACTGTCATATGGCATTCTTAAGATGCTGACGTTTGACAGAACGGTGATCACGCGCATTCTGAAGCGGTTTTGGCCTGGCCTTTAACACATCAAGATTCAACTGGACTTCTTCAATCTTTTTATTATATTGTGCACTGTGCAAGGCGAAATGGAGAAAGGTCTACAAGGATGCTGTTCTCGAAATAGTGAATTGTATACTGGTGCATCTTTTGGCAAATAGGTAAGCCTTGACCCATCTTGAGGAATTAGCCTTTTTTATTGAGGCACCTTTCATGCTATGACTTGATTTGCTTGGCTTTTTAACCCTTTGAGCATTGAATACATTTTCAAGGAATTAAAAATGTAGTTACTCTTGAGCTGTTGAACACCTATCATGTGGCAACTTGTTTAAAAGAGCTACCCTGCGGGAGCTCTTTTAAACTAGTTGCCACATAATAGGTTTTCAACAGCGTCTGATTTTGATATCTTACATCATTGGGCAACTGTAGTTGCCCACGACGCTGAAAGGGTTAATATCACCTTTATCATATCACTTTACTATTAAAACTGGTTACATCAATCTTGGCCGTAAATTGCCCCAAGAGTTTTTTTTTGAAGTGTCTTGCTGGCATCCAATTTGAAATAAGAGTTAATGTTCAATGAACAAATGAACTCACCAGTCAAAGCATCAAATAATGTTTTGTTGTCGTGTTTTCAATATAGTATAAGGTGAATGGACTGTTCAAATCTCTCCTTTTTAATTTTAGTTGCATAATCCATAATGTGCCTGTGCTAATTCTGTGTGGGAATTAGCACTGGGTTGTGCCAAGCTTTACTCTGAGAACATCCTCCGTTTCACATGGCATGGATTCTCCTGGAGGCATTTGTTTGAGGTTCTGGTCTATTTTTCAGCTGCACATACTGTAAATCTTTCATTCTACTTCATCCCAGGGGCGCTGTGTTGGACTCAGATCTGGTGACCAGGGAGGGAACTGACTTTCTGTAAACTCACTGTCATATCCATGACAACTTTTTTATGACTTGTTGCCTTATCATGCTGGAAGGAGCCCTTAGAGGGTAAGTTTTGGTCATGAACGGATGCGTATGGTGAGAAATGATACTCTTTCGGGCTGCAGTATTCAAACACGATTGATTGGCATTAAGGGGCATAAAATGTACCAATAAATTATTACCCTACACGATTAGACCTGTAGCATGAACTGCCAAGACAAGGCACACTGGGTGCATGCATCCATGCTGTTGAATCCAATTTCTGACCCTACCATCTGTGTTTCGTACCAGAAATTGAGATTCCTTAGGCCAAGCTACATTTTTCCCATCTGTGACTGGTGTAGTTTTAGCGATTTTGTGTCTACTGCAGCTGTTCTTGGCTGACAGGAGCGGCACCCAGTGTGGCCTTATGCCGTTTCAGCCCTTCTGCATCACAGCTCAAGGAGCTGTCCCCCCTGGATTTAGCGGGAAGTGATTCTGCGTCCTCATGATGACGCACATGGGTGAGGAGGATTAAGGTGATTGGTCAAACTTGTGGAAAAGTTGCGGTGATTGGACAAAATAGTGAGGCCACGTAAAATTAGTATTTATTGGTCGAATTTGCGTTAATAATTGCGATTGTGACATCGCAACTTCCTGGATGGACTGAATGAGTTGTGCATTCTGAGATGCTGTCCTGCTTCGCACAGTTGTAAAGAGAGGTCATCTGAGTTTCTGAAGCCTTTCTGTCAGCTGTAACCAGTCTGGACATTCTCCTTTGACCTCTCATCTACTGATATTCTACTGTCAAAACTACTGGGATCACACTTTTCCCTCATCCTGATCTGTGTGAACATTAATTAAAGCTCCAGATCTGTATCTGCCTGATATGCATTACTCTGCTGCCACATGATTGGTTGACTGATACTTGCAGGAATAAGCAGGTCTTATGATGTTCCCGATAAAGTGTTTGGTGAGCGTGTTATCTTGATATCTTTAAAAAAATGCTGAAGGGTTTGTTCAGTCCTTGCATATCTTTCGCATCGCATATTACAGCTTGAGTAGAGCATTAAGAGGACTGCACATTCATGCACATTTGACTTTGAGCTGTGTGCTTTCTGCTCGATGTGTCAGTTTGCACTGTGGTTTACATTAGGGTTGGTGTTTCCAGTCTTTCTGCCAATTGCGGTTTTGGTAATTAGGTTGTGGTTGTGACAAAAGTCCTGTTACATTTGCTCATAATTTAATTTTATGTGTTTTATTTGGACTCATTGCCTGAAGGGAATCCTGTTGTTTCAAACCCCAATTCCAATAAAGTTGGGATATTGTGTAAAACGTGAATAAGACCAGAATAGAATGATTGCAAATCCTATATTCAATTGACTACACTACAAAGACAAGATTTTTAATGCTCAAACTTATAAACTTTTTTTTTGGGAAATATTCATTCATTTTGAATTTTATGCCTGCAACACGTTCAAAAAAAGATGGGACAGGGACATGTTTACCACTGTGTTACATCACCATTCCTTTTAACAACACTTAATAAGCATTTGGGAACAGAGGACTCTAATTGTAGAAGTTTTGTTGGTGGAATTCTTTCCCATTCTTGCTTAATGTACGACTTCAGTTGCTCAACAGTCAGGGGTCTCTGTTGTCGCATGTTGTTCTTCATAATGCACCACACATTTTCAATGGGAGACAGGTCTGGACCACAGGTAGGCCAGTCTATTTCCCGAACTCTTTTGCTATGAAGCCACACTGTAATGTTGTAACGTGCAGAATGTGGCTTGGCGTTGTCTTGCTGAAATAAGCAGGGACGTCCTTGAAAAAGACATTGCTTGGATGGCAGCATATGTTGCTCCAAAACCTGTATGTACCTTTCAGCATTAATGGTGCCTTCACAGATAAGTTACCCATGCCATGGGCACTAACACATCCCCATCCCACCACAGATGCTGGCTTTTGAACTTTGCGCTGATAACAATCTGGAGGGCCCTTTTCCTCTTTAGCCCTGAGGTTATGATGTCCATGATTTCCAAAAACAATCTGAAATGTGGACTCGTCAGACCACAGCACACTTTTCCACTTTGTGTCAGTCCATCTCAGATGAGCTTGGGCCCAGAGAAGGCAGCGGCATATCTGGGCATTGTTGATATGGCTTTCGCTTTGCATGGTAGAGTTTTAACTTACACTTGTAGATATAGCAATGAACTGTGTTAACTGACAGTGGTTTTCCGAAGTGTTCCTGCGCCCACGTGGTAATATAATGTACAGAATGATGTCGGTTTTTAATGCAGTTGCGCCTGTGGGACAGATGGTCATGGGCATTCAATGTTGGTTTTCGGCCTTGCCGCTTACGTTTAGAGATTTCTCTTGATTCTTTGAATCTTTTGATGATATTATGGACTGTAGATGATGATCCCTAAATTCCCTAAATTCCTTGTGATTGCACATTGAGAAACATTGTTCTTAAACTGTTGGACTATTTGCTCTGGCAGTTGTTCACAAAATAGTTAAACTCACCCTAAACTTGCTTGTGAATGACTGAGCCTTTCGTGGCTGCTCCAAATACTTAATCATGACATCACCTGTTTCCATTTTCCTGGTCTCCTGTGGAATGTTCCAAACAGGTGTTTTTTGAGCATTCCTCAACTTTCCCAGTCTTTTGTTAAACATATTGCAGGCATCAAATTCAAAATGAGTGAATATTTCCAAAAAACAAGTAACGTTTATCAGTTTGAACATTAAATATCTTGTCTTCGTAGTGTACTCAATTGAATATAGGTTACACAACATCCCAACTTCATTGGAATTGGGGTTTGTACATTTTTTGGCCGCTGTACAGCTGCTTTTCAAGGTTTTGAGCTGGATTTTTGTCACATTTTAACACTTTTGCCTTCAGCTTGAAACCAGTCTAAACTGTGCCTATTTCGAGGTAGAAAATGTCTCTGATTAAAACATTTGCAGGACTTCATTTAAAAATGAACGGCGATGTGTTGATCCCTGACATAAGTCCATTTATGGCGGCTCCTCGCCCAGCCTCTGTATGATTACAGCAGGGCTCTCGAATTTATAGTCCTCGAGGGCCGTGGACTGCTGGCTTTCCACCCTCCCTTGACCTGGGAGTCAAGTGTGATTACAAGTCTGGCCAATCAGTGGAAATAATTGTTCGCTACTTCGCTTGATGAAGAGAAATCCGGATCTGGATTTGAGCGCCAAATATTGATAACCCTGGTTTACGGTGACAAACCTGGGACTTGTTCCACAAAGCAGGATTAGTCACCTGGATGACTGCACCGAAAAAACCCCTGGAAACCTATCAAATCTGGAACATGGTCTGAACTGATCTGTGCTGGGTATTACTTTGTGTAGGTCTCTGGCTAACTCAGCAATCCTGTGTTGTGGACCAGGCCCCCTGGTGATGTGATGATCCTTGAGTCACTTTATGCTAGCGCCAAGCGAAGCCAATGTGTGGTTACTGTGACAATTTAATCTGGTGATGCGTTCATCCCTGACTAGTCCGTCTATGCTAGCTCCATGCTAAACCACTATTTGGTTACTGTGACTGTTTAACCTGGTGAACGTTTCTTCGCGTGTCGCGCTACTGGAAACGCTCCTCGTTGACTTACATGCAGCAATTCTGACTGGTATGCTTGTGTTAGACTGCTGTAGTTTCGTCATAATGTTACCTGATCGATGCTGCTACAGTTGAAACTAACCGGAGAGACGTTGTATGTGTCTAAGTTGGGCTGATAAGGCTGCAGTTAGACCAGATGTAGGCTTTGGATACCATTCATTTACCATTGAGAATTTTCGTATGGGTGGGCTAGCTCTCTGATGCTAAAGCTGTGTCTGGTATAACAAAAGATTTTTGTGCATTGCTATGGCGGAATGTCATCCCCCTTTTAACATCGTTCCGGTTTATTACAAGCTGAAATAGTGGAAACTGGATATGGATTTTTTTCCTGGTACAAGTTATCGATTCACGAGCTCCACACAAGCAACGCTTAGACCGTTTGTGTGTTTCTGCGATGAGCTCATCCAGTAACTTGCTGTCGGAATTGTTTCGTTTTGGAAGAAATGGTTATCAGAAGCTTATAGCAAAGTTTCTTCCAGAAAAGTGGATATATAACAGCTCAGCTACAAACGCATGCATGCAAGGCAAGACAGTACAAGCAAAACATTAAGCTGAGATGAAGGCGGTTCATTTCATTTTGTCTAGTCGCACATCCACATGTACAGCGTTTGATTGCAGTTCGCCGTCGATTCGTTACATAAGATGTCAGACATCATAAGAACTCGTCGCCACAAGTTCCATTCGATTGGTGCAGTTTCTTCAATCTGTCACCTTCAGTCTGCATACGTATGCCCATTGATCACATACTCTCATTCAGGTGTTCTTGAAAAGAGCAGTTACTGGATTGTCATTTATTCACATGCAGACTATAACTCTGCAGCAGCTGTGTGGTAAATCTGAAATGACGACATAAGGTGGAGAGAGAGCTCCCTCAACATTTTCAGAGGCTTGGGACTCTCAGCCACCCCTTTTTTAACTGCATCTATGCAGTCTACACACATCAGCTGTGTCCTCACTACCCGCGTACATGTATTTCATTTCTGATCATACTGAGTGACTGTCAACCAGTCTGGTAACAGTGATGTTGTGCAGGTGAAAACTAAAAACTGCTGCAGAAAGCGCACCATTGGGGAATAGGCTGGGCACTGCACTTTCAGTGACTCATCTGACTGTAAAGCGTCTTTGTGACAGTTTATCTGTGAAAAGCGCTATACAAATAAATTGAATTACGAAAAGCAAGACAAGATGAAGGTTAAGTAGGTAGAAGACTGGAAAATCATGCTTTATTGCTGAGGAGCTGTGCAAAGACTACTATACAAATTGGAAGGTGGTTACGGGCTGGTTTAAGACTCTCCGCTTAGATTATTTTGACAAAAATAACCAAAGAATTCATAACAATAATGCAGGTACATACAGGCAACAACAAAATAAATGGCAGAGGTGGAAAGTCCGGGTTTCAAAAGTAAAAATCCTCCCCAGAACGTTATTCCAACCACCTATTTTACTTCTGCCAGGAGATAAAGCTAGTATGAGTGATCTGCTCATTCTGTGGGAGAGAGAAAACCCTGGCTGGATTTTTACTTCCTGACCCCTGGATTTTCCACCTCCGATAAATAGGCCCTACTAAAAAGAAATGACTTGCATGATTTTCAAAATCATTCCCCCAGGGTAATCCCTCTGGAGTAATGAATCCTGTGGGATGAAGTGAAGCAGCAAAAAAAAAAAAATTGCACAATGAAAAATAAAAACTTTATTTTAGAAATGAATATTTTTTTTTTCTCCTCTCTCGTACCTGTCTATTACTGTTTTGAGGAAGTAGAAAATAAAATTTTATTTTTTATTTCGCCCTCCTCTCTTGTTGTCTGGAAAAAAGCCAGAGGACTAAGGAATCAAAAAAAGAGTCTGGCCTTACCTAGACCAACCACCCCTCCCACCCCTCTCCCCCTCAGGTCCAGCATGTCCGGCCTGCACCTGGTGAAGAAAGGCAGAGACCAGAGGAGGATGGAACCACAGCGAGACTTTACCGTGGCCTCGCCGGCCGAATTCGTCACCCGTTTTGGGGGGAACCTCGTAATCGACAAGGTAAGGCCACTGTTTAATAGGACATCTGGTCCCCGAATCATGTTCTCAGGGCAGAGGCTGTTATGATTGACTCAAATCAGGTGGCCAATAAAGGTAAGGAGGAGGCGGGCTAATTTCAGACTTCAAGAGGGAGCATTACATGCAGAGCTGGTCCTGTGCAGGACTTGTGCATATTTAGCTGCTGGTTTGGCTAAGCTGACTAATTCATTGCTTGTGGTGGAAGGGTAAACACCATGGTCTCGGAGCGAATGCTGCTGCACCAGTTTGTATTGCATCAGAATGGATTTATTTTTTATGGAGCGATAACGGATGTTTTTTGTTGATTTTCATATCACATCTCATTAAAGGCACACTGAGTAGGATTTTTTGGTTGTGGTTGGTAAACACAACATTCAAAGTTAGCCCCTCCCCTCTGGCTAATTGACACCAGATGCTTTTTGCAAGAGTGCAGTGTTTTGTCCCGCCCTCACACGCTGCCCACTGTTATTGGCTGGGGGCTCATTGCCCAAAGGCTGATGTCCAGAAATGTCCTGTGCCAGGAAAAATAAGAAAATACCGGCAGCCCACAGGGTGTCTGTTGATACAGATGCTGCCACACACTTCGAGTGGGTAACAAGTGATGATTGAGAAACGCTAGTTTTGTAAGAGTTTTTTTGGGAAAATCCTACTCCGTATTCCTTCTATTTATAAATAAAAGACAGTTAGCTACCTTACGTCTGTCTTGGACAGTGCCATCTCTGCCTGTCATAGTGCGATGGGAGTCTCAATTAGGCCCGTCTCCTCATTGTTTTGACTGGTCGCTTGATTGAAGCAATTCTAACAGTTTCTGTTCTGAGAACATGTCTCTGCAACTGGAAGTCCTATCTATTGCCTCTGCCACAGTGTACATTGTTCACCGGAGGGATTCAGTTTTTCTTTACTGCAATTGGTGAGGAAAAATAGTGTTCTAGACTAGGAAGGTCTCTCTGTTTTCTTATTTGTCTGTCATTGGTCTGTGTGTCTTTAGGTCCTTATAGCCAACAATGGCATCGCAGCTGTGAAGTGCATGCGGTCGATACGCCGTTGGTCCTACGAGATGTTCCGGAATGAGCGCGCCATTCGCTTCGTGGTCATGGTCACGCCAGAGGACTTGAAAGCCAATGCAGGTTTGTGACTCTTTCAAGAGACACTGTATCTTTAGATTGCGAGCGGACACGTGCTCACTCACCACTGACTCACACGAGTCTGCATTCCTGCTGCAGCTGGTGGCTCTCCATATACGGTTTATCACAAGTGGGAAATAAAGGTCCTGTCCTTGGGAAAATTCTAGACGTATGAAGAGCTGGTCAGGCAATAAAACTAATTTTTTCTCCACCCTAAAACTCTGCTGGGTGATTTCACTGTATATATTCTTCTTCTTTGTTCCCATTTGCTAATTCTAGGGGTTCATTTTACTTTCGAAATCTGAATTTAATATCTCTGAGTCTTGGTCCATGTAAAGCCCCTTTCACAATTGGGTTGTGAGCAGTTTACGATCACTTGCAACCCTTTTTTTGCAGTGTTGTACGAGCACTCGCTGGGTGTCTTGCGAGGTATCGCAGTCATTGCAGAGTCTCCAGCGGTCGGAACCGGTCGTGTTTGATTTCTGAACATGTTCAAAATTCAGACGCAACCGTATGCGAACAACCTCGAGGCATTCGGTCGCACTGACAGTAGTACGAGTGTTGTCCAATGCTGCAAACTCGCACGGGTGCTCGGGATGTCTAGAGGAGAGTCTTGCATTCGGTTGCGTTTGTGATGCGACTATGAGACTGTTGTTCAACAATTCGCATCAAATCTTGCAACGTTGTGCTACCATTGTGCTACCATTGTAAGACTGCATGAGATTCTAGTCGCTTTTGTTGTATGACTGCCTGTTGCATTTGTGAAAGCTTCTTGCGATCAATTGCAAGAGTCAATTTATTTGGTCGATCGTGCAATTAAATTGTCGCAAGTAGTTGCACCCCAAATGTGAAAGGGTCTTAATTGAATAGATTGGCTGGTCTTGAGGAGTAAATTTGAAGAGCAGTCTCTCCCCCCTCCTAGAGTACATCAAAATGGCCGACCACTACGTGCCGGTCCCTGGTGGCCCTAACAACAATAACTACGCCAATGTGGAGCTGATTGTGGACATCGCCAAGAGGATCCCTGTACAGGTGACACAGTGTAACCCTCTGTACCAGCTGGATCTGCACTGTACCTGATTGTATCTGTGGTCCTCAGAAGAGGGCATGTGTTGTTCTAGAATACTCTGAAATTGATTTCAGAAGTACTTGGCCCATTTTAGATACATTTGTTGCTGGGCGTTTGACTGGTGTCCAGAAAGTTGGTTGTTAATGCTACAGCGGAGACACAATAAGATAAGTGCTGGTGTTTGGCCCTTGAGTAAGACCCTTAACCCATCGTTGCCTCAGGGGGGATTTGGCTCCTTCTTAGTCAAATCAAATGGAAGTTGATTTGGATAAAAGCATCAGCATTGCACCACCACGCAGGTTTGGGTTCAATTGCTTTTTTCAATTACAATTGATTGTAATTGTAATTACAATTACTTTCTGGGCAGAATGTTCAATTATAACCACAATTACTTTTCGATAAAAAAATCAATCAAAATTAAATTACAATTGAAAAAGTAATTGATTACGATTACTGTAATTGTAATTGAAAAAAGTAATTTCACCCAACTCTGCCACCACAGCCCCACCTGACCACCAATGTCGTCTTCTTCTCGTCACCTTCTTATTGTTATTATTACATTTGCTACTTGAGTCATGCTCACCGATATACTCATGTTCATAATTGGCCTCTAATGGACTTTTATAAACCTGTATAACAAAGACCTGTAAACATTCACTTGCTCAGCCAGCTGTAGCCGGATTCTTCCTGAGATCTGTTTCCATTTGGGAGTTTTTTCTCCCCACTGTTTGAAGATTTTTCTCCCCGACTGGGAGTTTTTTGCCTCAGAAGCTATTTTGCAGACTTAGGTGGGTCATTTTCCCTAAAGCTATTTTGTGAAGCTTCTTTGTGACAGTGCTTCTGTAAAAAGCGGTATACAAGTAAAACTAAACTGAGCCAGATGACTAATGTAATCATGCCGTTCTGAAGGCCCATTTCCCTGCTTCTGTGGAGCCAGTCCTGTGGCTCTATCGGAGGCCGTCCCCCTTGTTTTAGAGGGTGTCCTCTATAACTGCTAACCCTCTCTCAACAGGCTGTGTGGGCCGGCTGGGGCCACGCCTCTGAGAACCCCAAACTACCGGAGCTGCTGCAGAAGGCTGGAATATGCTTTTTAGGTGCGACTCAATCCTGTTGTAATACTTTAACTGACTTGCTTCAGGCGTGCTTATGTATTTGGTTTGTCGTTTTATTTCAAATTTCTGTAGATACTGCTTGTCCAGGAATTGTCCATGAAGCAATTTTAAATTGACTACATTGCTGGTAATGCAGCGGAGTAACATGACCATTCATTTGTTTCATTAACTGGATTAAAAGTAAAGAACAGATCCAAAGGCAAATAATTAGCTACCAAGTTTGTATTATCTAGCATTATACTGGAGTGTGTTGGCCACAGACCCCTCTGCCATACCGTACTTTTAACTCCTGTATTTTGGCATTTAAAGTTGATAAGTATTGAAAAAATGCTGCTTTATTTCCTTTTTTTTTGTCCTCCTCTCACAAGTACTGCCTGCTATAATTTTGTGATTTTGTGTGGGTCTGTTTTTGAGTTTCTCGTCACTTGAGTAATTGAGTTAGTGGCAGTAGCCAAAGTAATCAATTGCCTATATTCACAGGTCCCTCGAGCAAGGCCATGTGGGCTCTGGGAGACAAGGTGGCTTCATCCATTGTGGCTCAGAGTGCAGACATCCCCATCCTGCCCTGGAGCGGATCAGGTGGAGAGCAACACGCGCGTAGTGCTCAGAAAATTAGGAACAGGATCTGAATATGGACTGTGTAGAGTCTGGAATGTTTTCATCCTGTGCCTCCCGTTGTGACAAAATGGAAGACATTTATGCCACACAGTCACTAGCCCAGGGTTGTCCTTGGCCCTAGAGATGTCACAGATAACCTTAGTCAGCGCTCTACGCTAACGTTTTTCTCTTGTACATGTGTGCCTAAGCTGAAACCATTAGGAGCTCCCTTTTCGGAGGGACCGTCATTGTCAATATTTCTTTGCTTTTCATGTAAAAACCTCTAAAATATTTTACATCAGAAATCTGGTGAGGAATTGAGCGACACCGCAATGGCTCTCATCTTCTGTCGTGTGATGTGGAACCAAAACCGTAACCAGCCAATCATGTCGCGAAATGAAATATTCGAACTCACGACATTAGCATACAAGAGGGAGTTGTAGATTTTATTTCCATGGTATCAGTCATAAGCTTTAGTGTAATCTATGAGTTTCTAACCCATGTCAGAATTTGCGTGCACCGCGTGCAACTAAAGTTTTATATTTCGTCGCATGTTAATACTTATCGTCGCACATGCGAGTGAGATGCTCACACTCTCGTGTACTGTTAGTATAGAGCACGGTTGGCTAGGCCACAACTACAGTTCCTTCTAGTCCACTATCATAATGTGCCAGTGTGAACACACGGTTAGCAGTGGGCTACAACCTTTCTCGGGTCTGGACTGTCCACTGGAATGCATCTGGGCTAAGGACAGTGGGAATAGACCTCAGTGGGTGATTGAGCCACATTGCTGAGTAGCTTGTAAGGCTAACTGATTTGTGCTGGCGCCCCCTACAGGGCTGAGGGTGGAGTGGGAAGAGGAGGACCAGCTGCTTGGCAACGTGATCAGCGTGCCCCCAGAGCTCTACGTGCAGGGCTGCGTGCACGACGTGGACGAAGGACTTGCGGTAATTCTGGCTCTGTTTCCTCTCCTGTGTCAACACGGTGTCCATTATGTCACAAGAATAACCCTGCCTGGGGTCTGTGTGCGAAGGACAATAAGCTTCTTGAGCCACGGGCATTTCACGAAAAACGGAGGAATTAAACATTAGAACGTACATAGTGGGCGTGTTCCTTATCTAAGTATACATGGCTCAAGGTGCATAATGTGATTTGCTGTGTGAGCCAACATCATGCCATTTGCTAATGGGGATGTAAATGGGTAATGGAGTATAAGCACCCTCTTTATAAACATCAGTTTTTGGCTCATTAAAATTGTGTGAATTAAATGGAGTTGACAGTATGCTGCTAATATAGACACTGACTGGTACAAACATAGTTCAGTGTGATGGGGACAATTAACGTTATTTAATGTCTGACTATATATATATATATATATATATACACTGCCCGGCCAAAAAAAAAGTCACCGTTTGGAAATTAATGAACAAATTCTAGAATTGGATCATTATTGCGGTTACTAATATGTTTCAGCTAGCAATAATCATTTTTCCCCTGACTGATGAAGCGCATCGCTACTCATTTCTCAAAAAATCATGTCGGAAGACACTTCCCTTGCTGGTGGAAAAGATGTTACAGTATTTCAGAACAGGCAACTTATTGGCCTGTATTTAGCAAAGAAACTCATGAATGCAAAAACAAGTATGAGGAATCATTTTCACAAACATATTTGCCACCACAAAGTCCTGATCTTAGACACAGTAAAAGTTATTGGGATGTGCTCAAGAAAGACCATTGAGTGGTTCAACCATTATGTCGAGAAGACAAGATCTCGGCCAAAAATTATGGCACGTATGATCGAAAATAAATGTTATGGCATTGCATAAAGTTGTCAAAACAATGACAAAATGAATTTGCACTGTAATCAAAGCTACAGGGGTTCCAACTAAATATTTGAGTGTGCGACTTTTTTTTTGGCCGGGCAGTGTATATACTCACTGTACTGCACAAAATTCTTGGGCACATTTCAAGCCATTTCATTGGGCAAATATGCTTGCAAAAATGATGAAATAAAAAAGTTCTAATTACTGAAAAATGTGCTATCCAGAGCTGTAAACTGTTAAAACCTTGATCAATATTTGGTGCAACTACCCTTTGCCAAAAAATTTGGGACACTGTCCTGTTGCGCTATAGTTTTATCAGATGATTGGCACTTGATTGTCCCAAACAGAGTGGAGAACTTGCCACCGTTCTTCAGCAGACTGACTCTCTCACTTGTGTCTGTCCTCCAAGAAATTACAAACAGCTGCAATGATGCTGACATCAAGGCTCTGTCTGCAGACTACTATCTGTATTCACTATTTTTAATGTAATACAAATATATATTTGTTAAAATTTTCTTTAAATTAGCAATTGGAATTTCAGATTTACTTTTTACCCCTCAGCCCTGACTAAGGAGCAGAGGGGTGTTGTTATCACGCACGGCATCCGTCTGTCCGTCCACAATTGATTCCATGCAATAACTGAAAAACGCTGTCACCGATCATCACTATCATGTTGGTCTTGTGTACCAACAGAAGCCTAATTTGACGGCACTCGGATGTCCACTATTGCTGCCGCAGCTGCCATCTTGTATTTTGTATTCCGTAGGATAACTTGCAAAGGCCTTCGTGAATTTATTTTCATTTGAAATATTCCAGGAGCTGTGGGGTAAAGCCAGCTTTGCAGGGCTATTTTTATCTTCAGGAACTCTACTATGGAATCAAAAAGTAAACATATAATACAGATTTAAATTTTAAAAAGTGCAGGGTGCCTAAGATCTTTGCCTAGTACTGCGTATATACAGTATGCATGTATTATATTTCACATTTCAGTTTGAGTTCCTATATAATCTTTGCCTGAGTTTATTTGAAGTCCTCCATATGGTTTTGCACTTACATCTTGAACTGGAATGTTCCCTGCCAAACTGGGGACAGTTTGTTCTTTTTGGCCTCAGTTCCATTTTAGAAGATCGCTATGCGCACACTCTGTGTGTTCTGTACTCACACGCAGTACATGTCTATGTGCTGTACCCACATGCCTGCCGCCATTGGTTTGTGTTTTTTTTTTTTTTTGTAATAAAATTTGAAATGTGATTCAGTTAAGTTTAACTCCTTTACTACACTGTATTGAAATCCCTTCAGGATACTCGCACAGTTGGAAACTTGAACAAAAAATGTCATGTGAAATAAATGAATGGGCCGCTACTTTGATTGGTCTGAGCCCTTTGCCGTATTTAATATGCTGAGTGTCTGTATCCATGCGCTTCTGGTGTTCAGCAGCAGGGGGCAGAGTCATGGGAAGAGTAATGAAAGATATCTGAGGCCCTGTTTGTGTGTTTGAAGGGGGCGGAGAGGATTGGCTATCCTGTGGTGATTAAGGCGTCTGAGGGGGGAGGGGGAAAGGGCATCCGGAAAGTGGACAATGCCGAGGACTTCGCCAGCTCCTTCAGACAAGTAAGAGTTAACAACTCATCGCACTCCAGGGCTTTCACTGAGGGAGGGATGTTCACTCTTTGCCTGCCGTGTGGGTGAAATGGTTCCATTTCAAATGCATTTGCCTTACTGAATATTACTGGCTGTAAAATCATTTATTGCCTGCAATATTGAGTAAAATGTTTGCTCCACATTGTATTTTCTGTTCATAGTATGCATTAGAGGATTCTCAGGTACATGCAGCGGTGGTCTCCGATTGATTCAGCAAGGAATTTTGCATATGTGTGAATGTATTTTAAGTACGGATTTGAATTTACTTTTTTTGCACTGTGAAGATCCATTGTGGAGTGGTATTGTACCCCAGAGGTAGGGGAGGCTTAAGATTTTTGCACTCATCTGGAGAGATAAAGTTGGGAACGTCTCTGCAGTTGGGCCCCTGACCGCAGCCCTTAACTCATAGATTGCTCTTGGCTTTTCACTCCTGTTGCTCTCTTTGGCCCAGCAGTTCCAAGCTGGGTTTCCGCTAGAAAAAATTGGCACCAGACAACATGACCGGCAGGTTTTCAATTTATCGGACAAGTGTTTGAAATTCCAGTCAAATATTATCTGAATTTATTGAGATTAAAAAGATTTGGAGGCTATATAAGAATGATATCAAAGCATGTCAATTTATAGCGTAATCTTTTTATTGAAAAGTACGTTTTATCAAATAAAATGGGTGCTGTCCATTGACTCACATGCGTAACTTCTAAAGTAAATAAATCTTGCACAAGCCCACGTTCTTTTAACATGAATTGCAAACAATTGCAACTACAATTTACGAACAAAAAAGCACACCTGGACTGGCTCACACCATTTTAATTACGCGGCGTGCTGCCTTTTGAAATCAAATTGGTGCAAAAAAAAAAGAAAAAAAACAAACTAAAAAATCTCTTAACATGTTTCTGGTTTGGGACATTTTTGCCTACTTTTTATGCATTTTCTCTGCAGTGAACTGTGCAGCGGCTGAATTAAAATCAAATGTCTGACTTCGCTGCATTGTTTTGATCTGCTTCTGCAGAGAGAAGCCCCTCTCTGCTGGTACACTGGAGACCGGGATCGCGCAGGCGATTTTGGCCCATTTAGCCCACTCAGGGTTAGCCCACTTCAGATTGCATCTCAGTCTCTACATAATCCTTCTCTTTAGACCTATTTGGTTTCTGAAAATAGTTTTTTACATTAGCTTGTTTTAACATGTCCGACCTCTCCCGTTATTGTTGTTGTAAAGCGCGGTGCATGCTCTGTCAGAGTAAATGAAACAAATGCGACAGGTTTAGTTCCGCATGAAAAAAGTTTCATTCCACGCATAGTCCTGGCCTTCACATTCATAAAAAATAAGATTTGGTGTTTTTTTTTCTTTTCTTTTTTTTGGAATTAAAATGACGTGGAAATTGACTGTTTTAATAAAATTCAAATTATGCATAGAGGGAATATTTTCATTGGATATTTACTGGATAACAGAAACCCAGCTTCCAAGTATTCTACTTGCCATTTCTCTCAGGGCCTCCTTGAAAAAGAGGAACATGTCCTAAGAGGAGCTCCCTTGATGGATAAACGCTGGCGTGAAGGTGTTCTGACTCTGCGGGATGGTTTGGTCCTGTGTGTAGGTGCAGGTGGAGGTGCCCGGCTCGCCCGTATTTGTCATGCAGTTGGCGCAGCACGCACGCCACCTGGAGGTTCAGATCCTCGCTGATCAATACGGCAACGCCATCTCCCTGTTCGGGCGCGACTGCTCTATCCAGAGGAGACACCAGAAGATCATCGAGGAGGCCCCCGCCACCATCGCGGCCCCATCCACCTTTGAGCAGATGGAGAAGGTGCCATGACGACATAAAAAAATTGCTTTAAAATTTTTCCTGGTTTCACTTCCGGAGTGAGAAGTCGAGGGTTTGGAGCACAATGGTGACATGTCCAAATTTTGTGAAATTGACATTTTTACCTCCTGTCACATATTTCTATCAGCTAATTCTTGGAACACAATAATTATATGTCCATGCGCCTCAGTTTTAAACAGAATTGACTTTTTCATTTTGCGGTATGTCTAACAAAATCTGCCTATATGAGTTAAACATTGATATTTTGATGAATAAATATGAATAGTATTACAGAAACAAACTTAACTTCAATCCATCACCATTGTGTTCGTGTCACATCAAATGCTAGAATTGTTGGAGCACGGAGGTGACATGTCCATTTTTGCAATTCTGGCCATGAGGTTGCGGTACCACACTTATGAAAACTTACATGTTCAGTATACTTCTGAACCATGCAGTGAGAGTGACTGACATAAAAATTATGTACCCGATTTAATAGAACATTTGCAAACCTAAAGATCAATTTTTCTCAAAACTTCTCAAATGGACACATAACCATTGCGCTCCAAACCCTCAGTGTTCTGCCCTGTTCCTCAAATGGTGGTCGTCTGTGGACTAAGAATTGCTACTTTCCCTCCCTCCCTTTACCTGTGAGTTTGGTTTGCTGCCAGTCTGGCCAATATGTACCGCTACAGTATCGTTGATTAGTCTGGAGAAAACAAAATCAGGGCCACAAATGGATTCAAGTATCAGATATGACAATCTCTAGTGTACAATGTTACTTATATGAGCCTGTTTGTCTCCTCCACACCAGCAGGAGTCACTGTCTCTTTTCTTTTGTAGTGTGCTGTGAAACTGGCTAAGATGGTGGGTTATGTGAGCGCAGGGACTGTGGAATACCTGTACTCTGCGGACGGGAGCTTTCATTTCCTGGAGCTCAACCCTCGTCTGCAGGTGGAGCATCCATGTACGGAGATGATCGGAGATGTTAACCTACCAGCAGCCCAACTCCAGGTATGATAAAAGTCTGTAGGCTCCCCATACCTGTTCCTGTTGATCAGGAGTATCCAACCACTTCCGGAAAGAGCCTGTGCGGGTGCAGACTTGCATTTCAGCCATGCAGTTTCACATTGATTCTACTAATCAACCCTTTGACTGTTTCCTGATCCCCTTGATTAGCAGGATCTGGTGTGTACATGATTGGCTGGAGGGACTGACTGCACAGGAGCTTTCTAGTGAGGTTGAATACCGAAGGTTTAGATTAGTCATCCTGCAGGTCAGGCTTGTCAAACTTGATCTCAGGGGGTCTGCTGGCCTGTATGCGTACACCTCAAACAAAATTTGCTGCACTTGGTCTGACAGATTTCCCGTTCAACAGGATATTGAACTATTGAAAGAGATGTGCTCGTTAGATTTGAAATCATAATCTCTGTACTGTAGATCTCTTGGAATTGGGTAAATTTTGGCCCAGCCCAGGTCAATATCAATGTTACGGTCTGTAGTTTCAAGTAAACTCTCATCTCAGGATCTTTATGGCTTTTTTGAGATTTTAATTGTACTGACATTAAAGAATGATGAAAGATGAAAATGCTGTAGTGGTCATTTCAGTACAAGAAGTCAGGAGGTAAAGCCATGATGATTGATGTGATCTCTGATCTCTGTAGATCGGAATGGGGATCCCCCTCCACAGAATCAAAGACATCAGAGTGCTGTATGGGGAGAGCCCATGGGGCGACACACAGATTAACTTTGAGGCTCCCGAATGCGCCCCCAGTCCCAGGGGCCATGTCATTGCAGCTCGGATCACCAGCGAGAACCCCGATGAGGTGAGCGCCAGGGTGGGGCTTGCCAAAATGCCAAAAGAGATGATTGCCAAAAAAACTACATGTTAATTTGTCTCTTTTAGACTTGAGTCTTAAGAGCAAAGGTGTGGGTTCTTGTGTTCTGTCAAGGAATGTTTCACAGTAGATCATACCTTGTTCCTAAAGCAGAGACTTTAAACTCCAGTGTAGGATCTTCCACTTGTTATACTGAGAACATATATATGTATATATACACTAAACAAAAATATAAACGCCCCATGTCAAATATTGATGCCACATGGAGTTAACAACTCTAAGTGAGCATATGCTGACTTTTACTTGTACAATAGGGATATTTCTCTTGATTCATGTACCATTTTTTAATCCATCTCTCTGTCAGTGAGCATTTGTTCAGTGATGCAGTGATTTTACTCAGTACATGGGTCTGGCATTTCCAGACGGTGATCAGACAGAATGAGTGGTACCCAGACACTCCTTATACTGGGGACAATAACAGGCCACCCCAAAATGTGAAATTTTGTCAAAAGTCCTCATGCCTCAGATGTCTCAGGTCATGTGGTAACGTGCCATTGGCATGCTGGATGCAGGGATGTTCACCAGAGCGATCTGCATGCAGTTCCTTGAAGCAGAACACATTCCAGATCTGGACTGGCCTGTGTATTCGCCAGAGACGTCGCCCATAGAGCATCTTTGGGATGTTCTGGATCGACTTGTCCGCGACCATGTTTCAGTTCCAGATAATGTGCGCCAGCTCCATGTGGCCCTCCGGGAAGAATGGAATAACATTCCACAGGCCAAGATAGACAACCTGATCAACTCCATGCGAAGGAGATGTGTTGCTCTGAGAGACGCAAATGGTGGACACACAAGATATTGAACAGTCAATTTCTTCAACCCGACCCCCAACGTGTTCAAAGGATTGTCACTCCTTTGCAGATGCCAATATCAAGATGTAATGTATGGTGATCTGAAGATTAGTCAATAACAAAAATGAATTTTTATTTGCTTCATATATTGCATAACCCTAATGTTAATAAAAACTCAAATTTGACATGGGGCGTTTATATTTTTGTTCAGTGTGATTTAATTAGTTCGTATATTAAACCTAATCTGATGTTCCTCTGATGCTCAAGGTCTAGCGCCGTCATTCTTGCCTACTTAATGTGTGAACATGGCTGTGGATAAAAGTATCTTGCCTGAATATCTTGCCTCACCATATTGTTGAGGCAGAGACCTTGGGGGTTTTCAAGAGCAGGCTTGACTTAAAGCTAGATACCATTGAGTCATTGAGTATCTGAAGTGATATATTCACAACAGTAAAAAGAAACTGGCGAGCTTATTTGGGCTGAATGGCCTGTTCTCACCACTCATGTTATGTTACGTTATATTATTTCATCTGCTTAATGCCTATGGTAAAGCTTCATAATCAGGCCTAGGAGGTTTAGTTGTGAAAGCTGGATGAGACCTTTTTGTTCATCTGGTCTTTGCTAATATAGCAGTATTGGCTGGGCTAGTTCACTCGTAAAAAGTGTGGCAAAGTTTATAGGGTGTGCAAACATGAACTCTGTTAGGATTTAACCCTCTCTGGAGGCTACTTCACCTCTGTCTGACTGGGAATGCACTGGAATATCAAACCATGTGTTTGTGTGAAAGGTCGGTGGTTCAAATCCCATCTCAGATTGGGCAAGGAGCTGTAGCCGTCATTCCGCTCTTCACAGGGCTTCAAACCCAGCTCAGGCACCGTTCAGGAGCTGAATTTCCGCAGCAGTAAAAATGTGTGGGGCTACTTCAGCGTGGGCGCGGCCGGGGGCCTGCACGAGTTTGCCGACTCCCAGTTTGGACACTGTTTCTCCTGGGGCGAGAACCGGGAGGAGGCCATCTCGTAAGTTCCCTCGGAAACCCCTAAGAGGCAGCTGGCTGTGGTTGGTTGCTTAGTGGCTGTTTGGTTATTGTTTTTGTCATGTACACCATGTCACCGTGGTATTACATGATGAATGTATGATAAAGTGTAAAATAATGCTGTGGGCTTAGATAACAAGATAAATGGGTTAGTAGGTAAATGAATACACATCAATCTAGTTGGGTGAATAAAAGCTTTTAGACAGTGAAAGTGAATGTTTTTTTACAGCCTGTATGTGATATTTATAGTCTGTTATAGATGGCAATTCAAGAGTGCTTTCTGCTTAATAAAAAAAAAAAGATAAACTATAATTGAAGAATCCTCGCACATCTGCCGGTGAAGGCTTAGATCATGTGCTTCTCAGTCTCAGACAATAAATTCATGGAAAAGGAGAAAAAAACTGTAGCAGTCAGATACCAAAAAGCCTGTTACTATTACTATTAAAGGCTTTTTGGTATACGAGTGCTACAGTTCTTTCTCCTTTTCCAAAAAAAGATCTTTCATTTGTCCTTCCTGAACAAATCAGACTGTGATAGTTTAAGTGCACAGTGTATCTTCATGCCCAGGAACATGGTGGTGGCCATGAAGGAGCTCTCCATCCGTGGAGACTTCAGGACCACAGTGGAGTACCTGATCAAGCTGCTGGAGACTGAGAGCTTCAGGAACAATGACATCGACACTGGCTGGCTCGACCACCTCATCGCTGAGAAAGTGCAGGTACGAAATTGGCACTGGGTCGGCCTACAGCCTTACTGCTCTGTGATTTGGCTGTTCAGAGGGTGAAGGCAGGATGCTTATATCCCTGGATAGCCACAATAATCAGCCGTAAGTGGCTTTTAATGAAAGCCTCCACTAAATTACTGTAACATTGTTTAGTGTTTATGACCTGGGGGGGATTTTGTAAACCAGGATTATGGAGTTAGCTTGATACCTGCATAGAGTGAAGCCTTAACCCTTTGAGTGCTGAAGAAATTTTTCAAGGAATTAAAAATGTAATTATCCTGAGCTGCTGAAAACCTATCATGTGGCAACTTTTTTTAAGGGGTCAAACACTAAAAACACATAAAAATTGTGTCAACTGAGAAAAACTCAGAATGGAATTTGATTTTAATCAAATTTAATTAGTTTGTTACCGTGAAAACCATACATTATTGGCAAAAAATGTGAAATCTTGGGGAAACAATATCTCAGAAACTATACCATATTTTCCTGTAATTCTTTTTTGTTTTGAAGCTAATATCACCAGCTATACAATGACATACTCATTCTGGGTATTTTTATGGGGAAATATTTTGAAAAATTATTTGGTCATAGAATTTCAGAAATGGGTGGCAGAACCTGCCTGGCAGATGGATCATAAATACACCATGTATCTACCTACTCAAAAATGGCCATGTCATTGTATAGAACATAACAAACTGATGGTATGGTGAAAATTTCAGAGCAACACCTTGAAAAATGTGTTGCCCGCCACAATCCTGATAAACTATTGCGTTGTTGTTGCGAAACGAATGCACTGGAGGCTATCACATGATAAAAATCCACCTGAAAAACAGTTTTTTGGTCTTAAAATCACCTTTTATGAATGTTTTGAAAGATTTTTTACAAAAGGAAAAAAAAAAGAATTTTTCAAGTCTGAACCTTGTCTTGACCCCTCAAAGGAACAAGTTGCCACATGATTGGTTTTCAACAGCATCTGATTTTGATATCTTGCATCATTGGGCAATGCCTATAGCACTGAAAGGGTTAAACAGCTCTTTTTAATTCAGTCCATGTTCTACCTTTGGGAAGGAGTTCCTGGTTTAACTTGCTGCTGCTTTGCGAAACAACACCCTGGTCTTGAGAAGCTTGTAGTTCACTTCGATTGACTTCAGCGTGTCGCTTCCTGTGTTCCCCCCCTCAGGCGGAAAAGCCCGATACCATGCTGGCCGTTGTATGTGGGTCCCTTCACGTGGCTGACGCCAGTTTCAGGAAGAGCATGTCGGACTTCCTGCATTCTTTGGAGAGGTGCACCAATCAGAACATTCGGATCAATGCCTCGGTCAGGCCAAAATAACCACAGCTAAGACAAGCGTGGCGAGATTTCTTCCTGAAGCCCATGGTCTTTGGCTTTTGAATTTTGAGCAGAGTCCACATAAAATAAGGGTCAAGGAATGTAGGCTGTTTTTATGGTGGAAGAGATGAGATGGTCTGGTGAATAGCGAATACATATTATTTTCACTCCGTAGTTCGATTTGATGGATTGAATCTTGGACTACAGCCAATATCAGATATTCTTAGATTTTTCCAGGTAGTTCGAACCCATTGATTTTCTCTTTACTTCTCAACAAACTATGACCAAATCTCAGAAATTGCTTGGAATTGGGTATCAAACAAGTAAGAACCTTTGTATGAGGCTCAGGGTGAAGTTATCAAGGCATCTTCGAGTCCCCCGAGGTTCCTGTTGAGGACAGAGGACAGAAGAGGGTGAAACAGGGATTGAGGGAGGGTGGATGTAGACAAGACTGTTTAAAGGACAGTTTAGTAAATGCAGTATAAATTTGTCAGTTTGGTATGTGGGAAATAAATAAAGTGAAGCTTTCAGCTGGGTCCTGTGCTGTAACCTGCGCTAAATTAACTCAACAAAAATCGTGTGTGGAGCTTGTGGCTTATCTGAACTGATTTTTGAGCTAAATTATATCATTGTCAAGGTTTTGTGCAATCACAATTTGGAGGCAATAATCTTTTTTTTTTACTGAATAACAAGCTTTTCCCTTCTCTCAGGGGTCAGGTCCTAGCCGCTGCTAGTCTCCTGAACACTGTGGATGTGGACCTGATTTATGAAGGTGTCAAGTACTGTCTCAAGGTGGTGCTACAGCCTTTTTCACAAATCCTCATATCACTTTTACCGTAATGCTTCATCTCCGTTCACTTTATGTTTTATAAATGTGGCCCTGGCTGCACGGTGACCTTGTGATTGTGCATGTGAAAGGTGGCACGCCAGTCCCCCACCACGTACGTGATCATCATGAACGGTTCGGACATCGAGATCGACGTGCACCGATTAAGCGACGGCGGGCTCCTACTGTCCTACAACGGCTGCAGCTACACCACTTACATGAAAGAGGAAGTGGAGAGGTGAGACTTCCTGTCTGTGGGATCAAACTTGTTTCTCCAACAAAAGTGACATGATTAATGGCCGTTTGTTCCTGAAAGGTTTCCTCTGAAAATACTTTGATGTATTGAGGTCTTTGTTTGCCATTATTTGTGTGTACCTAGCTACCGGATAATAATAGGCAACAAGACCTGCGTGTTTGAGAAAGAGAAAGACCCCACTGTGCTCAGGTCGCCCTCTGCTGGTAAACTGCTGCAGTACATGGTAGAAGATGGAGGTCACACAAGCCCTGGACAGTCTTATGCAGAAATTGAGGTAAATATTTGTTTTGAAGGTAAACCCCTGTTTAAAAGCCTCTGGAAACTTGTCTTGACATAGTGAAAATTCACTTATAATATCAAAGTTGAGTGTCTCATAAAGCATCAATAAAAAACAGTGAAAATTTACATTCATAACTATTAGAAAACCTAGTTCAAAAATGGCTTATTTTGCTGTTCAGTCTATTTCTCAAGACAGTTTGGGCATTGCGCATTGTGGTTTAACGGGCCACTCCCTCGATGTGAATGACATCTCACTGCCAGATGATGCCAACAATGGCAGAAAATATATGCTGTCAGGTGCTTACACTGGTGTGTAGTATTAGTATTAGTTATTAGTATCTATAATACATTTGAGGTTGATGTCAGTCTGTCTGTGTGTATGTACACGTTTTTCTCCTACATTTCTCAACCGATTATCACCAAATTTGGTGTGAATATCCACTTGGACACCAGGAAGGACTTGACGTCGCCCGATTTTTGAAAAACGTTCATGCACTATAGGTCTTTTCAGAATATAACTGTGAGCATGTGAGCTGATGTATTTATCCCCTGACTCACTAGACTTGCTTGAAACGCTCTGTCCATTTGGCTATTCACTTTATTGAAAGCTTGATCATTGGTAATAGAGTGCTGCACTACCTACCAGTCAAATTTTCAACCCTTGAGAAACCCAGTTCTCTAACAGCTGTTATTTCAGTTGCTCGATGTGCTCCACTAATGTTGAACAGATGGGAATCGTGCCTCATAAAGGACATGTTATTTATGAATAGTGTATTGGTATATAAATTATGAATGGTTTCTACACAGTGGATGCCCTTTATTGTGTCTAAACTCGCTGCTGTACTGTCTCCATACCTTCACTCTGTGGTCTTCCTTTTGTTATTGACCTGTTTTTTTGTGGTGAAGCCCCCAGCCAGCACTTACACTACCGCTCAAAAGTTTGGGATCACTTGGAAATTTTCTTGTTTTCCATGGAAACACGCATGAAATTAGTCTGAATGGGAAATATAGCAAATGAACAGAACATGCTGACATTGCCTGAGTTAGAAATAATGATTTTAGTTGAAAATGATGAATGTGTACTTCAAACTTTGCCTTCTTCAAAAAAAACCATCTTCACTGTTGATACTGAAACTGGTGTTTGTCGGGAACTATTAAGCGCAGCTGCTAGTTGACAACGTATGAGGCGTCTTTGTCTTAAACTACACACTCTCAGATATTTGTCTTCTTGCACAGTTGTGCATCGGGGCCTCCCACTCCTTTTTTCTGTCTTTGTTAGTGCCAGTTTGTGCTGCTCTCTGAAGGGAGTAGTTGACAGCATGGTAAGAGATTATAAGTTTTCAATTTCTCACATTGAGTAGCCCTCTTTTCTAAGCACAACAATAGACTGACGGGTCTCTAAAGGAAGTTCTTTCTTTCTGGCCATTTTGAGCCTTTAAACATACAAACAACTGCAGATGCTTTAGGTACTAAACCAGATAAATGGTAACGTCCGCACACAAAGACAATGCTCCCCAAAAAATTTATTCTGTCATCAACGTTTCGATCACAAAGTGATCTTCGTCAGGATCCTGACGAATCCTGACGAAGATCACTTTGTGATCGAAACGTTGATGACAGAATACATTTTTTGGGGAGCATTGTCTTTGTGTGCGGACGTTACCATTTATCTCTTTGCTGATTTTCTTATTGTCCTGCACCTCAGTTGAGTGGATGTGCACGCTATATTTTCTTAATTTTAGGTACTAAACCAACCTCAAGAACGCCATGCTACCTTTTGCGCTCCCGTATTAGTTCAACGGTTTTCAGCTGTGCAACACATTTGCAGAAGGGTTTTCTAATAATCAGTTAGCCTTATAAAATGCTTAACTTGGATTAGCAGCCATACCGGGAGATTGATGCAGAGGACTGACAGTTGCTGATAATAGGCCTCTATGCAAAAATGTTGATCATTCTTTGAAAATCATCTGATTAATTTTAATCGCTTGTGAAATGGATAAAATGAAAATGTATTTTTCTTTGGAAAACAAAGTGATCCCAAACTTTTGAGCTGTAGTGTATGTGGAAGCGTACCTGTCTCCAGCACTCAGTGTGGTTTACCTGCTCTGTGTTTGGGCCTGCAGGTGATGAAGATGGTTATGACGCTGAACGTGCAGGAATCGGGCTGCGTGCACTTCGTCAAGCGTCCCGGCGCAGTGCTGGAGCCTGGGTGCGTCGTGGCCCATCTTGAGCTGGACGACCCGAGCAGCCTCCATCCGGCAAGTAGAGCAGATCCATGTAGAGCACCTCACCTGGATTGCCTCAGGCCAGGGACGTCAAACTCAGGACCTGCAGGGCCACAGTGTGCTCTGGTTTATGGTGTATCTCCGCTCAACATATTCATTCAAGTCACTGACTGGCTAAGGAGTCCACACTTTTTTCTCAAGGCCTGGTTGGCTGCTGGTGGAACAGTGATAATGAAAGCCTGCAGACACAGCGGTCCTCCAGGCTGGAGTGTGATATCTCCTGGCTTCGACCCTCAGACATCACATAAAATCCTTGTGGGCAATATGTGTTGGATCTCTCTAAAAAGTCATTTTCTATGCATTGTGTAGTCTGTAATATGTATGTGTACGGAGACTTTTTAAGAAAAGACCTGCCTTTCCATCAAGTTTCAAACAATAGTGACGTAAATATCCACAAATTAAAACTGATAGAATCTACTTTAACCTGTTGGTGAGCAGATTCAGAACAGATTCAAAATGCAGACATGGTATTACTGCCCTAATACTTCTGGACTCCACTGTATACACGTTTCTTTCATTACTTTCAAAAGGTTGACAGAAAGATTGGCTAAGTGTTGTTGGTTTGACTTGACCAAGGACTTTTTCAGGCATAGTAGACACACTGCCCTCTGCTGGCTGCTCACTGTAATTGTACTTTGTGCTGAAAAAAACCCTCTTTCCCTCCCGCCCTCCAATCCCAGGTGGAGCTGAACACGGCCGCCTTGCCATCCCAGCAGCCCCTGCCCATCACCGGAGAGAAGTTGCACCAGGTCTTCCACAGCGTGCTGGAGAACCTGGTGAAGATCATGGATGGATTCTGCCTCCCTGACCCCTACTTCAGCAACAAGGTGAGGCACCGTCACACCATGTCTGAACTGCAGCAGTGCGGGAGACGCCTCCTGCTTTTTATCAAAATAGGCGACCTTGACATCAGCATTAGGATGATGAACAACTTTCCTACTTGTGTATTATAACCTGAAATCATCAAGGCCTAACACCTTTCTGCTGACTTAGAGGCCTGCGGACATAGAGCAGCTCTTTTTATGGAAGCAGTTGCACTACTCTATCACGAGATGGCACCCCCGGATCAGTTATTGAATATTGACAAGCCAGCAGAGCTGGAACACAGACTAGACTTTTGACGATTCCACGCCTATCCCTGTTTTTCAGGAGTTGCATGAATTAAACTCCTCAGCTAATCCTGATGTGCAAACTGCTCAATATCCTTGGCCATAGTATCGATCCCGCAGTTTTAAAAAATGATCTCTTGCGACAGATAAAAATCGTTGTCCTCTGTAGCAACCACTTCAGTTACAATGAGCCAATGGTATTCCAAGTAATAAAAAAAAAAATCAGTTTCCTGAGGCAAAAATTCGCCATGGTATTGACTCTATGTCATTCTACTATCAATTTCAGTCATCACCCATCAACAATGCGCGTTTTCCTATTGTGGATTAACGTGTAGATCTGTTGGTTGAAGAATTTAGCTGTTTTTTTACAGCATCATACAAGCTCTCATGGAAATCCAATCACTTTAATGGTGATTCAATGGTATCTGCGTGAAAGCCCAGCTGTAGTTCACGCCCACGTGAAATTCTCCTGGTAATTACCAGTTGGTTGACACAATTTTTATCCAATTGCAGACAGTATAAGCTTTCCTCAGTAAGTGAAAGACATTGATTGGACCGTAAGAAACATATTAGAATACTTGCGTAATAGGTTTACGTTGTATCTAATAAACTTTATGCAGCTCAGACTGACCTGGTTGCATGGGTACAAAAAACCTCCAGAACTGAGCCTGGAGAGCTGAGCTTAGTGCGGGATGGAAATGAGATTCTTAGATGGAAAATAGCAGCCATTCTGAATGGCACAGACAGGAGGGCTGACGGCATTGATACTTTTGAGGAGCAGCTCAATAATTCTATTGAAAAGTGAGTAAAACTGTCTTTGTATGGTGTAGTTCTTACTTTTAGCCTGCTAGCTACATAACTAGCCTGCTATTTCTTATTTTTAGTTTACCACCGTGATCACAGAGCTGGTTTGTCACACTAGGTAACAAAAGGGTAGTCGATACTGCAGTGTGCTGGCATTTTTCTTAACTAGATGATCCGTTTTAGAATCTATACCACATTCAATGAAACGGAATGCCTTGCATTTTCGCTCTTTTAAAGTGTGAACAGCTATTAATGTGACCTGAGTTATACTTGTTCCATAGAGGGTTACAAGCTTGCGTTTCGATGGGATAATCGGAATTGTAAACAGTAAGCTTTCCGCCTGTGTGAACATTCTGACCGTAAAATAAGCAGTTCCTCTAATGAGTATGTGTGTTTGCTGACGTGGCTTTGTAGATAAATGACGAGACTCTGAACTTCATTGTGTAGAAAAGGCATGATTTTGGTTCAGAGAGGTCAGTGGTGACCATTGATGTCCAGCTGTGCGACTCATGCCAAATTCAACCAGAAAATCATTCATTCATATTGAACTTGATGAGTACAAAGTTGATTTGCCTTAAAAATATGATTATTTTATGAATTGAAAGTGCGCCATTTTCAAGGCTCTGGGAGTTTGGGGAGCCACCTGGATAGCTATCTTATTTGGCTGATAAAAAGTGGATAATTTAATATTTCATGTTCACTTGAGGAGCACTTGTGGTCGAGGAGTTTATTATCCCAGAAATGTACTGTTTTAACCCACAGCTATTTTTCAATCCTCAGAATTATTATTTTTTTTTTACAGTTTCAATGATGAATTCTCATGAAGATTTTTTTATGTTTGCAGCCCATTTTCTCTACCAAAATCATGAAAAGAAACTGAAATACAATGTAATTCTAAATGCTGTAAGTGTCTTTTCTGAGTTGAGCCACATTCGTCCTCTTTAAATCTTGAATTCTAAAGCATCAAATTGGGTAACCTATGAATAGCCAAATTTGACTTCTGCGCAAAGGGGTAAAATAAAAGATATTAAAGATTTTAGAGGTTTTTTCCCCCCCGAATATCTGTCCTTTAATTCCATTGTTTTAAATGACCTGCAGTGATTGTGGCATCAGAATTTAGAACTCTGTTCCTGGAGATCTACTGTTCAGTAGGTTTTTAAATCAATCCAAAGAAAGCGCATCATATTCACTACTAGTGACCTTTTTGAGCTGGTAATTAGTACAATCAGGTGTCCCAGAATAGTGTTGTAGTGAAAACCTGCAGTTCGGCAGCCCTGATTTAGAATGTCCAGTTCAAAATATTGTAATTCTATATTTGTTATCTCACACTGTAACAGGTTAAAGCGTTGGGCATTAAAATCTACTCCAGGACAAATTAACACTTTCTCTTGGTTCAAATCTTTTTGCATTGATCCTTGCACAGATTAGATACCTGTGTGGTGTATGGCGTCCCCAAGCCTTTTGAACACAGTGAAATACTGTATTATCAGCAGCATGGTAGCACAGTTTGGTCACAGATGGGTTGTGCATTTGAATGCAGTCTGGGGCCAAGTGTGTGTGGGTTTCTTTTGGGCTCTCCAGTCTCCTCCCACCGCCCGCAGGCTGTGCATGCCAGGTCAACTGCAGACTCACTGGAGGTGTGTGAGTGAGTGAATGGCGTGTGTGATGGATTGGCAGACCCTGTCCAGGGTGCCTGTCGCCCGTAGAGTACAGGTATCTTCCCCAAACCTCAAAGCCATGTCCTTGCCCCTCTCTGAGCGAGTTAGATAATGGATTGAGGTGTGTTTGTCCTGTGTGTTTTTGGGGTCCCCCCTCCCCCTGTAGCTGAAGCAGTGGGTGGGATTGAGGTGTGTTTGTCCTGTGTGTTTTTGGGGTCCCCCCTCCCCTGCAGCTGAAGCAGTGGGTGGGAACTCTGATGAAGACGCTGCGGGACCCATCCCTGCCCCTGCTGGAGCTGCAGGAGATCATGACCAGCGTTTCGGGGCGCGTCCCCCTCTCCGTGGAGAAGGCCATTCGCAAGGTGATGGCGCAGTACGCCAGCAACATCACCTCGGTGCTCTGCCAGTTTCCCAGCCAGAGGGTGAGTCACCTCAACCCGCAACCCCACCCATAACCCGACTCCTCACCCCATGCTCGACCCCACCCTCAGCCCCACCATCACCACCACCATCAACTCCACCACCACCTGCAGCCCCACCCGTAACCCCACTCCTCACCCCATGCTCAACCCCACCCTCAGCTCCACCATCAACTCCACCCCCACCTGCAGCCCCATCCGTAACCCCACTCCTCATCCCATGCTCAACCCCACTCTCAGCTCCACCATCACCACCCTCAACTCCACCCCCACCTGCAGCCCCACCCGTAACCCCACTCCTCACTCTACGCTCAACCCCACCCTCAGCTCCACCATCACTAACGTCAACTCCACCCCCACCTGCAGCCCCACCCGTAAACCCACTCCTCACCCCACGCTCAACCCCACCCTCAGCCCCACCCGTAACCCTACTCCTCACCCCACACTTAACCCCACCCTCAGCCCCACCTGTAACCCTACTCCTCACCCCACCCTCTACCCCACCATCAACTCCACCCCCACCCATAACCCCAGTCCTCACCTCACGCTCAACCCCACCCTCAGCTCCATCATCACCACCATCGTCAACTCCACCCCCACCTGCAGCCCCACCCGTAACCCCACTCCTCACACCACGCTCAACTCCACTCTCAGCCCCACCCGTAACCCAACTCCTTACCCCACACTCAACCCCACCCTCTACCCCACCATCAACTCCACCCCCACCCATAACCCCACTCCTCACCCCACGCTCAACCCCACCCTCAGCTCCACCATCAACACCACCGTCAACTGCAGCCCCACCCGTAACCCCTCTCCTCACCCACCCGCTCAACCCACCCTCAGCCCCACCCGTAACCCAACTCCTCCCCCACACTCAACCCCACCCTCTACCTCACCATCACCACCACCGTCAACTCCACCCCCACCCTTAACCCCTCCCCTCACCCCACGCTCAACCCATCACCCTCAAATTTACTGCCACCATCGTCAGCATCTCCAACCCCACCACCACCCTCAACCTCAGCTCCACCATTACTTCCATCCTCAACTCTTCACCCACCATCACCTCCAACCCCACCCCCAAATTTACCACCAACCTCAACTCTGGCCCCACCACCACCTCTTCCTACCCCACCCCTTAGCCTTTACATATTTTCAGTTTAGCACTGTGTTAAACGCAAACTGTTGTGAAGTGTACTCTTGTCAGACTTCAGGCATGATGATGGACTCAGGAAAGGGTTAGCACACTTGAAGCAGCATCATATGAATGCATGCTTGTAAATTTAGGAGGAAATCTATTTTGATCAAATTCAAATAGCAAAAAACATGGATGGTCATGGACTATGAATCATGCAGGACACAGGATAAATGAATTACCACACAAAAAGAACAGAGATACAATGACAATGTCAAAATGCTGCATAGGCATTGTTGCAGTCATGACATGCGTTGTGCATTTGGGGGTTTGTGTCTTGGCAAAGCTCATTTTCAGCTCTGTCCCATATTCAGCCTTTCAGTGTAAAATATATGATTTATGACAAAAAATAATGATTAAATTACTGCCAGATAACAGCAAAAAGTCAAAAATACTAATTCTGTTATGCCTGAGACCAGAAGCTAAGTGCCAGAAAGCCTTTGGTCCTGCTGGTCTATGGTCTGACCATCCGTTCATTACATTACATTGCATTATTGTCATTTAGCAAACACTGTTATCCAGAACACAAAGTTTATCTGAAAGGACAAATAGTACAGAGATTGCTTTGAAATACTACAAGAGGGACTTAACATTTTAAATACCAGCCTTGAAAATACTTATGAAGGTCTTTGGTCTTTAAAATACCTGTGAGAAAAAAAAAGATCAATAAATAATTTTTTCAGTGAAAACACCATTGAATTAATAACTAAACTGAGTACCAGTTACAAAATTAGGTAGGGGCAAAAGGTCTCTGCTTTTAAGACCTTTGTGGGAAGATCATTCCTCTTTGAAAGTCAGAACGGACGAGACGTAACTGGGCAGTCCTGGAACAGAGAGGAGAAAACACTGGGCAAACACGGTATCAACATCGACTGACAGGTTGAGGAGGGTCGAGACGGAGGAAAGAGAGGCTGCTCTTGCAGCATGAGGTGACTCGCTGACAGAAACGAGTGCAGTTTGCTGTCAAGATGCCTGGATTGAAGCCAGACTGATGTGGATCCAGCAAGTTATTCTGGGACAGGAAACAAGAAGAAGTTGGTTAGACAAAGCTCTTTCAAGTGGTCTGTGTAGAAAAGGAAGGAGAGAGATGGGACCATAGTTCTATATGTATGGGATTTGTAACGAGTGGAGTGATATATGACACTTGAAGGAAGAGGGGAAGGTCGTAAAGATAAGGAGGAGTTGACAAGGCAGGTGAGAATAGGGAGGATGTCGGGTGCGATGGCCTGCAGGAGAGATGAAGGGATGGGGTCAAGGACACAGGTGTTAGGCTGTGGGAGGCAAAAAGCTGGGAGATTTCTGCATTAGTCAGGGGAAGGGTAGAGTAAAAACAGGGAGGGAACAGAAGGGGGATGTAGGCATGGTGAGTGTGGACAATAACGGGACAGTGAATCTCTGGGACTGTCTCATCAAAGAAACCTTCAAAGTCCTCAGGAGTGAAGGAAGTCTGATAAGGCATTCATCCAGTACGAGCTGTGGGAGCATACTGTATGGATGAAGGAATCACTTCAGTGCAGAAACGCTGTGAATATCGGCTTACATGGTTTCAGATCCCTGGGATTTTGGATTAGATAGGCTTTGTATTTTCTTGAGAGTTTGTCCTTCATGAATGACAAGCATCAAATTACAGACTCTGCCTGCTCAGCGTCAAGTGAGGCATAAAATATCTCTGAATGTTAAAGGGGCAGCCAAGCTACATGCTAGCCTCTTGATGAAATGAATGAAATGAAAGGTCGATGAATAAAGTTGTAGTTAACTTTTTGGTTACACTTTACTTGAAGGTAGCGTCATAAGAGTAACATGACACTGTCATAACTGTTACATGTGTCATGTAACAGTTATGACAGTGTCATGTCACTCTTATGACGAAGTTGTCATAATCAAGACAACCCAAACAATGTCAACTTTTCATCTCAAAAACCGAATGACACTTAATGACAACGTTTATGACATTGACATAATGTTTATGACACGTTCATGATTGTGTCATGTCACTCTTATGACGATACCTTCAAGTAGAGTGTTACCAACTTTTTCAGCTTCGGTTTATTGGCTTCTATTCATTGTAATCTCCAGGATTGCATATACTATGGGGTGTCCTTTTAGTGATTGAGATTGATTACGGTGCTTTGGTCCCATTACAGATCGCCAACATCCTAGACAGCCACGCGGCAACCCTGCAGAGGAAGTCGGACAGGGAGGTGTTCTTCATGAACACGCAGAGCATCGTGCAGCTCGTGCAGAGGTGAGTGAACCCTTTTCCGCCCCAACCTTTACACTTAACGCCACACGTGGAAACCGCATTCTTAACGACGGGAGAGGTCACCTGTCCGACGTTCTCGCCATCAGATACCGCAGTGGAATTCGCGGGTACATGAAGTCAGTGGTGCTGGATTTACTGAAGAGGTATCTGGAGGTGGAGCAGCAGTTTCAGCAAGGTAAGCTCAGCTGCTCACCTGGGAGAGAATGCTGTCTAACCCCTTTCTGCAGATGTAGACGCTCGCGTCTATAGACCTGCAAATTTAAGCACGCAGTTACTGTACTCGATCACAAGATAACACCCCCGGATCACTGATTGAATATTCACAAGCGAGCAGAGTTCGAACGTGGTTTAGAATATGGGGAAGTTCTCTCCGCTCCCTGTTTTTCAAGAGCTGCATGAATTAAACTCCTCAGCTAAGCCTGATGTGCAAATTGGTCAGTATCCTTGCCCATAGTATCGATCCAGCAGTTAAAAAAAAAAGATCTCTTGCGATAGAAAAAATCGTTGTCCTCTGTAGCAACCACTTTAGCTACAGTGAGCCAACGGTATTCCAATTAGTGGTTCAGAAAAATCAGTTTTCTGGAGCAAAAAATTTGACATGGTATTGATTCTCTCATATTCTACTGTCAATTACAGTCATCACATACAAAAAATGCGTTATACACTCAGGCTCTTCTGCGTAACTGCACAGTTATTCTTCACGCCCCCGTTAAAATTCCTCGGTAACAATTTATTGATTGGCTCCTTTCTTATCCAATTCTTGAGTGTTTAAACGTTCCACAGAAAGTGAAACACATTGATTGGACAAACACAGAGCATACAAGCCTATGCGTATCAGCAGGCTCGGTTGTATCCTGTCTTCCTTGCGCACATTGCGCGGCTGAAACACACGCAATTTATAGAAAAGAGACTCGCAAAACTGGCCTTTGAAGTGTTCAGTTACATTTACAGGATTTAAATGAGATAAGGACATGGTCAATAGGGATTAATTCGAATGAAACGGGATAGGAGGGTTCCTTCTACTGGATACATCAGTGTCTGGAGGAGGGATTAAATTAAGTAGGTTAGGCTGCTACTTTTGCTTTTTGTTTTGGAATGTATACTGTATTCAAATAAGTCGAATGCCGAGGTTTTTTTCCTGTTCAAAACGTGAACTGCCCATGCATTTGGGTGGACGCCCTGGTACGTTCATTGCACCGTTCTGTTGAATCAAGGGAGGCATGTAATGTTTGACCTTTCCTGAAAATGGAATGTCTGTTCTGTTAAAATAAGGTATATTTCAGAATTCAGATATCACTGACTTAGTGAGTTGTAGTTGTGCTGCGTTCCATTTGTACTCGGAAGTCAGAATTTCCAAGTTCCAAGTAGGAAGTTTCAACTGGAACGCCCCCTTCCCCGAGGTCGCATTTCCGACTCAGAAAGTCAGATAATCTTCTCTACCCCCGAGTTACCATTCATAGATGGCTGCCCCAGGTGTAAACAATAATTAGAAGCTCCTGCAATATTCCATTTATTGCTTCTGACTCGTGTTTGTTGCACTAAATCAGCCGTATACATTGTTCAACGTATATATGGACATCCACCTTGTTTGAAGGTTGCAGAAGGATCACATATTTGTCCAGAATTTGCTTATATTCGGTCAAGGCAAACGCAAGAATAGCTTTCGTGGACGTGAGCATCTTGTTTTACTACTCTTCTTCCCAGTTTCTGGCAGTTGGCAACTTTTTTCCGACTTTGTAACTGGAATGCTGATAACTCGGCTGTGACAGCATTCCCAGCTCCGACTTCCGAGGTAAATGGAACGCAGCTTTGTTCCTTATAAGTGTTGAAATGAGTTTGTGAGCTCAGAAGTGGGAAATGGTAGCTTTCATTGCAGGGTGAATGTTCTGACTGTTTAACCCCTTTCTGCAGATGTAGATGCCCGCGTCTATAGACCTGCAAATTGGAAGTACGCTGTTACTGTACTCGATCACTAGATAGCACCCCCGGATCAGTTATTGAATGTTCACAAGCAAGCAGACCTCGAACGCGGTTCTGAATACGGTGAAGTTCACTCCACTCCCTGTTTTTCGAGAGCTGCATGAATTAAACTCCTCAGCTAAGCCTGATGTGCAAACTGGTCAGTATCCTTGCCCATAGTGTCGATTCAGCAGTTTGAAAAAACGATATCTTGACACAGAAAAAATCGTTATCCTTTGTAGCAACCAGTTTAGCCACAGTGAGCTAACAGTATTCCATTTTGTAGTTCATAAAAATCAGTTTTCTGAGGCAAAAAAATCGACATGGTATTAATTCTCTCACATTCTATTGCCTATTACAGTTGTCCCATACAAAAAAAATTGTAGTTCCCTACCGTGGATTTACGCGTAGATTCCTTCATTGCCAAATCCAGCGCTTCCTTATATCCACCCGAGTACTGGCGTTGATAGCCAATCACTCAACCATACACTCAAGCTCTTCTGCGTAATTGTAGAGTTACACTTCATGGCCTCCTGAAGTTTCCCTGATAACAATGTATTGAATGGCTCGTTTCTTATCCAATTCCCGAGTGTTTTAACATTTTAGAGTAAGTGAAACACATTGATTGGACAAACACAGAGCATACAAACCAATGCGTATCAGCATGCGCTGTTGTATCCTGTCTACGTTATGCACATTACGCGGCTAAAATAGACGGGATTTATAGAAAATCGGTTCGCAAAACTGGCCTTGAAGTGTTCAGTTACATTTACAGAATTTAAATGAGAACGATATGCTCTATTGGAATTATTTCGAATGAAACAGGACCGGAGGGTTCTTGTTACTGGATACATCGCTCTCTATTTTATACAGTCAATGTCTCTGGAGGAGGGATTCACGAAAAAGGTCAGGCTGCTATTTTTGTTTGTTTTTTTTTTTTCTGTTTCGGAATGTATGTGTACTCAACTAAGTCGAATGTCGAGGTTTTTTTCCTGTTTAAAACGCGAACTGCCCGTGCATTTTGGTGTGGACCCCCGGTACGTTCATTGCACGTTTCTTTTGAATCGGGAGACGCAATGGATTTGATATTCCCTGAAAGTGGAGTGTCTGTTCAGTTAAAATAAGGTATATTTCAGAATTCAGATATTACTGTGCTAGTGAGGTGTACTTGCTCCTTATAAGTGTTGAAATGGGTTCGTGAGCTTCGAAGAGGGGACTGGTAGCTTTCATTACAGGGTGAATGTTCTGACCGTTTAATTAGCAGTTTATTTAATGCGTGTTTGTGCTGGCTTTGAAGAAAAATGGCCAAAACTCTAAACTTTATTATGGAGAAAAGGCACGTTCATATTTGGAGAGGTTACTGGTGACCATTGGTATTCAACTGCACTGATATTGATAAATTCATACTAAACTCAACCAGAAAATCATTCGTTCATATTAAATTTCATGCCTTAAAGCTTTAATTGTGTTAAATACATGATTTTTTTAATGATTTGACAGCAAATCATTTTGAGACTTTGGGGAGACACTTGGGTAGCTGTATAATTTGGCTAATAGCATGTAGGTAATCTAGAATGTAATTTTGAAGATGAATTCTACTTGTGCTCAAGGAGTTTATGATACCATAAATGTATAGTTTTAAGCCCCAGCAGTTTTTCAATCGTCAGAATTATTTTTTTTGCAATTTCAATGGTGAATTCTCATGAAGATTTTTTATGTTTGCTGCTCATTTTCTCTACCAAAATCATGAAAATAAACTGAAATACAATGTAATTCTAAATGCTGTAAGTGTCTTTCCTGAATTGAGCCACATTTTTCCTCTTTGTGAAGCTTAAATCTTGAATTATACAGCATTAAAGTGGGTAACCCATAAATAGCCAAATTTGGCTTCTGCACAAAGGGGTTAATCAGCAGTTTATTTAATAATTTTGTGTGCTGGCTTAGGGGACTTTTAAGAAAAATGGACAAAACTCTAAACTTTATTATGGAGAAAAGGCATGTTTTGTGTTTGGAGAGGTTACTGGTGACCACTGATGTTCAACTGAACTGATATTGATAAATTGCTGAACTCAACCAGAAAATCATTAGTTCATATTACATTTCATGCCTCAAAACTTTATTTGAGTTAAATACATGATTATTTTATGATTTGACAGTGTACCATTTTGAGGGATCTCAGACTTTCGGGAGCCACTTGGGTAGCTGTATAATTTGGCTAATAGCATGTAGGTAATCCAGAATGTAATGTTGAAAATGAATTCTACTTGTGATCAAGGAGTTTATAATCCCAGAAATGTATCGATTTAAGCCCCAGCAGTTTTTCAATTCTCGGTATTATTATTTTTTTGCAATTACAGTGGTGAATTCTCATAAAGATTTTTTATGTTAGCAGCCCATTTTCTCTACCAAAATCATGAAAATAAACTCTGTGGTGGAGAGCTTTTGAAAATGTAAGCTGAAAATTGGCCATTGTACGGGTACCCAAAGGGGATAATTGTTTTTTTTTTCCAATTCTGTTTCCTTGATGGGTAATTTTACACCTTTGCATCTTGGCAGCATGTTACCTTCACAAAGGACATTGTTGGAAGATATTTAAACTCAGACGCAACCTAGATAACAGAGAGAATGAATGTTTTATTCAAAAGTTTTTGTCCATTATGCACCACAAGCATTTAGCTGGAAGCCATGGAACATTTTACTTCAACCACACACATGGAAAAAAAAACTGCCAAGTCTTCAACCACCTGTCATCTGCCAAGGTGGCCATAATCTGTCCACAGCAGTACTTGTTCTTCCACTGTTTGGCAAGGTGCCCAACCTGTCTAAAATGTCAAACTTTCTACTAGCAGTAGTATTACAAAGGTGATATCAAGGTCTAAAACTGATGAAAGACTCTTGATTTGAATTATCTATCCAGTGCTTACCTTTCTTGAAAAACATCCAAGGAAACACTGCATAGTATACTGACAATGTTATCCACCAAGTCCAATTTAAGGGCCGGTTCATACTCTACGCAAGGTACGCCAGCGAAAGCGAGCTCAGGTCCGTTCCAGTCCGTTCACAGAGAAGCCTGAACGCGCGTCCCTTGCTGCACTGCGCCTCGTTAAAAAGCAGTACACTGCTCCTCCTCCTTCTTTCTTCTTTTTGGTGTGTTGAACACAGCGTATGGTGCATTATTTGCTTTATCTCTATGATTGGAATCTCACGGAAATACACGCGTCGATGCGTTGCATTACAAAAATTTGGACAACGCATTGATACGCAAGGACGCAAGATGGCTACCTTGCGTTGCTCAACGCGTTGCCTTGCGTTCGCGCTCGCGTACCTTGCGTAGAGTATGAACCGGCCCTAAAACTGACAAGTCTCTTGTATGAGAATCAATGGAACACTGCACCTCTTGTACCAGTCCAGCATCCAACAGCAAGCTATAGATCAGAAACCGCATCAGAATCCACCAAGGAATTGCCTGCCAGCTTGCTCACCATCATATTCATTCAGAGTGGGACTGTCCAATTTTCTTCGCGAAACGGGTCTGAAATACGGTGCGATACTGCACGTGTGCTTGTTGTTATTTGCACGCTTCGATGCTGACATGATTACAGGAATAATATCGACATAGATGGCACAGTAACGAAGAAAAGTACAGGGTACGTTACAAGAACGAAATCGCCATGGCACTAACACTGATGCGGCGGAGGAATAATGTACGCTTGTCTCAAAGAATTTACAGACGCCGCTAGAGAAAAACAGCTAAAAATGCGTCTCACATGTTTGGCAGAAGGGCAATATTGATACACATAACAGTGTATGTACGCTGAGGAACAAGCCTGCACACGCTATTGTGATTCCGTCCCAAAACAATGTTTTTTTACATTTGATCTGGCATTATTGCATGAGTTAATACAGTCAAAATACCATTACGCTCTATTTAAAATTAGCGTGTCGGTCCTGAATTTGCATGTCGGCCACAAATTACAGCATAATGGACCGATACACCACTTTGCGCTAGCTAGAACCCTGAGCGGTCAGTTTAAGCCTTAGACATTAGGTGTTGGGACACTTTCTTTTACCAGTTATCCCATTAAGGTGTAGATATCTCTAATTTATGTGGTTGAAACAGCTTTGACTGGACATTCTAATGCTGATGACAAGTAACTACTGTTAATCGTAAGCACGTTCTGAATGCTGGCTTGTTGTGTTCAAGAATGCTGGCCTAGAATTATGAAGAAATACCATTCTGAACAGCTAGCTATTCAAAGGGACTGTGACACAGCTTTAATGAACTGGGTGCAGAAATGCAGTGACTCTGGGCTGCAGCTCTATGGGCTGTTGGTTTGAGACCCCTGACATTAGGTCAGCTGTGGTGGGCCTCCTCCTGGGGTGTAACCTGTGTAATCCTGTGGCGCACCTCTCGTCTGCAGCTCACTATGACAAGTGTGTGATTAACCTGAGGGAGAAGTACAAACCCGACATGACCCCAGTGCTGGAGTTCATCTTCTCCCATGCCCAGGTCGCCAGGAAGAACGTCCTGGTCACCATGCTCATCGTAAGTGCTCCGGCCAATTGAGACGCCTCAAAGCCCCACGAAAGCAGCCCTCCTGCCTGTTCAGAACACGGTCCACTCCACTCTGAAGGCCCTTTCAGCTTCACTCAGAACACCCCCACCATTAAAGGGGAACTCGAGAATAATGCATAATGCTGTCTTATACAAACATAATTGATCAATAAATGTTGTAAAGTACAAAAATGTGGAATTATTGTTTTCAAAGACTAGATAAATGCGGTTTTATTCCCCCTAATTAGCTGTCGTCTGCTACAACGGCGGCGTGATAATGACGAAACGTCGCCCTTTGCCCAGAGGTATGCGCTGTTATTGTGTTGGATAGTGTGATTGTCCCAGTCCATTATTTGATGGCGAATGATTGTTCAATATGGCCCATTGGCTAGTTGCTCGAGATGGTGTTAAAGGAGGAGACAGCACCTCGGCAAGGTATATTTCAGCGGAAAGTAGAATTCTTGAAGTTTCTGAAATGCATAGTTTTATCAATTTTAATTTGGTATTGATCCAGTACGACGCATTTTTTAAACCGACAAGTCGTCAAACCCCCCCGAAACCTGCTTATCTTCAGCCACTGACTTTATAGCTGGATCTCGAAGACAGTATCTTGTGGGAATTCTCTCTCAGGGAATAAAGTTTAGGCCACTGCCACCTTATAATCGCAGCATTAGTGCACTGTCATTTTAGCCCCCAGATGAAGTCTGGCAACTACTTTGGATTCATGCTTGTCGTCTCTGCCGCCGCATTCGCGTCCGTAGATACTTCCTTGTGGACGCTGTACAGGCTGTAATTTTATGACCGATTACTTTCTTATTTGGTATGGACACATGTTATACTTAAGTTATGACACCTATCCATTTTGGTTGCCATGGCGACAGTATTAGCTGAATAATGCGCAAATTTGTGCTGAAACATAGAGATTTCCTTGTGGACGCAGTACAGGCTGGAGCAGTGGGTTTTCCGGGGCTACGCTCATGTGGTCGCAGGCGACCGGACTGTCTGGTTTGTACAACGGGTTTCATCGTGAGGTTAATTCCCCTCATTCAGCACGAGTATGCCCGCACGTCAGGATAACGAGCGGCAGCCATTTTATGCTAGAGTGCGAGGGCATGAGAATGGGTTTGAATCAGCTCTCTGAAACCTGATGCTTCAGTCAGGTTGTCTGACGGGACGGCAGATGACAGGTGTGCCCTTCCCTCTCTGCCACAGGACCAGCTGTGTGGGCGGGACCCTACACTGGCTGACGAACTCATGGTCATACTGAACGAGCTGGCACAGCTGAGCAAGATGGAGAACTCCAAGGTGGCTCTGAGAGCCAGGCAGGTGAGCGCTCAGCTCCTGGACACGTGCTCCCTGAGATAAACAAATATTGGTCAAACCCTCAGGCAGTGAAGCTCCATTGAAGGAGCTGCCATTCCTACAGCTCGGGAGCTCTTTTAAACAAGTCGCCACGTGATAGATTTTCAACAGCTTTGATTTTGATGTCTTACATCATTAAGCAACAATAGCTGAACTTAGCGCTCTAAGGCTTAACTTATTATTTTTGTGGCTTTTTTTTTCATAAGCAATGATCTTACTGCGCAAATGCTTGCGCTCAGCACTGAACATTTATTTTTCGCTACGCTGAGCATAAATTCAGAGGAAAGTTCTGCATTTATGTCATTCAATTTAAGTCGGTTCAGGCAATTGTGTTTCTTAAGCAAATGGATGACCTAAATTGCAGAAATATGTGGTCACTGTCAGGAATGAATTCTTACAGTTTGTGGGCTTATTTCTTGTAAAACTTGAATTTGCTTTTAACAATGGACTGCATTTTTGAATATCTGAAGCAGAAGATGAGTTTAATGCTAGCGTAGATTAGGGATGTTCACGATTTAGCTGTGAAAACCACATTCAGCATAGACCTGCGAGGCGAGATATCCTGCTGTTTTGCTTTAGCTGTTGCATTTAGCTGCTGTTTGTAATCCTGGATTATGAGTAAATACAAACACAATGCAGTTCTGTCATATCATTAATGGAGCCCCGGAGGCCACTGAATACATTCCCTCTGTAGTACCCAGCTGTGGATTTGGAATATAGGCGTATTACTGCAGTGGAGGAATCAGTGTGTGTTATTTAGTTCTGCCAACCACTTGGACGGAGGTTATGTCTTTGCTTGTTTGTTCCCCTGCCCGTCTGTTTGTTAGCAGGATTAAAGAATAAGTTCTGGATCTATTTTTATTAAACTTTGTGTGAAGCGTATACATGATGACAGTAAGAGGTCATTAGATTTTCACAGGTCAAGGTCAAAGTTGACATCACAGGAAAGGTTAAAAATGATGGTACAGACGAGGTATGCATTCTGTTGAGTGCCCTTCGATTTGATAATGTTTTGCAAGCTGTAGTCTTCATTAACATCCAGTGCCTGTGAAGTAAGTGATGTCATTGAAACACTTTGGCCTCTCAGGTGCTGATAGCGTCACACCTGCCGTCCTACGAGCTCCGGCACAACCAGGTGGAGTCCATCTTCCTATCCGCCATCGACATGTACGGACACCAGTTCTGCCCCGAAAACCTGAAGGTGACATTCTGCTCTCATCCTGGCGGTGTACAGATGGTGACCTCACTGCTGTGCCCCTGCCTGCCTTAGTCAGGAGTCTGGCCTTGGCTTGCAAAAAAACAGTTCCAGGCTAGTCTTACAACTCATCCATCTCAGATTTTCTTTTAAGACTGGTCTTGGCTTTTTTGGTTGGTAGCATAAAAACTTAGACCAGTCTAATTCCAAAGTCTAGACTGCATGCCCCTGGACTATCTTTTATTTACATTTCTTGTTGCCATGGTTATAAATGTTAAGGTGTTGTTAGGTCACAAACAGTGCATGTGTGCAATTACAGAGCTCTTAAGTGAACGTTTTATTGTTGGCTTAAGGATTGCAATGAGTAGCATTACAAAAAAAATCTTAAGCATTTTAATCTTGTATTTAGACTCTTATTTCTATTACCTTTCTTTTTAGGAAAATGAAGCTCTGCCACAAATGTAAGATAGTGTTTACTCATTTCTAGATTTTTCCACAGGGTAAGGTGAATTCACTCGCCACACGGACAGATCTTGAAATGAGTCAAAATTATCTCATGAGGCAAGTGGAAGAATTTTTTTTTTGAGGGGAAAAAAGGTAATAAAAGTAAGAATTTTATGTCTTAATGCAAGATAAAAATTCTTGGTAAGATTCTTTTTTTTTTTTTTGCAGTGAAGAGTTCTAGAGCAGTGATATTGTGAATTTAATTCCCCCATCCACAGAAACTGATCCTGTCAGAGACGTCCATCTTCGATGTGCTGCCAAACTTCTTCTACCACAGCAACCGTGTGGTGTGTATGGCTGCGCTGGAGGTGAGCTGCGGTATTCCTGCTTCACTATACCCGGGTCTCATGCTCCTCCCGCCATCTGATACTTTTAGCATGGGGCAGGAACCGTTTAATTGTGGTGATGGTGCTTTCTTTGTTGCACCTTACGTTACATTACAGTCATTATTGTAGCCCCTGGACAAAGTCGGGCGGCTACTATGGATTCATGCTTATCGTCTTTGCCACCGCCGCGTCCGCATCCGTAGACTATTTCTTGTGGACGCTGTACAGGCTGTAATTTTTGACCGATTACTCTCATATTTGTTATGGACATGCAATATACTTCACTTATGACGCGTATCGATTTTGGTTGCCGTGGCGACAGAATTGGCCGAATAGTGCACAAATTTGTGCTAAAACAGACACTCCTTGTGGACGCAATACAGGAAAGAGAAGCAGGCTTTCGGGGTCTACACCCATGTGGTTGCGGGTGATGGGACTGTCCAGTTTTTTCTGCAAACTGATGTGCATATGAGTAGACTCGTGAAGGTGAAGCGCTGCAGGCCCCAGCCTCAGGCTCTTGACTCCTCCCCCAGGTGTATGTGCGCCGGGGCTACATCGCATATGACCTCAACAGCCTCCAGCATCACCAACTGCAGGACGGCACCTGTGCTGTGGACTTCCAGTTCATGCTGCCATCATCCCACCCCAACAGGTAATCACCCCCCCCCCCCCCGCTGCCCCGCCCACCCATCTGTTCCCAAACCTGCCGTTTAAGCAGGGCTACAGTTATCTGTCAATCACTGGCTCCTTTCTACCGGCTGGATGTGGTCACTGTAGCAAACCTCAGTTGTTCATTCATGGCTCCTCCCATTTTATTTCCCCAGCGCCTCGTTGGCCCATTCCCGCCTGTCACTCAGGCGTCTATCATTCCTCCCCATCTTGCTTTGGATTGTGTAATGTTGTTTGTATGATAAAATACTGCACGATAATCACTCTGCTAAGTGCAGAATATCAGGTTGCTCTAATGCTTTGCAGTAAATATGGCTGTTTTTTTTTGAGCATCTCTGCCCCACATACAAATGGCACAAACTTTTCACAGCCTTCAAATATTGTATACTTCTTCAGGGCTTTTCTTAAAAAATCTTTAGGTGCGCAAACATTTGCGCGCGTAATCTTAATTTTTCAGCCTTAGGTGTGCATTTTTTAATGCAGTTCAAATGCTATTTTATCCGCGCAAAACGCGCCCTGGACGAAAAGAAATGTATTATGGCGATCTTTAAAATATGTAAATGTACCATGTGCAACACCACCTTTCTTTTCCCACATTATATCCTTCTTCGTTTCAATTGTGTCCTAAGATCCGCCAAAACTACAGTTAAGTGATATAGGCATTAGTTACTCACTTCGATATAGTCTTGGAACCTAATGTTAAAGAAAAAAACCAGGAGGTTGACAGAATTTCCTGTTAGTCACGGATCATTGAAAAAAATTGAATGAATTTTCTAGCAACACGTCTCTTACCCAGCTCAGCTACGAACGGGGTGACCACTTGAGAACGGTAAATCAGCTGACTTACTGTAGTATTTTCTCTGCGCATTAACCTGTTAAATGTGCTTTATAGGTGAACATTAATATTAAGTTGTTATATGGTAATTGAACCGCTGGTTAGTCAGGGTACTTACATTGAAACTGAATGAAGAGGTGCGTCTCCACTGCATCGCGAGCAGTGATATTGCAACTTGCAGATTTGACGCAAACACAGCCTCTCCGAAAGCGCGATAACTGATGTCTCCGAAGCCAGTCTGACGAGCCTAAACCATATGAAAATGAACCCAATAAAACTTTTTTTTTTTTTTTTTTTTTTAGCTTATTTTGTTTCTTAGCGGAACGTATTACACCATTACAAACTTCATGTGCGGGTCATTGACCAGCCATATATGACAGTAAAAAAAAAAAAAAAAACAGTTTTTACTAAACGCAATTTCCATTCACTCAACATTACATTTTGCAAGTTGCGATTTGAGTAATTATGTCAACTTGCTTTATCCAATTTAATTCTTCTGTAAATTCTTAGATTAGTAATTTAGTTATTAATAATACATACTTACGACTGTTCGACTCAAAATAAGCTTCTGGTTTATTTACTATTGTGGTTTCAATGAATGAGGAAAAACAAGGTATCCCGTGCGGTAGTCTGCTGGAATGGTCTGAGACGTAGCTGTTCTCCGCAAGCTCGAATTAAAAACCCAACAAATTAAATCGTAAACAATTAATAGCAGAAATGAAAACAAAATAACTCTTATTCAGCCCAATTCGTTTTTCAATGTCATTTCTATTTTGTGTCCATTTGAGGGACATTGGAGTCCATGAGAATTTTTCGACTTCATGATTATTACAGCTAACAATGAAACGATACTGGGTCTTAAATTCTCATTTGCATAAATAATATGAACCAGGTTTATTCAATAAAACAACCTACAAAGTTTTATGGTGGAGTCAAATACGGGGATCAGTCTATTGTGCAGTCATCCTTCAGCTTCTCAAGTGCAACAGCTGAATCACCAAGGGTAGCGAAAATAGGGGGCTCCAAAGAGTTTTCTCATTTCGAACGATTGGGAAAAAAGGCCGACAACCAAGGTCAAGGTCAACCAGGATTTGTTTCAGTAGTGGACAACCCTTGTCATTTATTATTTAAATCACGGCAAAAACTGCAGTCAAGATGTGAATGGAGCTAATCTGGTTTGCGTTTCCCAAAATCACTGATATAACTTCCATGGTTGGAACCATTGACTCTGAATGGACGAACTACGTTAGCTGCCAACGTCAGCAACTATGCCTCTGGGAAATGAACCAGGGCTCCATGTATTAGCAGGAATAAGCAATTGATCAGACCAAGTTTCACCGTCAAAACAACCAAAATTTGGCAATGGAAACTTTCGTACGATAGATAAGAGGAAGCTAACTTCCATTACCCACTCCTTCCTTTCTGACAGTTTTAATGGGTTTCATGCCCTTGGTTTCGACATCCCACATTCGAAATGGAAAGCTGGGCGAAATGACTAACCCGCTTCGCCATCGTTGGTGGATTTTTATTTTTTATCTTAAGTGGTCGATGCAACACACAGTTCCATTGGTTGAAGTCTCGCAGTGTTTGTTTCTCATGGGCCTTCGTGCGTTATGCGAAAGAGTTTTTGGAAATGCTGTCTAGATGGGCTGCAGTTCGGATAGCCAGGCGCGCAGAAATTGAATGTTTTTTGATGGATAGGCGCACTTTTATTTGCGCCCCTAAAATGCAATTTTGGGCGCGCAAATGCGAGCCTTTAATAAAAAGGCTTGCTTTATGTGTCTCTGCAGTGAACCATTTTGAATAAAGTTACCATGCAGAAGAGATTCAATGCATTTTATTCTCTTTCCCAGTTTTTTTTTGTGAAAGCTTAATTCTTCAGTGTATCAATGAATAAATATGGGCTACTTTTGCATGTATATGATGGTATGAAATTTACTTCTTTAAAGATATACTCATAATCATCTGAGGGAATGGAATTGACTATTATGTAAGTAAAAAATGCTTTATTGTGGTGCAAAAGCTAATTGCTGGTTCCATCTTTTTTTGTCTTCGCTGAATCCACTTCGTGACTGTGGGTGCACAAGTGACTGCCAATATTCAAAGTACCAGAGTGTGTTCACTCTTTAGTCCAGTATTTGGAGCTGTGAACATCTTGAGCCATTTTATAGGCTCTTGCACACTCATGCATTGCTCTCCACACACGTCTCCCCTCTCTCCTCAGATATGACCCTATGACAGCAGACCAGTAAAGAAACTTCCATTTTATCGCATGTTTTTTACGGTCCTCACTCAAAGCGCTAATTGAGTCTTTTAACGCCTTTTTAAAATTTGGAGTGTGTTGCTAAACCCGATCCTCTAAACATTTTCTTTTTTGGCCAAACTGTCAAAACAGTCTTGTCTGTGTGCTTTATCGTTGGTGTGTTCATGCTGAACGGTCGAGTCCGGAATCCATTTTGTGTTGTGTTGTTACTTAAAAGGCATTACACATGTGTTAGCCAAAGCTAAGCCCCATGCAGTGTTGGCAGTCCGTGGTAATACCTCCTCCTAACATGTCGCTGGTCTTGTTTCAGAGAACACAGCCCCACTATGAACAGGTAGAGTACAGAGCTTTGTCAACATGGTGCTTTAGCAGTGGAGCCTGGGCTTTCAGTGTTCTTGTATGCGTGCGTTTTGTGTTGTGTTTTTGCGTGGCTCTGCATTTGTTGACTGTTTCCCAAAGACGATTGGCTTCTCTAACAAGGTTTCTGAATAGTTTTTGCTGTGGTTGTTGCTTACCTCAATTTCCAAACCAGGCACCTCTGTTTCTGCTGCGAGCTTCTGAAAAATTAGTTGTAAGTGGACCAAAGTAAAGGAGGTACAAAACCCAAAACCAGTGAAGTTGGCACGTTGTGTAAATCGTAAATAAAAACAGAATACAATGATTTGCAAATCCTTTTCAACTTATATTCAATTGAATACACAGTAAAGACAAGATGTTTTATGTTCAAACTGAGAAACTTTATTTTTTTTTGCAAATAATCATTAACTTAGAATTTAAAGGCAGCAACACATTGCAAAAAAGTTGGCACAGGGGCATTTTTACCACTGTGATACATCGCCTTTCTTTTTAACGACACTCTGTAAACGTTTGGGAACTGAGGAGACCAATTTTTGAAACTTTTCAGGTGGAACTCTTTCCCATTCTTGCTTGATGTACAGCTTAAGTTGTGCAACAGTCCGGGGTCTCCGTTGTCGTATTTTACGCTTCATAATGCGCCACACATTTTCAATGGGAGACAGGTCTGGACTACAGGCAGGCCAGTCTAGTACCCGCACTCTTTTACTACGGAGCCATGCTGTTGTAACACATGCAGAATGTTGCTTGGCATTGTCTTGCTGAAATAAGCAGGGGCGTCCATGAAAAAGACGTTGCTTGGATGGCAACATATGTTGCTCCAAAACCTGTATGTACCTTTCAGCATTAATGGTGCCTTCACATATGTGTAAGTTGCCCATGCCTTGGGCACTAATACACCTCCATACCATCACAGATGCTGGCTTTTGAACTTTGAGCCTATAACAGTCCGGATGGTTCTTTTCCTCTTTGGTCCGGAGGACACAACGTCCACAGTTTCCAAAAACAATTTGAAATGTGGACTTGTCAGACCACAGAACACTTTTCCTCTTTGCATCAGTCCATCTTAGATGAGGTTGGGCCCAGCAAAGCCGGCAGCGTTTCTGGTGCTGTTGATAAATGGCTTTCGCTTTGCATTGTAGAGTTTTAACTTGCACTTGCAGATGTAGCGACGAACTGTAGTTACTGACAGTGGTTTTCTGAAGTGTTCCTGAGCCCATGTGGTGATGTCCTTTTACACACTGATGTCAGTTTCTGATGCAGTACCGCCTGAGGGATTGAAGGACACGGGCATTTAATGTTGGTTTTCGGCCTTGTCGCTTACGTGTAGTGATTTCTCCAGATTCTCCGTACCTTTTGATGATATTACGGACCGTAGATGATGAAATCCCTAAATTTCTTGCAAAAGCTCGTTGAGGAATGTTGTTTTTAAACTGTTTCGACAATCAGCACACGCATCTGTTCACTAAGCAGTGACCCTTGCCCCATCCTTGTTTGTGAATGCCTGAGCATTTCAGGGAAGCTGCTTTTATACCCAATCATGGCACCCACCTGTTCCCAATTAGCCCGTTCACCTGTGGGATGTTCCAAATAAGTGTTTGATGAGCATTCCTCAACTCTCTCAGTCTTTTATGCCACTTGTGCCAGCTTTTTTGAAACATGTTGCAGGCATCAAATTCCAAATGAGCTAATATTTGCAAAAAATTACAAAGTTTACCTGTTCGAACATTAAGTAACTTGTCTTTGCAGTGTATTCAATTGAATATTGGTTGAAAAGGATTTGCAAATCATTGTATTCTGTTTTTATTTTACGATTTACACTGTAATGTGAATAGAGGCCACTAGATGGCAGTATTTACCTTTCTTTTATTAAGCTCAGACTGGAGCTAGGTTTAGACATGTCCTGGACATGTCTGGGGCAAGTCCCCGAAAATAAAAAAAAAAAAAAGGTCTAAATGTGGTCGGGGTCTGCAAAGGAGTATATAAGGAAGAGAGACAGTAAAGTAGTAGGAGAAATTGCAAGGAGAAGGATACATGTGACCAGCCCTGTCATTTCTGTTCAAGACCTGTGAAGTTTTCTTTTATGGATTTTTGCCTGTGTTTGAGCATTTTCCTCACCCAGGACATCACCAAGGGACTGTAAATATTTCAGTTTTTGTATTCAATCTTGGTCTTTAGGTGTAGGCAGTAGATTAGGTATAGTTAGTTGTTAGTTGTCTTTGTGAATTAAATGGGTTTAAGTTTTAAATTGTGTCTGTCATCCCTTGCTGTTGCTGTTGTGTTGTAAATTGTAATAACAAATTGGGGCCATAACAACACAACGTGCCAACTTCACTGGTTTTGGGATTGTAGTTGAGTGCGGTCAGTCTGGCCTGCAGGAATCTGTTGGGCTCAAACTTCACTACTACGAAGTTTTCCACTCAAAAGATGGTTAAAAACCTTAGAAATAAGTGGAAAATCAAGCTTTTATGTTTAAGGCACACTAACCTTTGTTATTCCCGCCCCATATATTGCGGGGGAATATAGTCATCAGTTTGTCCATCCATCCATCTGTAGACATTTATTTTCCAGAGCAGAAGTCGAATACCGTTCAAAATTTTTTTAACAAAACTTGCTGTGCATATAAATCAGGTCCTAGACTGGTGCCTTTTGATGTTTTGGGATTTCTGAGATTAGATTGCAAGGAGATATGTCATCTTCTGATGACTCCTGTATATATAAGTTGCTCTTTCGGCCGTGTTGCTGGCCCACACCCCCTAAACAGCTCTGCCCTGCCCTCTGTAGAGTTCCTGGATACAGTTATGAGGGTTCCAGAAAATCTGGTCATGAAGCCATTTTGTTTCTATCGCAGTAGCCGGCACAGTCCTACGGTGAATGAGTTTTTTTTCCGTTTTGTCATTTTTCTTTTGTCCAAACATTTCCCCTCTCATGCTTGTTGAAACCTTTGCTTGCTGGTTTATTGTTTTCCCCCTGAAAGTAGTACATTTCCATTTCGAGAAAAGAACGAAAAAATCCAAGAAATTTGTGAAAAGGCTCAGTTTTGCACAATAGAAACAAAACAGCTCCTATTCTTGAGTTGTCGTGTCTCTCTATTCAGAGACACTAGCCCTCTGAGCCCCTCCCCTCTTTCACCGCAGCTGACTGCTTACCCCTGAACTTTGACCTGTGACCTTGGGAACCCCCTCACTCGTAACTAATGTCTCCTCTCCACTGACAGGGTGTCTGTCCCGGTGAGCTCCAGTCAGTTTGAGGTCAGGCGGCAGAGCTGTGAGCTCTTCCTGGGGGGGGCGCTGTCCCCTCCCTGCCAGAGGATGGGGGCCATGGTCGCATTCCAGTGCTTCGAGGACTTCAAGAGGTAAGAGAGGGAAGGTCACCTGATCACTCCTCCCTTAAACTGTACAAACCCAATTCCGAAATAGTTTGGACAAAGTGTAAATTGTGAATAATATCAAAAAGCAATGACTTTAAAATCACACAAGCCAATATTTTATTCACAATAGAACAGAGATAATATAGCAAATGTTGAAACTGAACAATTTTACAATTTTATCCACAAAATGAGCTCATTTCAAAATTGGTGGCTGCTACAGGTCTCAAAAAAGTTGGGACAGGGGCCTGTTTACCATGGTGTAGCATCCCCTCTTCTTTTTAACACAGAGTGGAGGCATCTGGGTTTTGAGGAGACAAGTTTCTTGAGGTTTGCCATTGGAATTTGATGCCACTCTTGTTTAATACAGGCTTCCAGCTGCTGGAGAGTTTTGGGTCTCCTTTGACGGACTTTTCGTTTAATTATACGCCAAATGTTCTCAATCGGTGAAAGATCAGGACTGCAGGCAGGCCAGTTCAGCACACGCACTCTTCTACTATGAAGCCATGCTGTTGTAATAGCTGCAGTTTGTGGTTTAGCATTGTCCTGCTGAAATAGACAATGCCTTCCCTGGAATAGATGTCATCTGGAGGGGAACATATGTTGCTTAAAACCTTTATATACCTTCACCATTCATAGTGCTTTTTAAAACAAGCTAGTCTCCCACACCATATGCACTTATGCATCCCCATACCATCAGAGATGCTGGCTTTTGAACTGAATGCTGATAACAGGAGGGGTGGCCTTTCTCCTCTTTAGCCCAGATGACACGACATCCATGATTTCCAACAAGAATGTCAAATTTGGACTCGTCTGACCACAGGACACTTGCCACTTTGCTACAGTCCATATTAACTGATCCTTGGCCCCCAGAACACGGTGGTGCTTCTGGATCATGATCAACAATGGCTTCCTTTTTGCATGACTGAGTTTTAGGTGGCATCTGTGGATGGCACAATCGACTGTGTTTACAGACATTGGTTTCTTGAAGTATTCCTGGGCCCATTTAGTAATGTCAATGTTAAATAACATATTGGCTGATGTGACCTGAAAGTCATTGCATTTTGATTTTATTCACAATTTACACTTCGTCCCAACTATTTCGGCATTGGGGTTGTATCATGGCTGCTGCAGTCTGCCAATATATTGCAACATTGCATAATGGATGATAAGGGACTTATTTCCACTTTAAGATGTAGTAATTACTTTACTTTGGTGAAATGTATAATATTATCATTTAGTTTACCTAATGGGTCCTGTACAAGATTGAGGTGTATTACATTTATGAAGCTGTAGTGTGGTGGGTTAAGTGGTCAGTTAATTACTATCAGTGGTGAACCTTCCATGCACTGGTCAAGGATCTGCAGTTTCATTTTATCTATTGATATGAGATAAGAGTGCTGCTTTGAGCAGTTGTTTTGAAACTGTTTTTGGATTTGTTTTTTCTATCTTTCCACTTTGGTTGATAAGGTGTTTTGTAATTGATTCTCAGTGATTTCTTGGGATGTTTTAAATTTCTATAGCGTGCAGAGAGCTGATTTAAATCTGCATTGACTCTGCCTTGACAAATACTGCTTCACCATGGAGAGGATATTAGCAAGTTTTTTAACAGCTTCCTCTGGTGGAGAGCGCTGGCCTGCTGTCCTGACCTCTGCTGTGTGGCCGTGGGTTTGTATCTGTAGGAATTTTGATGAGGTGATTTCCAGCTTTGCGGAGCCCCTGCTGGAGTGCCCACTGTTTTCAGAGGCCTGTTCCCCCCTGTACGAAGAGGAGGAGAGCTGCAAGGTGAGCGTTGAGCTCAGGTCACCCCGCTTCGACCCCGATCAGTCCTAGTCGCCCTCTGTAAATGTCCATACGAACACCTCATGACATTGAAGGATTGGATGAGGGAGGAAGAGGTTCTTGGTGCTTCATGGATTGGCCGAGATAAAGATGTACTCACTGCAGCTAACGTGTTTGAATAAAGTTATGTGTGATTTGTGACAAAATTCTTCCCATGAAGTTGTAAGTTATCTGCAGCTTCAAATTTTTAAAGCAGATACCAATTATTCTATGTATTACTGCTGTATTTAATCACATTCAGTTACCTACGCTAACTGCTTTAATAACCGTGAAATAGCCAAAGATCACCTGCCTTAGCTAGTTATTTGATTGCTAGAGCTGAAGGTAAACAGATCAATTGGAGTGGAAGCGCTGCCAGTTGCACGCCTAAGTATCTCCAGCTTGGAGAGATATAACAGCCCAACATCCCTTGAAAGCAGGGAAAATGTGTTTTTGGTGGGGCCTGCACTTTGTGCTGTGTGTGTTCAGGTGTGTGAAATCCTCCCTTCCCCAACTCTGGACCCTACAGAACATGAAGGAGAACCCCATCCATATCCTCAACGTGTCCATCAAAAATGCAGATACCGAGGACGACGACAACCTGGTGACGGCGTTCAGCGCTTACGCCCAGTCTAAGGTTAGCGGTTACATAAGAGTTGTCTCTGAGCCATCACCTTGTCCCTGATCTGTGGCAAATTAATATTCATAATATATTTCCGGAGGATAACCGTTATTCAATATTCAACTTGCTGGGAGACTTATTTTCAAACTTATCCACAAACGATCTTCTTTGATTGTACATTTGATTACAGCATGTTTTTATGAAATTTCCCCAATACCTTCGCTTACTGATATTAATGGCCCCTATTGAGTTTTTAGAATTTCAAATTCACAGTTGACCCATGTGTAGATGTGGTACTTGGGTAAATTTTATCCATGTGTATTAACTTAAAATATCTCTTATTTCAGAAAGCCATTCTTTATGAGTATGGAATCAGAAGAATCACATTTTTAGTTGCCCAGAAGGTAAGTTAATATCTTCATGTTTTTGTTGCATTCACAAGTAACGGTAATATTCAATGCTGACATTTGGCACTCGTATGCACTATTTTTATTTGTCCTAAATTATGTCTCTCTGGACCACATACCTTATGATATGACATCATTCATTTTATTCTATCTTACACAGAGAGAATTCCCCAAGTTTTTCACATTCAGAGCGAGAGATGAGGTAAGAAAGCCCACATCAAATTCACATTGATCTGGAATTAGCAGCACACCATGGTGATTTTATTCGTCCTCGTTTCACCGGTCCGCTATCGCCATGGAAATCAATTAGTTTGTCATCTTTAAGTATGACCGATCTTTTAGTGTTTCGTCCATCCTCACATCGGTTACCTTGCCTCCTTGACTTCACTAATGAGTGTACGCCACAAAAAGTGTACATTTTTTGCCTGTGATTTGTTTATCCATACCTCCTTTACATCACTTTTTAACCTCTAATGGATGGAGTCGGACACAAGGAAAGGAAGTGAATAGTTCAGAATAAGCTGTTTGAAAGAGTTTCCCTTTGTCTTCAGTTTCAGGAGGATAGAATCTACCGGAACCTAGAGCCAGCTCTGGCCTTCCAGCTGGAGTTGAGCCGCTTGCGGAATTTCGACCTGACGGCCGTGCCCTGCGGCAACCACAAGATGCACCTGTACCTGGGTGCTGCCCGCGTGGAAGAGGGCGCTGAGGTCACCGACTATCGGTTCTTCATTCGCGCCATCATCCGCCACTCCGACCTCATCACCAAGGTAACCCAACATCTGCTCCAGCTCACATCAAATCGAAACAAATTTTACATTTCATGTAAAGGCTACGTATTAATGTGCTGTCCAGGAAACAGTTAAAAGAAATATACAATCATGATAAATTCACAACGAAATGCACAAGTAGAGAGCAAGTGCTAAGTAACCTCAAAACCGTAGGTTGCAGAAACAAAATTCTTTTGTGTTGGATTCTGTAGGTCAAGACGAATCAATCCATGTAAGCCACACCCATTTTTGTACCTGAAAACTTTTCGCCATTTTGAAATGTTTGCAAAAACCTTCATTTTTATCTTTTCCTCATAAGTGAGATGAATTCACACAAAATTTTAGGGCATGGCCTTTATTGGTGTAAAGAGCTAGTACCACTTACTGCAGTGTCCAGTCATTACAAAACTTGAGATCGTACATCTACAGGCCATGCAACTTCATTTCACTGAATTGAGTTTAAATCCATTCATAGGTGGCACTTCAGCGAACAAATGGTCATAACTCTTAACCCTTGTATGGTGTTAGGATTTTTGTTACTCAGCCAGTGTTCATGGGTCTGGGACCCGCTAGAGTTTTGGGTTTTCAAAATTGTTTGATTGTGTTGTTTTATGTTAAAATGCTCCACAGATGTTTACTTCATCCCAATTATCAATTAAGTCAAATGAACAGCAAACATGGTTTGATGAAAACTGAAAACGGGTCCCACAGACCCAAACACCATACAAGGGTTAAACCAATTGTGCGAGCAGCTTCAAATTTTGCATTCTTCATAATGGTGAAGTTTTCCATGAAAACCAATGGCTGACATCAGTCAATTACATTTCATTAGCCACTATACTCACTTTAACCATCATCAAGCATGAAACTTTGTACTATGGTTAAGGATGTGTACAAGGGCCACCCTAATGCAAATTACTTTGATTGGCCAGATGGTGTCACTACAGGTGATAAGGGGCGCGGCAAAAGTTGTTGTGGTCCATGCTGAAAATATAAGCAAATGTACTTCCGTATAACGGGCACCTCAGCAAAGTCTACCGCTACCTTGGGGGCACAGCAGCAAATCCACCATGGAGCTTTAGGTCATCACTTTAGCTAATAAAAAGTAAAGGTCCGTAGTCTCAGATGTTCCTCACATAAAGTGACCAATCAGCGTGCGCTATGCAAATCAAAACCATTCTTGAAAGAAAACATTTGCCGTATTTTTCCCCACTTGCTGTCTTGGAAATTGGCTCAGTATTGCACTGGGACATCGTTTGGGCATTGCTATAATGCAGGTACATGCAAATGACATTCCAATCAAACGCTGGGTCATTGAAAAAATAATTTTGTCCATCTTCTGCCACCCACGAAATTCAGACTTTTCCCTGTCATTCCAACACCCACGCTGACAATAGCGCTTGATATTGGCCACATAAAGGCCACTTCCCAACCTTTATCAACACACAACATGCAACCTAAGGGAATTTCAGTACCTCTATAACTTCCTCAATTTGCCACACTTTGTGGCCGCCGACTGTAATTTGGCATTTTTTTTTCTTTTTTTGTTCCTTTCATCTCTCGGCATCATGATCAAAGTAAAAAATAGAGGAGATACATAAATTATTCAAGGGTAATTCTGCGCCCACAATCGCTTGAAAAGGGCGAAAAAGACAGTTGTTAAAACCAGTGGCGGGTCATCGGCTGAAACAAAGGGAAGCTAAAACCTCGCCCTTCAAAGCTTAATGACTTAAACCTTTCAGTTTACTTTTCTTTATCAGCAGTTGCTCATATGAATTGGTAGAAGGAAAGTCAAATTTATTTTCGATGCAAATGATGACACAAATTATCAATACGTCTTTATAAATTAGTTTGCAAGGTTTCTTTCGCAAGAAGCCACGACAATCCGTTTTTTCTACAATCTTAATATAGAAGTAAAGAATGCGATGTTCTCAGTGCGATGAGGCTCATTTAGCAATAAGCTGTGCAACATCGTGTGCCGTCATGAAATTCGAGCCCTGATATTTGTTTTCAACTATTTGACTATTTGGTTCTAATTTTGCATACTGCATCTCTGTGGGGATGAAGTGGTCTTTCCAATGAGCAAATTAAATCTTTAATTACTTGGCTGCTATTTGTTAATCAGGTAAAAGCTGCTATTTTAAAGACATGGTAATGACAAATCAAATCAGTAACAAAATTTGCAGGGCAAAGTATGTGATGCACAATTGTGAACTGGAAATTGTTTGAAAAACTTATTCAATTAATGTCCTCACTTCAAAACTGATGATTACCTCATGTTGCTTGGACCCCATAATTACTGCTTGCGGTTATGTTTGTTCTTTTTTCCTACACAAATTACTAAAGGTGTCTTCATTGTCCCAGTGTTGAACCCAAGCATATAAAATACCATTTCTTGTGAGGATACATAACACTAAAGCCTGAAATAAACCATGGCATTATTTTTCTTGCTTTTGTTGTATTTTTTGTATCGTTATTTTTTTGTACCGTTATCATTTATATTCTATGGCATTTCAACAAGCAGTCCTTCAGTCCTTTTCCAGAATGGGTTCCCGCAATAAACATGATGTCAGCTATATATGATGCCTCTGGCTTTTTTTACACAGGAGGAGAAATGAACAAACTGTTAATTTGTACAGTATTACAATAAATGAAAGTTTGACTGGATGAAGTAATTTCATCTGTTGTTAGAAAGTATCTGGATAAACCATGAAAATTTTGCTGAACAATGGTAATGTTGGGCAGCCTGTTGGACATTATAGGAATTATAGTCGTAGGGGTGGGTTGTGGGTGAATATTGAGTGAAAGGGACTTGACTAGTCGGTCTGTGCCCCGCCCCCTCCAGGAAGCCTCGTTCGAGTACCTGCAGAACGAGGGCGAGAGGCTGCTTCTGGAGGCCATGGACGAGTTGGAGGTGGCCTTCAGCAACACCACCGTGCGCACCGACTGCAACCACATCTTCCTCAACTTCGTCCCGACCGTCATCATGGACCCCTCCAAGGTCAGCAGGTTCCTCTTACCGTGCAGTCAGGGATGAAGGATATGCAGCGTCTCGTTGTTGACCGGCGTAGCACAGAATAAAACAGAACAGAATAGATGTAGAGACTATTCGAGGTCGCTTTAACTGCAGCAGTGATGCAGCTATTGTTTTCGGTATAGCAGTCCTCAATATAACGCCTTCAGTGAGTGCGTACAGAGACCTCACCCGTCTTCCAACTCAGCCTTCCTTTTTATCCAAACTGCTCTTCTGTAAGGAATTACGAATGCGTCTTAAAACGGTTGCAATGTTGTCTCGTTTACCTGAATTGTCCACAGACAGACAGACCGACAAAGAGGAATATGAACACCTGCAAAAATACGCAAGGCATCTCCCACTGTGGTTGTATAATGGTTTCAGACTATTCTTGTTGAAGTTTGTCCTGATAACGCACAGACACCGTAGGAAAAATACCAGCATTGCTTTCTTGGCCGGTGAATATAACAAAGTAGCATAGAACAGATAAAATAGAATTGAACAGCGCAGGAGAGTGGAAAATTGATCCATTTATCCCAGTCAGATTTGAGCTCTCTGTTCTGCATGTTGTTGTGATTTACAGTACTCTGTTCGTGTGCATGTGCAAAGCATGAAATATTAGCCTGTGGCACATTTGGCACCAAAGTTTTTTTTTTTTTTTGCCAAATGAACCACTGACTTGTACCACAACACTGTGCAAAACCCGTCAGGATCATTCAAGTTACAGCAGAATTGTAACCATTGCAGTTGCTTTGGAGCCACGGGGTCTAGGGTTCGAGGCTGGCACTATGTTGGATATTCAGGGAGCTTTGTGCATATCAGCCGCCCGCTCGACTCATTACATTCCCCCTCAGATTGAGGAGTCGGTGCGCTCCATGGTGATGCGTTACGGCAGCCGGCTCTGGAAGCTGCGGGTCATGCAGGCCGAGCTGAAGATTAACATCCGCCTGACGCCTGTCGGAACCACCATCCCCATACGCCTCTTCCTCACCAACGAGTCCGGATACTACCTGGACATCAGCCTGTACAAGGAGGTCACCGACCCCAGCTCTGGACAGGTACTTTACACTGCAGCCAAGGTGAACTTAAGGCCATAGTGAGTTTTACATAGCTTTTTCATAACAAATTGATGGTCAAGAAATTGACAAAAATTAAACAAAAAAAATAGCATTAGGTAATAGATTTTGACTCACTGAAACACTGAGTCTTGAGACTGAACTTACAGTGTTGGTGAGTGTGTCCTGTCCTGATTGGAGGAGTAAGTAGTACTTGGATATAAGTGATTGGAGGCCTATTATTATAGACTCAGCTCTGTAACTACACGGAAAAAAATTACTTTCATTCAACCACCAAGTTACAGGAAATGGGTTTTTATTGATTCTTTGAATTCATACAAGCTAACGATAGTGTCCTGATCATTAACCTTAGTGCTTACAGTTTTTTCACTTTCTAAAAGAATATTTTATCTTTCTTTCAAAGTTTGCTTCATTTCTCTGTGTTGTTTTCCCGCAGATCATGTTCCAGTCGTACGGGCACAAGCAGGGCCCCCTGCACGGCATGCTCATCAACACCCCCTACGTCACCAAAGACCTCCTGCAGGCCAAGAGGTTCCAGGCCCAAACACTGGGCACCACCTACGTGTACGACTTCCCCGAGATGTTCCGACAGGTAAGGTTATTTTTCATATCCAGAACGGGCATATTAGGGGGGGGGCAAGGTGGTTTAGTGGGTAGTACTGTAACCCCAGAGCAAGAAGTTTGTGGGTTTGAATACAACAAGGGACCTCTTTGTGTGGAGTTTGTGCATGTCTCTTCGTGTATTGTGGGTTTCAGACTCTTAATTGCCTTCGGGTTTGAGTGTGAGAGTGAATGAATGGATGGAATTGAGTGAATGAATATTCATTGTGTTGTGAAATTATTAAGCTATTTTTGTGAACATAACGTTGGAATCTTTTCTGGGCTCTTTTTGACTGCAAGTAAATAGGAAGCACATTACCTGACGAAAGCTATTTTTTATTTATCCCCCGCCACGAAGTGGATCGAGGGATATGGGAACAACGCTCATCCATCCAGGTTCAATGGGGACAAGTTTTCTCGGAAACTATTGCAGCTACGAGAATGAAATTTTGTATGTGGCCAGTACTGTTGACCCTACTGAATAAGTTCGGCAATTGATGCGGAGAAATTCAGTTCTGGCCCTCGACTCTGTTCGTGGACTTAAGTTTATGGGCGTTACAATGGGGACAAGTTCTCTCGCAAATATTGCACCTACATGGATGAAATTCTGTGGGTGACCAGTACTAATGATCCTATTGAATGAGATCGACAATTGATTCCGAGATATTTATGTTTACAGAGTTTTGGTCCTTGTTTCTGTTCGTTGACTTGGTGTATGGGATTTGCAATGGGGACAAATTTTCGGCAACTATTGCACCTTCATGATTCTGAGAAATTTTTCTTACAGAGTTGTGGCCCTTGACTCTGAACTTGGTGTATGGGTGTTTAATGGGGTCAAGTTTTCCCCATTCCCCCGTGACCATTCTTACTGTGGTGGGGGATATTGTTGGTGACAATGTTGCCTTGTTTAATCTTGCTCGTGTCTTAGCTCATATTTTTGCAAGAAATAAAAGTAGTTTCAAAAGTATACAGAGTAGGGATTTTTCAGTTGCGATCAGTAAACGCAACATTTAAAGTTGGCCCCTCCTCTCAACGATTCCTGTAGCACTATTTCCTGCCCTCACACCCTGCGCGCTGTTATTGGCTGGGGCTACACACCCTCTGCCCAAAAGCTGGCTCCCCAGACACATCCCATACAAAGAAAAATAGGAAAACACAGGCAGACGGCAGGGTCTTTTGATACAGACGCTGCCACACATTTCTAGTGGATCATAAGTGATGATTTAGAGGCATTGGCACTTCTTAGTCTACATCTTTGGTTTTTTTCCTTGGGGAAATCCTACTCCATCTACCTTTCACTCATGTCAATAACCTAAAATGGAACAAGACAAGTTGTAAACAGCGAGAAGTCAAAAGAAACTGCTATTGAAAAGGATAATTGCCTAAATTTTTGACCTAAAAAAGTACTGTTCAACAAAATAAATGGGTTAAATACTTATGCCCACTTTCCAACAAGGGAAACTAAAACTTTTGTCTGGCAGTGTAGATAAATGATAACAAAGAATAATCTGTTTTCAATGAAGCACAAGGGGGTGTAGAGTTGTCAAAATGTGTTCTTTACTTGTAAATGCGCTGTACTAAATACACTGTTGCCTTTTCTGGCCTTGCTGTGGCCAAGCCTCGACCCTTACCCCGTTTCATCCTTCCTATTCTCTCTCCTTGTCACCTTAGGCTCTGTTTAAGATTTGGGGTTCGGGGGGCAGTTACCCTGACGACGTGCTCATCTGCACTGAGATGGTTCTGGATCCCCAGGGACGACTTGTGCAGATGAACCGGCTCCCTGGAGACAACGAGGTAAGAGAGCCTATAACGCTCTCATGCACTGTACAGGAAGTGAGAGGGTTTGGAATAACGTACATCCTGAGTGGGGTTCATCACCCAGGGGGGTTTATCAATTCCTGCGACACCGAGATGGTGCTTTTGCATCTGCGGCCTGACCTGATATGCAGTTATCAAAGGAAATCCAATTATTGTGATAAAATGTGGCCGCATTTGGAATATTTAATGAGCTTAAGATATAATCCTTTTTACTTTATGACAGGGTTCATGGGTAAGTGTTCCCTGGAACAGTTGGTTGACTGCTGCTGGAAAATTAGATGGGTAATAAGATTACTGGTTACAAATGACTCTGAGATCTTCTCTTTTTGCATTCGCTGCCTTTTTCTGCAGCAACATCAACACTGGCAACTTTATTATCTTCGTTATTTGTTATTTGCTGTCGGAGATGTTCCATAATGCACAGTATTTTCCATAAGCATAGTTACACAGTTTTGGCTTTTTGACTCTCAATTGCTGCCCATTAGATTTTAAAATAAATAAAGCTATTAAAATATGAGGTTAAGTACAGTCTGTGGGCTTGCTGGTATATACATGTATTTTGTGTGAACTTTGTCGGTGTTGCCGTTGTCTCGGTACTGCAGCGTCCCTGCATAAACTCTTACGGACTGCAGTGTATTTACCGTCCCTGTATTTCCCCCCGGCAGGTTGGCATGGTGGCGTTCCGGATGAAGATGAAGACGCCGCAGTACCCCGAGGGCCGCGAGATCATCGTCATCTGCAACGACATCACCTACATGATCGGCTCTTTCGGCCCGCAGGAGGACCAGCTGTTCGCTCGGGCATCGGAGCTGGCGCGGGCCGAAGGCATCCCCCGCATTTATATCTCTGCTAACAGCGGCGCTCGCATCGGCCTCGCCGAGGAGATCCGACACAAGTTCCAGGTGGCCTGGGTGGATTCGGAGGACCCCTACAAGGCAAGAGCGAACTCTGCTGAGTGTTTACGGGCATCACCTGTAGGAATAAGGGGTGATAATCCTGGAATAGGTCGGCCAAGGGTGGTGTTGGCAAACTGAGGCTCAGAAAGTAAACGTGTGGCTCAGTGTTGCCAAGATTTGCTCATCTCGCACAATTCTTCCCCTGGGAAACAAAATTATACAGCACTGTGCAGAAGTCTTAGGCACATTTAAAGCAGTTTCATAGGGCAAGTATGCTTGCAAGATGATGAAATTAAAAGACTGAGAAATGTACTAAACAGAGCTGTAGACTGTTAAAAACTAAGCCCAACCTATAATTGATGTAACTACAGTTCGCCCAAAAAGTTGGGACTCTGTGTTGTTGTGCTATAGTTTTATGAGATGATTGGTTTTTTGCTTGTTCTAAGCAGAGTTGAAAACTTGCTACTGTCATGCAGACTGACTCTCACTTGTGTCTCTCCCTCCATGAAATTGCTGACAGCCATTATGATGTTGACATCAGGGCTCTATCTTAATCAACTGTTTTCAATGAAATACAAACATTTATTTTACAACTTTTCTTTGAATTAGCTTTAGGAATTTCAAATTTACTTTTTATCTTCAGCCACTCTAATGTGGAAAACAAAAAGTAAACATCTGAAGCAGATGCAAATTTTTTAAAGTGCAGGTGCCTATGACTTGTGCACAGTACTGTACGTCAAATTGTCTGAATGAATTCATGGCTGGACTTCTGTTTCCAAGCCTCAGAAATTACACGGACTTAGAATGGACCCCTTTTTTGGTGGAAAATGTGCAGGCTGGCCAATTCATTCCATTCACTCATGTGAGCTGGCCAATGAAATTCCACAAGAGGCCAGTGTTGGCACACGTCCCTGCCTGTAGAGCCACGCACACGGGCACATCTAACGAACCAGCTGCTCACCTGTTTGGCAGTTTGTCAGATTTGGACCTGAGACAGATGAGGATCACTTTGTTCATGCTGCTAAAATTTGTTACAACATTCTTTGAGATCCCTGACATTGTCATTTTCAAGAAACCTGTTGCATATCAAAATTTCCAATCAAGTAATCGGAGTAAATCTATGGCATTTGAAGCCATTTAGTATTCTAATTATGTTGGACTGGGATCTTGGCAGTTATGTGGATAATTTTTTGTACCTCCTTTCTTTGAAATGAGTTGCATGTTTTGGTAAGAATGATTAGCTAAGTGAAGTGCGAATAAAGGTCACGGAAAGAAAGACATTAATTTAACATTGACATGACAAGCTCACCTCTGGTCACTCCTGCACGCAGGGTTTCAAATACCTGTACCTGACACCCCAGGACTACACCCGCATCAGCTCCACGAACTCTGTGCACTGCCAGCATGTGGAGGAGGGAGGGGAGTCCAGGTCAGTGCTGTTATCTGCCTCCTCTCCTCTCTACAGGTCTTGTTGTGCCTGGAATAACCTGTTTAATACTGCATCCAGACATCCTGGGAACTGAAAATGGTCCCTAGTCTCAGGAAGAGAGTTGTTCTCGAACGTCTCTTCCTAGGGGGAATTAACCCTGCTGAGCTCCAGGAAGATTTCTGGTCTTTGCCCAGAGACTGTATGTGACGTCAAAGTAGGATTGCTGACAAAACCATAAATGACTATTTTTAGGTTGCTGGCCGTAGGCCAGTAACCTATTATCGTCACTTTGCGTCCGGCGGCATCGTTGGCGTCGGCGTCTGTGTCGTCCGTTTAAAGCCGTATCTCAAAAACTGTTTGATGATTTTTTTTTTTAATTTGGGGGTGTGATCAAATGGGTCATCAAGTTAATGCCTGAGCAAAAATATTTTGATTGAATCGTTCATTTAGACTTGGCGGCCATTTTTATGTCAAAAATGGCCATTTTTGGCACTTTGGGGCAATTTTCTCTAAAACTGTCTAATGAATTTTTTTTTTTAATTGCAGCAATGGAATCAGTATCATGACCTGCTTCAACGGTGTAAACGGCTTTTTGATTGAGTCGCTCCTTAAAAGCGCCACTTAGGCAACGTGTCTGGACCTCATCATTTTTCAGGGTGTTTTGTGCTATTACTCTGAATATTGCATTTAGAGCTTAGGTATGTATGAGGCATCTGGTATTCCGAACATTGTGAGTCCGTCACATTTGACCTTGGGTCTCAATGTCAAGGCCAAATGGCAAAAATGTGCTATAACTTGCTTAATATGACATTTAGAGCTTAGATATGTATGAGGCACCTATAGGGAATCATGTATACCAAACATTCGCGGCAAGTTGAATATGACATTGGGCGTCAAGATCAAATGACAAAAATGTGCTATAACTTGCTGAATATGGCAATTAGAGCTCAGGCATGTTTGGGGAATCTATAGGAAACCATGTATGCTGAACATTCTAAAGCAGTCAGTCCAATTTGATGTTGGGCCTCAAGATCAGGGTTATATGACAAAAATGGCCCATATTCGTTGTCCCCCGCCGCGCGGAACGCACAAAGCGCAAAACGGCGGGACATAGTATTCACGACCGTCCGTCCGTACGTCCGTCCGTCCGTCCTTACATCTCGAATCCTATTCAGCGAGATATCTCAAGAACGAATTGATGGATTTCCTTCAAATTTCATGTCTACATGTATTAGGGTGATACCCCGGCGCCAGTCGATTTTGGTGACCTTCGCGTCACTCTCAAGGTCACACTGAGAGATTGCTCATTATGACACGATTTCACATCTTGTGGCGGGGGACAAAGATACGTTAGTGGCAAATACTTGTTTAATATTGTTTGTAGAGCTTAGGTATGTATTGGACACTAATAGCAAATCACGTATGCTGGTTGTTTTCGACATACTGGATTTGACCCTGGGCAACAAGGTCCAGGTAATGACAAAAAGGCCTAAAAGTCTTTTATTGTTGGCTTTAGATCTTCAGTATGTATTGGATACTAATGACAAATCATGTGCTGATCAAACACACCATATCGGATTTGACTTTGGTCTTCAAGGTCAAGGTCATGTGACAAAATCAACCTATTTATCTCCTCGTTTAATAATGTCTTTATAAATTAGTATGTATTAGGCACTAACCTATACATAATTACATTTTTTACTGGCATTGTAACCGCATGGTCAAACTTTTTTCACAATCAACTGCGGCAATAAAAACTGGTCAAAACCCATTTTTGGATGTTTGTTCCTATTAGCATCATGGAATAGAAAGAATGATAATAATTAGACCCACTCGGTGGCACTGTTGTGTAAAAAAAATCATTGTCTGAAAGCAGAGCAAGAACCAGAAGTGAATTGAGAAGATGACGCCCTTCACAAATTGACAGCAGACGACAGTGAAAGTTCAGGTTAGAAAAAAATCTAATCGGATTTCATGATGTAGACTTCTTAAAGATTATATTTTTGCTAAATGGCAGAAATGTTTCTGTCTGTCACACATGAAAAAGTGTGACCGCTCAGTGGAGTTGCCTGTTAATGGTAACTAAAACCCCTTTCTCACTGAGCTGTGTTGGCCCACGGAAGTGTGCGGATGAAACCGTTCTCTTCTTTTGCAGAGAAGAATTGATTTGAAGAATCGTGAATTGATTTGCTGTGGTACGGGACCATTTGCCATCACCGCCGAAATTTGCAAAATAATTAAACAGGTTTAATTTTATCGCGGATGTCTGAGCTGGAGCTTTTTAACACCAATATTGTGAAGGCAACGTGTTGCTTTTGCAAAAATTCATGTTGGCTTCCTGTTGAATCCAAGGACTGATGCTAGTTACTTTTCTCCTGCTGGGGCTGTAACTGCCGGCAACCTTCAGGGCCCTTGGCACTCTAGATTATTTAGTATTTTGTTAATAACACAGAATTTTGTCAGCATTATGCTTTCAGGACCACAGTTAACGCCTTGGAACTGTAAATGAGAAATGTAATCGCAACTACTTTGAGAAATTGGACGCTCTTGAGATTCATATTACCCACTGTTATCAAACATTCTCCGATATTAACGTTCTCTAGTTGTCAGATAAACACGTTCTGCGATGTTTTCAGATGTTGGGGGAGTAGATAACATTAATATCTTGTGTCAAGTAAGAAGGGTACAAATATGTACTGTAGAGCACTCAAATGCGCCTTGGTGGGAACTGGGAAGTTTAAACTGGAAACTTCCCCATTCCCAGGATGTCTCTAATGCGGCAAAAGCCTTTGAGCAGGAAGATTGCAAATAATATGTGATGAGAATGCAGCTTAACATTCTCACATGATGTCTCAATCTCTCCTGGTAATTAAAAGCACCAGCATAGGGGAACACTGCTGTATAATTTTGAAAAGGATTCCAGACGGTCCTACTTTTCTAAAGGCCAGATACCACTGGGAGGGCATCACAGTCTTCATGTCTTTAATGCGGGTCACAGTCCTGAGGCCTGTGCCACTCTTTATCCGAACACAATCTGTGGGCAGTTTTCTTCAGTTGCTTTGCCTGGAGTGACCTGTTCTGTAGTCTCAGTCCTGCTTCAGGGCGGGCTGTTGTGGGGATGGTGAAGCCCAGTGTTGGAGAGCTGCTGGTTGGCTGGTTTATTTTTCTGCCTAAGAAATCAGCTTCTAGTTTAGACTGAAGAAATGAGGTGAGGTGGAGTTATCAGTGTAATCTTCCCTAACTGATCAGTTCCTGAACATTCTGAGAAATTGTGAAGGACAACATAGTGTTTTGCTATGTAGGCCTGGGGTGAACCCCAGTCAAAGGGAGGCCTTCAGGGTAGGTATCTTCGGGATGATTCGTTTGAACCACAGACGAATGGGGTTATGTGCAGAGGGGGGGCCTGACTCTCTGTGACTCCGCCCCCAGGTACATCATCACTGACATCATCGGGATGGAGGAGGGGCTTGGAGTGGAGAACCTGAGAGGGTCAGGCACCATTGCTGGGGAAACATCTCTTGCCTATGACGAGATCGTCACCATCAGCATGGTGAGACATGGCAACTGCAAACGGCGCCGCCCCGCAGGACATTGAGAGTGCAGCCTGACATTTGTGAAACCGCTCCACACCGCCCATGAAATGCACGTGTGAAGCACCTAGCTTATATGCGTCTGAATGCATTTGTGTGTGCGTGTGTTTGTGTTTGTCTGCAGGTGACCTGCAGGGCCATCGGGATCGGGGCGTATTTGGTGCGTCTCGGTCAGAGAGTGATTCAGGTGGAGAGCTCACACATCATCCTCACGGGCGCTGGCGCCCTGAACAAGGTCTGTCCATCGGTCTCTGTCTAATTCTCTCTGTCTCTGTGACGTCTCCTGTCTCTCTGTGGAACTGCCACTTTCAAACAACCTATCTGGTAATGGTTTCACTCCTCAAAAAAAGAAACTATACAAGCACAAATCTCGTCAAAATGACACATCACAATGTTGCTGTCGTAAAAATGACTGTTGGTTCCTTAAGTTACCGTCTTCTTTCACAAAACTATTGCCTTAATGCACTGAATTTCACAAACGTTACACTGTGACGTTATTTTGTACAATTCGCCAAAACACAACCATAACTCATTGCACGTCCATCATGTAATCTTTGGAACATTGACAATTCATGTGCCAGTAAGGTTTGAAAAGCCAGAACAATCACTGCTTGCACTTTGCCCAGAAAACCACAGTACAAGCTCTCAGTATTCCTCGTCTGACAGAGGCACAACGGAACAATGTCATCGGACGCTTTCAAGCAGGGCAAACACAACAGCATGTGGCAAATGTTGTGGTTGTCACCAGGTTGATCGTCTCTAACCTGTGGTGACATTACAGCAAAACTGGTAACGTCCATGACAGACTAAGGTCAGGAAGACCTTGAGTGACGAAGCCTGTCCAAGATCGGTACATTCGGGTACGACATTTACAAGATCAATACACCACAGCAATGTCAACAGCCTCACAGTTACCTGGAATGCAAAGATTATCTGACCTGACCATTCGCAGTTGTTTGCGGGAAGCTGGTTTTTTTTGCCAGGAGACCTGTATGACGTAACATCCTAACGGCATGACACCTCCAGGAATGTTTACATTTTGGCAGGGGGAGTGTCATGGTATGAGGAGGCATTCACCACGGTGTTCGGACAACACTTGTTTGAGTGGAAGGTGCTCTTACTGGCATTCGTTACCAGGATAAGATCTCGCAACATCATGTTGTCCCATTCATCAACGTCAATGGTAGCCTTTTTCTGCAGGATAAGGCTCGACCGCACGTGGTACGTGTCTGTACTGACTTTCTGAGACAAAACAATGTGCCTATTCTACCCTGGCCTGCACGCTCACTGGATTTATCCCCCATCGAACACCTGTGGGATCAACTGGACGACCACCGCCTCAGACATTGCAGGAACTCTTTCTAGCACTTGACCAAGAGTGGCAGAACATTCCTCAGAGTGATATTCGGACATTACTCGCTGTCATCGCAGCTCGTGTTGGGCATACGCGGTACTGATTGAACACCTACCCCTCATGTCTTTGTGTCTGTTGACCTGTTTGCATTGACCTTTCACCATTTTTCCTTTATTGCATTATAATAATAAATGATTTAACTTTCCACTTGGGCTCAGTTGTAATGTGTAACATCGGATGTCTTGAAATAAATCCAAATGAGCTTCCAAAGTATAGTTTTATTATTTGAAGAGTATTTATTGAGTGTGGTGGATGAACCTTCCCTTGAGTAAATTCGGTGTGCAAGAAGATTAGAAGATTTTAGTGATGGGAATCGGCCAGTCTCCTCATTTTATTACTCTTATTTCTTGACCTTGTTCTGATGTACTGGTGTTACAACGTACATTTTATAAAACATAAATTAGCATTTATCAAAGCGTCTCATGGGCAAGCTGTCTTCTGTGCCGAATTACCACAATGCTTTTCTGTCTAATATTTGTAGAAATGGGCTGGAGCCTAACCTGAGGGCAAATTCTGCTGTGGTTTAGCCATTTTTTGTCCGTATGATTATTGCTTTGTAATGATTTTTGGGGTAAAAACACATGGCCTTAAGGTGATGGCACATTGCATGATCATGGGTAGAAATGCTTTCCCCCGAGATGACTTTGGCCCTTCTGTTGGACAGGTGCTGGGCAGGGAAGTTTACACCTCAAACAACCAGCTGGGAGGGGTTCAGATCATGCACAACAATGGGGTCACGCACGCCACCGTACCGGACGACTTCGAGGGCGTCTTCACCATCCTCCAGTGGCTCTCATACATGCCAAAGGTAACATTGTTATTGTTGTGTGGCTTCCAGTCCCTGAAATGTGTGGTTTTTCTCCCAAGATAAATCATTTGAATCTGCCCTGTGCAGTCATGCTTTCCTGTCCCCGAAATGTTTTGGTATTTGCCCATGAAAGTATGAGTTTTTGTGCCCTAGATGTGCAGAACCCGGCATCCTAAACCATTGGAACCCCGCCTCCTAAATCCATAGGTTTCTCTCCCATAAATGGGTGCACTGTAAATTCTGACAAATGTGGTGAACTCAAACGTTTTGAGGAATCCGATTATCTCAAAAAAATTGTGTGGGCCAAGTTAATTGCATTGTGTGGAAGGAACTCAAAGAAAATAAGGTAAAGTTATTTTCTACATGTTTTTAAGTGCTGTCATCACTAGATCATTAAGCTGGCATACTCAGTTTTTTTGAGGTAATCGGTTTCCCCAAAACTTTGACTATCAGGCTTTACAGTGTGGGTATCTGCCCTCTACATGTGTGGATGCCTGTTCCCTAAATGCTTGGGTACCTGTTGAAAATATGTATAGTCCTGTCCCATAAAGAAGTAGGTATTCTACCCTCACACCGGTGGATACCTGCCCTTCAGATGAGTCGATGCCTGCCCGGTAAACATCAGGATATCTGATCCCTAAACATATGAGTACTTGCCCCTGGAATATATGAGCTCTCGTTTCAGAACAATCGCAGCCCGGTGCCGGTTCTGCCACCAAACGACCCGGTGGAGAGGGAGATCGACTTCGTCCCCACCAAGGCCCCCTACGACCCCCGCTGGATGCTGGCCGGGAGACCCCATCCTAGTGAGACACCTACCTTTGCTATCTCTTTAAAACAGAGCCGTGCCTGTTTGTGTGGTCAGCTTAACATCCCCATATGACCGCTGCAAAGGCTGCTTTGCATGCAACTCATTCACTACATTAATGTTACTTAGATGATGCTGTTGTCTACAGGGACTAACAGTTGATTAGACTAAGCTGGGGCCAATGCTGGCATTGGGGCCTCGGTTAAGAGCCCAACAGCTGCACTGATCTTCCTGCCCTGTATGGAAATGTCTCGTGAAATATGCCGTTTCCCATGATAAAATTTAAATTTCACGTGTGAATTGACCACTTTCACATGTGATTGACAGTATTTACATGTGAGCTAACATTTTCACTTGTGAAAAGAAAATAATGTCACATGTAAACTTGAACTTTTCACATGTGCTTTGCTTTCTACGTGTGATTTTTAGTTTTCACATTTGGAAAGAAAACAGGGTCACTTGCAAGGTAGATATTTTCACGTGATCTGCTATTCTCATGTTTGATTGAAATTTTTCACATGAAAATAAAATTGCTACAGAAAGTCAAGTGAAATTAGCATTCTCCCATTTGATGCGCTTCTGAACTAGAATTTCCTCATGTGAAGACAAGATGAAATCACGAGACTTGCATCTTCACATGAATTTCACGTTTTCACATGTGACTGATTTCTTTTCATGATTTTAAAATGTGAAAACAACCAATGTCAGCTGAAAATCATTTGTCCAAAAACTACATGTGGACTTTTTCATAAGGGGCAGCTGAGGCCCAGTCACACAATGTGATATCACCACGGAAGTGTTGTTCTGGAATCAACAATATATTGCTTGTCCAAGAATTAAATTTTAGTCCACTTATGAATAACAGCTTTGATATCTCAGTGCTGCACTCAGAAATGTCAGTGTTTTAGTATTCTAAAGTTAGGTACCTAATGCTATCAAGCGTTACATGCAGATGTGCTGAAACGTGCAGAGATGCATGCTATCAAGAAAACCCACAATAGCTCTTACCTTGTGAATTTTATAAATTTTCACATCACTTTCTCTCTTAAATTGCTCTCCTTCGGGGATTTCACTTCTTCTCATTGCAAAGCTCCTTGCTAGCCGCGTTAGATGCACAGTTGTTAAAGAGTCTTGGTCTTCTGCTCTTCATTGGTAGATCAGAATGTTACTCCTATGCAGCCATTATTTCCTTATTCCTGGAATAATACGGTGATGTCAGGCTGTGCATTCCCAATCATGCACCATAGCCTTGTAGGCCATGGGCTGCCCCATATGTACCTGTATGACCACTGCAAATGCTGTGTGTACATCACATGTGCAGGCACAGTAAAATATTGCCTGTGTTAGATACGCACTATCTGTGGGCAGCTTAACTTCATAAAACCTACAGACCCATATATGAGTTCATCAAATGCAGCTGCTGTTTTCAAACCTGTGGAACTTCAGGCCTATTTTAAATTCTTATTGAAGATCCCAAGCTTTCCATTGATCCAAAATATGTCCGGCTGAATTGCAGGGAAATGTGTTTAAAATGGTTTACAAGATCTAGGTATTTTCAATTTGATATAATGCTGTGGTCATAAAAAGATAGTGTCCAAGTTTTGAATATTTCTCTCAATATAAGTGTGATGTAGCTTCAGTGAAGCGCTGCTGCCAGCAGATGTAGGATATGTGTGTGAAATTGTCCAACAGGATGAAAAAAATGCCTTTTCTGACTTTTAACCTACTGAAGCTACAACTTGAGTGAAAAGTTGGAGTTAAGGGTTTTAATTCTTTCCCATAAGGAATGTTTCTCTGCTTCCCCTTTTTCCTTTTTCAATAAGATGCATTGACTTTTGTGAACCCAGTTCCTCTATGGAGTCCCCCAAGCTGTGAGAATAGTTTTTGAATAGTCTCCACCTTCCACCTCACTTACAAAATCTTTGCCTGTATGACTGCATGAGGGACAGAAGTATGTCCCTCTGGTCTCAGGACACATTCCTACAGGACTGCCACATTCAGAGCGCACTAAATATTTCAGGCTCTTGGCTTCGAGTTTTGATGTTCGCGGCTGGTATAACACACTCGGGCGCCCCGTACAGGATTACACGTATCGACTGCGGACCAGGCTTACACAAGATACGGGTGCCCTGGGGGGAAATGAGTGGGCAAGTATTACTCTTTAAACAGCCGAGTGAAGGTGACCAGTATTCTTTAAGGACAGTTACCGTCGCTGCAGCCAATTCACTCCTTTCTCCCAAATGAGTTTGAATTAATGGGAGGGAAAGACTACATACCGGTGCCAGGGCTGAAATGAGAGATGCCATTGGATGCCGTCTTGTCTGCAGCAATCAAGGGTGCCTGGCTGAACGGCTTCTTTGACCACGGGTCCTTCATGGAGGTGATGAGTTCCTGGGCCGGAACTGTGGTGGTGGGCAGAGCCAGGTAAAAGTCAACCACGGTCTGTCAAATCCGATTATTGGGGACTGTCCGATAGACCAGAGCTGATTAATCCTAACTTAGACATTTGGCATTTTATACATCAGAGCTGATCTATCCTGTTCTTGGAGATCTACCATCCTTTAATCCAGAGTCTGCTAAATCCTATTCCTGACAAACTGCCATCCTGTAGAACAGAGACGCCCAATTATGTCCCTGGAGATCTACCATTTTATACCTGAATGCTCCCCAATCCTTTTCTTCGAGATCTACCATCCTACAGACCTGAGCTGCCCAATTATGCTTCTGGAGATCTGCCATTTTATAGCCTAAAGTTTCCCAATCCTGTTTCGGGGGATTTACCATCCTGTAGACTAAGGCTTGGTTTTTCCAGCAACCCTAATTTTGCACACAAGATTATACTAATTTGGAGCTCAATGAGATCTCTAGCACTGCAATGAGTCGTGTTTTTTTTGGGTTAGAGAGAAAATTTGGTGGATCTCTGGGGACAGGTTAGAGTAGCCCTGGTGTTGAACCAGTGAAGCTGAGCTGTGGATGGTGCACGAGGAGTGCCATCACAGACATAGGAGCCTATTCCCATGGCCAAATTCATGTTTCTGTAAGGAGAATGCAATTTTAGTAATGAGCTGTCGTCATCATTTGGCAATTCTCACGCATGCATACACGGAAGTAAAATTGCCTTTATCTTTGTGACTTGGAGACAATAAAGATTGTGTTGGGTTTAGAGATAGAATAGTGTTTTCAAGACTATTAAGTACATACGCATGATGGTTAGTTTAATATATTGGTGTGTAATGTTTCCTCAGGTTAGGAGGGATTCCATTGGGGGTCATTGCCGTGGAGACGCGAGCCGTTGAGGTCACCATTCCAGCAGATCCAGCCAACCTGGACTCTGAAGTCAAAGTGAGCAGCATGTGGCTTCCTTTGTGTGTTCCGTGTAGTGTATCGTTGGTCAAAGAGCTCATTCCAATAGGTTTTTAATTTTTCTCTGCCCATCCTAGTATCCGATTCGGGAATCAATTCAGATACCACATCAGTGAACTGTGTTAGCAATAAGGAATAAGCGGTTTCTCTTGGTAATATGAGCAAGGAGCGTACAGACCACCCTTTGTGGAAGTGTCATTTTTCCCAGAATGCATTGCAAATGCCTTAGTGATTTCTCCCGAAATTCCACACCCGTTACTGCCCGTAACAGTCATTTTATTCGTGATGTTTAGAAAAGCAGGGATCTTCCGTTTTGCTGAGCCATGTACCATAGACCCAACCCATCCCGAACAGCCCCAGTCTTTTTCTTTCTTGTTTTTATGACGGGTATCACTTTGTAGAAGACCGTGAAAAATAACCAGTTTGAATGATCCCTAAAAGTTCATCCATGGCCATCCTAGATGGGAAAGTGAGACGACCTTTGCCCTTTAACCCTGACCTTTCCCATTGGTCTCCCCAGGTCGTCCAGCAGGCAGGCCAGGTGTGGTTTCCAGACTCGGCCTTCAAAACAGCCCAGGCCATCCGAGACTTCGGCCGCGAGCAGCTCCCTCTGATGGTGTTCGCTAACTGGAGGGGCTTCTCGGGAGGAATGAAAGGTGGGCGTGGTTACGATGATCATGATGTTGGTAATGATGATGATGATGATGATGGTTTTGAGGGCACTGTCTGGTGGCTTGTCTTCTCAAACCGCAACTTTGGAGACCAAGTTTGTTGTGTAAAAAGTTGTTGCCAGTTGACTAGCAGCCGCACAGAATGGCAAATATTTGGCTGTGGTGTCACGTAGGGTGGGAAATTCCTGCATACATTTCCCTCTCATTTCATTATGAAACTCTTATTTGTGAAATGAGAAGAGCAGGACTGCATAGTGATGTATAGGAAAGAACATGGGTATATGGAGGATGCCTCATACACTGCATTCTGTAAGGGCTTGGACCGGTACAAAATTTAGGTTTTCAGACTCTATGGTCCAGCACATTGGATTTGAAGACAAGGAACACGTGGTTAAAGCAGAGATTACAGCCCTGTCTAGATGCTTACGACTTGTGCTCCTTGCTCACGTGGTAATAATTGTGTTTGTCCTTAAGTAGTCTGAGGACGTGAGGGACTTTTGGGCATAGTGGGTGTCTAAGGTGACCCCCCCCCCCCCCTCCGCCCATTCTCCAGACATGTACGACCAGGTGCTGAAGTTTGGGGCCTACATTGTGGACAGTTTGCGGGAGTTTCGCCAGCCTGTCCTGATCTACATCCCACCTCACGCCGAGTTGAGGGGCGGCTCCTGGGCAGTGATTGACCCCACCATCAACCCCCTGTGCATGGAGCTTTATGCTGACCGGGAGAGCAGGTCAGAGGGGGCAGGCTGAGGAGGGGTGAGGGGTGGGAGGAGGTGAAGAAAGGAGAACAAACCAGTTTCTTGTGTTGCCTTTGGCCATGTTTTTTCACTTGCTACTTTATGATTCTGTTACTGCATTTTCTGAATCATCTTACTATACTCAACAAAAAGTTAAGGACCACTGAATCTTTTCACTGTTATTACCCACGCCCGACGAGGCGGTGTGGGTATACAGTTTAGCACCGCCTGTGTGTGTGTGTGTGTGTGTGTGTGTGTGTGTGTCTGTGTCTGTCCGTCCGAGCGACAGCTCGGCTACCACTGAAGCTAGGGTGACCAAACTTTGTGGGGTAGATGATCCTAGGGTACCCTGTCCAAATTTGCATTTTGAGGTCCAGAGGTCAAGGTCAACAAGAGACATGGGTTACATCTCTACAGAGTGCGCATCATCTAGTTTTCTCTTCTTCTGAGCTTACCGAGACGCGGCCAAGCTGTGGTGAGAACACGCGGTTTTCACACAAAATTTTGACATTATTTGTCTGTTTTGATTTAATGGTCAGAACTTGGTGTGATTCTCCTCTTCCCCATGTGTACCCCTGTTATGGGGTAATGAAGTCGTCTGATCAAATGTTTTGATGCAGTTTGTCTCTTGGATTAACACCAATGACATAAACAACACCTGGGATTTACATTCAGTCTGTACATTTCACATTCTTTGGTTAAAATACAGTGGTCCTTAACTTTTTTTTGTTGAGTATGTAATGCAAGGAATCTCTGTTTGCCATTCATTCGATCAACTTCAAACATGGCAAGTGTATTGCTGAGGACGTTAGGAAGTGCTGTGCTTAATTTGAGGTTGTTAGGCTGAGCAGTTCAGCTCAAGCAGCTGTAGAACGGGCGCTGCAGCAGTGATTGTCAAGTTAATATGACCGGCCCATCAATATATCACTCAATATAAAACACCCTCATCTGTGATCGTGCAATAATTATGCTTCCTTTCCCATGTCCCCCTCTCTCTCTGCGCAGGGGTGGTATCCTGGAGCCTGAGGGTACGGTGGAGATCAAGTTTCGCAGGAAAGACCTTCTGAAGACCATGCGTAGGATTGATCCCACCTATGCTCGGCTGGCTGAGCAGCTAGGTGAGCCCTGCCTCATGACCACTGTGAGTCAGCTGAAACGGTAGCGGCGAGGTCAACCCTGCTCAAGCCCACTGAGAGTAAACAAAAATGTTTGCAGCTTGGTAAGCCCTTCTCAAGCCTGATGAGTGCAGAAACTTCAGTAGCCATGCAAACCCTCCTCAAGTTTACTGAGAGCTAGCGGAAATGTTAGCGGTTGGGTAAACCCTGCTCATGCCTAATGTGAGTTAGCAGAAATCCAATAGTGGTTTGATGTGGGAGAAGCTGAGACAGTATTATTACGAGTTCAAAGTTTTTTTTTTTTGTTTTGTTTTTTTTTTATTTGCCATCTCCAATCCCACTGGAATCAGGAATGCCCAATTCGAAAACCATGTGCTAGGCTTGCTCATATGCAACCCCTTGTTGCCAGTTCGGGAGAGAGGAACTCTTTGCTGCTTTCCTCCGAAGCACGCGCCTGTCAGCCCTGCATCTTTACACTCATTGGTCAAAACTTTCGCAGACTCAGAACGAGGGCGGAGGATACCCGAGCATGAGCAAGCTTAGAATCTCACTGACGAGCACCCGGCTGGCCTACAGGAGGCACTCAAGCAATGAACAAAGCAACCATTTTTAATATCCTTTCCCAGCAGTCCCTTCCCAATTTGCATCCCTGCAGCGCTTTTAGCCAATCGTGCGCTGCTCTGAAAAAGCTGCCGACCACTGCTGGTCGGTACCGCAGGGAATCGAACCCGCGCCGTGGTAGTCACTACTGCTCCGCAAATGCAGCCCCTTAACCGAGTGAGCTAAAGTGGCGCCTCGATTTTAGGTTTAAAGAAGGAAAGTGACAAATGGTGATGACTGGTTTACTGGAGACTGTACTGCCGTATTGGAGTTGTAACCACAAGTGCTAGTGGATAGTGATTTGTTCAGAGAACGTTCTGTTGGCTGGGCCCCGTTACAGGCCTCCTCATTGGCTGTTTGATCCATTGGAGGTATGAAAGTTGGCCGTTTGTTCAGTTGGTCATTTGTTCAAACAGGAACTCCAGAACTGTCAGAGGACGAGCGTAAGGACTTGGAGGGCAAGTTGAAGGCCAGAGAGGAGTTTCTGCTGCCCATGTACCACCAGGTGGCAGTGCAGTTTGTCGACCTCCATGACACTCCGGGGAGGATGCAGGAGAAAGGTGTGATTACGGTAAAGACCTATACCTCCTTTGTGATACTTACCTTTGGGACTTTTGTTACGTCTCCCAGAGAGAGGGAGGGAATGGAGACATCGTATTTGGCAAGGTTTCAGAAAACTGCTCTTTTTTGACTAAATTTTGTAGGTGTATTGACTGGCTACTATACTGGTGCCTTCTTCTATTTGGGGTTTCTGGGAGGGTGGGGTGTCTTTGTTTTAAGGAGTAAAAACACCCTCTAGTTTGTCTATTAAAAATTACCATTTGACCTCAAATCTCCCTCTAAGATATTGAATATATTTCAGTATCCTGCAATCATTTGATTCCTCGTGCAATTCCTGGTCATGTTGTGAGGGGTCTTAAGAGCCTGTCCCATCATATACCTCATTGCTTACCTGTAAATGGCTTTTACTCTGAAGTCTGAAAGCTGAAATTACAAAAGCATCCATATAAGGCTGGACTGTTACTGCTTAAGAGATCTTACCGGTCGCACTTGGCTGGATGAGTCTCCAAAGTTAGATGAGGGTACCAACAGAGTTCCAAACTGAATAAAAAGCTGGTGTCTGTATTCAACGTACATCCATCACAAAAATAGCAAAGTTAAAGGAAACAGCCAAAAAGCAACTGTGGTCACAAGCCAAAGCTGTCCTGCCGGGACAGATCACTGAGAACCACAGAACTACTCTGCAAAATCTCGACAGAACTGAATCTGTACTAGAAGGCACTGTGAAAGCACATTACCTCCACCATTTCAAAATTCTTTAGTGGAGTATTTATCATTGCGCATGAGGGTTAAATTAGTCTCGACAGTGCCGTCTTTACCGGCATAAAAATTCTTTCAGCTCCAGGATCAAGAATACGAGTTGGATCTTTATCAAAATGTTATCACTCAATCCTTGGCACAGTATCAACACACAAACTTTCATTGACATCTATCCAGTACTTTTTGACATATCCTGTTAACTTACTAACAAATAAACAAACCAACTAATAAATGAACAAAACATGTTACCTCCTGGCAGGGGAATATCCAGTTTCTGCAGTGAACAGTTTATTGTGAGATTCACCATTCTGGTATTTCTGGTGGTGCTTCAAGTGATTACATGCTGTGTATGTCATATATCATTAGCCTCATAGCATAATTGCCCACGTCATATTTTTACCAAATCGGTTGCCTGTTCTTTCGTGTTGGCAAAAAAAAAAGCCAAAAAATGTTCCCAAAATCTTTAAAAAAGTATTCTCTTAAATCATTTTTTAAAATCATAAAAATGAGATGAGCAATTATGCTATGAGGCTAACAATATGCATGTATAAATTAGATAACATTTTGCAATGCTTTGCTGTTGGAATAATTTGGGTGTATTATTATGCGCATTCAGGTATTTAATGGTGTAAAAAATATGCAGTTGTGTAGTTTTTACTGGAGTATCCTGCTGTATATTCCATTAGCCTGGGGGTATTTTCACTGTTGTATTGTGTGCAGTTTTCCAACCCCCTCTAACTCGATGAGTTCGATCGCAGGACATCCTGGACTGGAAGAACGCTCGCAGCTTCTTCTACTGGCGTCTGCGGCGCCTCCTGCTTGAGCAGGTGGTGAAGGGCGACGTCCTGCGGGCGAACGGGGAGCTGAGCGACGGGCACATCCAGTCCATGCTGCGCCGCTGGTTTGTGGAGACCGAGGGCACAGTCAAGGTCCGTCCCAATTTTAACGGCCGCGGCTCGAGTCACTTGCGTCTGTCCCTCCAGATAATTGCGGACAGCCATGATGATGTTGACATCAGGGCTCTGTCAAGACTATATTATCTGTATCAACTGTTTTTAATGAAATACCAACAATTATTTGAAAAATTTTTTTTGATATAGCATTTGGAATTTCAAATATGCTTTTTATCTTCAGCGACGCAAATGTGGAAAACAAAAAAATCTGAAGCCAGATTTAAGTTTTATAAAATGTGTCTAAGACTTGTGCTCAGTACTGTATATATGAGGCCCCTGGTGTTGGAGAGAAGGGTTCTTGTCTTGCTGATTCTCTCGGAACCTCTTGGCTGAGGCATTGTGCTAATTTGGGTGCTCGGAGGAAAGACTTTTCATCTCTGAACTTGATTTTTTTTTTTTACTTTTTTTGCTAGTATAGTGGCCCTGGTGGTGCTGCCCACCTCTGAATAGTGTTTTGTACCAGACCTATTTTCCTCCTAACATGGCGCAGTAATGATGTGCACACATCAGCATTGTATTCAAAAGATTCAATGTAGGGTCCAACTGCCATCTCACCCGTCTCCTGATCCCATGTACCTGTGAAGCAGCCCAACCTGCCCCCATGAAAATTTCAAGACACTGCTTCACCTTGGGGTTGGTGACATCTATAAATGTTTTTTTAAAAATACAAAAAAATTAATAAAGGCTAACATAATATTTATGTTAATTTTACAAATCACTTATTTTCTGAATCTTTTTCTGTATTGAGCGATCACTTCCTCTGTCATCTTGAAAACAGCTTGTCATCCCAGCCCCAACAGCATTATGGGAATAGCCCTAGTGTCTATTCATCGAACACTGCCGACTTCTGCTGAATGTAGTAAGCCATCCATACAGAGGATTCGAGCATGCTACGAATTTCTTGTACAGCTTGTTACCTACTGACTAGAAAACGTGTATCGGTATTTAATCTCGCCTGCAGTGTTCTTGATTTTGAGTGAGTGGCAGTGTTAGTTTGGTTCACTGTTATAAATGATAATTGGTGTAGAGAAGATTGGTTTTGCTAAATTGGTTTTGTAAGAATGATAGTGATCAATTTTAAGATGGTGGGTGTGCTCTATTAGTTTTGTTAATACTATTGTGAGTGATGATGATTGGCTTACAGAATGAGCTTTGTTGCAGGCCTACCTCTGGGACAATAACAAAGTGGTGGTGGAATGGCTGGAGAAGCACTTATCCGAGGAAGACGGCGTCCGGTCTGCCATTCGAGAGAACATCAAGTACCTGAAGAGGGACTACGCCCTGAAGCACATCCGCAGGTCAGGAGCGACAGTGTGTGAGCGTGTAACGCACAGGTGCACTCGCTGATATTGCTCTCGCCATTCACTTTTCAGAGTAAAAATTGCCTCTTCCTTGTGTTCTGTGACCTCAGCTTGGTACTGGCCAATCCCGAGGTGGCCATGGACTGCATCATCCACATGGGCCAAAACATCACTCCTTCCCAAAGAGCCAAAATCACCCACCTGCTGGCCACCATGGACAGCACCTCCACCCACTGAGCGCTGTGGTGCCACAACCTCCTCCCTACCCCCCTCCTGGAGCTCACTGCGCCCCCCACCTCTCAACAGGGTCTGTGGGGACCTTTAGCTGTTGGTTTCGGCGACCGGGTCCCACCTGCAATCGGCCGGGACAAGTGAACTCTAATGCTGTTCTCAGGATTAAGCTATGACTGCTGATAGTAACTGCGCACAACCCTGCCAAATCTAATACGTGCAGCAGTCTTGGTGCTGTGTTCGTTTGTTTGTTTGTGTGTGTGTGTGTGTGTGTGTTTGTGTGTGTAAGTGCGTGAGTGAATTTGTGTGTATGTGAGTGCATGTGCGTGTGGTCTGCCAAGATAAAAGAACTCCCCATGTTGCCAGGTGTTATGTACTCCTGTTCTGAAGACGAATATATTTTTGGAGTTTTTTTTTTTTTTTTGAGTCCAAGAACCTCCATCGGGAATTATCATCAGAGCACACTGAATGAATCATAAAGCTTGAGAAGTTTGTTGCATTTCTCTGTGCGTTTGGGTGTAACTTTCCCAGCTTGCTGTGAGGTGTCTGAAATAAGTCCGTTCAGATTTTCCAAACATTAGCCTGTGTCTGATTAGTGTGCTTCTCCACTGTTGCTGTATTATGTTGGGCAGGGCAGGTACTTAACACAACACACTTCAACGACAAGAGCTGATTTTCTTGCAAATGCCAAAGATATGCTTTTTTACTCTCAGATGTGCGAGGAAGGATGCACTCTGTGCTTTTTGGAATCTAGTGATCCAAAGGAACTTATTTTGCACGCAGCTGCACACCACCATTTACACCTGTGACTTTTCTTTACCCTCCCAAGGAGTGCCTTCATAAATTGTATGAAGTTAATCTGTATTATTTGCTCTTTTTTGATTGGTGTCATATTTTTGAAGTGACATAAGGAAAATATTTAGGACTGGGATCTGAATGAGTCACTGTGTCCGTGCACGACTGTGTGTCTGTGTGCCATGGAGATGCAGTATATACTTGTTCTCTGAATAAATGCCAGTTTCATTGACCATATTTCAACTATCTTATGGGCCAGGTCACGCGGTAACGGAGTTACAAATTCGTGACTCCTTTGCTAACCAGTTTTTTGCAGTTTTCACCCAAAATAAATCAAATGAACAAAATTGGCTATTTTGTTTTTTGAAGTACTAGGGAGGTCCTGCACTATGCCATTTAAATTGTAACTCTATCTTATTTAGTTTTGGAGCTATGATACAAAAAACCAATTTTGTATCTCTGTTACCGCGTGACCTGGCCCTTATATTTTAGCAGAGCAGAGGATATGAAGCAACAGATTTTGTGTAATTGAGAGATCTTATTTTTGTATTTCAATCTCATAAATTGGAGTGTATAAATTATAAAACCGTTTGCAACCGAAAAGCATGTGCATTCCTGAATTCATTATTCTTTTATTGAATTGAAATGTGAAAACCTGAATTTAAACTGGAACTAGAGACCATTTGGGATTGCACACACATCTATATAAAAGGATCATTTGTAACATATTTCAATGGGGAAAATTTCTCAAAAGCCTCTACCTGGCCAGTTTTTTGAGGGGAAACAAATGCAACCATCTAAAATCCCGCTGGTGAGCAGGGGGGCTGTTCAATATGGCCAAATCAGGCAATTTTGACAGATCGCTTTTCAAAATTGTACAAGAGCTGCTGTGGTGGTACATCTTGCGTGGGGATTGATTGAAAAGTTGTTGGCGACGTTGATCGCTCATAGACGGCCCGAAACGCAAAGTGGCACGCGTCAAAATGTAAAAAGTTTGTTGCCATTTTGGCGAGCCGCTCTCCGGTCAGTGGTGTATAACAGTTATCCATCAGATTCTGTGAGGTCCAAAGAAGGGTTTTTTGGAGTCACTACGAGTGATATACTGTGTCCCAGTTGGATGATGAACACGCCTCAAATTTTTTGAAGCTCTAGCACTTTTCCAAGTGGGGTGCAAAACCCATATATGAGAAAATAAATGGGATATATTGGAAGGGGGATGTTATGTTTGGGTTTAGGCAATGTTCCGGCTTCACCAAAAATGACCCGGAGTATCAGTTTGACCTGCTGAATCAGCGTGCAAAGTGATTAATTTCTAGGACTTTCCGAATGGGTGCCCATTAATCTTACAGTATATGAAAATGAATAGGAATAAGTTGCAGTTGGTTGGTAGACTTTTGGGATGCAGAAATTTCTATGAATGACAAAACCTCTCAATGCTGCCCTGCCTGAGCCTGCAGATTAAACGTACAAATTTATGAGCCTGTGGCTTTTTGTCAGAAATTAACCTCTGTGGCCAAACCGGCAGATTTCGTCAGAGAGGCCTGAGAGAGAGATTTTCTCGCCAGGCCTATTTAGTTTCAGAACGACGCGCAGGTTTGCGGTTTGGATATGTTGTTTCAGGGGCCCACCCATACTCTCATGCAAAATTGCAAGGCTCAAGCGTATTTCTGTAAAAATCACCTACACATGAATGGAATTTGTTAACCTCCGCTCAGGAGGTATATGTTTTCAGTGCCGTTTGTTGGTTTGTTTGTTTGTTTGTTGGTTTGTTAGTGTACAACATAACTCAAAAACTTATGGCTGGATTTTGATGAAATTTTCAGGGTAGGTAAGTCAAGGAAGAGGTGATTAAATTTTGGCATGTCTAGACCAAAGTACTGCTGAGATATACGCCAAAGTTCAAGATTTAAAGTCTTTCCAATGGGCCGGAGTTCCAATCGCCAAGCTTTTGGGTTTGCTGCCCCCTGGCGGAGGTTCTGCGCTCTCTGAGTGCCTTCTAGTTACAAATGGTTTATTTCAAAAATTTCTTTCAGGTGTCAAGTCTTCTATAAATAAGCCGCAGTGCTGCATTGTGCATACATTGCTGCTATGCTCCAAATGCTCTTCTCTGCAAAAGTTCTGGTTCCTCGCACATTCATATACTGAGGCCAAAACTCATATTGGTCAGAAGTAGGGATAGATTGGAAATTGGATTCTGGGTTTTAGGGTGCAGAAACATTAAAGGGGCCTCAGAAATTGTGTAAGATATCCAATAGTGCACCAATAGTGGGGGTTTGGATGGTTTTGTAATATGAGGCTTCCTCTAGCACCACCATCATTTACAGTGGTTGTATCTGTTCTTGTTTCCATGGAAATTTTGTTTAAAGTTGGGCAAATTTGAGATTTTTTCCACCTTTTGGACCCTTATTACTCACCAAATACTGGTGATACTAAAGATGCAACAAAAGAAACTTTATTTCAGATAGATCGTTGACACTTTTCTAAAAAATTAAAGCAGAACATAATGGTTTATTAGATTAACCCTTTCAAAGTTGCTTACAAAAGAAAAAATCACAAGTTCAAGGGGTCTGTCCATCCCCAGGAAAAGGTTGCATCATTATGAATTTGCACCTGTCAGGTGAACTGAATTATACTGGAAAACACCATTGGTGCAGTATATAGGCTTTTTTTCACAGCAAAAAACAACACAAAAAGTGAAAATTCTCTGATTTGCTCAACTTCAGACATTTTCCATGGAAACAAGAACTGATGCAACCATTGTAAATGATAGTGGTGCTAGAGGAAGCCTCATTTTACAAATCCATCCAAACCCCAGACCTGTATCAGTAATTGGGCCAGAGATATTAGAGTTTTTCTACAGCATGTTTTGAAAAGTGCCCCCCACAGGCCATTTCTAAAGAGGTCCATAAAACCAATACCAGAGGGTAGTCTGCAAAAAAAAAACACCGAGATATCCATTATTTGAGCCAAAATGAACAAATAGACAAAAAGTAAAATCTAAGACCATGATGGATCTGGTGTTTTCCACTTGGCATGGAATGACCAAACATATTCTAAGAAGATAGGAACCATATTCCCAAGTATATTAAAAAGTATGTGGGGTGCTTTTTCTATACTTCTTTGCACAGTGGTGTACATTTGCTGTATATTATATATATATTCCCTGAAAATTGAACATTAGATGGCAATATTTCATCCTGAAATAGACAAAAATATAACTTTCTCTCATTTTTACCACAAAATATAGGTCTTAGACTGTTACATATCTCAAATTGAGGAGGTTTGGGGTTGGCCCCGGGGGTCTTACCGGGCCCCCAAAAAAGGGACTTTTTCTTCTGCATTCAACTTTGAAAAGGTTAATCTCAAAAACTAATCATATAATAAGAGGTTTTTTTACGTTTAATAAAGAGATTCTACACGAAATCAAAGATTTATGTCATTAGGTTTTCTATACCTAATTCTATATGTTCTATATTCTATTCCAGGGCTGCCCAACCCAACCAAAGCAAATCACACCTGCTTTCCCAGTTACAGATCTTGATGAGCTGCTAATGAGCTGAATCAGCTGTGTTGAATGAGGGTTGGAGCAGAAACCTACAGGATGGTGACTCCTAAGGAACAGGGTTGGGCAGCCCTGTTTTATATGTTCCATGATACAGGGGTCTCAAAAGTGGGAAAAAAAATTGGCCACATCCAAATTTTTGGCAAAATTGAGGACCCACTGCACGGCAGCCAAAGACTTTTTCGGGAATTTGTCTTTTCAGTTCCCAAGACATGGGCCTTGTCCTTCATCATGCATATTTGCAGGCATGAATCAAGTGCAGTTTTCATGTAACAGGGATCTTTCTGACGGGTATGTGACACAATCTCTGTACAGTGCCATTTAGTGGCCGTTTTTCATAGTGCCGTAAAACCCATACCGAAGGTCCGATTTCCGAAAAAATTGGCAGATTTGTTATTTGAGCCCAAATGAGCAAAGGTACAGGAAAATCTAAGAGCATGATGGTCCAAATTGTACCCCCAGCGTTCTCACTTGGCATGGAATGACCCTTATTTTACTTAACCAGGCACGGGTGTGCAAAGTGAATTTGTTGTTTCAGAGGTCCATCTGTATCAGCATGCAGAATCCCTGAGCATCTTCTTAAGGTGTGTCAAAAAGTATGAAAAGAATGGGATTATATTAGCATTGGGTCAAAAGTACCAGGGTATAGCTGATTCCATAATTAAGGAAGGTTCCAAGTCGGTGCATTTTGGATAAGTTGTTGTGGACCGTAAATGGTGAAAGCACGTCAAATCACAAGTTTCTTGTACCTTTCTAAGATATGTCCAAGATTCACTTATGAAAAATGAATGGATTAAGTTGGAAGTGAGATGATGGGTGTGAGGATATCAAAAAGTCCCAGGTCCTCTGAAAATGGCACAGCACATATACTCATTGTGCAAAACTGAAGGCTGGAGCTCTGCCATATTTCTAGAGGGTGGCCAAAAATCACATGAAAACAATGGGTATATATTGAAAATGGCCCTCTGGGTTTCAGGGTGCAGAAACATTCTGGGGTCAGAAAGCTTTGCACCATACATCCTCTCGAGATGGACAACCAGCTCAAGAATTTGGAAAAAAAATTTACAAATCTGAATTTGGACCAAAAGGTCCTCCTAGGTTCTGGCATCAGTAAAAAATAATTTCTGTCTTTGAAAAAAATTTTGACAAGTCTTACAGGCCCGATCTTTGGATGCGTTCGCGGTAATCAAAACATGCTACCAGGCAAAATCCCAACTTCGTAGCGCCTTTCTAAGGTGTGACCAAAATCCATATAAATATCAGGAATGTTAATATAATGGAAGATGGATGATGGCTTTGAGGATTCTGAAAGGAGCCAGGGCCTTTGCTCTTTTCTAACAAGGGTCCAAAACCCATATATGCACATGTGACCAGTGGTCAGAGGTCTTTCTGCTGCGCTTTTTGCATTTCTGCCAAAAATGCAGCTAAATATTGGGAAAATCGGGGATCAATTATCATCCACACATCCACAGCCTGCTGAAAAAACCTTGTATCTTCAAAATTTACTTTACAGGAAAATAAAAAATAAATATTATTATTTTTAAAAATCTTATTTCAATATATAAATATAATTAAAAATATAAATAAAATAAAAAATGTTTAATTTTGCATGTAAGAATATGGACATATGAGTTTTTGTTTTGTATCAATTTGGAGATAGTAGGTTTTATCGGCAGGCCGACGACATACCGAAGTTGTGGAGCTACGTCAACAGGAAGTGTAATAAAAACATCCCTGAAATGCATCAAAATTGTACCAGCTAGGGTGCACTATTCTGGGCATGGTAGCATTGGAAAGTCCCCTTTTCCAGGCCTATTGGGCAAAAAGTTAAATCATGTATTTTGAGGTTTAGAAACATGAGAGGGTCACAAAAATTGGTGGACTGCATCCCAATATAGTGTAATACCTGCCTGTAAAAGCTCAATTTTTGGAACCAAACACAGGCCTTGCAATAAAGCTTGAAATACTGTAGCCCTGATAATGCTGCTGGGTCTTGGAACATGTTGTTTTCACCAAACATGAGAGAATACATCCTCCTTTAGTGCAGAATAAGTGTGTAATTTTGCAGCACTCAAGCACATTTCTAAAGAAGGTCCAAACGTTTCAGATTTAAAACGCATGGGGATTACTGGTTGTGGTGTGTCGGGTTTGGGGTGATTGCAGGGACACACAAAACCTGCATATACTATCTATTTGGGGTTCAGAACAAGCATGTGAAGTTTCAAAGCCTTTGCTTTAAGATTTATGCCTGAGCTCACAGAAATGCAAGACATATGACAAGCTTTACTCTTTTTACCTCCGCCAACGAAGCTGGGGCGGAGGTTATGTTTTCGCCCCGTTTGTTTGTTTGTTTGTCTGTTCGTGAACAACATGACTCAAAAAGTGATACACGGATTTGTCCGAAATTTTGTGGGTTTTGTGCTATTACATCAAGGAAGGACCCTATTGATTCTCACCGCGATCAGTGAAACAATATGGCTGCCACGGCAGCCATCTTGAAATCGCATGACACGCGATAACTCAACTTTGCTCCCACTTATGAAGATTTGGACTGTGCTGCCTTGGTGGAGGTTTGCACTCTACGAGTGCCTCTAGTTTGTACATTTGTACAGATTTGCTTTAAAAGTATGTTGGCACTAAGGACCACTGGTATGATCATGCAAAATTGCAGGTCATTTGCAGCTTTCAAAAAAGAAAAGATGAAATACATTGAATACATTCCATATATTTAAAGTGGGACTATATGCCATCGAGTTCCCCAGGTATTGTCTTATTCTGCATTTGGACTCTGCATAACTTGGCTCATAATGGTCCTACTCTGATGGAAATAAGCAAATTTTGCTCGTCTGGGGACCCTGAACTTGAACACATTAGCAAAAACTTAAAATTCTTAAGTCCAAAAACTATATATGACCGACCCTAATCAAGTATGTTGAATGTGGTATGTTGTTATCATGTCCCTCACAATAAGCTAAAATGGTGATTTCATATATGGCATTTGGTCACTGCATAACATTGATTGGAATTGTCCAATTTTGATGGGAATAATTAAGTTTTACTCTGCTGGTGACGCTGAACCTGGATATGCTAGCCAGAGCCTAAATTCCAATGTCCAAAGGCCGTAAAAAAGAGACGTTTGGATTTCTTTTGTGGGGTAACTGTTAATGACAACCCTTGTGTTCAACTGGCCGGTCAGCTCTCATTAGACAGCAGGAGGAGTACTGTCGCCAGATCATTGCCATTCCTGACTGAGTCTCTGGACACCCCCAGAAATCTGCTCTCTCAACTTCCACAGGCAGCTCTTCTCGTTCAGGCCTACTGAGGATAATGTCACTTGTGCTGATGCTATCAAAGACTTTTTGAGACTTCGATATGAGTCTGACATAGATGTAGATATTGAGAACTTGAATATAATATTGCAAGATCTCTGTACCAGTTAATTGAACTGCACATCACATAGGAGTGATCACACCTTGTTAGTTGTTTTGTATTTTAGTATATGTTTAATTGTATTGTACTGACACAAAATCTGTACTCTTGGTAGCACAAATAATATATATGTCCAAAAATCATTTATTTGTCTGTCAAATATAGTTAAAGTTGGAGGCTAAATCATCTAGCTTACTATAGAATTTCTTATATTGCTTTTGGATTCTGCTCGGTGTAGAATGGTTCAATTTTGATGAAAACGACCAAGTTTTACTCAGCGGTTGACCGTGCAGTCAGTGGTATCAGCCAGAACCCAAATTTTCAATGGCCGAAAATCATGAAGTAAAAAAATGCATTGTGATATATTGCTGGTGGGATGTGGGATTTAAGTTGAAGAAAATGTTGCAGGGATGTTGTTAAATGCTGTTATCATCCTTACAATAAGCTATAATGATGTAATATGGCATTTAGGCAATGCATAACTCTGCTCCATATGGTCCAATTTTGATGGAAATAAGCAGGTATTTACACTGCAGGTGACCCTGAACGTTGACGTACTTAAGCATAATTACACGCCAGGGTGTGCTTGACCGTTATTCTTGTCACAGCAGTGATGCGGCTAGGCGCTGAGTTCCGTTAACATCACTGAAGTGGCAAGAATGACGGCCAAGCACACCATCGAGTGTAATAATGCGATTATACAACTATTACCAACTAAATAAAATGTATTATCAAAATTTATTAATGTGGGCATTTTGCTCTCAAAATATAAGAGTTATTCGATAGTATTCTCGCCGATACCGTGGAAATGCATGAGATCTGACGTTAACTAGTTCTTGTCAGCCAGCAAACTTTGGCTTATGTTTTCTAGACATCGTGATTTCCCAAAACTGAATAAATGCTGCAAATAGCAACACAAAACTGCTTTGCCAGCTCAATCATGTTGTAACTAGAATATCCGCTGCGGGAGAAAAAATCATTTTTTCATGGACTGATAGTTAGCCTATACTTCTGCCGACATCTCCGTCATTTTTATGCTCACAGGTGCCGTGACAACGACTCAGCTGATCTTTATCGAACGAGCTGATATTAACGGTTATATTAAAATACAGGCAACGGCTTTCCAGTGTCGGCACCAGAACTAAAATCAGACTTTAAATATACTCGCTAGCTGATGTTTCATTTCAGCTGGGGGTGTGTCACTCCAATTTGACGTTCGCTCCGATTAGTGTGGCCAAGCAGCGAAAGAAACAAAAGTAACCAGTAACATGAAGGCTGAACAGAGACTTCACATAATTTCAATCCCATCTTTCGGGGGCTTTCACTAATCACTTTTTCAGTCTATTATCAATTTATCTCTGAAACAAAGACGACAGCTTTCACTGATGTGTTGATTTATTAAATGTTCATTTCAATGTACAAATGCAAACGAATTGACAAATTAATTAAATCAATGGCCTAGACAACTAAGATAGGCGGAGTAATATTTTCAGCGATGAGGTATTTTTCATCTGAGCACAGGCCGCTCGTACTGTCTTGCTCTTTTGAGAACATTCTAAACGTCTAATTGACCAATCAGATTGCTCGGTGGGATCTACATGTTGTATAATAGCCAGAACTGAAATTCCAATATCTAAAGACCACATTTACTCCCACGGTCCAAAACTCGTATAAGTGCATGTCAAATATATAGAAAGTGGGATGCTATATCATCCAACTTACTATATAATATCTCAAAGTGCATTTGAACTCTGCATAACTTGGTGGATGGTTGAATTTTGATGAAAATAAGCAAGTTTACCCTGAATGTGACCCTGAAGTCAGTGGTATCAGGCAGAACCAAAAATTTTAACGCTGTAGTGAATGACACATAGAAAGTATATGGTAGGATACAATACTGATTAAATATGTAAGTCGATGAGAAGGACATGCCACAGACATAGAAGTGAGAGGGTTTAATCCCAGAGTGCTTGGTAAAGGCTTGTTAAGGTTTGAAGCATTGTGGTATGTATGGGCTGAGTTGGTTCATGTATCTCTAATATGAGAGTGGCAAGATGTGTGACCAGCATTACTCTTTTTGGAACATTGCATAGACATTTATTTTAGATTTAAATTGGATTTTACATTGTCCGACCTACCGTATAATTTCATACATGGCATTTGAATACTTCATAATTTGGCTTACGCTAGTCCAATTTTGATGAAAATAAGCAAGTTATGTTCCGCAGCTGATCCTGAATTCAAAAATATTAGCAAAAACTCAACTTTCAAATGTTTAAAAATCACATATGAGAGAGTCCAGGAAATACATTAAAGCAGGATATTTTATCCACTTGTGCAACTGGTCACTTGTAGGACTTTCAATATTTTCAGATTACAACTGGTCATCCATGGGACTGAGGACAAGTGGTCACCTGTCAGAATATCATATTTGAAATAGCCAAATATGTCAAAAATAGGATTTTACATTGTCTGCCTTAGCATATAATTTCTTACATGGCATTTGGACACTTCATAATTTGGCTTCGGACAGAGCAATTTTGATGAAAATCTGCAAGTATTGCTATACAGCTGACCGTGAACTCACTAAAAGTTACTAGAACCCAAAATGACAAGGTCAAAAAATCACAAATGAGAGTCCAGCAAATAAACTGAAAGTGGTTTATCATCCTCCATGCAATAGATTGGAGTGGTGGCTTCATATGTGGCACTTGGATGCTTCATAATTTGGCTTAGGATGGTCCAATTTTGATGGAAATAGCAGGATTTACCCTTCTCATGACCCTGACTCATTGACATGAACTATTAGTAAAAAAACCAAATATGTACCTGTAAAATATCTTGAAAGTGGGAGGTTAGATCATTCACTGTACTATATAACTTCTTATACTGCATTTGGATGCTTCATAGTTTGGCTTAGGATGGCCTAATTTTGATAGAAATTAGCACATTTTGGTCTAAGCATGACTATAAAGCCAGAGATAATAGCAGTAACCCTAAACTGTAATGTCAGAAGATCATATATTACAAAGCATATGGGGATATATTGCCTGTGAGATGTTGGGTTTGGGGTGAAGCAAAGGTCGCAGGGACACAGAAATGTGCAGGCGCTATCTGCTCAGGGATCTGAAGAAATGTGCTAAGTTTTGAAGCTCTAGCTTAAAGATTATTTATGAAAATGATGAGTGAAGTCAGCTGCGACTCCTATGCTCTCAGAAGGGCAGAAAGTGTGATGAGCGTAACTTTATTTCCGCATGTGGGAGTTACAGACCATCGGTACCAGCAACACCAAATCCCAGGTTCCTGCTCATTTCTCTTGAAAACGTGAAATCATTGGGATATGCAACAATCGGTCAGTTTTCAAAATGAATTATGGTTGAATTTTTTTTATTTTTTATTTTTGGAATGACGTAGAGGTCTGTTCTGCAGATGTGTTGTTGGAACTCACACACTGTGCCACGCTGTCAAATCGCTAGTCAAAGGGGATTTTTAAAGGCGTGTCCACAAACCATATAAAAGTGAGGGACAGGAATATGTTGGAGGTGGGATGTTAGATTTGGGGGTATTGGAATCATGTAAGGCCTCCAAAAACCACGCAGCGCCCTTGCTTCTCGAGAGAAACGTGCTTGTATAATCCTGGAGGTTTACCTCCATTCTAAGTGAGGTCCAAAAGCCAGATTTGAAAATGAATGGCATAAATTGCCAAATATTTCCATATATTTGCAGTTTTTTAGAAATTACTTGTGTCGGAAATAAAGGGCTCTACGGACAAAATTTGGCATTAGTTAACATCTCCACATCAAGAGGCACAGGAAAATGCCAAGCATTGACTGACAGGGCCATATAATAAAGTCTTTTGAAATTTCAGGTTGGCCTTGATGCCTAAAAGATAAATAATGCTTTTTTTTCAGCCCAGGAGTAAGTTAGAATCACCCACTTGGATGTAGAGTGCGCCAGCAATTTGCCAAAACTAGCGCTTCTCAAAGTGGTGTCCAAATATCATGTAAAATGCATTTAATTTATTAGAAGAGGGATGTTTCGAGTTTTCAGGGACAGAAGTAGCCCAAGGGTCTCCAGAAATGATGGGGTATGTCTACGGGCGCCCCCGTACGAGCATGTACAGTGTCAAAGCCCTGGGATGTCTTGGAGTTGGATCCAAGTCATATACGGAAAACAAATGGAATATACTGGAAGAGGGATGTCAGTTTCTAGGGCTTCTAAGAAATCTGGGGGCTTCCGAAGTAGGTTGGGAGATGCCGCTAATGACCCTAACATGCGCGCGAAGTCCGGGGCCGAAAAAAAATTTTAAGTCCGTTCAAAAGCCCTGTAGGAAAAGCAACTAAATAAATTGCGATTGGTCGAAGCGTCATCTGCCGGTGGAATTTGGAATTGCGCTCTCTCTCCATTAAATCTACACTGAACAAAAATATAAACACCCATGTCAAATATTGATGTCACATGGAGTTAACAACTCTAAGTGAGCATATGCTGACTTTTACTCGTACAATAGGGATATTTCTCTTGATTTATGTACAATTTTTAATCCATCTCTCTATCAGTGAGCATTTGCTCAGTGATGCAGTGATTTCACTCAGTACATGGGTGTGGCATTTCGAGACGGTGATCAGACAGAATGAGCAGTACCCAGACACTCCTTATACTGGGGACAATAAAAGGCCACCCCAATTTGTCAAATAATGTCAGAAGTCATTATGCCTCAGATGTCTCAGGTCATGCGGGAAAATGCCATTGGCATGCTGGATGCAGGGATGTCCACCAGAGCGGTCACTGTGCAGCTGAATGTTAAGTATCGGACGATAGGCCATTTGAGGGTTTGTTTCCAACAGACGGGCAGTACTGCAAATCGACCTCATCCACGTCGGCCACGTGTGACCACACCAGCACGAGATCGCTACATCCGGCTCATCCCCCTGCAGGATCGGCTCAGATCAGCGACACGCACAGCGGATGAGACCGTTAGTCTGCACAACAGACGCTTCACACCACAGACAGTCCATAACCGACAGTCTCACCGCAGTCCGGTGTCGGAACCCACTCGCATGGGCAAACGCACACGTTCAATGGCCCTTGGGACGCTGGAGAAGAGTGCTATTCAAACACAAATCCCGGTTCTAGTTTTTTGTGAATAAAAACTCAAAAATTTGACATGGGGCATATTTTTGTTCAGTGTAATTTTGTTGTGAGCAAACTGAAAAAAGCTAGCACACTGACCGAGCAACTGATTCCCGCGGAGCTCATTGCTCCGGCATCAGCAGTGCGTCTTCTCCCTGTTCTTCGGGTTTTCTCGCCCCTTGTACCCGAGAAGTCAGCGGCCAGGGGCGTCCTGAAACCCTATATTAGGGGTCCCCAGTCTGTCCCAGAAAGGGCCAGTGTGGGTACAGGCTTTCATCGCAACCAAGCAATTACACATTTGATACTACTAATCAATTCCTGGACTCTTTGCTTAATAAGCTTGGGTACCCAGCTGATTGGTTGCAATGAAAGCCTGCACCCACACTGACTCTTTCTGGAAAAGATTGGGGACCCCTGCCCTATACCATTTGCTGCATAACCCTGGGGCAAGCGGACAATTTCCAAAAGGAAAGTCCTTATATAGTCCTTATATACTCGGTTCACACTCCTCTTCAAATTCAGTCTTCATGCTCAACTGTATCCTGGTAACTGCTCAACTGTAATGTTTCCTCACTGCATCTTTAAAGGCTGCGATGCTATGGTGTTCATAAGAATTGCCCACAAATGCACCCATACACATATAAACATCGATCAAGTGAAAACGATACCAGCTTTGCTATCTTGGCTGGTAATGTTTCCACATATTATCACATTAACTTTGGCTCTGGGTTCAAAGTATTAATTTTCATTACAACACAAAGACTGTAAGAAGACTAAAAATGCTGTTGGGGTCTCTGAGTTTGACAATGGCATAGCTGCAGCAATCTGGCTTCAGGTAACAGTTGAGAGGTGACGCTGTAGGTCTAGATGGGCAAACATGAAGTAAATTAATTTCTGATTTTATTTTTTTTCTCCTGTTCCAAGGAGGAATTTCACAGCTGCAGGGGACAAAATCTGCTTGAGTGATACTTCTCGCACATTTTCAATATAAATAAAAACATATATAACACAGTAATACTGCCTAGCACAAATACAGTAAACACAGTACTCTGCAACTACACTTTGTTAGGCTAACGCTGACTGGAGGTGAATTAAAACAAACCATTTCTCTTCCAGCGTTCTTTCACAGCACTCAGCTGAGATACTGGTGCTTTCTTTAAAAGAGTTCATATTTACACGCTTTGAGTCTTTCACAAAGATGCCGTGACAGCAACCCCTCCCATTTGGTTGTTGGTCCTTGAAGTTCTCTTTGCTTGGCAAAGTTCAGTGATCACATCCATAGGTATGACGTTTCTGCCCAAGCCCCCAAGTGCATTCCACAAATAGTACTTTTATTTAATTTAATGTATACCATTGTTTAAATGTGATGTGACAATTTCATCATTACTGTCTTTGCTACTTTTGGCCGTAGAGATAACTTGATATGTATGAATGGAAGTCCTTTTTTTTCTTTGAAAAGCCATATTCCTCTAACAAATAGTAGCCTAGTGGTAGGCTGCTTAACTGGGTACCTAATAGTTGCAGGTTCAAGCCCTCGGTGAGGCTTGGGAGTCTCACTTGATCTGGACAGAAGTTTGGAAGAACACTGCTGTTCAACACTTAACCCCAAAATTGCTCCAGGGGCTTTATCCCTCCTCACTTGCAACTGTTCTATCTAGCATTTCTCCCAGGGCATCCTTGAAAATGGAAATTTCCCTGGTTAAATAAAGCATAAAAGAAATATAAATAAATAAAAAAACTGCAGGAGGTCCAGTGTTTGGTGCCAGACGTGATATGTACAAGTTACACCATTGTGGGAAAAGTGAACGTCATTGGATTAATTGTATTGTCAAATAGCAGGGGGCTTCCATTCCCGTACAACCTCTGGGTCGGAGCTGCAGAGTTAGAGCAGGGCGATGGGCTTGCTGTTGCTGGGCGTGCCCATGTACTGCGAAGTGGAGACAGAGACACTGTCCAGGCCGCTGTATGTCGTGTACAGGCCAGTCACCTGCAGGTCGGAGAAGGACAGGCTACTCCCGCTGGAAGCCGGCGTCAGCCCAGGCGCGCCCAGATCGCAGTCAGACAGCCGCAGTGGGGAGTTGCTAAACCCGCCCAGAGTCTCTAGGTTGAAACTCTCATCCTTCATCTCCTCCCAGAGGTTACCTGCAGGACAGAGAGGTGAGTTAATCACAGCAGGTGCTACATGGACCATAAGTACTCAGGCGGACGCGATTTTTAAAGGCTGTAATTCCCACTTGCTATTCCTCTACTTGTTTGACGGTGTAATTTATTTTGAGGAAAATTCCCTCTTATTCGACGATTTCGAGTCATCTACCAGAGTGAGCCTAGGTTGCTAGTTTTCATCTGTAGACCTTGGGAGGTTTTTCGGATAATGAGAGAGTAACTGGAGTAACAGAAACCCATCTGAACTTAGCGAGAATATGCATACAAGAAGGAAAGAACACAAGGACACATTAGAAACTCTACTCATTGGCAATTCAGGCAGACCTATGACCTCTTTCTTTCTAAACAGAGACCCAGTTAATTGACAAGTGACCTGCCCGCTAATCACCAATAATTAGGCCAGAGCGAATTGTGTGATTGGACAGGTACGATTAAAGGATTTTCAACTCTCAAGATAATCCCAGATACCATTACAAGCATTACGTAGAACCAACTAAGAGATTTCTTCAGCCAAATCGAATGACAGAAGGAGCACTCAACGTGGCTAAATAAACACAAATAATAAAATTGTTTTAAATGCATCGTGGGAATAGCTTGGATGAGCACGACTTCCTAAGAGCAAAGACTAAGACTTTTATTTGATTTCCAGTTGCGGGCCTGGCTTCACTAATCTGCTAACCACCAATTAGCGAAGCTTGACTTTTCTTCAGCGAATTAGCGTTTCCGCTAACTTTGAAAACCCTCAGCGCACCAATTAGCTTTCTCTAAAGTTTGTTCTGCTAACTTAAAGTCCGGAAAATTTTTTCGCCAGTAGAGTAAATAAAGTTTATATAAACAGTCAAAAACGTTAGTAAAATCTTACTTGTCTATTCCTGTCTGTAATTTGCGCGTCTATAGCAAGTCAGTCTGATACACTGTTGGCTGATGTAGCAGCATTATGTTTTTCTGAGTTCAGCTCACTTCCGGACTTTTAACCTTTACGTTATGGTAAGACATTTTTCATCAGTTTACTAAGTCTATAATTACTAGTTTATAGTACCAGATTAAGCATTACCCTCAAAATCAGGAACCACTTAGACAGGTAGGCCTACTCGGCTTAACTCAGGTAGAGGTTTAAGAAACAGTTCCAGTGCATGTTATATTTAGATAGGCGTTTATTTCGAAAAGGGGAATTTTCTGCCCACGTATGTGCACTCTGTGCTTTCTAATGTTTGACCGTTTATTTATCCTATGCTAGTAGTGTGGTCACAAGGGAAGCCAGGAAGTTAGATTTGATCGTAGACATTCGTTATTTGTTCAGTGAACATATAATGTATCATCGTTGCGATTCTAAGTTGGACGAGCTTGCAAGTGGGACAGAGGCATGAGTATTTTACACCGCCTGCCCTGTGAATATCTGTAAATTGTATGTTGCAGTTTCTGTCGCGATGAAATATGTCAGTGGCTTCTAATTTGATGAAGCGGCTGGTCGCTGATTTATAGACGGTTAAAATCCTCATTCAGAGGAACAGAATCGACACAAACCCTCTTCCGACGATGCCCTAGGCCTAAATATTTTTTTTCTCGTCACAGAGATGTCCAGACTATGTTGGCAGCGGAAAATTTCAAGAAACCTGTCCTTCTCGTCACCATAATATGATGTACGTCATCATAATAGACATTGAGAGGACAATAAATAAATAAATAAATAAAATCCTCGTAACGATTTGTCATGGCTAATTTTTAAAAAGAGGAAATGCATCACACTGAAAATTTGATGATGAAATGCAGTATGTTGAACGATTGATTGAACTCTCACCTGTAAGTCAGTCACAAACATTGTTGTTTAATTTTCTGATGATATCCGACAAACCTACGTAGTCATAATGCGAAATTGACAGTTAATTGTAATGAAACACACGTTCAAGATTTCTGGAAGGCTGTACTACAAGGAGCCACTATTTGTGGTCCAAAATATGAGTAGACTGCAAAGCTTCTGCGCTTTGCATGCGCGATCTACCCACCCCCAAAATATACCTGGCTACATGCCTGTTTGGCATGTTATACCTAGAAACCTCTATGTGTCAATCACAACATATTACAATTTCAGCTCTCCTGGTCTCTCTTTATGGATTTTCCAGCCAAAATATTAAACCGAAGCTAAATTCATATATTAAAAGTTAGTTGTCATCGGTTTTCGTTAGCTTCCGCTAAATTCTTGTGGTTTAGCGTTATTAAAGTTTTGAATTGGCGGAAAAGCCGTCATCTAATCCAAGTTTTCGGCGAGCTGTGCCCACCACTGCTGATTTGCTGATTTCTGTATCCATCTTCATTAGAGGTGCAAAATCCACGTTCAGTGAGTATAATCCTCCCCAGAATTTCATTCCAGACTCCTCAATTTGCCTTTTAGGTTTGGCACAATATCTTTTTCCAGGAAATGGCACAAATTTGTTAAGTCATCTGCATGAGCACATGAGTGGGTGTAAAACGTTGCAGGTTTTTTTTTTTCTTTCCGACTCAACTTTCTGGATTATTCCACCTCTATTCCACCTCAAATGCATCCACTCATTAACCAGTCAGGGGCGCATTTCCCAAAAGCGTGGCTGCTAACTATTTTAGCAACTTACGTAGTCCATCCATTCACAGTCAATGGGCCCAACTATGTAAGTTAGCACCTGTGATTTTGGGAAACGCACCCCAGGGTGTTAAGTTCACATATATGTGATTGGAATTACATGTTTATAATGCTAAAGCTGGCAGTAATCAGTGCTGGGGTACATTTCTTAACCCCTTAACTGTCACCTGCATTTCCTAACATTTGGCCCGGCCCTAATTAGGGCCCAGTGACAGTTAGGGGGTTAAAAGCAACTTACTTTGAAGCAGAACTCTGGTTCAGACCACATAAGTTGTTAACACAGCAACTGAGCTTTGAGCAGAAGTGCCTCGTTCTGTAAAAGCAGTGGACCTCAGACCTGGTAAGAGCAGCATCACAAAAGAAACCAACTTTTCCAAGGCTTGGATTGCAAATGGCTCACCCTGTAAAGCGAAATCCATGATGCTGGGGTCCAGCGTGTCGACCTCAGCCCCGCCGTCACCATGCAGGCTGTAGAACTCGTTGGGAGGCTTGGCGGGGTGCTGGGCGAGGGGGCTGTGGGAGAGGTCGGGTACGGTGTGGAGCGGTGGGGTCTGTGCCGGTGCGGGGGACTCCGGGGCCAGCCTGGTTTGGGCTTGTAGCTGGTGGTGGTGGTGATGCAGAGGGAGACACTGCAGGGACAGGGTCATCACGGGCTGGGTCTGCAGCGGCCCTGAGAGAGTCAGCCCCGCTGGGCCCCCGGGCAGCCTGGTCACCCCCGAGTCGCACGGTTTCCTCCTGCAACTCTCTGGCCGGTCCGTGATCAACTTGTCCAGCTCGTCTGCCAACAAGAGGGCGACACGGAGACAGATTCAGTTAGTCCACTAAGATGATGTAGGTCATGTACAGGCAGAAACTGGGTATTTTCTAGACTACGGTTGATCTACTGCTAGATACAATGCTTGAGTGTTATTGAAAAACCGAGTAAGTCTAATTTTGGTCGAAACTAAGTTAGGACCATTTTTGTATTTATTAGGCTTTGCCTCATCATATGCAGTAAGATAGATAGCAATTTGATCTTCCTTGGTTCTTCCACATAAAATGTTCTATTTTTTGATGATAAAACCTGGTCAGTGAATGAGCCCGTTATGAAGCAGCAAACCTGTATTGTCTGATCTGTGAGGTAAGTCCCCATGCAGAGCATTGGATGTGCAGGACATTCATGGTCAGAATTCGTAATTCACTTGCTAATAACAACTGAAAAATGGCTTGAAGAGGGAAGCAGATCGTGGAGTTAACACTGAAAAACTGTCAAATGCCACTGCAGCTGCATAATTGTTAGGATTTTGTCCATCATTTTGAGATTTGACATTTTATATTTTCAGATGGAAAAATTTCTTAAGTCATATTGCCTAATAAAATAAATAAATAAATAAAGTATATAATATAATAAATACATAAATAAATAAACTAATAAAAAAGAAAAAAATTCCTTCATAAATATCTCTTATTATGTGATGAACAAATAACTACCATGTCAGTTTCATTGTCGGACTGGAGCTTAACCCCAGAGGGATACAGTTTTCTGTCTTTTTCTCGAAATCAGCTTTTTGTTACTCACTAAGTTTTTAAATAACACTCAAGAATGGTACCTTGTTCAGAAGTTCAGGGGTTAATGAATACTTTTAGAGGGAGGAAAATGACGATTTTGTTGGACAGAATGGCATGTTCTTGACACTTTTATGCAAATAGTACATGGTCTTTTTGGGCAGCTCAACGATGGGATCTGGTCAGTCTTTCATGAAGGCAGTTTGTCTGCCTCAAAAAACCTAATTGATCATCCTCTGACCCTTTCAATACTGAATACAGTGATATGAATTAGAGTTCATCCTTTGGATCCATGTCATTTTTGTGACTCAAATATGGAATTGGCTTATATGCAAGGGTTTCTGGGACTCCTGAGTCCGATCAGGACATTTGGAAATATTGAGTGACATACGTGTCCTGTTAGTACTGAAAGGGTTAAATAATTTCCCTACTTTCATTGCTTTTAGGTCGACAGCTTTTGCGTCTTAAAGCCACTGGTGTGTTACATATTTTTTAGCCTTTATTTTGTCAGGGAATTTCCGTTCAAAATATTAATCACTTTCTCAAGCATGCCCTTGGAGAAATGCTGACCGGGACAGTCGCAAGTGGGGAGCGATAGAGAGAACCTGGGGTCCAGCCCCTGGAGCATTCCTGGGGTTTTAGACCTCGACGTGTGCCCAACAGCATATTTACTCCCAACTTAATCTCCCTGGTAGCAAGTGGGAATCCCAAACTCCACCATCAAATCCCACCCCACTCTACAGTTACCAGTCAAGCAAATTAACCCTGGCAACCCTGCCAACTCACTCTAAGGGGCTCCAAACTGAGTGTTATCTGTAAGTTTGCTGTCCTACTTTGGTTAACCATACTTCTGCTGACGCCAGGTCAAAGAGAGAGCTTCAAACTGCAGGCGCTTTCTTTGGTGTCAAAGTGTCAGCAGAGGAATGATCCCCTTCGAGAGAAAGTTTCGAACCGCAAGTTGTGATCTGTGCTGTCCTACATGGATTAACTACACTACTACTGACTCCTGCTCAAAGAGAGATCTTCAAACTGCAGGCTCGATCTGCACCATCATACCTGGGTTGGCCATGCTGCGGCGGATGGCGGGCAGGTCCTTGCGCTTCCACTTCTGCATCTCCTCCTCCATCTTGTCGATCTTAGCGGGATTCAGGGCCCACAGGCAGCCTTTGCGAGAGGAGCCGCTCATTTTGTTCTCCACCTTCTCGAAACACTTGTTCAGCGACAGGTTGTGCCGGACGGAGTTTTTCCAGCCGTCTGGGGCTGTCTGCAGCGAAGCCAAGTGCAAGAAAAGGACGTCATGAGCAGCAAACCCGATGAAGCAATTTCGAATTGCGTCGTTTGCTACCAAATTTGCTATTCAACACAAGCAGTCAATGTCAGTCTTATTTCTTTTCTTTTTCTGTGTGCGTATCAGAACCTCAGCTATTTCGAATGTTGCATTGTGTGATTTGTGTCTTGCTGGACCAGTAACTTATGACATTAGGCTTTGGACTTGGATCTCCTTTGTTTTTTCTTGAGGAGGTCCTTGCATAAGATACAGGTCCCTCCCATGACATTTCACTGTAACCCCCATGTGCCCAAAGGCACTGGAACCAGCATTTACCTTGAAATATGGGAAGTGTTCCTTCATAAAGCTGTAGATCTCACTGACGGGGAGACTGCCAGTCTTGCTGTTCTTCAGGGCCATTGCGATCAGGCAACTGTGGGGACGTGGAATGAAGCGATGATGACCAGTCAGTTCAAGATGGCTGCTTTTACAGTGAACATCTTAACATGCGGGCGCTTGCTTTCGTGAGTCAAGCGAGTAAGGCTGTCACAAACAGGCAAATGTCTGCATCAGAGATCATGAACTCATGGTCCTCGACGGTGTAGAAACTGCTGGTCTTGCGTCCTCCCTTTGCCTAGGAGTCGTGTAAAGATGATCTGGCTAATCAGTAGTGCCGGTTGTTCAGTTAATTAGATGAATAACTTAGAGAAAAGAGAACCAAAGCTGGATTTGGATTCGAGGGCCCGAGTTAATGATCCCTGTTTTATATAGTGAAGGCCTGAATATAGTGGAGGCATCATTACCAGAATATCTCAATGCTCACCTGTAGGAGTATATGGGCTTTGGAAAGGTCTTTGGCTGCAGGTCTTGGTTGCTGTGAGGTGCGAGTCGGGGCTGACTGAAGGGGTTCTGTCCACTGAAGGAAGCGCTGCTGTAGAGACCTGCGGCAGAGCACTGTCAAAGAGACACGACACTGTCATCTTGTGACCTCAGTTCTCACCTACAACAGCTTCCCATGGTGAAGAAAAGAATTTAAAAAAATGTTTCTGAAATCTTAGTCTTTTTTGCAGAGCTTCGTTGCTTTCAGTTGCCTGTAGTGAATGTTACATGAGTGCCGGAATGTTCTGGTTCACAATGGTTGACTTGTGCCACTGCACACATTTACTGGGTGTAAGAATTTTGAACTCGCTTTAGCAGCATGGACTGATATGGTGTCAACCCACTCACGAGGCGTATACAGACCATGGTGGATCGAGTTAATTGTGCTCACTGTGGAGTTTCCAAAGGGTAGTACCTGCTGACCGGTCTGTGCCAAGGTGAAGATTTGCTGTTGAGGGGCCTGGAACACAGAGGGGTGGGACTGGAACCCCGGAGATGGCTGCCCGCTCAGGGAGTATGATGTCATCTGAGGAGCAGGGGAGGGGAGGAATGCACGGTGGTTATTTTACCTGTCTATATTCGCTTTATCTCATGTCATGTGATCTTCTCTTCACTATACACCTAAGTATGTGTCTTAACTCCGGGGCATGACACTAATCTCCTCACTGTCTGCAGTTTCTTTTTGTGGTTTCCTTTGAATGTGGTTTATTTAGCCAATCAGTGACTTAATTGACCATCTGAGGTGAACATTGCAGAATTCCAGGACAGAAGTTTTATGTCTGTAGCCCAACCACTAGGCCTTGAAGATGCCTTATTTATTATTTTTATTTGGACTGTTTTTATTTTTACCTCATTAGGAATGAATAAACCATTTTAAATCACTGAAATGTACACCTTACAACCTATATTTAAGAACCAGCAACTTAGCCAGCCAGCAGAGGATGGGCTTACCCACCAGAGCTGGGTTCTTTATGAGATTTCTTCCCTCTGGAGAGTTTTTGTCACGACTGTTTCAGGTTTTTTTTTTTTTTTTTTTTTTTTTGTACAGGCAGTGTTTAACTTATTTGCCATTTGGGCATTTAGGCTGAGTTACATTTCCCTCCTGCTTTATTGAAAAGCATCTAAGTAAAGGTCCTCAAGTAACACTGAAATTGAGCTAACAGGGGCCGTTCGGTATTTTAGCCCCTTCGGTTCTAACTCACATTTCCTGTGTGGCCACTGATGCCGGTCAATCCCAGAAGGCTGTTCTGCATGTTGCTCTGAAGGTGGACCATGGTTCCCTGCCCGCTGGAGACGTTCATGCTGTTCAGCTGGGCTGCGAGCAAAGTGCAAATGCATAAGTTTCAACCCTTTTCACCAGAACCCTTGTCAGCAGAACAGCACAGGAGTTACAGTCTTTTAACTAAAGTGTCAGCAACTAAAAAACAGTTTTGTGGTTTTCAAAATGGGGTCAGGGGAGCCCCAGGGGACATTAAGAATCTTCTTGGGGTCCTCAACAAAGTGCAGTTTAATTTCACTATAATTTAATTCACTGTAAATTGCTATGGAACAAAACAAAGATACAAGTGATTATTTAAACGCTAATCATATGTTTTAATATAACCACAGTCCATTTGTCAGGGTTCCAGTATAGCACCTAAACAACTTAGTGCTTGAACTGCACTATTTTTCATCCCCTGCCGTGCGATTAGCGCGAAGCGCGGGATATAGCATCGGGCTCCGTCTGTCCGTTCGTACGGACACATAAAATTGAGGTGGCGGGGGATAGTGCCATATTAGTGGCAAACACTTGTTCTTATTGGGGGTCCCCAGGCCAAAGTCACTTCAGTTGTGGGTTGGCGGCTGACGGAAAGTCAACTTGGAGGTCCAGAACACAAAAAAAGTTTGACTCAGCAGGGGCCAATCCCACCTGTAGCAATGCAGGCCTGAGGGCCTAACTCAAGAGCCGATCCTTATACTGGGGTGTGAACCCACAGCCTTTCAGGCCTTAATCAAATGTCTTAGTCTCCTGGCTACAAGCGTCACCAGAAAGAGCCATGTTGTCACTAACCCTCCCCCCCAAACCAGCCCCAATGCAGCCCTAAAAACCCCTGCTTGACGTTGAACGTTTACCGCTTTGTTGCTCCAGCAGGCTGCCCTGCGAGCCCACACTGAACTCCAGCCGCCCGGCCGTGGCCATCTGCTGGAGTCGGGGTACATCCACCGAGGTGAGCCAGGACAGGGACTGTAGGTCCCCGGGGAGATCATCCTCATTCAGCTGGGATGGGTCTGTGGTCAGCAGCCTGGACACAGTACAAACACTGGTGTTAAATCAACTCTGGTAGAGTAAAAGCAGCTCATATCGTCTGCGAGGCACATGCTGTTGTAGTTTAACATTACAAAAGGATGAGAACTGGCCATTGGGCAAAAAAAAAAGAAGCTTGCCGTTGTCCTGTCATTTAAGTGCAACACTTAGAACACTGAGAAACTACACCAAATCTAAAACTGGTGTTTTGTTGCCTCAGTAGTTGGAAGCCGGAGTAGAGAATGTTCTCACACCAGAGTTGACCATGTTTCAGTGCAGCAGGTTGGAAAACTGACTTATTTCACGAGGTGAGGGAAGCTTGGTTTGCTTTACCCAGGTTAGCAATTGTTAGCAATTCCAGTCGATGAAAATGCATTAAGCGGCACTTTGCGCATTTAAGCACCATAGCAGCATGTCCACTGATGGAAGTTGGACAGTACTGCGTGTGTGTCTTATTTAATGATAGAGAGAAGTGCAAATGGACAGTCCGCTACTATAGCTTTTACTTTCTAGATGTATAAAGCAGCCATCTTGGATTTTGAGGGCAAAGTTAGTTAGTTTCTCTCAACTTTTCAAGCCATTCCAGCTGAAATTTCTGTCTGAAAACTTGAAAATTCCAATTTATTAGTACAAATTTGGCAATTATTTACCAGTACAAATTGACAATTTGGCTGTGCAGGCAGGCTCCTTTTAAAGACAGTGAGTCTTTGCCTTGTTTTTTTTTTTTTTTTAATCCTTGCCTAGTTTTTGGGTCAGATTTTTACTGAAATGCAGTCATTTTCAGGGGATCTGCAGTGCTCATACTAGCAACAGTTCGTCCCAAAAAGTGATGGTTGCCACCTGGAAAGAAAAAAAAATCCAAGAGAAGGACCTCGACTAATTAAAATTTGTGTTCTCCTAAATAACTTTAACAAAGTAAGGTAACACTTAGCCCTTTTCATTCCTGTCTTGCTTGAATGATTTATTGATCTTCACTTCGTCAGTGATGAAAAAAAAAAAACAGCAAATTGTTTAAAAAAAATCTAATTCCCTCTCTAAAGTCAATAGATATTGAAAATAGATATCTAGGATATAGATATTTGATAGCTGACCAAATAATTACCTCCCATTTCTTAAATTCTTCCATTATATTGTTTTTTTTTTTTTTTTTGCACTTTAAGTGAGAGCGCTTACGGAGATCCCTTTTCTCTGCTCATAGGTACTGAGAACTGTAAAGAAGTGACTTTCATTTTTATAATCTTCTTTGCTTTTCTATCTCCAAAAGAAAGCTGAATCTATATAATCAAGTGGCTGATTATCCAAAGTAGTAAGAATTCATTGACACTCTCTTGGTATAATATTTCGTTTTTGAAACAAGACCTTTTTAATCGAACTAAGAACTGGAAAAATAATTATTTAGCATTGAAGTAAGTCGAACGGTAAAATCCTCTGGTGAGATTTAAGCTAAGATACAGTCACTTGAGGTCGTCGAAAGCTTAAAAAGGATCCCACTCACTTACGATTTTTTATTTCTTTTGTAAACGGAGAAGGGGAAAAAAGGAACTTCTTGAATCCTCTCCAGTCCTCTTTTCTTACTCTTACTGTAGAAGAGTGCAATAATTAGGGTCGCCATGACAACCTTCACTATTCAGTTATTTTGCGAGTCAGAGGACTGTAGTTACTCCCCTCCACCCCAACCCCAATCCCCAATCTACTTCAACCACCACCGCCGAGCACCCCCCCACCCCCACCCCCACGATCAGGTGACCGCATTCCCTCTCCCGTCATTGGCTGAATCGTAAATAAACAGCGGCCTGAAATCATTTGAAATGTGGAGCAGGCGCATGTTGTTTGCAACAGTTGGCCCCTGTCTATTGAAAGATGATCACCTATTGTCACCCAAACGACAGTCTGGTCGCTGGCACGTGGCTCCATTGTTTCCTCGCCCAGACCTTTTCCTTGATTGTCTCCAGAGTTTTTTTTTTTTTTTTTTTTAACCAGGCCTTGCATTAATCTGCCGGAATGACAGTCCAGACACAAGAGGCACATATAGGAGACCATCTGCTCCCCTGTCCTGCTCCCGGCCTAATACCACCTCCTCTGCCCTCTGTGGTGGAATAGGCAGGGCGGGGGGTCTGAGGGGGGGGCAGTAGGGTCAAGCCTCAGGGCTCTCGCCGCCTTTCAGCCGGTAAATTACATCATTTTATCCAAAAACCTGGGCGTGTGGCCACCAGGGCAACAAGTGTAGCCTCAGGCAGCCTCATTGGGTTGGTAAAGACTCATGAATAATTAAGCTATTCCATTCTAGCCATGCGCCTGTTTGAGTGAAACTTGTCATGGTGCGCAACTCTATAGTCGTCCGAGATGGCAACTTGACCTTTGAAATTTGAATCTGTAAACCCCCCCCCCTCCACCATAGTACCCCTGCTGCCCTCCCTCAGCCCCCCCTCACAGTCGCACGCAAAACACTTCCTCAACAGTTATCTGGATTTCCTCGTTGAGCAATCAAAATATTGTCAAACAAAAAGGCTGCCATGGCACCTCTACATACGAGTGCTTTAGCGCACCAACAGCAGTCAGAGATTTTGAATGGACTCTCACTTAACTGCTGCATTTCCCTTGGCTGACGACTGACTTCACTCTGTTAGACATAATGCAAACTATGCTTCAGTTTAACTGTCTAATAACTAATAACTCAAATAAATCCACACAGTTCCTTTGAATACAGTCTTAGACCCTGCAAAAATATAAATAAAGTAAAAATGGAACTGGCCAAGTTTGGGAGGCAGCTGTACAGCATCATATCATGGAAGTTTCCACTTTGTAAACCTTCATTTTGTGCCAGGACAGTTTTCTAAATATGGTTATAAAATGATGAGTCAGTTAGGTATGGAAAAGATTGCTATGCAACTGTAGCTCAGTTTGCCGTGTCATTTCACAATGAAATACAGCCCACTGGTTTACTGCGAGAGATAGCACTGATAAGCTTGCTTTCCTTATTCAAGCTCAAGCTTTCTTTATTCCATGGTGACATGAAATGAAACCTCTATTGGTTTAGATATTTTAAAGAAACTTTGACATTTCTTACTTAGGATAGGCCTGGATGAATAAATAAATATATAAACTGCACATACACTTTACCAATTGAAGACCCCAAAATGTCCATCTTCAGAAAATTGAGAAAATCGACATGGGGGACCATAAAAGATATTTTTCCATCCACACCTCTCAATGTGTGAAAATGTGACTTAAGCCCATTTAGCACTAGGCTCAAGTCTTGTTACCAGTTTAAAATTTTTTTGTATTTCGCAATACTAATGGTATTTGCTGCATTGCAAAGTGAACTTATTGGTACTAAATTTAATAATGAAATATAGTGTTTGTGCTTAACACCATAATAAAGTATAACTGAATGGCCACACTAGTCAACTCACATAATCTGTGCTACAAACTCATTATTTGCTCCTGCAAAAACTGGAAAAAAAGCTATTTTTGGTCAGGCCAGGCCAGGCCATCCATTTTTGATTTATGAATAATGGCCCCAAATATGTATTTTGTTTTAACGCCTGACTTCCTTTCCATTAGTCCTCAATCAAAAATTTAAATACAAAATCAAAATCACAAGTCCATTATGTATTGGAAATTCCAAATTGTATTTTTCCTTAAAACACGCACCAAGTTGTATTGTTAATATTTGACATAAGCTCTGTTCAAGTCTCATATTCATAGTCTTACAAAGTAAATATCTCTTTACAGACCTGAAGTTCAACATTGATGTCCACAGAATGACTGTTCTCTTCAACACACACAATCCAGAGTGCTCGTTCACTGTATTGCTCGCTCAATCTGTCAATCTTGTGTCGCTAGGTCAACAACTGAAGGAACTCGTATAAAGTAATCACTGCACATTCCACCTCAAGGATGTCAGACATTCTGTATTCAACCAATCACAAATAATTAACCATCCCATTGGAAAAAGGACAACAAATGTCATTCATGTCGCCTTCCATCATAACGACACGTTGTATTGATTTCCTTTACCAAATAACTACTGCTTACGGCCAACCACTAAACTACTAAGAAGAGTTTACAGAAATATGAATCACACACTATACTCCAATACCAAGAAATCACAGTATTCTAATGTGAATGGGCCACTACTGTGAATTTAGACACCTTTACATACTAAATTTAGTTTTTCCTAAAAGTATGGAATGTGTTCATATTTGTAAAGAAAAATGAAGCCTATAAATCAATCATGAATTCATACAGCTCAAGATTTGAGTAACATGAAAACTCTATAAAACAGTCCTTTTTCTACCTTACATCATAGCAGGGGTAGCCAGTGTGCTCCACTGGCGGGAACTGTCTGATGGAAGCATGAAACAAATGTGACAGGCGGTAACTCTTTCAGGACCAATATTGCAATCAAAGCACAGCCCTTAAAATCAATAAAATATGTAAGGATGACTTTTCTTACTGGCTCTAAAGTAGACTACTAATCAATCTACTGGGAAGAATAGCGTGTATGTGGCTAAGAAAGTAGATATAGCCTACAAACTTATTACTGATATACCAGAACAGCAGTTATGAAGAAATGTTGAAAAACTGGACAAAACTGATTTATATTTGGCCTCAGTTTCCAAGAGTTTGCTCAATATCTAATTCAGAGACTTAAACCACAACTTAGTTTGTTATAATTTAAAGTTCTAATCAAAAATAACACTCATGGTAATACCTCAAGGCACAAACAAATGACATAATTTGACATCAGTATTTGAGTTTGCATTTGTATGCCACATTTACAGGCTGCACATGTCATGAGCTCGTTGCTGTCATTAGAGGCGAGAAATGGTCACTCTCGAACCTCTCATAATTGAGCAGATCGAAAATTTTCGACTAATTAAATATCAGTTCCAACACTACTTGCAGTTGTGTTTTTCAAAAGACATTGTGGTTATTGGAATGCAAGTCATACATGAAAGAGCGGGCAGTTCAGAAAAACATTTTTTGGGACAAAAAATTTTATTTTGTTTGCTCAGTGAAGCAAAGCAAGGCATGTAGCATGTCCACTGTCCTTTGCACCAGTGAGAAAAAGAAGGCAGTGAAGCAAACTTTTCCCAGAGGTCTACCACTCCTAATGCCCCCCCACTAATTGGGGGCCATTTCCCCCTATGCTGACCCCAGGAGCCCCTGTTCTCCATGACCCACCCAAGCGAGTGGCTCTGGTCCTCCGTGCGCCGACAGCGGGAGGGTAAACAGAGCTGATGGGTTCTGACAGATCCATTCAGACCGAAAATCATTTACTCTCAAGGTTTTGCATATAAAGCCCCCCTCCCCGCCTTAAAAAAAGGAGCAAAGCAGCACTCTAAAGTACAGAGAGCTTATGGATCACATAGATTTATAGCGCAGATTGTTGCTGGTATGAGACTTGGGATGTCCCTTGGCACTTGCAACTGTATCTATCGCAAATGAAGTCAAACATTGACGTTCAGTGTTTGACGTCATCGTGTTACTCATATATAGATACCAGGCTGGGATTTAAAATGCAAAATAAACCAATAATACAGCCTTAATAATTTCACAACGAGGAGCGTGACCTTTGCAAGGGTTGATTATTTATGTAAAAAGGCGTACACCAGCATGGTACTATAATTACCAATATATTTGGTAACCTTGGCGTACCTGTAGTCTTGGGGTGATGGGTGGTGACTTTGTCCTGAGCTTCCAAGAATTCCTGACATCCTGGATGTAATTCCACTTTCTATCATTTCTGAGAGAAATTTGACACGTTTGTGTTAATTGAGAGAAATTTTACTGAAAGTGAATGTAATCATATACTACAGCAGTGGCAACAGTGTTATTGATAAATTTATAATGCCCTGACCACCTCAATTCTTGAGCATATCTTACAAAATTTTCTGCACATGCCTATTTTCGTGATTATTTATTTTCATTCAACCCTAGTCCGGAATAAAAATGTAGCCTATTGTTGTCATATTCGCCTAAAATACCACACGCATCATTACACAAATAGCGCGCAAAAAAAGTTTTCTTCTGTAACAAGATTTTGCCGCTACTAACTTCTCCAAATACTAGCGCTTATAATTTTACAATTAAGTTCTAAAATTTTTTGACTGGACAGCAGCCTTGGAAAAATACGAGAAACCAAATACGAGTCAGAAAAGAAAAAAAAAATCAAAAATTGGATGAACTAAGTTAATGGTACCTTGTGGTAGCATCACAGGTTAACTACAACTCTCATCTTTGTCTGACCAAGAATAAATGTTACTGTAGAGTGACGTTAGTGAACTTGGCATTTAACAGCGGAAATACACGACACAAACCATCTCCAAATATTTTTTCCATTAATGAAAAGCAGCTATAAAGTCTTACCTGTCCCGCGGGCGCCAGAGCTGAGATGGTCTGATGGTGTTTCTGTGAGAGGTACTTTGATTGCGCACTTGTCCTCCAGACCGTTTTTAAATTTCCCTCTTTGGCGCTGTCCAGCAGCCAGTGTCATGCGCAGTTCCTGCTGCGCGGTGGGCAGGGTTAAAACAAACCACTTGTCCTATTCACCGGACAACTCGCATAATCATGTTAGTTCTCGGTTTGTGTCTTAATGCTAGAAAACTATTTGCTTAATTTTCGTTCGAGTGTTTTTGTTTTAGTTAATGGCTATACTGGACGCATTTATTTCGGTCATTTGCGGCCGGTGCATAAAAGTTATCAACAAAGTAATGCTTGGAGATCCTGGCTACAACCTCGTATATAACAGTATTATTGATACTTTAGCTCGTATTATAATGGCATTTTGCGTGAATAAATTGGCAAGATGAAAGTAACCTTTCTTCGGAAACTTCACAGACTGACAGCCGAGGTAAAAAGATGATAAAACAAGGGCACAACTACGTGCTCACCACTGACAAATCAGAGGTTTCCTGTCAGGTGTTTCTTTTGGCTGGCATGTTGACGTTATCATCGAAGTTAGAAGGAAAAGTGAGAGTTGCACAAATGCGTCGAGTTGAAGAATTCATCATTAAGTTGCATGCTGGTGGGCTTTGTAAAAATTAAGCCAAGCATTTTTTTCAGAGATTCCCAAGATATTGTGGCTTTATGACGGTACCTGTCCGGTAATAATAATAATAATCCATCAGAGGTTAAGAACAATAATTCAAATCGGCAGGCTATAAATTAGTTACCTGAACAAAAACCGCGACGGAACATTTAGGTTGCCTCTACAAGCTCATGTATCATTGTAGGCTGAACCAGACTACCGACAGTTAGACAACTTTTTTAACTGAATAAATTTTCGAAATAGTTTCGCTTCTTCTTTTAAATGCAACGGGTCCCGTTCGTATCCCCAGTAATAGTCCACGGAAGAGTGCTTTCTTTGCTCCCGTGCCATTCGGCTCCCAGAGAGGAATGAATTGACTGAGAATAAAAGCCGTTGGTGCTCGCTGGGAACTTGCCTCCCCGCCGCTCTGCCCGCGCCTCTTGCCGGGCGCACTAGCGGGAAAGGTGGTTCGGAAGGCGCGTAGGGGGTGGAGGCCCAGATGAAGCGATCAGCTGAATTTCGGAGGCAAGAGTGAGGGTGCTGAAAGTCGTAAAAACCTCCACAAAAAAAGACAGAAATCCAATTAACATTTTCTTGTTTTGGCCATTTTGCTTTCAATTGCTGCTGCAATTTTCTTTCACAATTGCTTCAAATGTTAAGTGGATAAGTGGGCAGTTCTGCACCGGTTACAAAAAGGGGGGAAAAAATCACGAGCAACAGGTGCGATATGGTCAAAATAAACGCACAAAAATGAGCATCAATAGGTCTACATATTTTTGAAAGTTGGATTAGGCCCTATCGTTCTCCGCAGTTTATTGGCGCCATGTGAGCGAAAACTGCTCGGCGTTTTAATTTGCCTACATTATGAGCTTATGTGGGTAAAGGAAAAATGAGGTGCGCGTTATTGCTCGTGTATAGAGGAGGCTTGTTGCATTAGGCGTTTATGAACAATAAACCGGTTAATATTCGTTCACAAATATATATGCGCTATATTCTTCTATTATTTGGCTACGTTAATGACATCGCCCTCACGATGAGGTGTTGAATTATTATATTTTTGTTTTTAAGTGCGATAATGTCAAAATAAATGCATAAAATAAACACCAGTTCATATATTTGGAGTCTGAATTTTCGTTGGTCTACACCGAAGTCAAGAGACATGCGAACGATAAGTACAGTGAGTTTGTAAGGCTAAAGGTAAAATGAGGTGCGCATTATTGCGCTATCAAGGACAAGGCTTGGGGTAGGAATTTTAGGTCTACATTTTTGTTCTTTAAACCAGCACATCTTTGTACAGAAAATTGGCCTATATCTGCAATACGATTACTGTGTCAAATGGCCCTAATAGAGGGAGTTGAATATTAGGTCATTATTTTTAAGTGATTTTAAAATAGTCTTGCATTTATTTATTTTTGGTCTTGCAGTATAATCGTTCTGTTTCGGGTCGTCTCTGCAAACCAACGGCCAAAATTGCGCCACGAAAAGTCAAAAACAGTAAGGTCAAATAGCACAAGTAATTTATTCTCAGCAATTCTATAACGCACGCATTACACACACTTCTGACTTGTTCATGAAATAGCCGATTACCGCTATTGGATGCGAGTTCCGAGAACATTTTCAAACTATGACTTCGTGTTTTTTTTTCCCATCCTTGGAGGAAATAACTGTGTCCTCACTACAAATTGCGCCCGGTCGCGTTTAATCCCGTGGGGAGAAGGCCTGTGTCAGCGGTCCGTATCCCCAAGGGACAGTACAGATGGTGAATCGCAGTTTCACAATAGGCTCAATCAATGATTACATGCATGGACCTAACGGACAAAAAGACCTACCTCTGAAGTGCTGGGTGTGCACAAGGTCCTAGAGACCGACAACTACTTCTAAAAAGATAGCCTTTTTTTAGGGCTGAGTGGACTTCCAGCAGATCTTGGCTCCCGTTTTAATGTTGAATCCATGTACATCCTGGTGATAATGACTTGTACAGCAGCAATAAATTAGACTTTGGTTCCTACTGGTTTTTCTCAACTTCTTTTAGTAAACTCATGCTTGACAAAACAGTGGAACAACAAAAAACTTTTTGCTGCTACTTATTTTTCGCTTTCATGACTGAGCAAAGCACAGAGTTTTGTTTTATAAAGTTAAGTTTCAGAGAAGCCATGCAATGTCTCAATCATTTTAGACAATTATCCAGTGCTGAATGTCCACTATTCTGCCGAAGGGTAGGGACCTTTACTGGGACTGATGATGTGTGGCCGGGACCTCAGGAGACAATGGTGTCTCTACTTCAGAGGCAGTAGACCTGAACGGATTCTCCCCGATAACTGCTGCAGTCATGTCTCCCGCCATTATTGGGCAAACAAGGATGTGGCAGCAAAGACTCCCCGCGGTTTGTGCCTCGGAGCACAGACTGATGGCATTTTTTTTAATTCTCTCCAATGCTTGAGCACGCATAATGGGAACCACAGGATTCCCCCTAAGTATTGGGCAGAACTCGTATGCCCCGTTTTGTTTTCACTGAGTGTTTACCGAAAACATGGTGTCGCACTGAAAGGGAGGTCACGTCACCTTTCAGTCAGTTGCTTCGATTGCCCTGACCGAAGACCTGCTTCTTTAACCTGCTGATTGGACGGCGTTTTGACTGCCATCTATCGTCCTGTTCAAGGAGATCTCCATCAGAAGATCAACCTGGGTCTTCTATATCCATGTCCTCACTAGACAAGGGCCAGTGTGCGGGTACAGTTTTCTTTTTGTGTAACTAAACCGCAACACAATTTTTGACTGCAACACAATGTCAGAATCAAATAGAAATGGTCGCCAGTCAATATAAGTACAGTCAGGTATTTTAATCCTCAGTTTAAACAAAAACCTGCACCCACACCAGCCCTAATCAGACAAGATTGCTCACCCGCTCTATAGTTAGAAGATGGTGCACTTTTAGGGGGAGGTGCAAGTCAAATACTGCAGTGTTTTTGTCCCTGAGTGGGATTGGACCAGCAGGAGTTCAAACCAGCTGTCTGGCTGCTCAGATGGCGGGAGCTTATTAGCTACCTGTCAGATGCAGAATTGCACCGTTGTGGCTAAAGCACCGGGGGTGGCGAAGTTTTGTGACTGCAGAGATTTACGAAAATCCGTGTTAGGAACTAGCATCATTCTGAGTTTTTTTTTTCTTTTTCACCAGAAAATCTTTAAAGAATCACCTGAACAAACCTGTTTTTAAGTGGTATTTTTAAAATATTCTAGTCGCCTCTTGTATCATGGGCACAAATGATGAAGATAAACTGCTTTACACCAATTGCTCATGCAAACAGGCTGAAAAATAAAATATGTTTATGAAATGCTCACGTTTCAAATTAATTTTGAAATACATTCAAATTTCCAAATTTAGGACTTACATTGTGCATAATGGCCCTGTTTTTTAATCCAATCCCTTTTGCAACTACTGTCTTTTCCAGTAATAAAAATAATTAAAAGCACAGGAAACATTTCATTCTTTACCTAAACTGCACTTGACACGTCTGCCACGTGATATATTTGCTACAGCATATGTGTAACAAAGTTCATTAAAAAATTTTTTTACCTAAGATGGTATTTTTTTTCTGATAGAATTTACCTTTTAAAGTAGATTTAAACTGGCCCTGAGAATATTTACAATCACATCTTAATGGGGAATAAACAGAATTCATGAAACTGCCCACTGTAGATTGAAAACAAATTCAAAAGTTTCAGCCAATGAATTCTGTATTTGCTTCTATGTTAGAAAGTGTTGCCGAAAAGCTAAGAGAAAGCAATGGCTTCAAAATAATTTTTTAAACTTTATTTCAAAATTAAACAAGTACATGCTTTTGTTGCTAACTTCAAGAACTCGGGCACATCCTGTGATTAAATCAGATTGTTACCTGTAGTCATTGTTTCATTGAAAACTAATTAGCATAGTGCTAATGATTGTAAATCAGATTTAAAATTCAGATGCACATCTCAGAGCCTAGCCTGGCCAGTTGCTACACAGGCTACATCAGATGCTTATGCCAAGAGACATCCAGCACGCGTAACCTTCTGGGGGACCTGTTGTGTTTACGAAGGAGGAGGTGTCGGCGCTCTTGGCCGTACTTTTCGATATGACCGAGGCCCCGGTCACAGAATTGGGTCAGTGGTCGTGGTTTTCTGACGGCTGTGGATTGGCTGTGGCTAATTGGTGGCTGTTTTCATCAGCGATAAGAGGCAGTGGTCAGAGACAGGAGAGATCAGGGTGGGGGTGGAGGTGGAGGTGGGGCGAACAGGGGGCTCTTGGAGCTTGGCCTGTTACCCCCAATTAAGGGATTAGCGGACAATAGGGGGGTCCAGAACTAGAGCCAACAAGAGAGAGCAAATGTGTGCCTTATTTAGGAGGAGAAATAGAACAGTACTGGGGGAGCTCAGGGGTGCAGTGTGTTGCACTGTTGTCTCACAGCCAGAAGGTTATGGGCTCAAATCCAACTTGGGCTTTTCTGTGTGGAGTTTGCATGTTCTCACCGTGATCTTTAGGTACTAGGTTTCCTCCACCGCACAAATGCAAACATATTAGACTAAGTGGTAACTCAGGATCCATAGGTATGTGAATTTTGTGGGTGATTGGTGTGTTTGTGTGTGTGTTTGTGTGTGTGTGTGTGTGCCCGCACCCTGCAACAAATTGGCAAACTGTCCTGGGTGTGTTTCTGCCTCTTGCCAGTTGGATTCTGTGATAGACATTGGCATCTGTACCTGGCACAGGATACACTGGGGCCAAATCCTGTCATAGAGGCGATCCAGCCCCGCAATCTCGCCAAGAACAGGACACATTTCACTTTCATCTCACCTGTTACCACATTTTTCATGGTTACCTTTCTTCTTTTCTTTTTTTTTTCTTTTTGTTTTTACCAAACTAATACTCTCAGTCGCCACTTCATTGGGTACACGTGCTCAGTAATGCCAATATCAAAAGCAAGTCGAATGAACGAGGGCACACAGGCACGTGCATCCCTTCGAACTGGGGTAGAAGTTAATACATTGGATGGAAGAGAACAATCCAGCAAAGGGAAGAATTAAAATACAATTAATACATACAGCAACACTAAACACACTGTACGCGGCACCAGTTGACACCAGTGGCGGCTCGTGAATTGGCAACATGGGAAGCCCAAACAATCCCTTAATGTTAATGATTGTTCATCACCTGTTTTCAGTCATTCATTTAAACAGTGGAGGGTCGTCGGCCGTTACAAAGTTAAGCCAAAACCTTGCACTTAAAAGCTTAATGACTTAAACCTTTCGCAGTTTACTTTTCTTGATCAGCAGTTGCTCATACGAATTGTTAGAAGAACAGTCAGTTGAGTCAAATTTATTTTCGATAGCATTGTCATACATTGCACCATGAAATTATGAGGGGTTTTCTTTCACACATAAATTACGACATAAATTACCATAGGCCTACGCTATAAATTCCGCGCTCAAGAAGCTCACGAAACGGCATAGATGCGCAAATTGATTAGCGAGGCTCATTAAGCAATAAGCTGTGCAACATCGCATTCTTTTCTTCTATATTAAGATTGTAGAAAATGGACTGTCGTGGCTTCTTGTGAAAGAAGCCTCGCAAACTAATTTATAAAGACGTTTTGATAATTTGAGTCGTCATTTGCTATCGAAAATAGATTTGATTGTCCTTCAACCCATTCGTATGAGCAACTGCTGATAAAGAAAAGTGAAGTACGAAATGCTGAAGTCATTAAGCTTTGAAGGGCGAGGTTCTGGCTTCCCTTTGTAACGGCCGACGAGCCGCCGCTGGTTGACACTAAGAAGCTGATGAGACGAAGAGAACAAAAGGAAGAGGAGCGAAACACAAGACAATAATTCAATCGGGGAAACTGAATGAGAAACTGATAAGGACGGCTGGATTGCGGGGAAAGCAAATGAGAACAGACCCAAGCCTCAACAGTCATGCTGACATGGTCAAGATTTTCAGTCGTTATTCTAATCAAACATCAGAATCGTGAAGAATTGCGATCTAAAGTGTTGATCTCCTGGGATTCTCATGCAAACGTTTTTGTGAGTTTATTGATGGAGGATGTTTTTCATATGTGTGACCAGACAGTAGCCCTGGGAAACAAAACTATTTTAACTGATGTGGACGAGTTGATAAGAGACGCTTGTATCATCATGTGGTCCCATCACCCCAAATACATTGTATCTGCAGGTTCCTCAAACAGCTGATGATGGACAGCATTGTGCACTCAATTCTATAAGCAGGGATGTACGCCGAAGCGCAGAAAATAACATTTCAAACTTTAGTTCTGCGCTTAAAAAGTAATTTTGCCTTTTTGTCACACACTGAAAAATAATTTCAATCACAAAATTATGAGTGCAAAATTGATCGGACTTACACTACCGGTCAAAAATTTTAGGACACCCCAATTTTTCCAGTTTTTTAATAGAAAATTATGCAGTTTAATGTGTCATTGTACTCTGGAATGAAAGCATGGACTTGATAGAACAAATTAACAATCAAAGTTAAAAAAGAAATCACGGAATCAATTCATAAACCAAAATGTATTTTAAACTTTTGACTCAAAGTACCAACCTTTGGCAGATATAACGGCTGAAAACACTCATGGCATTCTCTCTACAGAGGAAATCAAATATTCTTCAGAAAGTTCTTCCCAACTCTGTTACAGAAGTTCCCATAAATGTGTGGCACTTGCAGGTTGCTTTGCTTTCACTCTTCTGTCCAGTTCATCCCAAACCATCTCGTTGGGGTTTAAGTCTGGAGACTGTGCTGCCACTCCATGTTTTCTTGTTCTTTTCTCCTAAGGTAGTTGTGGCAGAGCTTGGACTTATGTTTTGGGTCATTATCTTACTGTAGGATGAACCCCTGGCCAACTAGGCGCATACCAGAGGGTACTGCATGGCGCTGCAGAATGCTGTGGTAGCCATTTTGGTTCAGGGAGCCTTTCATTCTGTAAGTCACTGACCTTGGATCCAGCAATTCAGCCCCAGACCATCACGCTTCCCCCTCCATGTGCGACAGTTGATGTCACACACTGAGGAACCATCCTTTCACCTACTCAACGGCATACAAAAAACCTGGGTAACCTTACCTTTTGTTTAAAACTTCTGACAGTTCACCACTTACCTTCTACCATTTCAAGCTATTTGTTGGACTGGAACTGCATAATTTTCACTAAAAAACTGGAAACATTGGGGTTTCCTAAAACCTTTGACCGGTAGTGTAAATACAAACTGGAAATTGACATCTCAAGGCTAGCTCCAAACAGTGATACTACTATATAAATTAACTGTATGCGGTGATGTGGCTTTAATAGCAAATCCTGCTATCAGCATTGTTGGAAAATGGAGACCAATAACACAGAAGTCAAGTGGAAATCGGATACAGCAAAGACAGATGCAGAGATTAAAAATCCATGGCGATGGGGGTTGTTTGAAAAAAAGAAGTTAATAAAACACCATAATGGCATGACAGCAACCTTGCAAAAAGAAAGAAGCTAAAGTTGGAGTGATATCATCAATCATATTAGCTGAACTAACCCTCATTTCTTGTATATACGAATCTTGGTTAGTGTCCTTTATGGAAAACTGAACTACAAGTTATGTGAGTGACCTGACTTTCTAAATACTTTGATCATGATGAAAGTACTGATGTGTGTTATTTGATCCTATGATTTCAGTCAAGATTGAAAAAAATGCTGAATGACATTGAAATTTAACCACGCTTGCCAGTGATCTTGTATAGTTTTACGGTAAGCACCCAAACAAGACTTGGTCATTTTTTGATAGTTAGAAGGTGTTCGTATGGTGTCGAAAATGTGCCTGATTGCAGGAAATGCCACCCCAAATTTAAAAAATTATCTGGAGGTGCATGACCCTGGACCGTTAGTAACTTTTCTTTTTTTATTATTTTGTTTCCAAACCCTGCTCAGATCCCTGGTTAGAGCCATGTAATGGTTATATAATTAGAGTGAGCAGTGGGTTCTGCTACAACAAAGGTTTAGCAGTTTGCAAGACATATGGAGTAAAATTTTAGATTTTGTTGTTAAATCCTTTCAGTGCCGTGGGCAACTAATGATGTAGGATATCAAAGTTAGATGCTGTTGAAAACCCGTCATGTGACAACTTGGGAGCTCTTTTAAACAAGTTGCCACATGATAGGTTTTCAACAGCTCAGGATAACTACATTTTTACTTACTTGAAAATGTATTCAGCGCTTAACGGGTTAAAGCTATAGTGCGTAATTCCTGTCATTTTCTTTAGAGCAATTTTCATTGTTATCTCAATACAGCCGGCCCTTCCACATGCCGCATGCCCAGTTTCTTTAGTTTGTCACGGCTCTGTTGTACTGTTCTGTGGTAACTGTGCAAATGCAATTACTCATAAATTATTTCATAAATCTCAGAGTCTGTAAAATTTAATCAATTTAGTTCTTCGACACAAAGTCCAACTTCGTTCGAATTAAAGTGAGTTGTGAACTCAGAAGGCTTGAAATCTGCGGCGCTGGTCCAAAAAAAACAAGTCACGTGGGGTCAGGAGCTCTCTTGATAGGAGATTCTCCGCTCTTCCTCCTCCTCTCTTCTTGTTTTGAAATAAAACGCATAATTTCCTGTGTGCCAGCGCGGGACATGGAATACAAAACAACAAATACTGGAAAATACAGCGAGATGTTAGAGGAGCCGATCGGCTTTTCAGCATAGTGTCATCTCCTCTAGTAGTGGCTTGGATGAAACGGAAATTTACGGACGTGTAAAAGTTACATACTATAGCTTTAAGTTGTGACTGAATCTCTTTATTTGAGGACGTGGTGTTTTCCCCATCTGATTTTTGGGTATATCAGTGGAACAGTGCAACAGTTTTGGGTGACTCTCTGCCACGAGCTCCAGTGCAACATTCATGGTTGTTCCCTTGACTCACCACATTCTGCACTGCTATTTCTGATTCATTATTTGTAAAATAAATTATATTCACTTTAATTTGTCTTTCACTAAAATCCCCAGTTCCATCATACATGCCACATCATACATTCACATCATACATGTGAATTTGCCAGTGTTGAATGAGTAACAATTTTAGGGTTGATTTTGAAAATCAGATCAACATTGAAATCACATTTCTATATTTTTTGAACATTATTTTTATGGCATTTCATCTTTATTGGACAGTCACAGTACGAGAGGCTGGACAGACTGGAGGTTGACATGCAGCAGATGGCCTGAGGTCAGATTTGAACTCAGGCAGCTGCAGTGAGGACTCAGCCTTAATGTATGAGGCACATGCTCAACCAGGTGAGCTACCTGGGCGTGACATTTCAATATTTAATAATTTAGTAATTCATCAGCACTTGTTCGACTAGTTAACATTCAACGTTGTTTTGATGTTGAAATGACGTTTGCTCTTCAATGGGCATATTTACAAAAGTTACGTAAGAGCCAATGGTTGAGCCAGAATTTGGAATAGATAACATGAATTCAACTTGACAACATGCCACGTCACAAGGCTCATGTCATCTCAAGCTGGATCCAAAAATATTACAGTGAGTTCAGTGCACCCCAATGGCATCCACAGTTATGAGGTCTAAATCCAGTGGAACACCTTTGGGATGAAGGGATGGGACCGGGAGATTTTCAGGCAGCAGATCAGTGACAACAGGGATTCTACCATATCAACATTGACAAGAATCTCTGAGGAATGTTTCCAGCACCTTGAAGAATCCATGTCATCAAGAATTCATGCTGCTCTGGGAGCACTAGAGGGTCCAACCCATCATTAGAAAGGTAAACCTAGAAAGTTGCCACTGATCAGAGGCCTGTATTACACAGAATATCTTTTAATGCCCAAAAGAAGAATGCATGACTTCCTCTCATACAAAGCAAGCAAGTGGGTAAATCAGTCCGGGTAAGAGCATCAGATAACTGTATGTAGAGATTTAATGAAATTGAAATGGAATCAAATTAATCTTACTATAGGCTGACATTCATAAAATGCGTAAAATGGAGTATGTGTAATCTGGATACCTGTGTAGGGGACTGAATCAAGACCTATGAGGGAGCTTTGCAGTACTGAAGCATTTCAACAGCAGCTGAAGGGTGTCGGGCCAGGAATGTTTTTTTGTGTTGTCGCACAGAATGCCTCGAAGAAAACCGTCACTATGGATGTGACCATGCCACATCAATGAGAGCGAATCGCCGGCGCTGCCACAGTCGGATGACTTTGCTAATCAGATTCCTTGAGTGTCCGGACACGGTCTGAACGAAGTTGACTTGCCTATGGCCGCTTGCCACCGTGAAAGAGGTGCCATTTGGACAGTAGGGGGGGAGGCGGGCTTTACGACGGTCTTCTCGGAAAATGTATCATTGTCCCATTTTTTCCCCCAGTGCTTACAGATTTGGAGGTTGGGAGTTTGAATGTAATTGGGTGGGTTGCTTAGCTAAGATGCCTGCAAATGTGAACAGCCAGTACCGATAACCTCTGTGCTGTGCTGTAGGAGGTTGACTCGGCCTTCAAGGGATTCAAATCGAGGGTAAGAAATTGGGGGGTGAGGGTCCCAGGGCCACTGACCCCAAGTGGCCAAGGTCTTGACCTGGAGTTGTGCTGACTTAAGAACACAGGCTTTCACTCTCTGAACGACAGACAGGAAAAGACTTTTACCTATTCACTCTCTGAACAATTCAGAAAGTACCATCCCATCCTTACAAAATCCTTCTTTGAAGATACTGGTATTGTTGTTCGTTTTTATCTAGGGAGAGCTATCAGGAAGTTCATCAATGGTAATTTCAGCATTTTTTTCAAAAATCTCAAATTGTGAAAGGCTGCGAGGCCCACCTCTGTTATTACAGCCCTGAGGTTTAATTATCGTCTTCAATACCTGCTTTAAAGCATTTGTAATTTGATGGTGAAGAGTAAGAGACAAGTCATATCCTATCTTATCTCAGCCAAGCAATCCAGGGCAATCAATTTTTTTGGTAGTTCAATTTCAAAATTAATTCATTAAGTTACGGCTATCGTATTAAAAACATTCCACAAACTACCGCTACGCACCTTGCATACTTGGTCAGGGCTATCCTAGCCTCAACGTGTTGGTTTATGAAATGCATTTTTATGTGATGGTGCAAAGTTAATAAAGGCGTTTTAATATTCATAACTTTAGTTGAGCTCCTTCGATTGTTTGCTTTATGGTGGAAGACTCGTATTTTTTTCAAAGAGCGCCAGTAAAGGCTCCTTGTAAGCCTAGTTAAACAGGATATACTAATCAATTAAAGCATTGTGCTCCAATACTTCATATAGACTTCTTTGTTCAATTATATAATTTTTGGCTAGATAATCACAGTAAATTAACAAATACATCAATTTGGACGGCTGAACCAGATATTAAAAGCAAGTACCAATCTCCCCAGCAAATTGTTAAAAAAAAAAAAAAAAAAAAACAGCTAAGATTTTTAGCAACAGTTCACGTTTTATTTCCATTCTATGAAGTTTTACTTTCGAGACATCGCCTGCATATGCCAATGATGCGCACAAACAGGGCCTGTTAATCTTTTGTACCAGCTATTTTTACAACCTGCATTATTGTTGAATGTTTTTCTTATCCTTCTGTGTTTTTCAATGCTCCTGGTACTTTTAGTTTAACATCTGCATTGTCTTTTACATTTTAAGTATGTATTTATTATCTTATCTGTGTTTGCTCTCATCTGTCATTAACCCTTTGTGATTTGCTGTGATCCTTGTTCTGATTCTTGGCTCAGCTCGTAACGTTGTACAAGAATTTCCTTTGAGATAATAATTTCTTTTCTCTATCTCTTTCACTTATTCAACTTTTTTTTGCACTTGCATTAAATTTGATGGAATTATTTTCTCCTTTCACCCCCATTTTCAACCTTCCTCACTGCTGCAAAAAATTGCGTGGCAAACTTAAACTATCAGTCCAGAGTCAACCATTTTAAACTATTTACGTAGACCTCATTTTGTTTACTATGTAGCATGAGGCCTACATCTGAACACTGCCTGTGTCCCCATTTAGGAACGTTATTTATCATCTTCATTGACGCGGTTGTCAGAAGGGCGGTGCATGCGGTTCTCCACGCAGTTTGTGTTTGACGTGCCATTCAGATCTACTTTGTTGATTGTCTGGTGAATGTATCAGTCAGGGTTGGGGGAGAGACGGCGCTACCTTAGCTTTAGCTCTGTTTAGCATTTCTCATGAGCCAAGTTGAAAAAGAAACGTCTAGTTAGAGTTATTTTGCAGACGTGGAATGGCAATCCGGTTGCACTGCTGGCAGTCTGTTGGTAGTTACGAGAGAAATGAATTCCGTCGACCTTCACGGTTTGACCTTGACGCCGGTGAGTGACCGAGTTAGCCCTGTCCCCACCTGTTTGAAAATGACAGTTGAAAAGAAGACTGGAAACCTGGCGGGAAATGGCTGATGCAAGAGTTATGATCCTCCTTCACAGCGCTCTGCATGGAATCTTTAATGGGGAGATCAGCGCCTGTGAATCCTGTGTAATTGGATTTGCTGGGACTCGTGCTAAAGCGGGACCCAGTGGGCAGCACAAAGCTTGTTAAATCTGGACAAGCATCACTGATGCTGAGTTGGGGGTTTGGAGCGGGGGTAAAGGTAGCCCTGACAGTGGTTTTGGGGGGGGGGGGGGAGGTGGCTCATCTCTTCATACAAATAAAGTGATTCTTTGAAAATTCCAGAACTTGAAAAATTCTTCCCATTCAATTTCGGACCATTTCTGCTTTCACGGTAATGACAGTATTGCCCAAAAACAAGTTTCGATTCACCAGAAGCTGGGATTTTTTTCTCCCCTCCTATCTCCTTCTTTCTGCTCTGAGCTTTTGCAGTTATTCCATTCCGACTGCTGTGATTTCTTTTGTGTTTGCATACGATGTGTGCATGTGTTTATGTGTGTGTGGACGTGCGCATGCATGTTTGTGTGCATACGTGTGTGTGTGTGTATGTACCGTATATGTGTGTGTCCGTATGTGCATATGTGTGTATGTGTGCATACGTGAGTTAGCTTGGGTATGCGTGCGTGCGTGCGTGCTTGCGTGTGTGTCTGTGTGTGCGCGCGTGTGCGTGTGAGTGTATTAGTGCTTGCATGTGCGAGTCAGCCTGGGTGTGTGTGCATGTCTGCATACATGTGCGAGTTAGCCTGGGTGTGCGCGCGTCCGTGTGTGTGTGTGTGTGTTTTGAAGCGAACAGAATGGCTTAGCTATGGACTCGATATCTCATGCACTTTAACACTGGCTCGTGTGAGTGATCAGAAAATTTGGCAACGCTCAAATGAACACATTTCTGTTTATCTGAAAGTAAATCTGCTCCTTAAGCAGTGATATTATATTTTATTTACTTGTAATTTAAGTTGTATTCATTTTCTTGTCCGCTGAATTCCAGCTCTTCTGTCTTGATCAGAAACCTTGTAATGTTAGAGTCTCCCTCAAATGTTTACAGGGTGCTTGCGTTTAAAATTTAAAGATGGTAACTGAGATGGTGATGCGTCAGTCTGCAGCAATGATGCCACCTCTTCACTCGAGCATGTGCTTTCCTCTTCTCATTTGGATTGGTCAGTTGATGGTTATCTTATGAGGGAATTTCTTTGTTTGCACTGTACTGAATGAAGGCAAATGCTGACTCTGTTGATAAGTCTTGAGCCATGATCTAATCTAAATGGTTTATTATGTTTATTTCTGTGTTTATCAGCACTGCATTGTCTTCCTATCTCTTGGACCCCCATTTTATATTAATGTGTTGCAATAGTGAAATTTAGAATGTGCTGTTATTCAGAGTGTTTTTTTTAATGTACTGTTGGTAAATTAATAAAAAACCAAGAACGTTGTCCCAATGATGAAGCAGACTCCGATGCTCGTAGCAAAAGCAGGAAAAAGTTTATTACACAGCCGGCCGTGGGAATAACAGCATAATGCAGAGTTTAAAATTTCTTAATTTCGTCACAAATTTTATACATGTTAAAAGTACAGATATTTGCATATGATTTCTTTAATATCATCAGAAGTTGTTGCTGATTGGTCCTGGGGTTTACACATTGATGAAAAGGAATATTCTAAAATTGGGCCTCTCCTGAGCCTCTCAACTTAATTGGTTGAATAGACTCCCAACCCTCGGAAGCGAGCTCCATATATGGGCATACGGAACCTCCAACTAAAAGGCGCTAGTGCATATCGTGTCCTGTCAGACCTGAAGACAATGGAGATCCGAGCTGGAAGTAAAAAATAGGTGATATGTCCTGTCGGACTAAAGGGCTTCTCTTTATCTCCTAATACACATGTAATACCTATTGATCAAACCGTCTGGCTCACCTCATACTGCAAATACCCAAAAAATCCTGTAACCCAACAGTACTTTAACATTTCCTGAGACAGGTCTAATTGACTGAAAAGAAATGTTAATGGACATAATCACTCTGATATTTGCCCCTAGGAAGGCTAACCTGCTTGCCTTCAAATTTCATTTCTTCATTTCCAGTTCAGTGTAAGATTCCTTCTCACTGTGGGGATTACCCAGGAAACATCCAATGAGTTGAATCTGCAACTTTCAGATTACAAACCCAGTTTTTTAACCATTACACAGCACTACCACACATCTAAATCTATCACTTCGCTATCACCATAATGCCAGTGGATGGTGTTTGCCAGTGAATGGCCCTCTAAGATTAGAGTACAGAGTGAATATTGGCAGTGGCCCAGTCTCAGGTAAACTTAAATATCTCTAGTTTAACATGAGCAACAATTGAATACGTCTGTCGCCAATGATCAATTCAGACTGTTCCTGCTTGCAGGTGTTTAGCTGGCATTGCATCCATCTAATCAAAGATCAGTGACAGTCCGACAGTGCTAATAAGGTCTGTTCTTTTTTAGTCTTTTTGGAGGGGGTAGCGGAGTGGATTGTATTTCTATTGCCTTGTGTTACACAGGCCTCAGAATGAGTGGACACCCAGGTGAGCACTGAATAAGATCTCCCTGACTCTCCGGGCATGAATGATTAACCAGCCCGTGCGCCAAACTCGGACACTGGCAGACTTACCGAGAGAACCAGATGACCTGCGTTCAGTTTGATGCTCAGTATCTGCGCTCATCCCAAAACCGTACTGAGGCTGAGCTTTTCTCTGTGTGAAGTGTGATATCAGGACATTGGCTACCGTGACATTTAGGAACCTGATGGACGGTTAAGGTGCGTTCAACAGGCCGATTAACATGGGAGGAGACGGCAGCCGCTAGGCAGGGCGAGGAACAACGGCTTTTCCAGGGCGGACCGAAACTACCAAGATATCCTCTGATTAATTAAGGAGCACCTCATTGGTCACACAGATTTACACATGCAGGTTCAGTATTCCATGCTTATAAGTCTGCTGCGGCAGCATTTCTTAGAAGCATACCCTCTTTGGGCTCTATTTGTTTGATCATTGATTCAAAAAAGCTGTGTGTTTTGAAAGTTATCCACCTTAATTGTTGTGTGCAGAATACACCTTATCCTCAATATCTAGAAATCGATTTGCCCAAGGCAATGCGCGGTTGATTACGTGATCAAGCGACTTACAGGGATACCATGTTACTGTAGGTGCCTTTTATCACAGTGTTACGGACCCATGATTCAGATGGGGGTTGCTCTCTGGTGTCTGAGAGAAGTTGCTGCGCCTCCTGGAGGAGTCAGATGTTTGAGTTGTTTGCTTATAACCTGTTGGAAATTGACTTTGTATAGTAGCAAACCGTCAACTTTGCTCTCGCTTGGAATTATTGCCATGAATCTTGGCATAATTTTTTAATGTCCAACTTTTGGAGATTGGCGAGCTGATTCTCTTGGTTATCCTGGGTGATGATGAGCCTCAGAACATGAGAAGCCGGACAGTGGGAGATAAATGTAAGTGGGTCAGTGCTTGGTCTGTCGGTAACAGGATCCTGCAGTCGGGTGAGGAGATTGGAGCAGAACTCAGTGACGCGGGTTTGCGAATGATGTCAGCAAAGTGAGATTGGGTTTCCCGCTGAAAGATATAACAAGTGAATTCAGCGGCTGATATTGAATGGTTTCGGCCACTCTCTCCCCTAAGTACTCCATCTTTCATTCTCTCACTCTGTTTCTCCGTCTAATGTTGTCTGTTGTGCTTGATCTGTCTCTGACAAATTCTCTCTCTCTCCCTCTCTCTCTCTCATTTCCCTTTCTCTCAGGGGTGAGATTACCTCAGTCTTAGTTGATACTGACACATAAACCTTGGTGAAAGAACATCTCTTAATTAAAAGACAGTTCAACTGGGTCTGAGGTAGCAAGACAGCTCATCCAAAAGATATGAGAGGTTGTCACCATATTGTTCTATGTTTAACTTTTTTGAATTTATTTATTCAGTCTGCTTCTGTTTGAAAATTCGCTCATCTTTGTCAAAAAAAGAAGTTTTCTTGTATGTCTTAAAAATAGCTATCAAGTTTTTTTTCACCAATTTTTTTTTCCTGCTGCTGGACTACATCCAAGCTAATACAAGGACATAAACAGATGCCTATTTGCATTGTGCAGTGAAAACTAGACAGTGATAGTCACAAAAAGACATTATTGTAGCGGAGTGTCTGGGGGTACTATGGATTTGTGGTGGTCACACGTTTGCGTCCAGAAGTACCTCTGCATGAGGGAAACGATAGAAGATAAATGATAGTGATAGAAGAATATCAGAACAGTTTGAATATCATGTCAAATTTTTGCTTCAGAAAAAAAAAAAGATTTTTCTTAACTACTAATTTGAATACCACTGGCTCAGTATAGAAGAAGTGGTTGCCACAGAGGACAACAAATTTTTCAGTCAGAAGAGAGCATTTTTGGAATTGCTGGATAGATTGTATGGGCAAGTATATCGAGCAGTTTGCACAGGAGGCTTAGCTGAGGAGTTTTATTTATGCAAGTCTTGAAAAACAGGGTTGGGACTGAACTTATATTAAATTGGGACTTATTATTGAATTGGGTTGGGACTTATAATATTGAATATTATATTGCCAATATTGTAAATTGTGGTCGAAGTCGGCTTGCTGGTGAATATTCAATAACTGGTCCGGGTCTAGTGGTCTACTAACAATAACTAATAACTGGTCCATCTAGTGAGAGAATAGTGTAACTGCATGCATAAATAGAGCAGCTCCATGTCCGCTGGCATCAACATCTGCACTGACAGGTTATGGGTCGGATCGGAAAGTGTGCGTGTGTATATATATACACGCATTTGCACATATGAACTGAAGACAAAGAAACCACCGTTGAAACCAGTGACCACAAAAATGGTCAAATGTTATTTCAAACAGTACAAATATTATTTCAATTGTATTTCATTGTGATTCCACATTAGTTCTTTGTAAATTTTCTTGATGCAAATGAAATGACTTCAGTTAATTTATTCATGCGCTCATTATTCTTCGTAAATTATGCACGGCACGACAGGCTGAGCCATGAAGTTATGTACGTGAATATTCCTTGGAGGTTTAGCTGATCTTAACAGTAACACTGGCAGACAGATGCTGATGACCTAGCGAGCCTGTATTGTAATTAGTGAAGACATAACATTTGCTAACGAACCTTACATTAGGTAAACACTAGGTTTAAGCAGTAATTTCATTTAAGGTTGACTGCAAACAGTGGCATATCGCATTCATGAATATATGTCTCACTTTTTAACGATACTTTTCTATCGAATGCTTCTTTGTGTTTGACTGTTTGACAAAGAGAGCAACGTTTCAAAATAATGTTCTATTAGCTTAGACCTGGCAGTGAAAATAAACAGTCTGGAAAATGAGGTAGGTTACCTTTTTAAGATTGGGAATTCGTAGCATCGGGCGAATTTCAATATGCGCAAAGTCGCTGGCTAGTTTAACTTTGTTCTGATGATGACACACGTAATGCACACTTGTCCACTTGCTCACTCACTGTCCTTATGTAGTTTTCAATGTAGAACATTCAGAACATAATGCCGTACATAGTGGGTGAGTGTACATTTCGAACGCGCCCTATTCTAACCAAATCATCTATATGCCAACTCAGGTGAGCTGTTAGATATCAAATCAGCCAATCACAGAGGCCCATGGCAGGACTGCTTGGTTCCCCGCGCACAGAGAATCGCTGAGTCACTCAGTGAAAGAAATCCTTGCTCACACACTCCTCAAACTCCTGCTACTCAAGCAAAAAACTTTCATCCTGTCACAAATGTAACCACATCATTCAAGGCATGAGACTTTCCTGAGTGTGCAGATGCCTTTTTTATTTCTCTGAGTGATATAATGTTGGAATTACAGCGATCTAAAAACTCGGTGTGTTTGCTTTCTCCCAAAAAATTTTGGGTGATTTTTTAATGGGAAAGATAGAGAAATTAGACGTGCTTCATGTCCTTTGACTGCTCCATGAGGCAAAATATGAAAAGTTTGGTTCCAAAAAGCAATATATCCATTTTAGTCATTTTGAGTAAATCAGCTTTTTCTATGTTGGCGCCTATTGCATTTTATAGAAAAACACAAACCATGACCATTAAAAAATACACCAAATAGTGTGCATTTCTAATGACGGGTTTTTGCACCATGTGTAAGAAGCGCAGGACTAGCGCTCTATGGTATTATCTCAATTTTTGTAATTTTGGCACTTATTGCGTTTTGGAACCAAACTCTTCATATGTACTTCTGTGCTACAAAAACTATAATGCTGTGACAACAACAGATTTTCTATGTTTATGGGAAATTTCATGTTGAGGGATTCAAATTTGTGGAAGTTATAGTGATATGAAAAATTTTTTTGCAGCCTCTATGCTCCCAGCTCCCAATCTAGGTGTGACATCATGCAATGAGAACCCAACTCCCATTCTTTGCAATGGGAAAAATTTTGTTGGTTTTTTGGGATTATTTTGGACACTGCATGATGACTCAAACTCAACCAAAATTGATAGGCTTCATCCTCTAACCACTATCAACATGCATGTGAAGTATCAAAAGGATTGGAGAAGAATTGCAGTCTGTAGAGCATGCTCAAGAAAATATCAATACCAAGAAAATACCACAAATCCATAGTACCCCTGGACACTCCATCCAGGGCTACAATAACACGATGCAAACATGTCAGATTTTAGTCATTCCCTTATTTCCATGTGTCGAAATTTCTCGACTCTCTCGAGAAAATTCAGCAGTTGTATTCACGTGAGTAACGCATGGCAAGAATTCAATTTGCGTTTGGTGGAAACACACCTTTAGAGTGTGCATACAATGAAAATGCCTGAAAACTGCAATTTGTCTCATAGTGTTTGCTCAAGCAACCAGAATTTGCACTGTGCTCTTCATAGTTTGTGCTTTCTGGCATCCATTGCTTGAGCTAGGACTCTTCGATTGCATATGATGCACTTGTTTGCCTATCTCTGTGGCATGGTTAGAATGTCCCTTAAGCTGGCAATATGGCTGCCATTTCCCGAACAGGTGAGGGCACTTAATTTTTTACCCTCTTTCAACACCAGATCAGATAAAATCTTTCATAAAATCCATTTCCTGCATTTGTACACCCATGTAATGTACCTTCCCTTGTGGATCAGTAGATTCTCTGCTGTTTGCATAATGGTACCAAGATGGGGACAGGCTCACACAAACCCTTTTTATTTTTCTTTACCCTGGAATCCTGAACACAGGAACTGTGCCACCAGCATAACAGTCTTGTGTCCAATTTCTCATTTCCTGTGGGAGTTAATAAAATGCAGACTGCTTTCAGCACTGCTCCAACAGATCAGGTGTAGATTATAACCACCAACTCTACACTTGTTAAAAGACTGCAGGTTTCAAATAAATTTGGCAAATTACTTTTGCTCTGAAGTCAGATGTAAGGTGAAGATTGCCCCACCGTCAGGCAAACTGGACAGTGCCAGAAATATTAAACATCATCAGTCCCAGTTATAATGAGTTACGTGGTATGCCAATTGGTATTCACAATGCGATCAAATCTCGGGAACATTTCTGGCCGTCAAAAACATGTCTCGTTATTCGTCGGCAATGGTGTCACCTATGAAAGCTTCTTCCCCCCTCATGAGAGCGGGCATGGTCCTCCTTTCGCCTTTTCCCTCAACTTTTGTTTTTAACCATCGGAATGAGCCGAGCGGAAAACATACAAGGTTTCAAAGAATTTTTCGCGAAACCATCCCTCCGCAATTCACGTCGGCGGAGGTGGTGGTTGGGGGGGGGTCGTAGGAGGGTAGAGCGGAGCCCCCGTTCCCATGTTTGGATGAAGAGCGCAGGGGTAGAATAAAATGGGGGTTCAGTACTTGTGAACCCCACCAGCTCATTGTGAGATTGATTTTGACGTCTCGAATGGGGCGCCTTCAATGATATTGTTCACCTGTCTCATTGGCTTAAAGTAGGGATGGAATGAGGAGAGGTGACCAGGGGAGGGTGGGGGAAATTTGGTGGGGACAGTGGAGTTTGGGGGGAGGGAGGGGGGGGGGGGGGAGGCTGGACTTAGAGCACTGACAGGTGGAAGAAAAACCTGTTATCCGCCGAGCCTCCCCCATCCTTCGTCCTGCCTGCAGTCTTCGTAATGAAGTCCAAATTACAACACTGGATTGCACAGAACAAGAATCTATTGTTCACCCAACCCATACACCCCCCCACACGCACACCGAACTAGTGTCACAGCAAACAGTAGGCCACAGACCGTTAGTCCACAATTAAGTCTGCCCGCCGTCTCAAGAAGGCCTCAATTCGTAGTCTCTCAGATCAGACAAATACTACCCCCCCTTTCCACCCCCTACGGCTCCCTGCATTACCCCATCTATCGCCCCCACCCCTCCTCTTCAGCCCCCACTAAATAGGGCAAATCTTTGCTATTGTGTTGGGACTGCCCAGTGTGAAATTCAGGGTGACGTTAAATGTTTTCTAATGAATAATTACTGAAAGGATATGCAAGGAGAATATGTGTAATGGATTGTAGAGTACGTTTTTGAAAAAAAAAACCTTCTTTTTCTCATCCTCTGTATTTACAGGAACAAAAAAAAGTCGCCTTTCACTTGAAGTAACAAGAGGAATGGAGGAGAGCTTTGTGTCGATTTGATCCAATGGATTATCTTTTGTAGATGTTTTCTTTCGGCATTGAAAATTGGAAAATCAAAGGATTGTTGCCCTATTTAAGAAAAAGAGAGAAAAAAACATAAAATAAATAAAAGGTTTTTTTCTGGTTGGAGTTGGGGTGGAAGGGTGAGGTTAGGGTGGAAGGAGGGTAGGGGTGAGGGATGGAGAGGTAGATATTGGGAAAACAGGACCTCGATCGTGGGATTTTTTTTCCGCTTCATTGCGCCCCTTCTTGAAGGTGGGGTGTTTTGCCCCCCTTGACCTGCGGGGGAACTGGTCCCACAGTGGTCTGCAGCCAGTGGTTGAGGGACGGTGTGGCCGGACTGAGTGTGAGCTGCGCTCGTCCATGGGCTTTGCTTCCCATGAAATTAGGCACATCCCTCTGCCCTCACTGAACGATCATGGGGCCTCCATTTCTGATTAGTGATCACCTGCGATTAAAAATATATTCTCAGTTGTTGGGAAAAAAATGGGAAATTTTCACTTTACAAAGTAGGTATAATGAACATTATACAAAGTAGGTTTAGGAGTTAGGTGACTCTTATTTAGAACCAAAAACTGCTCTCGTTCTCCTAAGACCTAATGATACTTGTCTCTGTTTATTTAAACATACTAAATGCAATAAAAAGGTTTACAAGACTTCAAAATGGGCATTATCAGTGTCAGCACAGGATAATGAGCTTTGTATGATAATTCTGTATCATCTGGGGAACACCACTTGTCGAGACTTTTTTTACTTTTTTGTTTTTGCAGTCATATGCCTGCTGTTAAGTGAAATGTTACACACAAATTCTAAGGGACACACTTGTAGAAGCAGTGTACGCAATAGTAGCGACTATGTCATTCAGAAGCACATAATGTGGGAGGCAGTTGCAATCAAATACTTGTCGTCAGGTGTAAGAACAAATTCTTAATATTATAGTGCATGATTATGCTCAATCTGTTCCTGTTTCCCTTGCTTGATTAACAATCAAACGATTGCTTCCCGTAATAACAAAGTATAATCGGTAGTATGACTGGCTGTTTTATATTTTTATACAGTATATTTGCAAGTTTGGTGCAAATTTTGATGTTCTACAGTTTAAATGCTCATTAAATAGTACAGATTCATATTAATTTCTTTACTAGAGTCACAATATGTACAACTGTGTCTAACCAAGGGGAGGGAAAAATTTACATAGTGCATCGAACGCCAGCTTGATACACTTTTAAAAGATGTTTCTCCCCTTTTTGAACTTCAAATTAAATTAGAAATGAATCTAATCTGAAAATAAATCTCTTTTTTATTCTATAATTAAAGCGAATGGTACAGCAACGCCTTTTTAGAAAGTTTAAATATCTTTTAATGATTCAGATTATCTCTAAACCTTACTTTTTTACATTGTCATCAATTTATCACTTTGTTATTTTCCTGTAATTTCTGAATTATTCAAGGCTACATATTGTTCATGATTAATCATCACTTAATGCGTTATTTGATTTTAAATCAGATAAAGAACACTAAAACAGGTTGAGAGTAGTTATCAACCAAAAATTTAAGTTATTGCCTCGCACCTTTTTAGATGGCATGTCAGACTGTAATAAATTTCAGGACTATTAGTTGCCATTTAACCAGTTCCAAACTGGCCTGTGTGTTTTTATGATATAATCTCATAACAATGGCTCAAATTCAGGTCTGCAGGCAGATCTTAGATGGTAAGCAAGCAGTCGGTTCTCATGTTCAATGCGTTGGATGTGGGGAAAATGGGAATTGACTAACTTTGATGAGGACCAAATCGTTATGTCATGACATGTGGGTTAGAGCATCTCTGAAGTGATAAGGCTTCTGGGCTGCCCTCTGTCAGCAGATGTAGCTGTAAGTACCAAATGACAGATCCAAGGAGGGACAAACCATGAACCAGCGACGGGGTTTTGAGCGCCCAGGGCTCATTGATGTTTGAGGACCATGGAGGCTGTCCCGTGTGGTCCAAACTGACAGAAGGGCGACTGTGGCTCAGCTCACTGAGAATTTCAATAATCTTAACATAAGGAATGTGTCACAGAACACAATGCATCATACCCTGCTATGTATTGCACTTTTTAAGTTGCAGACCAGTCAAAGTGCCCACTGTAACCCCGGTACTCCTCTGAAAGCACCCTCGATGAGCAGCTGAGCTTCAGAATAGGACTTTGGAGCAGTTTAAGAAGGTCACATGGTCCAATGAGTCCCATTTTTTTTTTTACATCATGTGCTTTACTGGGTCTGTGTGCACCATTTGTCTGGGAAGAGATGGCATTAGGATGCACAGTGGGAAGAAGACAGGCTGGTGGAGGGATCATGATATTTAGGGAAATGTACTGTTGAGAAACCCTGAGTTTGGGTATTTAAGTGATATCAAGTTGATTGAGCTGTTTTGGCAAAACATGGGGGACCCTCACTACAGTTGGCAGTTGGTGTGTGTGTGTGTGTGTGATACTGTCATGTTTGTTCTGGGTGGTTGTGCCAAAGTATTGCCTGCCTCACTCCAAGGAAAAACAGCTCAAAAACTTGAAGAGGTTGAGCGCAGGATGTACAGTATTGCTTCCCTCCATTAAAGAAATTCTACCTGCAGTATGCGCACATACTAGTATATAACCAAAAGTGTAGTTAAACTTTACTTAAACAACATTGACATGGAAAGAAAATAAACTTTTTAAAGTTCTCAATATTTGACATTTTAATTAAATTTGGAATAAACAGGTCCATATGGCCTGTTAGCATAGATGTTCAGCTTAAATAATTTTGGTATGTTCTATAATATATTTGAGGTCGATGTCTGTCTGTCTGTGTGTATGTACACGTTTTTCTCCAACATTTCACAACTGATTGTCAACAAATTCGGTCTGAATATCCACTTGGACACCAGGAAGAACTTGACGTCGCCCAATTTTTGAAAAACGGTCATGCATGCAAAAAAAATGGCAATTTCACTCCGGGTAGCAGCTAGTTTTTGTATAATTTTGCTTCACAGTATGGAAATTGTTGCCCTCTCTGAATGTAACCTCCTCCTTCTCTTCCCCCGCAACTCAAAATTTTTTTTGAAGGGGGGGAGTCATGGGGTGTACAAAGTGCTACAAAACCCTAATGGAAAAATTGATTTTAAATGGAAGCTGAAAGTTTATCCTACAAGGGCATATTGACTGATTTGTCCTAAATTTAAGTAGAATGTCAAATATTTAGAATTATCACATGTCCATTTTTTACTTATGTATGTCAACAAGGTTTTAGTAATGTGTCTGCAAACGTTTGGCTATGTAGTATGCGATTGTATTGCAAATATCGTGCAATATGCAAATCTGGAATGTGATTGGCTGTGCAGAGCTTTAAGACTGTCTACGGAGAGTGCTGGAAGAAAGCCACGTGCATTTGTTCATACTCGCCAATCATAGCGCCATTCTTTTTCAATTAAACGTGAATCTCATTCTAAATTACACGCACGCTGAGTTCGTGTAAATAAGGGCATTATTATTTTAATTTGTTGGCACACCACAACCGTGGAGCCTTCCTAGCTAAATATAGCCTTGTATGTTTTTCTTTTTTTTGTAACATAGCCTCTCTGAGAAGACAGGGCTGTTATGGTTATGCCCTTCTGACTAAGGACAACAAAGCAGCAGGCACTGAGACCATGTACCTAAAAGGAGGTGAAGGGACCCAAATGCGCAGGCTGAGTGAAAATATAAAAATTTTTGATTAAATAAGTAAAACATTAACTATGAGGGGAGCCGCAGCACAAACACAATGGGGGACAGAACCAGAATGCTGCTGCACTCATTTGAGGTGCAGCCAACACTTAAATACAGACCTTCACCTCCACCTCAATGAGCCACACCTGTTGCCCGTTAAGGTGGAGGTGAAGAATGCAGCCGGGGGAGGGACTGCAAGGACAAACCCTGACAAGGGGAGGACGCCGGGGTACGAAAATGGGTCTGTCAATCTCATTTGATAACCTCACCTCATTTCTGATTTTAGAGTGTTGTCTTTTGGTAAATGAACACAGAACATTGGCAAGAGGCAGTGACTAGTCGACTTCATAAAAATATAAGAATTAATGTTGTATGAAAGACCCACGAACTAACCTTGTTCTGGACAAAATTCCAAAGTGTTCATACCAAGCTTCTTCTTGACAGCTATAATTATCCTAGCACTGTCTCTGGCTGAACATTAAGCCTATGCTTTTACCGCCTCAACATTATGGATGAGCACATTTTCTGTCACTGTATCTAATTGCAAGATGTCTTGAACTTAATTAAGCCCGATTAAGCCATCTCTAACTCTCAGTTAAGGCATGTTATGCTGAAAAAATTCAACCAGTTAAGTTTAATACATCTTTCAAATGGATACTGTGACTCAAAATGTGCTCTACCAAAAGGTTGAGCAGGCATTTAAAATGTACCTTTTGTGGATTTGGCTGGTGAATTTTATGTTTATCCTCCCATCATAATTTTCCTTGCATCATTCACATTGTTTGGGCAGTTTTAGCATGAGCATTTACTGTGGTAGCACAAAGAGACAGAGGATAAGTAACTGCTCATTAACTTATCAAACATACTTTATTAACACCTACTTGTCGGTTGGGCTGAAAGGCTGTCCTCAGAATGCACGTTGGGAAGTTTTGAGTGACGTGAGAACAGGAGAGCCAAGCTTGGCACTCATCAAGTTCCGGCTCAGCCGAGTCCACATACTGCTATAAATATCCCATGCTGTACTTAATGAGCAGGGGCAAATAACAATGTTACCGGATAGGTATTGAGATAGACAGTATGCCACAACAGAAGCTACTAATGGAGATGGGAGTCAGAGGATGTTCACAGAGATTACTGAGGTAACTTCAAGAGCAGCCAGGACAGTGCCCAGGCATTTCAATCTATAGGTCATTAACCCATTTTCACAGAAGTCAAATCTGGGTATTTATGTGTTACCTTATTTAAGGCTTTATAAATCAAGACTGCAACATCACAGAGAGGAAAGGAATGGCTCAACTGAGTCAAGACACTTGAAGCATTTAAAATTCCATCATATTTCAATTTATTTTCATGATTTTGGCAGAGAAAAAGAGCTGCAAACATTAAAGAAAAACTTCATGAAAATTCAGCATTGAAGTTGTAAAAAAAAACTGAAAATTGAAAAATTGCTGGGGCTTAAACTATATATATTTGGGATCATAAACTTCACAAGTTAATCACAAGTTAATTCATTCAAGCATAAAATTCTGAATTACCTACTCTCTAACAGCCAAATAAGAGAGCTATCCAGGTGGCTCCCCAAACTCTAAGATCCCTTGAAATGGTGCACTGTCAAATCATAAAATAATCATATATTTAACAAATATCAACTTTTTACGCATGAAATTCAATATTAATTAATGATTTTCTGGTTAAATTTGGCATGATTTTATCAATATAGGTGCAGTTGGTCATCAGTGGTCAACAGTAACCTCTCCAGACAAAACATGCCTTTTCTCCATGATAGAGTCTAGAATTTTATCCATTTTTCCTCAGAGTCCCACGAGCCAACACACATACTTATTAAAGGAACTGCTTATCTATCATTCAGAACATTCACCCTGCAATGAAAAGCTAGTAGTTCCCACTTCCAAGCTTGCGACCTTATGTAAACACATTCCACACCTTATGAGGAACAAGTATATCTCACTAAGTCAGTAATATTTGAAATATACCTTACTATAACCGAGCAGACATTCCAGGCAAACAGGCAATATTCTACCCTAGATTGAACAGAATGGTGCAATGAAGGTACCAGGGGGTTTACTGAAGTGCTTGAGCTGTTGGCATATTAAAACCTTTTCATTTGATTTCATTGAATACAGTATAAATTCCAAAACAAAAAGCCACATTGAGCAAAATGCTACTACAGTTGCAATAGCATTCATTGAATCCCACCTCCAGAGACGGGTATATCCAGTAGAAAGAACCCTCCTGCCCTGTTTCATTTGGAATGATTCCCATTGACCGCGTCCATACCTTATTTAAATCCCATAAATGTAACTGAACACTTCAAGCCAGCTTTGGATGTATTTTTGTCTTGAAATTGCATAATTTTCAGGTGCGCCACTGTGCGCAATTTTAAGCGAATACTAGGGAATGAAATTTGTTCCAGCAGAAATTGAATTGAATTTTGGTTTTGTATTGAATTTAATTAGTTTTGAATTGAATTTAACCTGCTTTGAATTTGATTTTATCAAGTTTTGAATGGAATTTTGGGTTTGAATCGAATTTAATTGGCTTTGAATTGAATTTTATCGGTTTTGAATTTGAATGAACAAGTAATCTGAAACTGAATCCAATTATTTGTATTGAATTTAAGAGAAAACTTGAAGCATTACATTCATTTCGCACATTCAAATTCAGTTCTTAAAATTCAAATTCAGAAACACATTCAAAATTAAGTCCTTGGTACGGACACATAAAATTGAGGCTGCAGGGGATATTGCCATGTTCTTGGCAGACACTTGTTTCAATGGTTTCTTCGGCTAAGTAAACAATGCTAACGCTAATTACGATTGAGTCACTTTTTCCCCCAGTCGGTACATGTGAATGTATTTAGCTGGTGAGCCAACACGTTTAAGCTCATGGGCTTCAAGTGTAACGTTATATTCAGTCAAAATCAACGTAATTAGATACAGCTGCTCAGAACTTCAACTTCATATGCCTTAATGGTTCAGAGTACTCTGAGTCACGAAATGATGACATATGCGCGAGGAGAAGATACTGCAATTTATCCAGTAGAGGTTGCAGCTGAAACTGGTCCAAGAAATATACCGTTTTTGGAGCGGTACTTCACGCACATGCAAATTCACTCATGCAGGAAAATATGCAGTTAAGAGTACGGGGCTATGCTCTCTGCTGAAATACGGTGCCGACACGGAGTTGCGTATTGTGTGCACGTGGTTCTGTAGTTGTATATTAAACACTCCAGGTTCATTTATAGCTGGCTTGCTATATCCGACAAATCATCAACAGCATTCACGGACACATGAAATGCAGTGTAAATTCGGTGGCTCCTCGGAATTCAGTACTTTTCACTGGTCATCGGCAATGTCACCAGTTCGGTCTAACGTTACACTTGAAGCCAACGAGCTTAAATGTGTAGGCTCGCCAGCTAAATACATTCACACATACCGACTGGGAGAAAAAGTGGCTCGATTTTAACTAACGTTCGCATTTTTACTACGCCGAAGACACGCTAGAAATTATTGAGCGCATTTACTGATGATCTTGGGCTAACTCAGGGTTAATTGTTGAAGAATAATATGATGAGCTAAAACAAATCAACTGATAAAGAGTCAAAGTTTTGGTAAACGTTTTTTGGTTTATAGTTGGGCGGATTAGGAATACAGAAGGAGCGCTTCCCGGACATTATATAGGTCACCTTATTCCAAATAAGACAAGCCAGGAGGGACGGAGGTGGGGCTGCAGCTCGCGATGCGCATTCATGTGATGTTACTCAACTTGAATTTGAATTTAGAGAACTGAATATGAATTTTACGAACTCAATTTGAATGTGCAAACTGAATTCAATGCTTCAAGTTTTATCTTAAATTCAATACAAATAATTGGATTTAGATTCAGATGACTTGTTAATTCAATTCAAAAACGGAAAAATTCTATTCAAACCCAAAATTCAATTCAAAACCTGATAAAATTCAATTCAAGGCAGGTAAAATTCGATTCAAAACTAATTCAATTCAATTCAAAACCAAAGTTCAATTCAATTTCTGTTGGAACAAATTTCGTTCTATAGAATACAACCTACCTTGCTGTTACACAACAGCTTTTATACATTTCTGATTGTCCAATCAATGTGTTTCAGCCACTGTAGAAAGTTTATTCTCTCTGGAATTGGATAAGAAACATGTAAATCAATACATCATTACGGAGAATTTTCACGTGGGCGCAAACTATTAGTGTGCAGTTACGCAGATCAGCCTAAGTAAATCATTGAGTGATAACCATCAACATAAGTTCTCAAGAGGATACAAGGGAGCTCTGAATTCACCATTGGAGGAATCTACATGTAAATCTATGGTGGGGAACTATGCAGTTTTGACTGATGACTATAATTGATAGAAGCATAACGTAGTATTAATACCACGTCAAATTTTTGCGTCAGAAAACTGATTTTTCTTAACTACTTATTGGGGTACCATTGGCTCACTGTAGCTGAAGTGGTTCCTACCGAGAACAATTTTTTCTGTTGCAAGATAACATTTTTTTGAAATGCTGCATAGATAGTATGGGCAAATATATCGAACAGTTTGTACATCAGGCTTAGCTGAGGGGTTTAATTCATGCTACTCCTGAAAAACAGGGATGGGAATGAACTCTTTCATATTCTTAACAGTGCTCGAGCTCAGCTTGCTTCTGAATATTCAATAACAGATCCAGGAATGCCATCTATTGATAGAATTGTGCAACTGCATGCATAAATTTGCAGCTCCGTGCCTGCTGGCGTCTACATCTGCATAGAGGGGTTAAAAAAAATCTTGTTTTTGGATTTGTACTACCCCTGTGTTGGCATACCTGGATTCAAGTCACTTGTGATACCGATTTCAAAAGGTATTTACTGCTTAATGACCTAAGGGGATGCGCTCAAGAGTGCCAGATATTACCCATAATTCTCAGCCCCTGAGAGACTTCTCAGTCAAGGTAGTGGTAATAGCAACAATGGCTACAATTAAGGTATGCACGGAACTGGAGTGATTGACCTCAAGAGAATGGGCAGCTTGGTCTGTTGACCATCCCAGACTTTCTTTTTTTTTTTTCTTGTAGAAGTAATCAATAAAATCAGCAGTTCCGGTCCTGCCTGTGAAGTTACCCGATCCTTTTTGAATTTATTATATGTTTACAAACTATGGACAATGGTCAAGTTAACACACCATCTTTGCTTCATTTCCATTGTCATTTTTCTTCAAAGTGTATTGCAGTTGCAAAAAATCTAATAACAATGCTCATTTATAAAGCAAACCAGTAATGAGGAAAAACAGTGCTGAACTAAACTGGCAATGAGCCATAATATGTATTGAGAAATGTAGTGAGGAGAGTCAGGCACACCTCTGAATCCCTTTGAGTGGCTGTCACTTGTGGTCTCTAAGAATTGAATTTTCGGTTCTTTGCCTCATTAATGTGCCACAGATATGCAATTAAAGCGAATTTGAATATTAGGCTTAATATGAATTTACCAATGTGTACAATACATTTATCTTATTGACTCCCAAGACTCCATGCTTCTACGACAAAGAGGAAGTGTTTGAAATTTACCATCCCATTCACTTGCACAGACTCGCATTAATATAAACAGCGTATTTCAAATTCAAAGTTTCCAACCTGCCATGATATTTTTACACTCAATAATATAGGGGTCTTTTTCTGTCATTCGGTTTGATGCTTGGTTTTGTTTAAGCGCCTTTACTAAACCGTTTCAAATACAACTAGATCGAGCCCAGTCTCATCCTAATGCCTCATATAGTGGCGTTACCTGACCAAGCGTTGATGTATGACGCAAAAGGAGGCTTTTGCCATCCTTATTTGACACCAGTTTACAATGAAACCTAACTGTAAGCGTAAAAAAAGGTGCCAAAAGCCTGGCTTTTTGTCGTATATCAACGCTTGGTTAGGTAGTGTCATTTAATGACGAGTCAGGATGAGAATGTGTTGGTGGATCCAATCACCGAGTGGGGGTGGGTCTGTTCCAAAGTGAACTAACTCAGCAGTTCTAGGATGAGACTATGTAGCTAGGCTTGTTAGCATAATTTCGAGCAGCACAGCATAATAAGATAGGACCAGACAAATAAAACACTTTACGGTTAATACTTGACTGACCATTTTACAGAAAGAAAATTTAAAATCATAACACAAACATTTGGCATTGGATAGGGATTTTCAGAGTATACATATTGTATATTCTGCTATATTCGTGGGGTCAATGCAAATAAGTGGGGAGATAAATTTTAAACACCTCTTCATCGCGGAGGCATGGAACCTTGGAAACAGCCTAACAAGCCCTAAATTTAAAGTTGTGAAAATATCACTTTAAGTGAAGGAAGTGATAACCGCCTCTGACTGGTTGCAGAAACGGAAGAGTCAAAGCACCCAGCTGAACATGGAGGGGTCCCTGATTGCGCGGGACCTCGTGGGCATCCAGGACTTTGTGCTCCTCGACCCTCACACCAGTGAAACCGCCTTCTTGGACAACTTGAGAAAACGCTTCAGCGAGGACCTCATATATGTGAGTCGGTTACATGCAGCAGGTCCCTGAGTGTCTTACCGATTGCATGGTCTGGATCAAATTAAAGTGGCTACATATCTTTATTCCAAGTAAATATATATCACACTCACAATTTTGAGCTCTATATCAGACCTGCCAACATGTACGCATTTTGCGTACAACGTACGCATTTTGACATCAAAGTACGCTGGTACGAGTTGATGCTATTTGAGTACGCATATCGCTGGATCTCTCCAGTTTCAGTTTAAGCGTCAGTTTAAGTTGACACACTCATCAGTTGATGTCCGGTGAGCAGAGGCGCGTATGCATAACGAAAATATTTCGACCAATCAGAGAGTGCGTGTGCCTCACCTGCCCTCCCAACCACGGCCCTCTCGGAAAAAACCTCGCTTCGAATTGAGTTTAGTCTCATTCCCAAGTTATAGGCTGCAAACCCTCTTCGCCACACCTCTGGGTCATCATATGTTGAAAATACACCCAATTCAAACATCGGTGAAATGGTGAATTCGCCTATGGATGCAGCGAATCCTGTATTTTGATTAGTAGAATACCTACGGTAGAATACCTGGCGCTGCTTGAAGAGCTGACGTTCGATTATAATGCCGTTTCACTGCGTATTAATCTCATTGTCACGAAAAGCGAACGCCATTTACTTTAGTTTGAGATAATTTCGCTTTTATTTGGGTTTGTGTTTGCAGAAATACTGTGAAACGGCCTAAAACAATGAACTGTAATAACGAAGTTCGCAAAAGGCTTTCTGACATTCTGTGTAATGTTCCACATGATCGCCTCCAAAGGCAGCGTTTGATACGCTGTTTCAAATGCACCACTAATGGCGCTTTTCCACTACTTGGTACGGGCTCTACGCCACTCTACTCGGTACCGGATATTTTTCTGGGAGGTTGTTTGCCTTGAGTGGATAGTACTGCCTCTGTGAAGCTGGTCATCATAGTGGCGCAGCACGAAACTTCTGCGATGTCATCCTCAATACGACACACAATGTAGCTACAGTTATATCAAGTTTACATTTATTCCATTGATTTTATTAAAACGAGGCTTGATAGCAGAACTTTCTTAAGGGGAATTAGTTAGGGAACATAACTGGACACAAGACCGTCACTTAATTTCGCCATGAACGGGCCACAAGCAAAGAGAAACACATTTCCTGAATGTAGCTTTGTTGAATAAGCGAAACCGTGTTTGAAAGGTAAGGCAACGCACAGTGTACCGAACAAGATGTCTGTAACGGTATAATTCTATGATTATTATAACTGATTATTAAAACTCCTCAATCTAACTTGAATGAGAGGTCGACAACAGAGTCGTCTTTCGCAGTGACGATATACTCTGACAATCAGTAGGCCTTAGTGTGTCACATCACTTTTTAGTACCTAGTACCCGGTTGGCTTTTTTGGAACCCCGGGAGAGCAGGTACCAGAAAAGGTGGTTCTAATGGAAAAGCAAAAGAGGCGAGTTGAGTAGAGCCGGTACCGCGTAGTGGAAAAGGGCCATAAGATGAGAATGATGGAAAGTTAAACAGTGCAAGTGTTTAATGCATGGCAAATTGTATTTGTTTTGGTATTTTTGCCCATTTATTTAATTAATTAATTGATTGATTTGCAATGAATGTCCTCTGACTTGCTTTTCTGGCAACATTTTCAGTTATTATTGACTATGGATTACGCAGTTATTTTATGTGTAACTAAGAAAAGCAAAGTACTACATTTCAAACTCATTTTTACTGCTGTTCTGACAAAAAAATTTGCTGGCTGTTTGAAGTAAATTGTATCTCTATGCAATTTTATTTACCAGTAGGGTGGGAGGTGATGGGGGGGGGGGGGGGGTGCGGGTCAGGTTGTACTCATAAATTTTCTTCAAGGTTGGCAGGTCTGCTATATGATGGGGTACTCATTTTCTCAGGAAGATTGTTGCTCTAGTAAATGTTAGAGAAAGCAACATGCCAGGAGACAAACTACAATGTACAGGGAAATATGAAAATTGGAAAACATACATTATATAGCCGAAAGTGTGTGGACACCAACATCTCATTCAATGATTGGTCCATGCTTTGTAGCCATAATAGCCTCCTCTCTTCTGAGAGGGCTTGGGTTCCCCAGATTGAGTTTAGGAATCACTGAAACAATTTAGTGTATCAAACCTAGTCATAAAGACACCTTGCTCTTCCACATGTGGCAGGCATGTTCCAGTGCGTTATTATATTTAAAACCACCCCCTACGCCATCAGTAGAAAATGCCATATGGAGGAGAATTTTCAGAATCCATGCACAGTGAATCGGTTTTTCTTCAGATAAGCCAACCTGAAAAGGTTTCACACTTAAACATTTTTCTATAATTATATTTTTAAAAATTCTACACCACTGGCATGGCAGCTGCTCTAGCTGAGAGTGTTTTTTAAAGATTGCTCCATGCATCTGGACTCATCATGGACCAGACTCATTGGCTAATCAGAGAGAAATATTCTTTTCCTCTGAATTGGAAATTACGCAGAAGCGTTTGGTTATCAGGTCATGAAAACGAGGCTATGCATTAGGTCGCTGCCCGTTTCCATCTCAGTAAAGGGTAACCCAAGTGTACGCCTTGGCATCTACGCTCGGCATCTAGTTTGTGTCTTATGTCGCACTGATAATTGGCGTTCAGCTGTTTTCAAGCCCACACATACTGCACTGACACTCCTGTTATTGTTGAGGCTCAGCTTTTAGTTTAGTGGTAAAGGCATTTGTTTGGGATGTGGAAAGGTGGTGATCCACGAAATGATCCCTGCAGCTGAACCATTATATCGCTCAGAGTGCTTTGCCCATTTTTGAATTAGGCCTACTTGGTGTGTCTGTAATGAAAAATTATATGAATGTGTAATATGCTAGTGTCTTTGGCCAACTTGGTGAGACCTCACTGCTCCAGTTCATTGAAGGAACACTTTCTTTGTTTTCTTCTAATGGGAAAAAAAAATGCAGAGCTTTATTAATTTTTCTTTTCTAAAATATATTTTCTATCATGCCATGACATAAAAAAAGAAACTTGAATCCATCTTTAAATGAAAACACCAACATTTGAGGTTGCCTCTCCCATAGCGGTTTACTTGTTTTGCGCTTGTCCTCCATCAGATGCAGTGGTTTGAGTCCAAACAAAGCTCAGGGTGGCGTGTGAAGGGTTAACTGCACTCCACAGAGTCGAAACATCCATATAAAGCCGCTTTCATACCGGACACGAAACAAATTTTTCGCACGACAGATTACATTCAAAGTTAATGCAAAGACGCGAATACACGCGAAAACGCGTGTATTCGCGTCTTTGCATTGACTTTGAATGTAACTTGTCGTGCGAAATATTCGTTTCTTGACCGGTGTGGAGGCAGCGTAGGGAAGTTTTTTTCCCTATTTAAGGACGATTTGTCACTGTCGGAGCTGTGCCACTTGGGCTCAACAAATTAACTTACCATTGCTCCAAGTGATTGGTCTCTGTCATGTCAAACCAAGTGAAGATTGCTTTGAAAGAAAGCACCAGGAAATATAATGTAGCCTATAATAAAATGTAAAGTGTAATGTGAGTATGGTTGTTCAAATTTTTGCATAAAGGAACTTAATGTCCTCCTTTTCTCCCTCAGACCTATATTGGCACCCTTCTGGTGTCTGTCAACCCTTACAAGGATCTTGACATTTACAACAAAAGGCAAATGGACACTTACATGGGAGTCAACTTCTATGAGCTGCCCCCCCACATGTGAGTGTACTGTATTTGCGCGTGCGTGTGTGCGCGCACACACGTGTGTGTGTGTGTGTGTGTGTGTGTGTGTGTGTGTGTGTCCGTGTTTGCGTTTGTGTCTGCTCGTGTCCACATACGTCTGTGGGTTTGAATGTGTGTTGATAGACAGGCAGGTGTTTTTATATTCAGTTAATTTTTGGCATTTGATTCTACCAGCACTGAAAAGTAATCAACATGTCAACATTAGGCAGTGATTTTCCAGAAGTGAGTGGCTTTCTCTGAATAGGCCATCTGGCAAAAAATTTCTTTGCCTGAAGGTTAATTATTCAAGCATTTGTTGTCCAGTTATTATTTTCTTTGTGAGGATAACTGGCTCGTTGGATGGGGGCCCAGCCCTTCACAGATTTTGGAGCAGGGATTTGCGCAACGTTTGACACAATCCTGATTCAAAAGTTTGAAAGAAAATCAGCGATGGCAAGTGGATTCTGAGCGGGTTTAACCTTTTCAACACTTCTAGCTGGTCCTAGATTGCAAGGCAATTGAAAGTCATTGCTATTCACTGCTAGTTTATCACTTGTTAAAACTGACAGAGTTTGCTGGCGGTAAAACTGGGGGACTCCCTGATTATTGAATTCTTAGCTTGTGAACAGCTAATGAAACTGGCCAAAGACAAGCTGGAAGAGTTAAGCTTGAAAACAGCTCAAACCAGCTTGACCAGTTTAATTCTGAAGGTAATTGTATGGCCGCTCTATTAATTTTGTAACGTATTACCCAGTTCTTTCGGTTCTATTGTCCACGATTCTGTATTCCTGCTCTTTAAGTTTTGCTTAGTTCTGTGGATATGTTTCACAGCTATGCCCTGGCAGACAATGCATATCACACAATGCTAATGGAGATGAACAATCATTTCATCCTGATCTCTGGAGAGAGTGGCGCTGGGAAAACGGAGGCCTCTAAGAAGATCCTGCAGTTCTATGCGGTCAGCTGCCCGGATACCAGCCTACTGCACAGTGTGCGAGATCGAATGCTCGTCTCTAACCCAGTTCTGGAGGTGAGGACAGATAATCATGCGACCCTTTCAATAGCTCACTCACTCCCTTCTTTCATCTGGTATTTATTTATTTATTATTCTTTTTTATCTTTAATTTACTTTTATTGTTTTTATTTATTATTTATTTATTTAAATTTTTTTTTTTTTTTTTTTACAAATTCTGACCCTTGATGCACTCTGCCACAGGCTTTCGGGAATGCCAAAACGCTGAAGAATGACAACTCCAGCCGCTTCGGGAAGTACATGGACATCCAGTTCGACAGCGAGGTGGAGTGTCGGTGGGGGGAGGGTGGAGTTATACCTTCGAGAGGTTTCATTAGAGTTCAGAGTCAGATCCATTCAAATAAACTGATTAATTAATCATCTGCAAAGTGGTCATTGACCGGTCTAAGCAGGATTTACTGATCAGATTGGGGACTGACCCCAATCTTGGATGAGGGCCACTTGAGATAAATCTCTCTAAAATATATATCTTTTTGCATTGATTTCAAATGTAAGTTATATTTCCTGTGTTGAATAACAATCTATATCACCACTATTTTGACAGTAGTCACAGCTCAATTTTTGACACTAACGTCAGTATATATTTCCCATCCCTGGTCCTAGCCACCATAATTTTTGCACATGTGCATCTATCTTCTTGTAAAAGGGAGAAGCAGTGGGGGGTCATATACTCAGTTACCTGTTGGAAAAGTCCCGGGTCGTCCATCAGAACCACGGGGAAAGGAACTTCCACATTTTCTACCAGCTGGTGGAGGGCGGCGATGACGAGCTCCTCCAAACCCTCGGCCTGGAGAGGGACTGTCAGCTCTACAGTTACCTGGTACAGGTGAGAGAGTAAACCTGTATAATCGCACTGCCAGCACGATTAGTAACTGTTATCAGGTGAGGGGCATGTTCTATCTCCTTACACCTGCTCACTGCTAGCTGGAGGGAGGAATAAGTTCAGCTCCGTGAGATAAAGGAATTCAGGAAGTCCAATCGAAATAGTTTATTTCTAAGCAGCAACCTGTGAAGCATTGGGGAGGAACACTGGGAGCAAACATCCAGAGTGTGGGCTGGGTTAGTGAATGGATGGGAGCCTTCTGAGGTGCCTGTTTAAAGTGACCCGTTACTGGGTCAGGGTCACTTAGGGTTGAACCTGGCCCTGGTAAAACAATGCCTAAAGCCACAGTGTGGTGATGGGGATTCTGTGCTGCAGGAGACACCATATCTTAGATGAGACATTAAAACTAAAGATTGACTCACTGCGTTCATGAAAGGTCCTACAATATTTTTTGACTAAATTCTGGCTGCATTCCTACTCTGGCTTTTATCAAATTACCCCCCCAAAACATTTAATTAGCAAATAAAAATCAAGTTCTAATTTTTCTCCTATGCTGATGAATCCTAGCACAAAACCATAGAAAGGTTCGATAAAAGCGCTATATATAAGAGATAGGAATACCATTACTCTGTCACAATATGTGGGGAATATCTATCCAAGCTCTGCCAGACTCCCGTCCTCTCTTGACCAGGGAGAATGTGCCAAAGTGAGCTCTATCAATGACAAGAATGACTGGAAGACGATGAGGAAAGCCCTGTCCGTCATTGACTTCACAGAGAGTGACATCCAGGTGAGGTTAAAACCCCAGCCCAACCCCAACATTTACTGATCTAAGGACTCGCATCCTCAAAGGCATTTCATCATAAGTTAGAGAGGGTTGTATCATCAAAAAAAAAAAGAAATTTAAATCTTTACATCATGCATATATGCATGAAAGGTAGGAATCTATAACAGTACCTTCAAAAAAACCCAGGGATCCACGGATCCCCTTTGAAATCCCAGGCCAGACTTCAGCCATCTGAAACAATGCTAGGAGTATCATTTCTGATCATCCAGTCAGGCTATCCAAGAGGCCAGCAGTGAGGACAGTCCATTTAAACTCATTCAGGGATGAACTAGCATCCTGCTTTTTCCCATGTCAACATGCAGGTTAATATGTACAGCATAGCAAATAGCCTTAAGCATAGAGAACACATCTGAAATGCCACGGATAGATGGAAAGTAGAGCTGTTACACCTCCCTACTGACAAGTGCATTCTCCCTCCTTTTCAACGCAGCCTTTGTTTGAGGTCATCGCCAGCGTCCTCCACCTGGGCAACGTGTACTTCGAACCTGACCACAAGGGCTACGCCACCTTGCCCAGCAATGTTGAATTGCGCTGGGTGTCAAAGGTGAGATTCATTCAAATCTTTTCTTCCAGAAGCCCAGACCCGTTTTCCACTTTGTTTAGGGTGAATCAGGTCTAACGAGCTCCCCGTTCCTTCCCTAGTTACTGGGTGTCCATGTACGAGTGCTTCTGGAGTCTCTGACCTACAGGAAGATTGAGGCCAAGACTGATGAGGTAAAGGAGTCCGGAGTCCACAAAATGGCCGCCGTACTAACAAACCAGATTTTGCTTGTCAATGCAATGACTCTTATATGACCCTCTTTTTCTGACCTCCAGGTCCTGAGCCCGTTCTCAGTGGACCATGCCATCTATGCGAGAGATGCTTTGGCCAAAGCGATTTACGGTCGCACCTTCACCTGGCTTGTCGACAAGATCAACGAGTCTTTAGCTAATGAGGTAAATCCAATGTGAACATGCTGGAACTTATTTATTACATGCCTACAAGATTTTTTTAAAACATAATATTCCGTGTGGAAAGCCCCGCACGGCGACTATGCTCTTTTTTACTTGGTAAATTCATGGCAACTGGTGTAATTTGTGAAGGTACACTGGCGGCAAGAGTGATAAATATGGGTATCTCGCCAATTGATGCTGCATATTATAAATAAATATGTGTTACCTGGAGATGGTGTAGTTGACTCGCTCCGTATTTTAATATATAGTCCCGATTTTAGACAACGAACATCACCATCCCATGTCTTAACGTCGCTCGGTTCTGAATTATTTTATTGTTGTGATAACCTGAAGCCTGTGATAATCATTGTGTTTTAAGAATCAGTGACATATGTTGTATTTTATGTACTGCTGTGCAATATTGTTTTATGTACGTGTCTGCATTTTTTTTCCCTCACTTGTGGGGGTTGAATAAATAAATTAAATTAAATTAAGTATTCAATCTTTCCTGTTTATTCTTTTTTGCCCCATAGGACTCAACGCTGAAAACAGTCATCGGTTTATTGGACATCTATGGCTTTGAAGTATTGTACGTGAACAGGTAAGAGGAATTTCAGTGGATTGTCACGGCCTGCCACTGTTGTAAGCCTCAGAGAGAGAGAAAAAAACATATAGTCTGGTTCATGATTCTGCCTCTATTCCTGTGCTGCATTCTGCCCGACTGGTTTCCGAATTGTGTTGGGTTATTGCAGATCAATCATTCCCGTCCCGCAAGTGGATTTAACCTATTCAGACAGCACACTTTATCAAATTAATATTCCACTCTTAACCCTATGAGCGCTTAATACATCTTGAAGGAATCAAAAATGTAGTTATCCTGAGCTGTTGAAAACCTATCATGTGGCAACTTCTTAAACAAGTTGCCACATGATAGGTTTTCAACAGCATCTGATCGAGATGTCTTACATCATTAGTTGCCCACGGTGCTGAAAGGGTTAAACTTCCACTCGCCGTGTTCTTGTAAGTGCGTTATTGTTTGTTTTTGTTTTTTTTTTCCTTCCAATCGGGGGCATTTGCCTCCGTTTCTCAGTTTTGAACAGTTCTGCATAAACTACTGCAATGAGAAGCTGCAGCAGCTGTTCATTCAGCTCACGCTGAAAGCTGAACAGGAGGAGTACGAATCTGAGGGCATCGAGGTAAGAGCTCTGTCGCAGCGACTCCGGTGTGCGGACTTTCTTACAGTATTTTCAAGTGAAGCGCAGTGCTGATTGGGGTCTTGAGCTCAGTGTATTTTTTTTTCTTTTTTCTGAGCCTCTCACAAGTGCACACCACGTACCGAAACCAGCTGGCTATTTGAATGATGGCGCTGACAGGGAGTGCTTATCATCTGCAGGAACCACATACGCATCATAAATAATTTTCAAAAGCCATATTTTGACACATCTGCTATTTTTCTGTCGCAATATTGCGTTTCTGCAGGAGTCGATTTGAGCGTAGATTATGCATACTCATTTTGCCAGTGGAGGCTGGTGCAAGGCTTCCTCTACAAAATTGTCTCGAGGAGAAGACCGAAATTGACAGGGCCCTAGACACCAGTTCAGCTCTATATAATAGGATGTGTGGTCTCGCTTCTCATATGGATACTTCATGTTGTTTGTGACAGAATAAATCGCACTGTCTTCCATATCTCTCCTGCAGTGATCCTTTGGAAACTCACCCGAGCCTGAAAAATGTACCTTATTAAGTGTCCGTCAGGAGTTTGAGTTTTAGAGCTGACAGGAAGAACAGTCAATCAGTGTAATTAGTTCAGACCATTCCCATCACCATAATCTACCAAATGCAATGGTCACTAACCTTTTTCTCAGATCCACTATCCTGTGGATTATCATTTCAACCCAAACCAATGCACACCTCATTCAACAGTGAGAGATCTGCCCTGAGTTATTTATAGTAAGGAACGACAAATTTGAGATTAAATGAAAAAGCTACTGGATGGTAGATCTCCATGAACATGGTTGATCACCACAGGTCTCATGTCTTTTTGTTGCACTATCTCCTTAATATCAGAGCCTTTTTTCTCCCCCCGGCATATAATGCGGGGGGATATAGTGATTAGTGTGTCTGTCTGTCCGTCCGTCCGTCCGTAATAAAATTGTTTCTGGACCAGAACTCGAAAACTATGCCACTTACAAACACCAAATTTGGTATGGAGCTTCTCCTTATGGTCTAGTTGTGCCTTTTGGGGGTTTCGGTCCGTCTGTCTGTCCACACAACCTGCAGGTTATACAACCTACAGCCGGGGGGATCCGCCATTGCCAGATGGCTCTTGTTATATGAATTTTGAGGCTGAAAAATCCCCCAAAATCAAGAATGTGTTAGGAATATCTTGAGCCTGAGAAGAAACACTGAAGGAACATTGCACTTGTGTTGAGAAGATAATAGAGTGGAAAAGCTCTTGATTAAACTGTTATGATAGTGAGGGTTTCTTATAAGTTTCTTAAGCTAATTAAAATAAACTGCAAATTAAGCATAAAAAAAATCAATGCCTTAAAGGAGCTGCGTGACGATTACTGCTCATGCTTAGAACTTACATCCCAAGAAAGTGAGTCTGTAAGTCATAATCTAATTCCATCCTTACCAGTCTGTCTTTCTTTACTCGTTTACTTTGTTTATTCAGTTACTCCAGCATTACGCTTCTCATATTAACAAGATTTTTATGGAAATTCAAGGATTCAAAGCGCTATTTTAAGCTTTAGCTAGGAGATATGAAGAATGTACTATAAGCTGGTTGTCATCGCCGATAATTATGGAAGAGAAAGAATACCTTCTAGATTTTGACTTGCAGTTGAGCGGATTTACTTTGATCAAAATTGTGAGCATGCGCAGTAATTATGACACAGACCCTTTAAGCTATTATTAATGAAAAATGATATCAATAAACATGTTTTAAAAATGAAAAAAATATTAACATTTTAAGAATACCCGTGGCTGAAATCCTCAAAAAAAAATTGAGAACATTGAGGCTCAGCCCCCAAAATAGCCGTTCTTATATTAAAACGAGTGTAGTGATGTCCAGTCTGCGAAGCGAATGGTTTCAGTGCAAAGTCGTTCTGTTCCCCTCTCCAGTGGGAGCCAGTGCAGTTCTTCAACAACAAGATCATCTGTGACCTCGTGGAGGAGAAGCACTCTGGCATCATCTCCGTGCTGGTGAGGATCCTGGCAGCTGATTGGTGGCTGAGATGCAGGGGGAGCAGGGTAACTGAGAGGGGGTCCTGAATGACTCCACCCCCAATAGTAGCAGTAGTTAAACTCTGGTTTCTCAACTCCCCTCTGCCCAGGATGAGGAATGTCTGAGGCCTGGGGAAGCCACAGACCTGACCTTCCTCGAGAAGCTGGAGGACAAGATGGGCAGCCACCCCCATTTTGTCACGTAAGTACAACCAACTTAGACACAGAAATACATACACGCTCATTTGTACGAACATCTACGCTGCAGAGAAACACACTGTGCACACTGTCCCTTGTGTACTACGCAAGCCTACATACAATGTCTTACAGCAGGCAGATACATCAACTCATGTACACAAAAGGCATGTGCAAATACACACATACACACATACCCACACACACACACAAAGACTCACACACAAACGATGATTAATTTTGAACTCAAGCTAGTCATGAAAAAAATTAAAATTGATGTTCCAAATGACTAAATCCTTGTAGATCCTCAAAGCCATTTCACTCATTGTGCCTGACACATTTATTTCAGTTAATTTCCTGAACTGACACAAACTAAATGCCGCTGGAACCAGTCACTGACTCACACGAGCACAGACATTAGCATCCCTCTCCCTCTCTTAACTCTTTTTGGTTTGTGTATGACCTGGTTTTTCAGACACAAGCTGGCGGACATGAATATGCGCAAGACTCTTGAGAGGGGGGATTTCCGTTTGCTACACTACGCCGGCGAGGTCACCTACTGCGTCATCGGTGAGGAGACAAAATCTACCCCAAAATCCAGTCACTCATTCATAAAAATTATGGCTTTGTGGGGAAAGAAACCCTGTTTCTGGAGAATCATGAGTTCTGCTGTTGTTTCACCTTAAAATCAGGGCCCGATTTAAACATGAGCAACCAGGTAACTGTCCACATCTTCTCCAATTAATCAACAACTCATGTGAGGCTCAATGTAACCCGCACAGTTTTTTGGTGACCTTCACCTTGACTTCAGTCTCGACGCAATTAGAGCCAAAATTTAATCCAATGATCCTTTGACCATTGCTGACCTCTCCTAAAATTTTGGGTAGTTTGTGTAAATTGAGGGAACCTTTTCGTGCCTAACCGTAGACAGACAAACACATAAACACGCTCCACCGAAAACAGAACCATCTTCAACTTTGGGTGGAGTAATTAAGTATACATTGGTTCTCTTGGACCGGGGCGTCAGTTCGATGATGGAAACGGTCCATCTCAGGTCACAGGTAAAATATTCAGCCAAACATTCAGATATGTGTCCTCCTGCCTTAGCTGCTGCAGAAGGAAAGTATTCTCCCAGTGATATTTGTTAATCACACATCCTGACTACTATAAATGCTCATTAAAAAACCGTTTTGCTCATTATTACACATTCTCAGTATGCAGCTGCAGTATGCAGTATGAGATGGAAAAGACTGCAGCCCCTGAAAGCTCCCTCGTTTTGTTCCTCTGCTCTCATGTTTTCTGCTTTCCCCTTCCAGGATTCATTGACAAAAACAATGACCTTCTGTACAGGAACATCAAAGATGTAAGTGGCTGAGACACTTAGAGGGGATTAAGAACAACCTGGGGGTGGGGGGTCCAAAGAGGCCGTTTCTCAATTATTCATAGTCTGGTAGACTTGGTCTAAATAATAAAGAGGCAGTGAAGTGGGGTGGCTGGTCTTGAGTGTCCAGGACATACATAACATAACGTAACAGTGTGGCGAGAACAAGCCATTTCGTCCAGAAAAGCCACTAAAGAGTACCTAACAATAACACACCAGATATTATTCTTATTATAATTACGGTGCATTATGAAACTTGCACCTAATTGCAGTTTCCTTCCCCAAACAGGTGATGCGCCAATCTAAAAATGCTATCATCAGGCAGTGCTTTGCTTCCACAGAGCCAGACAGCAGGAAGAGACCAGAGACGGTAAAGAGATGATTACGGCCTGTATTCACACACCGTTTTAGAATATGAGTACAGATTTGGGGTCAGTTCTGCCTTTCAACTCATGATGAATATGTTACAGTTATTGATCAGGGAAAGCTGATCCTAAATCAGCACTTCTTCCCTGGGAAGTTTTGTGAGTATGGGTCCCGTGTTATTTCTCGTGGCTGGTGGGGCGACATGCTTGTCTGGGAGGGGGAGGAGGGGCTCTCTTAAGTGGGGTACACACATAAAGATAATCTGGCTGATTTTGCCCCGATCTTCCAACGACGACTATCGGAAGATTATCTTATGTCTTAGAAGATTATTCGATAAGATTATCCTGTGGTCTGAGGTGCGTTAAGAGTGAATTTGTCTTGGGTCCGAAACGGGTCGGGCCCAACGATGGTAAATATTAAACTTGTTCAATATTTACGACCAAAAATCTTCATGCGTGTGGGGAAAGCCGACGAATCCCGAATCATGACTCCATGAATTGAGACGTGAAACGGACTGTAGCCAATCAAGAAGCGAGCTGAGCACCATCATTCCCTCCTCTCGTGTCCTCCTCCATATTGCGTCTTGTGTTTGTTGTTGCTTTGTTTCTTCTTCTTCGTTTTTATCAGATCACGTTTGATCACGCGAGATTTTTGTCTTTGAGGACTAGATTCTAGATCGGTGGTGGAACAGAATCGTTATGTGTGTGGTGTGCTGTGTTGAGATTATCGGAGTACACCACACACAGTACGATCAGAACTGCTCAGTGCCTGATTTTTTGATCTTCATGTGTGGGGTCTGTAGCAGATAAAAAAATCTCTTCAGATTTAAAAAAATCCTTGTTTGTACCTTATGTGACCAACAGACCTGCCATAATACCCACTATACATTCCTACATTCAGAATTTTACTTTATTTGGTTGTTTAATATTTGAATTGTAACCTGCTGAAATCATTTAAATCATTTGTTGTGATGGATTCATTATTAAGCTTCTGTTACTGCCCATCCTACCGTTAGTTTACTCTAAGATAGCCAGCAGAGGATAGGCTCTTTCTATAGCACAAGGTTCCTTCAGAGATTTATTCCCACTGGGGAGTTTTTCTATGTACCAATCACTTGCTTTGTGGAGATTCTGCGCTGAATTGTTGGGCGAGATCTTAACACGGTTTGAAATAAGACTCCTGGTAACCATGCCAACCAACAGGAATGAGGCACTGCAAAGCCATGCACAAGTTTGTGGAAGGTCCTGCACTCCCTGTTAAAAAGTAGAAAAATGTCCAACAGTTACTGTAAATATGAGTATTTTATTTCAGCAAATTGCGGCAACCTTTCAGTCAACAGAAATTTAGGCTAAGTGTCCCGCCCAGAACCACTCGCAACCCTCCTGCCCCCCCCTCCCCCCACTCTCCTGTGCTGTCAAATGCAAGGCCAACTGTAGACATCTGCTGCTGATAGTTTGGAGGGTGGGGTGGGGGGGATGGATGGGTACTGGAGGGAGGTGTGGCCCCCGTAACAGCAGCCCCCGGTCCTGTATCTGTCTCCACAGGTGGCCACCCAGTTTAAGAACAGCCTGACCAAGCTGACGGAAAACCTCACGTCCAAAGAGGCCTGGTACGTGCGGTGCCTGAAATCCAACGAGGCCAAGCAGCCTGGTGAGACCCCAAAGATCCATTACACTGGTCCTACAGGGGCCACCTCCAACTGAGAGGACATCAGATTTATTATTGTTATTATCTTATTTTAATTAATTAATTAATTAATATTAGTAGTAGCAGTAGTATTTGTCAAAAGCTACCTACAGTTGATAAGACCAAGCGGGGGCCAATCCCTGTAGAGCAGTGCGGAGTTACGGGCCCCACTCAAAGCCTTCAACAGCTGCACTGGGCTGTAACCACCCACCACCTAGTCCCCACTCCCTTAGCTACTTGACCTGGAGTGGCAACCTCCTGTTTTGGGGTGCCACAGAGTCTACTGTCTTTTTTGGTCTCCTTTTCGGTCAACAGCCAGTTCATGGCTTGATCAGTGACTCAGATGAATCACATGCAGACAAACACCAGAGACCTGCAGAGACCGAGGTCCTCCAGGAGTGGAGTTTGATGCCCCCGGACAGGGCTGTACGTCATCCCATGTGATTCTCTGCCTGTTCACAGGGCAGTTTGATGAGGCGCTGGTGAGACACCAGGTGAAGTACCTGGGGCTGATGGAGCACCTCAGGGTCAGACGGGCCGGCTTTGCTTACCGGCGGAGATACGAGAACTTCCTGCAGAGGTACGGTGAGGAGGCCGCCTCAGAAAAAACCCCTGCTTCTGTTAGGGAGGAAATTAGGCTTAATGAACAAAAACTAGCTAAAGGGAGTATTTCTGTACATGCCAGCAATGGGTCTCTTTTGAGAACCAATCGTGTTATTTCTGAACCTGAGATGAATCTCTTGATTGACCCTGGTCTAAGACTGGCTGTATCTCTAATCATTCAGGCATTCGTGGAATCTCCTACTTCCTGTTTTTTCTGTCAGACCATGGACAGCTACATATTTATGACTCTTAGCCCTGGAAAGGCTGGTAAAAATGTGATTTCCTTCTAAAAAATATTACAAAATTCCAGCCAATACATGACCAGCCTACAACATTGAAATGGTCATAAAAAGTTTAACAAAATATTTGTAGTCTAAATGTTTAAGATTTTACAAGATCAGTACATTGAATCAACATGTCTTTAACAACATGCAAAAAAAATCTGCATTATTATTATTATTATTATTATTATTACTACTTTAATTATTGTATCAGTGTTGATTTGCATTCTAAAAACAAAACAAAATTCAACAGTGACTCAACATTGATCATGACCTTGATTTTCCCATGAGTAAGCACCTGAAATTCCAGCTGGGATATCACTAATTAAACAATACAATGAAATTCTGGAGTATTGCCGGAAAAAAAAGTAGATTGTCTGTTAATTGTGAGTAATTTTCAGGAATGTGGCCAATGCCCAAAGCAAAGCTCCTGTTCTAACTGGGGCTGCTGTGGTTTTTAATACATTTCAGCCTCTGATTTAAGTAATTTATCACTGCACATCTAAAGTACATAATCTAAGTCACTTTAAGTTCATGTTCAGGAAATCTGTTGCTCTCAGAAGCCCAGAGCTATTGTTTTGGCATCCAGTTTCAAACACGTATAGTATTTGTGATCACGCACCTGCAACAGTTGGATTCCAGAATCACAAAATTGACCTTTTGACCTGGTTGTTATTCAGTCTATCCTTGTAGCCCAGACCAGCTGTATGGTCAGACTGTCCTGGATTGAGACACCCGGGTGTGTGATGTTCTCCACAGATATAAACCCCTGTGTCCAGACACCTGGCCTCACTGGAGAGGGGTACCGGCCGACGGCGTGGAAAAGCTGGTGAGACACCTGGGCTACAAGCCAGATGAGTACAGGATGGGCAGGTAAGAGATCTGCCGCACTGCGTGTCGATGGGACTGACTGCTGCTTTACACTGCTTAATCTCCGCAAAGCATATTTAGGTCAGTGGTTCTCAAAACTGTTCCCGGAGATCTTTGTCCAATTAGTTTTCGCTTCATATAATTCATATATTGGGGTCAAGGATCACTGGAGGAGTTGTGCCTTTTCTAGTAGCCTATAGGCATCCTAGACTGGTCTCCCCATATCCAGCATCTTGTGAAGCTCAACACACTCAAGAGCTGACCACACTACCATCTCCGAGTTGAAGACCGACCAAATGTCCTACTTATGGTGCCCCTGTTAGCATCGCAGAACATGGTGGATCTTGGAGAGTAAACCCTGAGAACAAATCCCACCTTACATTTTTTTGTGGTGCAGCAACTGTTCTCTGAAACTGTGTCAGCTCCGCTTTCCTGTCGAGTCACAGGGATCTGTTGCCAAGAGACACTATTCTGTGCCATTGAGTGTTGATGCAGCGTAACTTTGTACTATGAAATGAGTACTATAGGAGATTAGGTAAGTGCTACTGCCCACAAGGTAACCAACGCCTTATGTTTTACAGTGGAGGAAACTATGCAAAGTCCATATAACAATACTACCGCATCTGAGGTAACCAAATAGAGTCCATGCAATTAGAGACAGGAAACTCCTAAACCTGGCAGCATGAAATGTTCATGCAACTAATGATTGTGATTACAATGCAAGACCAGGAGGTGCCTCTGCAATTATCTGTAAGTAGCTTGAAAAGGCAAACATAGATAGAATAGAATGTCTTTATTGTCATTGTACAATGTACAACGAAATTAAAAGTGCGATCCTTAACGGTAGTCATACATTCAACATAAAAACATTGTAAAAAAGGACAAGCAAACAAAGCACATAATAAATAGAATTAAAAAAAAAAAAAAAAACAACACAGTAAACGGTAGAGACACACAAGCACAAACTTCGCAATTAATTGCACTGTCCCTTAGCAGCATTGAGTGCATTTACTGCAGTGGGGTAGAAGCTGTTCTTCAGCCTGTTTGTCCTGGCCTTGATGCTTCTATACCGCCTGCCTGATGGCAGCAGCTCAAACAGGCTATGACCAGGATGAAAAATGTCTTTAACGATGTTCTGAGCCCTTTTGAGGCAGCGGGAACTGTGCAGTTCCTCCAGTGTGGGGAGGGTGCAGCCGATGATCTTTTGGGCTGATTTGATGACCCTCTAGAGGGCCTTCTTCTTGGCCGCTGTGCTGCTGCCGTACCAAACACATATACAATATGTCAATATGCTCTCGATAGAGCAGCGATAAAAGGACACCAACAGTCTCTGAGTGATGTTATTTACACTGAGCACCCTCAGGAAGTAGAGTCTCTGCTGGGCCTTTTTCAGCAGCCCTGTGGTGTTCACACCCCAGGTCAGGCCCTCCTCAATGTGAACTCCCAGGAAGCGGAAGTCTGCCACCCTCTCCACACATTCCCCGTTGATGGTTAGTGGTAACATGTCCGTTTGGTTCCTCCTGAAGTCGATGATTAGCTCCTTGGTTTTGGTTGTGTTGAGGAGCAGGTTGTTCTCCCTGCACCACACAGACAGCTGCTCCACCTCGTCCCCCTCCTGAGATGAGCCCCACCACTGCAGTGTCATCGGCGTACTTGACAATGGCATTGCTCTGGTGGGAGGGGGTACAGTCGTAGGTGTAGAGGGTGTAGAGAAGGGGGCTCAGCACGCAGCCCTGTGGGGAGCCAGTGCTGTGGCTGAGTGCCGAGGATGTGTGGGGACCCACTCTCACCCTCTGTGTGCGGCCCGTCAGGAAGCTGATGATCCAAGAGCAGGTGAAGAGTGGAAGCCCGAGGTCCAGCAGCTTGGTCATCAGTCTGTGGGGGAGGATGGTGTTAAACGCCGAGCTGTAGTCCACAAAGAGCAGCCGTGCGTTGCTCCCCTGATGCTCCAGGTGGGACAGTACAGCGTGGAGAGTTGTGGCCACGGCATCCTCCGTGGATCTGTTAGCCCGGTAAGCAAACTGGTGTGGGTCAAGGAGTGGTGGGAGGAGTCCAGTGATGTAACTCCGGACCAGTTTTTCAAAGCATTTCTTCACCACCGGGGTGAGTGCTACTGGCCAGTAGTCATTGAGGCTGGTGATGAGAGACTTTTTGGGCAGGGGGACTATGGTGGAGGATTTCAGGCAGGTAGGGACAGAAGAGTGGGACAGGGACTGGTTGAAAATCCTGGTGAGGACTCCAGCCGGCTGGTCCGCGCAGACCTTTAGCACCCGACTGGAGACACTATCGGGTCCTGCAGCCTTCCTCGGGTTAACGGCCCGCAGAGTGCGTCTCACCTCGTGCTCCTCCACCTTGAAAGTGGAGCTGCTGTGTGCCGCCTGGTGTGGCATAGCTGATTCGGATGGGTCGGCTTCAAAACGAGCAAAGAAGAGGTTAAGCTCCTCTGCCAGTGAAGCGTCATCTTCGACAGCTCCGAGGACGGTCCTGTAGTTGGTGAGATGCTGGAACCCCTGCCACACTTGCCTGCTGTTGTTACTGTCCAGGTGGTGCTCAAACCTCCTCCTGTAGTCCGACTTGGCCTCTCTGATGCCTCTCTTCAGGTTGGCTCGGGCTGTGCTGTAGAGAGCCCTGTCGCCGGACCTGAAGGCGGTGTTTCTCTCCGTGCCCTGAGTGAAGTTAGATGCCCAGACTCAGGACACATCAAAGAAAAAAGCTATATCATCTTCTGAAGCAGTGGCATAGATTGAAGTGCTGGTGTTGGCTTTGCTATATCCAACAAATTTGATAATTTCAATCAAGAATCCATGAATGATAAACAGGTCAGATTTCACTCAAGGACAACACCCAACTCACCCTGATTACTGTTTACACACCTACAATGCAGCTTTCAGTGGTTTAGAAGGAGAGTTTCCATTAGAAAGTCAGCGAATGCATTGTCAAAACTAAAGGAGACGGCATGATTGTCTTTGGCAACTTCAATGCTCCCGTGGGGAAGGAGTGGCAGTTATGGCCATCAGTCCTTAGAAGTCACGGAACAGGCAAGGTTAAGTTGAATTGCTTAATGCGACTTGAATTTTGCACTCATTTTGACCTCTCAGCAATGGGAACCATGTTCCAATTTAAGAATCACCTCAGGAATACTTGGCAACACTTATAATCATAATCAATCACTCATAATCAACCATATATCACTAATCGCATCTACTATATTCATAGCCATACATATACAACGTATGTACCAAAAACTATACCTCCTATTGTTGTGATCCTGCATTTTCTGCCATGCCATGTACCATGTTTCATGCCCATGTTTCAAGTTCTGTGCCTGGCCTAGTGCCATGTTTGACTGACCTGTGTGTTTCTTGACCTCTGCTTATGTCTGACCATCCTTTGCTTATGTATTGTGTTTTGGTCATTCAGATTCTCATGTTTTATTATTTTCCATGTTTTAGTTTATTCATAGTTTATCATATCATGTTTCAGTTCCATGCTTTGCACTTTGTCTCCCCCATCTTGTCATGAGTGACATCTTTGCTCGCTGTCCCTAGTCTTGTGTGCCACTCATTCGGGTGATTTATTTGGTTTCTGGGTTTCAGTCTTCTTTTATTATCTCGTGTTCTTCCTTCCTCTTACTATTTTACTAACAGAGACTAACAGTTTGTTATTTTGGATAATTACTAACCAACACTAACCTTGTATATTTTGACTAACTTACTAACGAGCACTCGGGATTGTATAGCTGCACTTACTAATTGACTAACGATCTCTCAGCAGTCGCCCTATTCTAGTCTCCGTTTCTTGTCTTTCCCTATTATCTCTGCTGCGTTTCTGTGGGTCTCCACGACTGATTTGTGCTGTTCTTTCTCTCTCATTACCTGTGCACTTTAGAACTCCTTGACTGGAGCTGTTTGTCTGTCCGTATGTTTGTCTAGTGATCCCTGTCTGCGTTTTGGCTTCGGCCAATTTCATGTGATTAGTTTGTTCCCAATGTGTCTCTCCATGATTATCATTCCCAATGGATTGCCCCTATGTTCCCTTGTCATGTGGTCACCCGGAAATGTATATTAGATGTCTGTTTGTTACACTTCCTTTGTCAGATTTTTAACTTCCCTTGCTACCTGTGCCACGCTTCTCTCGCCTTATATCATTGTGATTATCTTCCAGACTGGACCGTCCTAGACTTCGAGCTTTGCCTTCTCCCTGTACTTTGCCGCATTCTTGTTTATTGACCCATTTTTGTCTGACTACGATTTTTTTGATTGGTGCCCTGTTTACGGTTCTGGATTTCGCCCCTTGGATTCTGCTTTTGGATTGTGGACTTTGTACTGTCGCCTGCTCTGTTGGGCGGTTTCCCCCTTCAGAAATAAAGCCTCCTTTTTGCATTTTTACTGGTGTTTGCACTTGGTTCATTTTGTGAAACCTCACACCTATAGCATTACTGGAGATTTGTATTTACTTGTATGGGGTTTTAGGCAAATTTATAATCAGAATTAGATGCCCTCAATCAAAGCTGGTAATCAATGACTTCAGCATGTCACAGATCTTATTCAAACCAACCTCCATGTTTCCACTCACTGCATTTGTATAGCTGGATATCAACTGGCCATATTCAGCCTTAGCTCTTTACCCCAGCATTCTGCAGTGGTATTTTACCTGCTAATTGAACCTGTTGCCTTAGTTATAAGACCTGTTTTATGTCCATTTAACAACACTGTCACATCTATTGCACTGCACCTTTGTACACCTCTGCCCTCTCCTCCTCCACAAACCAACTATATTTCCTCTCTCCACAGAACAAAGATATTCATCCGTCACGCCAGAACACTATTTGCCACAGAGGATGCCTTTGAACGAAGTAAAAACGAGCTGGGTAGGTGTGTATTTAGTTATTTTTTGCCTATTTTTGGAGACTTAGCCTGGGAATCTGCTCTTCTACGCAGCAGTACGTCTTTGCAATGGTCCCTCAGCAAAAAGTGCAATGCTAATAAAGCTGAATAGAAATGGAAAAAAAATTAAAAATAGCAATGAAAACCAGAAATACATTATTCGCAACCTGAGTCATCCTTCCATCATTAATCTTGCAGCATCGAGGATCCAGGCTAAATATAAAGGCTACAGAGCAAAAGGGGAGTTCAGGAAACAGAAAGAAGCAGGTAAGCGGAGAGGGAAATGAGCCCTGTACCCAGCATGCATAAAACATGTCACACATCACTCATTCCACTATGAACATTACGGACATCGTGTTCAGTTCCGGATGAAAGCTACTCGCTCATGAGACACAACTGTTCAGATGGCATGACAGAAACATAATGGCTGTTCTAGACAAACTGTAATGGGTGAATGATAACCAGCATTCCCAAGTAAAAAATAAATAAATAGAGAAATGAACAAGAGAAGAAAGTAAAAAAATCCGCACACTGGATTAAAGCTTCCAAACCTTTATTGAAGCGAAGCAACGTTTCGACCACTCATCTTCATCAGGCAAATGACTGACAGACAGACAGGCAGACAAATATATAGGCAGGTATCTACCTAGTCATTGGCTAATAAGGTATCAGCTGACAACCAATAGGATACAGACACATTGGCACCAGGCACAATGAGTGCCTGCCCTCATTGAACAAGAGGCCTGTAGGCCTAGAGAGCTCCGCTGAGGATGAGTGAAATGTCCACGCCACAACTTAATTTCAGAAATCCTTGAAAACTATTGCAATATTAACACGACACATTTGGTAACCAGAACATGGTATGAACCAGTTTGGTATCTCAATTTATGTAGTATAACAAAAAAGCCAAACTGCAAATTGCAATCATTTATTTCAATCATCTTACCACCAAGTAATACTAACAACCAGCAAATACCCTTCTCCCCCAGTACATCACAAATGTAGCAGTCACAATCCTTCTAACACTGTCATAGGACCAGTGACGGTCCGTCGGCAGACACACAGGGCCTGCAATAACCTCACCTTTCACTTCTTAATGACAGACACCTCTCGCAGTTTACCTCCCCGATTAGCACCCGTTGCTCAGACTGATTGGAGGAACCGACGAGAATCTAACTCGTTTTTGAAAGCCGTGTTATACATTGCACTACGAAATTATACGGCGTTCAACTTACTTCCGCACACCAATGGCTACAGAAAAAATATCAATAGCCCACGTCTTTATAATTTCTAAATTTGCGTGAATTAATTCGCGATGCTCATTGAGCAATTAGCCACGAGAATCCGTTCTATATCCTCTGAATGTGACAGCTAAAGTGTAGAAACAGCTGAGTGAAGACGAAATTAATTGCTGTGAAGTCTGCGAAAGTTTCGGATTTTTTGCTGATTGTCATCCTAGCGGATTCACATCAATTATATAAACATAGTCATCAGGCAATCGCCTTCTAATTAGCATTTCTTAATCATTATGTGTCACGCATTGGTGGTGGCTATTCTGTTAATTAACTGTTTGATTGTTAATCAATCAAACCTGATCGCAAACAGTTTAAGAGCAATTATCCGGGAAAGGGTGATGTTACTGAAGGCCTTCCTGGCATCTGACGGTACGCCACTGCATAGGACAATATGATGCGGAACAATATGATCCAGAACAATTAATCCAGAACGATGATCAGGAACAACGTGATCTGGAACAATATGATCCAGAGCAACATGATCCAGAACAATATGATTGTCAACTTTTCACTTCAAATTTGAATATCTGTACGGAGGGGGATATTTGTTGGTTGTTAGTATTGCTTGCTGGTAAGATAATTGAAATAAATCACTACAATTTGCAGTGTGGTTCTATTGTTATACCACATAAATTGAGTCACCAAACTGGTTCATAGCATATTCTGGTTACCAAATGTGTCTTGTTCATACTGCAAGTTTTCAAGGACTTCTGAAACTAAGTTATGACATGACATTTCACTTTTCCTCCCCGGAGCTCTCTAGGCTGACAGGCCTCTTGTTGAGATATTGATGAAAGACTGAAAAAATGAGCACAAACAGTGATTTTCTTAGTCCAAAATGCTGAATTTCTTAAAAACTGGGATGTAGAATTTTCTCTTTGCAAGGGATCATCAGAAAATCATAAGGAAGGCTCAGGACAAATTAGACAAAAAGTTATCAGAGAGTTTTTGAGATATTAATTAAAGACTGTAAAAAAGAGCACAAACACTCATTTTCCAAGAATGCTGAATTGCTCAAAAATCAGGACGTAGAATTTTGACATTTTCACAGTGAATATTCAGAATATCATAAGGAAGGCTCGCACTAAATTAGAAAAAAGTCATCGGACAGTTTTAGAGATATTCAAATTTGAAGTGAAAAGTTGACGCCGGACGGACAGGCACACAGACAGACAGATGGCGGATGACTCGGCATTACAAAAACACTGACTGCTAACTATCGGCACAGCGGAGCTAAAAAGTGAATCAAATTTTTGATCCAGTGAGTCAAAGTATCGTTTTCAGCGCTTACCAAATACTTTCAGGTCACACCGCAGAAATAGGTTGTCATTGCAGTTTATCTTTCATTGTTTCCGGGAGTAATGTTGATATGTTTCATGAGAAAAGTGCACACCTTAGTGTATCTTAAGCATAATATTTCACACTGAAGCATTTCTAAAGTTTAATTGAAGATTTTATTATATGTGTATTTTATCTTTCCATGGATAAAGTACAGTATGTACATAATGTTTGTGATCATGCACTGCAGATTATTTGGAAAGAGACGCTACTGCTGAGTTTTCCTAAGGTATATTTGCAAAACCTAGAAAAAATATCAATGCTTTGTGTGAAATATACTTGAGTTTGAATCAAAAGCCCCTTAAATCCACATTGTGCTCTTATTGACTCCTGCCAAAGGCCAGCCTAAATACGAGAGACTAAATTCTGTTTCCTCAGCGACCAAGATTGAGACCTGCTGGAGAGGAGTTCAGGCCAGGAAAGAGAGGGAGAAGAGGGCCTGGGCCGTCAAAGTGATAAAGAAGTAAGGAGAGATCTAATGTCAGGCTGCTCGATTACATTCATGAAACTAATTTTGAGAAATTTAAATAGAATAAACTTCTTCAAATTTTCAAATTAAGCAGTATTGTTCGCACTTTGATTTTTTTAAAGATATGGCATTAAATGAAACTACATAAGTCTCCCGCAAACACAGGAGAGTCGGGACCTTCATGGCACTCATATCACTAAAAAGTAATGGTGATGGTTGTAACCAAACCATAAGCTTAGAGGACAGACTTTACGATGTGAGCACTTTCCATCTTCATTGAAGACCATGCGCTGCATCCACACACAGAGGCGACACCACACTATTGCATCATAAGCCCTGGCCCCGGATCATTCCGTGTGGCCCAGAATGTTTTCTGCTGGGGAAAACATTGAAAAAAACTAATGAATTATCCACAGGTAAGACTCAATATTTTAACCCCATAAAACCTATGGACCCATATGTGAATGCATCTAGAAAAAAATTTAAATTTCATGACACTTTATGATTTTGAGGTGACAGCTTTTAAAGTTGAAAATTAAAATCCATTGAAATTAATAGGTGAATCCCTCTATTTGTTCCTCATTAAATACTTTAAAAGCACATACAACAATCTTCAGCGAAAAGTCAAAAAAGTCCAAGCGTCACGAAATGTCAATTTCTACTTGATGCATTCGCATATATGGGTATGTCAAATGCAGCGACTATATCCAAACCTGTGGTACTTTGGGCTTATTTTAAATTATTGTGGAGATCCCAAGATTTGATACCAAGTATGGTCTGCCAAACTAAAGGGAAATGTGTGTAAAATGATGAAAGCTTTATTTTCCATTTGATGAAATGCCATGGCCATAAAACATGGCATCTCGGGTTTGAATATTTCTCTCAATATAAATGTACTGTAGCTTCAATGAAACGCTGCAATAGGCTGACACAGAATATGTATGTAAGATTGCCCTACAATTTTTTTTCTGAGTTTGGACCTACTTAAGGGAAAGCTTAAGTAAAAAGATAAAGTTTAAGGGTTTAAATTCTGGCATATTTTGTCTTACAAACCTCAATAATAAAGTTTTACACGTTAACTATTTTTTTCTACATATTTGATATAATTCGTTTTGACAATAAAATGAATGTGCCTAAATAATCACTGGTTATATGCAATGACCACCAAAATCAATGGATTTGATCCTGTCTTAGCGAGCAACGCTCACTCTAAGTTCAAAATAAATCATTCAACATTTGTAACCAGTTGGGGTAAAACAACAATTGGACCATAATCGTTGACATACATCAGCAAGGCCCACACTTAATATGAGGAAAACTGTTGGCTGTGGAGTAGCAATAAGGAAATCCTGCAGTGAGAGAGGCGTACCAACCGCTGATTCATACTACCCTACCCTTCTACTTTCCTAAGAATGATCCAATTACCTCTATTGTTGTTATCAAGATTTATGACCATGTCACCTCTTGACTGTTGACAGATCTGTCTGTGATGGTTTTAACTGGCAACAAAGACTTGCATGAGCTAATAGTTGAAGGCTGATAAGTTCTGTCCTCTTGGCAAGGTTCATCAAGGGGTACATGAACAGACATCAAGCTTCATCATCAGACAACTCCGAGTACCTGACCTTTGTCAGGGTCAACTATCTACACAAGCTCAAGGACAACCTGCCTAAAACTGTTCTGGACAAAACCAGCTGGCCAGCCCCTCCACCTGTAGTAACAGAGGTAGGAGGGCCTTGAGATAAAGTTTTGGTCTGTCCACAATGTTTCAGCGCCGAGTTTGAATCCCTTTCAGGATTATTTCAGATTGATATTACTTTCCTGTTAGGGACCCCTGAGAATTTTCCGAAGCATATTGGGAAAAATAGAATAGAAGTTGTAAACATGGAAATAATCCTGAGCTTGTTCCAGCTCGCTGAAATCCCTGTCTCTAGATCAGTGTTTCTCCACCAGTGCAGTTGCAGGTGGAAGTCACCAGGCTTCTTTATGGGAATGTATTTAAAGGAGGAAGAACACGATTCCACAGTTGACCTGGGCTGCGTTTGAATAGTCAAAAAAATTGTTGTTATTGTTTAACCCTTTTCTGGATAGTTGCCCAATGATGTTAGATATCAAAATCAGACGTCATTAACAACCTATCATGTGGCAGCTTGCCACATGGTAGGTTTTCAACAGCTCAGGATAACTATACATTTTTTTAATTCCTTGAAAAATGTATTCAGCGCCCAAAGGGTTGATTTCTGACCACTTTTCTTTCACCTGATGGAAATAAACCATCATGAAATAAAGGGAAGGTGTGAAGGGAAATCATAAGAGCTTTGGAAGACAACCATGCTAACAAGATGACTCCAAATGCACTACACACGGCAACGTGACCATGCATCTCTCACCTATCACGCTCATTTGTTTTCAGATTGGCCGGATGCATGGTCATTGCTTTAAATATGGCCGCAGCATGGAACTGTGGGATGGTGTTGTCACCTTTCTTTTTGAAAATGATGGTTCAATGTACCCTCTGCTAAGGGAGAGAAGCCTGAAAGCACCGAAGTAGCTTTCCTTAAACATTTAGAGAATTCAAAAACACACTTATCATGGCTGCCATTTAAATATGTCTGGGGCCTTTTTTGGGAGTTAGAAATTTTCTTAAGCAAAAAAAGCCAATTGGAACACAGCCCTTGTGAAAAGCACTAAGCATTTAGACAGAACAGGCTTGTCAATGCGCCCGTTAATTTTGGGATAGGTGGGTCAGGCTGTGATCCTCCCCATGTTCCACAGACCTCAGAACTCCTGCGCCAGCTCCACACGCGAATGATGGTGCGGAAGTACGTACGCGGGATCACCCCCCAGCGGAAAGCCCAGGTAAATCCATCCAGTCGTACCTCTCCCTCCCCTTTCTCCACAGGCCGCTGCTCTACTAATAATCTTACCTGCAGGACAACCCAAGCTAGTTCCTGGAGACCAGAGGGGGTTACTACGATGCAACATTAGAGGGTTAGCAATGTATATTGAGCCTAGAGCCAGGCTTTTCAGTGTCGCAATGGTGGTCCTCCTTTAACCTGGCTAGATTGCCACTGTAATTTAAGGCATCTCTCATTGCAAGTTTAGGGTTTGTTGAGCCAACTCATGCAAATAATGCCAGGATAATGCGGAACTGGTATATCCTTCAGCACCCCTGTAGGTTTTCACTCCTACCGTAAAAAACCACACCTTATTTAACGGCTTCAGCGTCTTTTTGAGCTGCTAGTTCGTGGAATCTGGCGTGCCAAATTAGGACATCACATTTAAACCTACAGCACTGTAGCTCTCTAAGAGCATGGTCAGGCAGTCCCAGGTTGTACTGTTCTTATCGGTGTTAAGTACTGTACTCCATTAATGTTTCAATCATCCATTATGTGTCCATAGTTCCAACTTAAAGAGATAACCAGCGCCATGTTCAAGGGGAAAAAGGATAGCTACGCACAGAGCGTCTCCAAACCCTTTGTGGAAACCAGGATTAGTAAGTATATCCGCTGAGAGGCCGTATCACTCTGCGCTGGTTTGCTGTCTGTAGCTTTCTAACAGGCATCAATTACCTGAGCTGAACACAAACCCCTGTATGATACAGGCGAAGAGGACATCAACGTACGGGTCCTGCAAACGATTCGCCAGGAACGAATTAAGGTAATAATCATAAAGTTTGAAACTGTTGTACCAAACTGTACCATACTGATTTTGCAGCAAATGGGAAATGAATGGAAATCTATGGAAGGCTGTCTGTTTACTGTGCATCAACATGGCATTGGGAGACCTTTGGGCTCTGACTGTTACTTGATAGTGATATTGTAGGCCACAGGAACCTCCTTTTTTAGACCAGTATCCATATCTGCTTGCCATTGGAATCATTGACATTATTTTAATTTGTCAGGGTGTTTCACAAGCTGGTTTATTATGTCACCTGCAAAGCTGCGTTGAGGAAAACGACGTCTGAAATCTAAAAAATAGACCGAAAAAAGACAGTTCTGGTTTTAACGAAGTGTAGCTGTGCAGCGAACCACACAATCCTGCTTTGTGAAATGATCCCCATGAAAATACAGATATTCCCATCTCCCCCTCACCATTTCCCTGCAGTACAGCACTCCGGTGGTGAAGTACGACAGGAACGGCTTCAAATCACGTCAGCGGCAGCTCATCCTGACTCAGGCTGCGGCCTACATGGTGGAGGAGGCCAAGATCAAGCAGAGGGTGCCGTACAGCGAGCTTACAGGTGATGGTCTCTGATTGGTCAAACCAACAAACTGCACAAAGCCAATCATGCTTTACATTCTCTTCTGCGATGAAGAGCCAGGCACAGTAGTTAGCACTATTGCTTCATTGCAAGAAGATTGTGGCTTCCAATCTGACCAAGAGTTTTTCTGTTTTAATTTTTTATATTTCTGCTCCAATTTGGTATGTTTTCCCCGTATTTGCATGGATTTAGTTAAGACACTCTGGTTTCCTCCCACTGTCCAAAGATATGTATTCTAGGCTGATCGGATACTCTAAATTGTCCATAGATGTGCAAGTGTGTGAACAGCGATTAATTTCTGCAATTAGTAGGAAAACTGACGAGGGCAATTACAGCCTCTTCCTGTATGCTGCATAGACTTTAGCCCACCTTAGATCCTGAACAGGAATAGGCTGGATGACGAGTGGACCAGCCTTATCCAAAATGGCCCAGTAAGATCGTGTGCTTTCACCTCTGTTCTGTTGATTCTTCTTATCAAGATCCACAGCAAGGACTTAACAGGCCTTCCCAGGTTCATTTGATTTACCTTGTTCCAGCGCAGATATGGGTATAATAACACTACTGTTTATTAGTTAAACATAAAAATGTACCAGTCCATTGTTTTTTATTTACACTGTTACCATGGAATTGACATTAATAAGCAAAGTCATGGTCCGTATTGTGGCAAGCCTTACTTCCTACCCACCCAACCAAATCACTCAATTCTTTTTTCCCTGTTAGATATATGTCATATCTATGCAATCACATGAGGATTTTTCTATATATTGTGTATTTATTTTTTCCTAGCGGTTTTTCTCAAAAAATTCCTCAAAAGGGTCAGTTGGATGAGACATACACTCCCATGAAATTGATACCTTTGCCCCAATCAGAAAAAGACAAAGTGATTGCATGCAGAAATAACCAAGTCTACAGTCAAAATTTGAGGCAGTTTGGTTGAAAAATATATAAAAAAAAGTTATCAGTGCCACAAGTGTTGAAAGTCACCAGATTTTAGCTGACATAAAATAACTTGAGGTGGGAGAGCTTCAAAAAAGCCATTTTTTTAAACAAAATTGATTAAATTAATGACAAAATTTTCTTAAAGATCACATCTTAGTGAATCTTAAAGGCGGGGGGGGGGGAGGAGAGGAAAAAGTGAAAGAAAAAAATTCAAACCTAGGAAGGCCCCCTAAGGGCTTGATCAGTGGAATCAGGAAAGAAACAGCTCAGATGAAGCAGAACCCCACGCCCACCCCAGCCTGTTCTGGGTTTGGTTTAGACCCCTTGGTGGGAAACTTATTTGCTTACTTTCCTTTGGCCGCAGAAAAAAATTTTCTTGGCAGAGTGACCTAAGTACAGTCGTCAAACCTGGAGAATAGGCTGACAGAGATCTTGTTGTGCTTCTAGGTGTGTCCGTCAGCAATTTGACCGACAACATTATGATCGTACATGTCAAATGTGAAGACGCCAAACAAAAGGTAGGAATCTGACGAAATCTCTTAAATACATCCAGGTATGCATTCTGGGCTGGCTGCTAGTTGGCAGTTTAGCAGCTGGACACTGAGTAACATATTCAATCAGGTCATCCAAGCTGCACAGTTTGTGCCAGAATCGCCAATATTGCTCCGAATCCCCTCCGTCCAACTCCTCCCTGACAGAAAACACCCAAAGAAAGATGGCCGCCAAAGCTGAACTGACCTGTCATCAGTACACTCAAGGCCCATTACTGATATAACTAGAGGCACTCCGGATTGGAGGAGAGCTCTTGCCTGAAGTGGAGGAGTTTAAGTATCTTGGGGTCTTGTTCACGAGTGATGGAAAGATGGAGCGTGAGATTGACAGATGGATCGGTGCAGAGGCAGCAGTAATGAGGTCGTTGTACCGATCTGTTGTGGTGAAGAAGGAATTTACCAGTCAATCTACGTTCCTACCCTCACCATTTGGGTCATGACCGAATGAACGAGATCTCAGGTACAAGCGGCTGAAATGAGTTTCCTCTGCAGGGTGGCGGGCCGCTCCCTTAGAGATAGGGTGAGGAGCTCTGTCACCCGGGAGGAGCTCAGAGTAGAGCCGCTGCTCCTCCACGTCGAGAGGAGTCAGCTGAGGTGGCTCGGGCATCTATATCGGATGCCCCCTGGACGCCTTCCTGTGAAGGTGTTCCGGGCATGCCCTACCGGGAGGAGGCCTCGGGGAAGACCGAGGACATGCTGGAGGGACTATGTCACTCGGCTGGCCTGGGAACGCCTCGAGATATCCCCGGGAGAACTGGAGGAAGTGTCCGGGGAGAGGGAAGTCTGGGCATCCCTGCTTAGACTGCTGCCCCCGCGACCCGGCCCCGGATAAGCAGAAGATGATGGATGGATAGACCTCCACCAAGGAAGCACAGTCCAAAGTTTGTTGAGTGGGAGCAAAGTTCAGTCATCGCGTGTCTTGAAGATGGCGGATTTCAAGATGGCTGCCTTGGCGACCATATTTTTTGACTGATTGCGGTGAATATCAATAGGGTCCATCCCTGATGTAATAGCGAACCACTCACAAATTTTCAGAGATATCCGTTCCCTGCTATTTGAGTTATTTTGTTCACAAACAAATGGCACTGATCACATAACCTCCTGCCAATTTTGTTTGGCGGAGGTAACGACGTACAAGGTGAAGATCTGCCATTCCACCCACCGTCCCTTCTCTTGTAGCTAATTCAGTCATGAGAAGCCAGCCAAAGCACAAATTTTAAGCTTCTTAAGAGGGAAAAATAACTAGAAGCCAGATTTTTTAATCAAAGGGTCAGATATGCGCATTTGCACTAGCCAGCCCTGTTTGTTGCTGAGCTATACTATGGGTTTTCATTTCAACTGCAGTTTGGCAGACCTGACTCTTGTAATTAGCACTGAACAACATATTTAGCTGCTGACTGATGCATGCTTTGTTGTGGCTGAAGTGAAGACCTATAGGCCAAGTCTTCAGGGAAAGGGTTGTACGCCCCAGCCAACGGCCCACTATGTGATCCCTCCATTTGATCTCCCTTGAACACAGGGGGACCTGGTTCTGGAGTGCGAGCACCTGTTCGAGGCCATCACCAAACTAAGTGTGATCGCCAAGAAGCAGAACAGCATCAAAGTGGTCCAGGGAAGGTAAGGCATGATTACTGCCTTCTGTAGAGAGATAAAACCGAATGGAGTAGCCGGTTACCAACTGGTTTGTGTTTCTCAGCATCAAATTTGACATCCAGTCGGGCAAAGAGGGATTTGTGGACTTCTCCTGTGGACAGGAACCGATGATTTACAAAGCCAAAAACGGCCACCTGATGGTGGTGAGTGCATGAACTGCAATATCGCCACATGTGGTCCAATGTAGAACGCCAACTTCACTACACTTCATGAAGTCTTATTGAGGACAGAGCATTTGTTTGCAGGTCACGCTCTCATACTCACGGTCATTTTAATTTCTATCTGATATTATGGCAAAGCACATGGAGTACTTAGAATTGCATCCATGCCATGCAGTAAGAACATGGCTTTAGTTTTTCATCACCCTTACAAAATTTTATCATGTTAGACCACTGAACCAAAAAAATAAATCAATAAATAAAAACCATTTCTTCCTGCCTTTTTCCTCCAGGTATCTCTGCGCGCCAGAACTCGATGACCTGAGAGGTCTCCTAGACACATAAGGCAAGGTGATCTCCGGAGACAGATCCACGCAGGTCCCTGAATATTTCACCAGGCACACCCTCTCATCAAATGAAGAGGACCCCCTGAAATGTGGTGACCTCATCCGCTGAGGGAAGGGTCTAAGCTGCCACCTGCAGGGGTCGAGGGGGATGGTGGATTTCCATCTTGAAAATTGGCAAGAACTGTTGTCGGGGGAAACGATACCGCCAATCCTCAAAAAATGCAACATTCCAAGTCTTCAGTCCATCAAAGCAGCACACTATGCTGCAAAAAAAAAACCTCATACTCATTCTTCAGTCCTCTGATTGTATTTATAGCATTTGTGATCAAAAATCCTAACAATGGCAATAAAACTCATTTGGATGTACTGGATCAACAATAACAATTTGGACCACTTTCATTCTGCGACAAAATATGGCACATTTTCCTTTGAAGTTCTCATGATAGGCTTCAGAAATGTAACATCTCTTCAGTTTAACAACTGCGTCCATTACTTTTGTCATATTAAAGCCATATGTACCATGATTTTATCTAAAAAAAAAAAAAAAAAGGTACTTGAAATAAAAGACAAGTTCAAAACGTTCTGGTATAAATCTTTATTGAAATAACGTACGTATAAATATAGGTAAAACAATTCTCTGTGCATAACTGTACAAAGAGATTTCTTTTTTTCTACGCGTGATGATCGTAAAAAAACGTTTCGTCGTCTGACAGAATACGTGTACATCTATGAACACAATAGATGCACAGCCCTATACCAGCAGTCACTGCCACAAATGGACCCCGACAGACATATTGACACCGGTCCCCAGGAGCGCAGCGCTCGGTTTCCGATTTTACCCTTCGGCTTCCCATAATGAACCTGGAGAAGGAATTCAATCGCCTGGGCGTTCTTTTAAGATCGCACTCCAAGGCTCAAATTCTCCTCTAATAATCTCCTCACACAACCCTGGTGATAATTTAGGCAAAGGAACAAAGAAACACTGCAGACCCCCCCCCCCCCCCAAACGTCTGCAGAGCCTCCCCAGGTCAGAGTAATCAAGAAGCCGAACAAACGCCCTAATTGTAGCAGCCCCGTCCAGCCTGCGCCTCCATGGGACTGCGGCAGACAGCATGCTCTGTGCACTAAACCGTGAAAAGAAAAGCAGTTTATCCTTTCATGTACTGCCCCCTAGTGGTGAACACCACATTTACCCAATAGTACAGGTCGAGCCTCACCGGTCTCTTTGCAACTTTTTTAAACATTCTTGAACACAAAGCTTTGGACAAACCGCACTTTGCGTAAAAACATCTCCAAGGCGCTCCACGGGTGTTCCAATACTGAAAGTGTATCAACCTTTCCCCCGGAAAATTTGTACACTGTCGTTACCACGGAGAAACTACGTGTTACCAAAAGAAAATTAATCGACTTTTACAGATGGATTAACACCCTACTGCACACACACACACACACAAAAAAGAAAGTCAGAGCCAATTCAAGAATTTACAGTGAGGTCCATCAGTAATAGGACAGTAACAAGTTTCCTTCCCTCCAAACACAGAGGGGTAGGAAACAAGGTGGTACTGGATTTTTCGAACACAGACGAAAATGCACCTAAACTCAGTTACCCTCCAAACCCTTTTTACCCAGCAGGCAGTGTTTAACCGCACCTCCCAGCACATGCGAAACGAGACCCAACAACCAAAGCACAGAATGGCCGTTTCCTTCTCACATCGTTTCAGCCCAGCATTCCACTCACACACCTCACATTAAACTCATCAAAGCTGCATGATAAAAGCTCAAAAAAAAAAAAGTTTAAACTTCCTTCACCTCTGAGCATCTAAAGTCTGAATAGATGCTACTTGTGTCTGACGGTGCTCACAAGTTATCAACCGCCGCCTCCACAAAGGACAAAGATAAAATGACTCTTCTGACCTCAAAATGACATGAAGGGGGAGAAAAAAAATAAAAAAACACCACAAAACAACTTCACACACAATGCACACTGACTCGCTCAGCACGCCAGCACAAACACGTCAACTACACAGATATGGTCACGAAGAACGGAGTGCAGATTATCGTGGGTGACTTCAACGCGTTATAATCAATAACACAAAAATAGCAATGGTATTTTAAACATACCACCTGATGCAGAAATTTAGCCATGGTGGGCAACGACACATCACGACCCTCAAGAGATTTGGTTTGTTTTGTTCTTATTTATGCTGGAAATTTCAGAAAAGTAAAAGGAACCACAATGCGTTACCCATAAAATTGACTCGATCCAATCCTAATTCAGTTCTCCTCCCTCAAATACACGCAAACGCCAGCTGACGTTAGGACACCACTCCAATAACCCGGGCGAGATTCGTCTCGCCTGACGGAGCCGCCACAGAACCGTCCACAGAATCAGAGCCAAATACCGAAGAATTTAATTACTGGGAGAGCACACGGGGTAAGGTGCTCAGGAATGCCTCCACGGGACGAGCCGTCTGCTCGTCTGGTGTCCTGAAATTGCGTGGATCTTCGCGGCAGTTTGAGGGGGTCAGAAATGGCGCACGGAGGCTTCTTAAACACTGGATCCTTAGAGCCAGGAGTAATGCTGCGAACACTGCTTTACTGTGAGAAAACCATCCTTTCTCCCTCCCACCCCAGTGATGTGTACTGTTCCACTGCCCACAGTAACAACGATTCACTAAGGTACGGAGAGAAGAGGTGTGTTTTCTTAAGGGTTTTAAAACTGCCTTATTTATACATTTCTAAGAAGAGTTTGTTAGAGCCGGTGAAAACTGTGCCTCCCTCTTCTCCTGTGTGTGGATATGAGCGTGAGTGTGTGTGTGCGTGTGTTTGTGTGTATATGGAGAAGCGAGAGGCGAAGCGCTGGTCGTCGTAAGGCACAGGGCGCGGGGCGCTGGGCTAGGTCACTGGTGGTGATGGGTGCGGTCGTCTGGCCGCTTGACGTGGATCCGCCGCACTCGGTCGATGCGATCGCGCTCCTCGTCCTCGTCCAGGTGGTGCGAGCGGCCGGCGGCGCCCCCGGTGGCCTCGAGCAGGGCGTTATCCGGGCCGCGGCCGTCCTGAGACTCATACAGGAGGATGTTCAGGGTCTCCTCATAGATCCTCGCCTCGGGGAACTCCACCTTTGGGGAGAAGGGGAGTTTCGCACACAGGTCAGCTCCGCCTCAAACTCAACAGGCTGCTTTCACAAACATATTACAGCTCAGTCCAGGATTAAACTACAGCCCAGTCGGCCACGCCACATGGGTGTAACCCCCAGGAGCCCGCTTCTCCCCTTATATGCGCATTATTCGGCTGATAGCGTGGCTTTGGCTACCAATATTGATAGGTGTCATACGTGAAGAATAAAACGTCTGTGCCAAATATAAAAGTGATTGGTCAAAAATTGAAGCCTGTACAGTGTCCACAAGGAAGTGTCTATGGGCTACATTAAATGCCACTGGGCTTCTAACTTGGTCTTCATACAGAAACGACGGAGTGAGTACGTCCTGCGAGTTAAACTCTCCTTGTACACTTGTTGCCTCATGTTCAGTTTCGCATACTTGAAAAAGGCAAACATCCTATGCATTATGATTTCAGGTGTTGAAAAGTGAAGCATTAAAGGCACTGTAGAGCATCTCCAGACCGATCTGCGGACAGATCGAGTAATTTACGCGGCGGTGGGACTGAGCAGCTGGTACCTTGGTCTGCTTCTTCTCGGTGGCGTAGACGATGGAGGTGCAGCACACCTCGGCGATCTTGCGGCCCTGACCGTAGAAGGACCAGCAGCAGATCTCGTCCCCGATCACGTCCTTGATGAAGAGCACGCGCCCGTTGAAGCGCAGCGACAGCTTGTCGAACAGCTCGATGTTCTTCAGCATGTTGTCGTCAGAGTTGCTGCAGGAGCAAGCCAATTATTACCAGTGCAGACAAACAGCCAATAAGGCTGGGCCATCTTTCTCTGGGTGAAATTAATCCAACTGGTAGGATTTCACGCCTTACAACTGCGAAGTTCCTTTAAATATTGGCCTATGAGGACCAACTGACCAACAAAATAAAACATAACTGTAACAATAATACATTTTACCACATAAGCAAGTGATAAGGCAAACATAAAAAGGTGGCATATGATTTTGCTCACCTGGAAACAGATCCATAGGTCTCAAGGAAATCCCTGTACTATAGGCTTAACATCTTTATTGATTCCCACAAACTAAGGATCTCCGAGTAAAATGCCTTCCCAACGAGAAATCTCTTCCACTCACTGCTTTTCAGCTTGACCCAGTGAGAAGTCCGCCCCCTACTGGTCGGCGACATTTATAAGGTTTTAATGAGGACAGAATCACAGATTCTGTGATTCAGTGTGCAGGGTGGTTAATGAGCAGAAATTCTTCTTTACCTGGTGTATGAATACTTGTTGTTGCTTCTGTTGTACAGGAGTTTGACAGTAGGCTGCAGAGGGAGGGAGGGGGCAGAGTTAAAGCCCAGCTGAGCCCAGTTCACCAGCCAATCAGACTGCGCTACAGTGAAACATCTCCATGATGCAACGTACCTTGTTGGAGGTAGCGATGAGTCTCTGTTCTTCCTTGGATGATGTCACCAGAGGCACTTTACAGAAGGGCTCATACGTGTCCTTGTTCTGGAGGAAAAATCAGAAGGCGGCAGAATAAATGGAGAACAGGAAGGCATTTACCAGGATTTTAACAGTGCATTCAGTGTGTGTGTACAGCAAATGGTGGCACAGGTGTGTAATTCACCCAGGTTCAGCCTCTCCAAGCGAACAGCGTAGACACTGTAATTAACTACCGAGCTAATTACGCACCACACTCCATGAATGTAGGAGAATCCACAATTGTTCAACCAGCTGCACAGACAGACAATGAGATATGATTGCAGACTGGGGCACATACCAATGTGCGCTTATGTAATTTTCACAGACCCTTTTCCACCCCTGACTGTCAAGCGTCGGCTCCAGAGACAGGCTGAGATAACCATCTCCACTCAGGCCTACTTTTAAGGCCATTTCAACCAATCAGATTCCATATGCCACATTCATAGCACAAAATGTAATAAAATTGTATTTGTATTCAATTTCAATGTTAGACATTGACATTTTTATTTGAAGTTTTAAAATATTTTCCAAATGAAAGTATTGACAATGCGTAATATTAACCTGTAGGAAATTTAGAGTCACCGATTAGCCTAATGTCTTTGTACCAACGGAGGAAACTGAAGGAAAGCCAAGCAAATGAGGAGAACATGACCACTCCACACTGAATTGTTGAAACATCTGTGCAGACAGTGAGATATGACTGCAAGCTGTAACCCACAACTGTGTGTACTTTATAGATCCTGACAGAGCCTTCCCCCCTCCCCACTGAATGTTAAAGGATAAGTAAGCACATGGTAAATCTACATTGCCAGATAAAGTACATAATCTCTGCTCCCCAAAACAATACGCCATTTTTTATTTATACATTTTTACACCAAGTAATCTGCGTGTAAATATCTGGTATAAGACCGCTCAAGCAAGCCGCCATGTTCGATCAATAAGAAGAGGATAACTACGTCACTCGGGCTGGTTGCTCACATCAGTCGGGTTTGGATCGCCGGTTTCGCTGGAACGCCCAACAGCTGCGCAACCCGTTTCCACGCACTTTTCCTGACTGACTATCAATCAATTTAAACTTTTTTTTTAACCGAACAATTAAGACCTAGCCTAGGCTATATGTAGCCTGTAATGATTAAGAGGTGATAGTGACAATATGATTCATTTAAGTTTATGCTTTGATTTGAGACTGCAAGGATGGAAATCTTAACAATTAAGCTAATTAGAAAAAAAACTCAACTCTCTCTGTAATTCTGTGTATCGTTTTAACATTTTGTTTATCAAATTATGAAAGAGGACTGTAAATAAACTCCCTATTTTAATTTTTTGAATGGCATCACAAAGTACATATGTAAGGGGGAAAACGTTGTTGTAAACATATTAACCTCATACTGAACGCGACATAAGAAAGGTTTAAGTATTTGTTAATGGCAATGCATTAGCTTCCTGTAAGCAAATACATACAAATTTGCTGCCTCGTGCGCATATTAAGTTCGATGCACTGAGCAATAATGTCGTGGATGAAACTGGCACGCCATTCTGCCGTTAAGTCTTGTAAATTAGTTAATCAATCCTCTCATTGCTAACCAAGCAAAGTCATATGGAGTCATCATTTGTTTAACAGTGAGGATTCCGCCTCACCTAACTGAGCTCCGACGGCACGTCACTGCTCTTAATCATCGACTCAACTTCCAGTACTTATGCTTTGACTCCATACACTCAGAAGACAAGACCAGCCCTGGTGACATCATGCTCTGGTCTGGGCAGAATATTTCCCATTGTTTGATTGGTGGATTATTTTCTATGGCGGCAAGGAAAGATTCTGATATTTCTAGGATTATGTGATGTTTGAAAGCAGATTACACGACGTCAAAGCAATAAAAAAAAATAAAATAAAAATAATGACTTATCGTTTTGGAAAGCAGAGATAATGTACCTTATCTAGCAATGTCGGTTTACCATAAGTTTACTTATCCTTTAAGTGTCCCCACCAGATGTAAGCTTAGACTAAAGTGACCACTGAGTCTCTACAAAACAACCCCCGGGTGGATTCAGGAGTATAAAGTGTGCTCCATGTTTACTCTGTAGCAGCTTTCAGATTCACCTTCCTACTTCTCCATTACTGATAAGGACATTTGCAACAAGTGGTATGCAGTATGTGACAAACACGAAGCATGAAGCAGCGTGGCAAAGTTACCCGTATGACGTTCTGTACGCGCCAAATTTCATGGTAAGCAGCCAAAACAAAGTAGTTTAGTGTCTCCCACAATGCAATGCAGTCAATGGTAACATCCCATTGAGACAAGGGTGATCTCAACCCTTAGAGTGCTGAATAAATTTAAGGAATTTAAAAATAATTCTCCTGAGCTGTTAAAAACCTATCACGTGGCAACTTGTTTCAAAGAGATCCCGAGGGGAGTGTACACTGGAAATGGTTGCAGGACGTAGTACGCAAGTATGCGATTCCTAACACAGCCTCCGTGAGCCTAAATCATATAGCCTGCAGGGGGCAGTACCTGCAGCGCTGCCTGGCACTCGTCCGCCAGCCCCTGGACCAGGTAATACTTCGCCTCGGCCAGCAGCTCCTCGATCTCCCGCCGGCTCTCGGGAAGGGGTACGGCCCCGTCCCGCAGGAAGTTCAGGATGGTGCCGAAGTGTTTCCCGCATCGGTCGATCAGGATCCACCCTGCATAAGGAGGCACAGAACGGCACGCCGATCAGTGATGTCGCCAGCGCTCTGGTAAATGCGCGCGAATCCGAATGATGGTCAGACAAACAAGAAAAATAAGTGAGCGGCGTCGCCGAGTCGTGTTCACACTCCAAGACGCCTTACGCTTGGGTAGCTTGCGGCAACACTAATTGATCCAAGACAGAAAGTTGGACGCTTTTACCGGGGGCCAACATCAGTAAGGGTCTTGCAGATAAGGGAGAAAAACACACAGACACAGAACATTTAAAAAACCCGAGTCACTCAACAACAACAACAAACCCAGATCAACAAAATATCAATGCGTAAGAAATGATGTGGCCAAGTCCCATGCTCATACATCTCCTTCTGGGTGATGGGCGGGGGGGGGGGGGGGGGGGCCGTATGTAAAGAACAGCAGGGGAAGGGACTGAATAGCAGACAGGAAGAAGATTATTAGTGTGCAATTACGTTTGTCATACTCTGATTCATGTTTCTATTCCAACATCAAAAAGACCCGACAAAAAGTCCTTGTTCGGTTCAATGCAACAGTGAACTAGCTTAGTGAAGAGAAACTGGGTTTGCAACCCAAACGATGCAGGTTCCCAGACTGGGTGGCACCAGACCAGTCTACGTCAGAGTTGGGTTCTCACACCAGACCTTATTTACCCAATATCAAGTCCAATTAATATAGATTTTTTTTTACATTTCGAAAACAGTAATTCTTACTGCGGTACAGCATCTGCTGAATGCCAACAGGGTAAATCTAGTGCAGAGCCCCTCCCCCCCGGGTCAGGGAGCCAATCGCGTTCCGGCCCCATCGAACCCCTGTACCACAGCACTATAGATGTGAAGCGGAGAAGCTCAGCAGTGACCCTGCGGAGACCTGAACCGAATCAGTATTCATGCTGGCGCTGGCAGTGCTGTTTATTTATGCCTGTGCTCAGTCGGTTCTGATAGATGCAGGGCCCTTGGCTGACCCCATTCTCTGTTCTCTCCGCCCGCCTCCCACACAGCTGCTCTCGGTTGCTAGGTTTCCGTCTGAATGGGGCACTTGGCACACACTCTCCCGGTGCTTTCTCCAGATCCAGACAGAGCACAAATGACAGGCCCTTCCTGGCAAACCAGAGCGGCTCGCTTACAGTCCTCACAGAGGGAGCAAACACTCAGGGTGTTCAGCACACTCCTCTATTCACACTCCGAGAACAGGAGGGTTACAGGCAAAAACCAGGCATCAGTGGTAAAAATAAATCCAAACTATGAGGGGAAACAACCTCCAATATTCATGCAAGGATATTGTGGCAGCTCTCAGTTTGGCAAAACCAGCAGGACAGTGAGACTGCACAAAAATATTCTCAGACCAAGAATTTAGATGAGCAATTTTCTGCAAACATTATAACATCTAGTGCTCATAGTCATCTCTCATAGTTTAAAGAAGATTGCAGACCTAATCATCAAGCTTGGGTCATAATATCCAGGATTAAAGGGCCGCTCCTAGCTGCGTGCTAACCTTGCGATCGCAATGAATGGAAACCGATGGACCAAGGCTAATGAGGCTAATTAGTGCTTTGACCGTTGCCTTCAGTTCATGGTCATTACAAGACTAGCATGTAGCACGTGTCCCTTTCATGATGGAAACACGAAAATTCCATTCAGTGCTCAGCCCCTGGTTTAGTTTGGTACTTAATCACACCTCCCACCCCCAATTCATCCATTATCCAAACCGCTTGTTGCTCTACAGCAGAGCAATTCAACAAGGGCCGGTGTGGGTGCAGGCTTGCATTCCTATCATGGAGGTAATATAATAAAACTGGAGTGAGAGAGGAAGTACCACTCCTATTACTTTCAATGGGAGACGCTAGGCTAGCTACTTCAGCCCAGGAAGTATGGAATTGACCGACGCCATCAATGAAAATGGCGTTCAATGGGTGCTTATTACCGGCGCCATTTCATAAGATTGCCAATCTGATTACACAGCACAAATAGCTAAGAAATTGTGTCGACTGTGTGGATTGGCGAATGTGTTCAAGGGGAAATGACGAGCAACGATATTAATCTGGAACGTGCACGCACTTTTCACTCTTTTCGTTGAACTGCTGCAGTCAGCAACAGCTGGACAACCAAATTAGTGCACGAGCTGTCATCAAGCTCTAAACATCGAACAGTTGCGTCAGACAAAGAGGAAAATAATGAAGAATTACTGAATACATTTTCTTTTGTTTTCGCTTCATTTCGCAAGAAAAAAAAAAAAAGCACACTTTTCAATTTTGTCTATGGAGCACGCAGATCTTTGGCCACAAAATTGCATTTTTGGGAAATGCGGAGGCAGGAAGCTAACATGCTAACTGGCTGAAGCAAAGGTACTTCCTTGTTCTCTCTGGTTCTATTATATATCTCTATGATTCCTACCAAGCACTGACACACCTGATACTACTAGTCAATCATTTTAGCCAAGAGTCTTGAGCTTGATTAGTGGTGTCAGGTGTCTAAGTGCTGGGTTGGAATGAAAGGCTGCACCCAAACTGGCCCTTGAAGAATAATGCTGAATAGCCCTGCTCTAGTGTACAGCCTATCCCAGCCGACCATGGGCAAAAATGCAGGAACACACCCTGGACACCAATCTATCGCAGAGCTTGCATTTTTAGGACTGGGGGAGGAGACTGGAGCACCCAGAGGAGACCTGTACAAACACGAGGCAAACATGCAAACTCTGTGCAAGAAAGGACCCAAGCTGGCTTCAAACCCACAACCTACCTCCTGCCAGGCAACAGCACCACCCACCCACACCCACCCTAATACAAATGAACCATTACTGCACCGGAGCCGTTACATACCTTCACTGTCGGTGAGCACCTCCATCCTGCCGCTAAACATGGCTTTGAGCATGGTGTCTTGTTTAGTGAGCGTCTGCATGGTGGTGTAGTACAGGGCACCGCCCACGTTCAACTTCACGTACTTAGAGCTGGGGCTGGATCCCTTGAAGGAAGTGGTCCGTGTTGTAGCCGCTGGCACCGCCGAGCTCACCACACTTTCTCCCGACATCTCTTCCTGTAGTGACATACTGAAATGAGTACTCATCGCGTCGGAGGAAATTTTCCCACGTGAACGTCCAGTCCATTCAGCCCAGACATTAGACAAACGTCTTAAACCTAAATGACTAAATATAGAACATAATCTACTTTTAATTGACAATTTGCCAATTCAGCGCTGTGGGCGATCCAATTAAGGGTGTATTAAGGTTAAACGTCACAGCACACGATAACTACAAATGCCCGTTAAGGATTGTCCCATTTAATTTTAGCAACTTTGGTGGCCAAATATTTCGCATGGATGAGACATGTAACAATATATCTGCTTTTAGTTTCTGGTCTCGCTGGTGGGATTTACGTAATCGTTAGACATCAAACTTTAACTCATGTTCAAATTACACAAATAAATGCGTGTAATACCTTAGGTAGACAGCGAAGTAAGTAATGGGTCATTAAGTGGAAAATAAACGGTCCAACCTAGGTGTCAAGAGCCTAATATTACAGCTAAACGCATCAGGCATTTAACACTGATAAATCGCGACATGTTCGGAGCTGGCATTCGCTCCGAGAACAGTAAGCAGGGTAACGGCAGCTAACTTCACCAAAAACGGTCCCTTTCGCTACCAAGCCGAGCACCCCACCTTAGTAGGCTTACTTAGTCAGCTCTGATCCAAATACTTTCACCTGTGGCGGTGGATAACGATTTTATAGTTTACATTTATGTCGCGATATGTGGCTACGAGCTCCCTATTCATACTCTCCGCCCACGGAAAAGATGGCTAACAAAGTTGGCTAGCAACCATTATAGCTAAGCGGCTACCTCGGCCCGAAAGTCTGATGTCCCGGCTATTAAACCATTTACCTCTTCATTTTCAACAATAACACATTATGGTATACCATATGATCAAGAACGACAAGAATATAGCTGTCTATATCGTAAAATAACGAACTTTGTCGTTTACCATAGAATCCCGAAACACTCCCAAACAAGTCAGTCAAGTCGGAGTCGCCCACTTCCGGCCAGCATCAGTGCGTCCGGAAACACCTTCCGTTCAGACAGATGACGTCAATGCGCCGGAACAATTCGAGTGTAACCCGTAACCCTTACCTGTCTCACTTAATTTCACAATTACGAAATAAATATGAAAAACCTTGAGTGAACGGCTTCGGAAAATTAGCTTGAAAACCGCAAATAAACAATTTATCGGTTGGTTTGTGGGCGTAACTTAGTGAGCCGAGAAAGAAGCGCTTCCAAGCCATAAAAGTTCACTTCACGAGGACTAATGTTAAATACTTGAAATTATTCACCTTCATACATTCAATTCGTAAGCAACATTATTTTCCCATTTAGAACATAAAACACCCTCAACTCCGCTCAATCGCATCTTTATGCATGGGCGTTACATCGACAGTTTATTGGTGGACACCACTGTCTTTGGTTCCTGGGCTTTCAGTATTCTCTACGGAACCATTTTGGTGTGACAATGTGAGGATTAATGGCTGCTTATAGTGTAAGGACTTGGTTGCATTGTTTACGCTTTGAATCAGTTTATGCGTAAATAATATTGCATGCTTTGAACCTGTTTTCATGCTCGTCTTTGTAGTGCCTGGTTTCATACATCGCTGATTATTGAATACATGTAAAAGACTGCAACATTTTGGCGAAATAGCAAGTTTGCTAACTAGCTGGATAACCATCTGGGCTGGCTAACTTAGGTCGCTAATCCAAAATAGTGATATTGTTCGTAGATAAATGATTACTGGTCCCCCTTCTATAAGCTTCAGTTTTAGTGCACCGATTTTAAGTTCCCTTAATTGTCATCATAGCTTGATAAATATTTTGTTGTCCTTTATGTCCGTCATGTGCTTTCGCGTTAAAACGTTGATAGTGTATTGATGTTATTTATTAGCTTGGTATAGCTATCTGCTTAGTGTTGTCACCCCAGTTGATGTGACATTGTGACCCTGATCGATTACATTGCCATCAGTAGATTGCTAGTTACGTAACTGCCGATTTAAATTCTCCCTGTGTGTAATTGCTTTTCAATGTTTGCTTCCTGTCATCAGTCCTCTGGTATAAGCTCAAATGAATGAAATTCATATGGCCATGGTTACAGCAATTTAGGCTTCGTTTACTTGCTACAACTGGGATTTGTGTGTCGTTACTCATTAGAATGGCAGTATAGTCGATGAGACCGACATCGCCGTTATGAAGCTGGGAAATTTTTTCTATCGTCATCCGCTGACTGAAGCTGGCTTAATTTATCAAACTTTTTTTTTAATCTGCAGAGATGACACATCCATTGGCTTTTTCTGGACCAATCTGAACGCCGCTGTCGCCTCTGAAAGTATTCCTGCAACTCCATACCTCGAGAAAATGAACGGATTTGGTAGAGTTTGAGGGAGCGATCACAAAAAGCATTTTCTGGTCAGTGATGTGATTTTTTTTTTTTTCGTCTTGGAAATATAATAAGGCTCTTGGAAACCTTTGGCAACTTGAGCTGAATTTAGTGCAGTTCTGTTTTTGATCAAATTTTCCGCTCGCTTTGGAGCATGTAGAGGCTTTATTGATGGCTAATGTGCACAAACCCTGAGGTGATTGCTACTGCCTTGATGACCATCATAGATGCCTTGATCACGTTTCTCAGAAGTTGTGGTTACAACTTGGAGGATTGTATTTGGGATAGAATCTTTCCTGCACCTTAAATATATTTAATTTCTTTAATTAAAGGCTTGAAAGATGTTTAGCGCGACTCAAACCTCCAAATCCCAGTTCCTGGACAAGGCCAGGCAGGCTCGTGAGGAGAGGAAGGGTCATAAGGAACGCGAGAGAGCCGCAACACAAATACAGGCGTTGGTGCGGCGGTACCTCTGTCGCTGCCAACTGCAAAAGCAAATTAGGTAAGCCAAGCTCAGGGAATAGGGCCTTTTAGCAGGCGCTTCCTAATTAATTTACTTCCTTGCTTGATGATATCTTGCAATAAGCTTGTGTGGTTGCTCTCAGCGCTGACGGTGAAATAATTTTTGATGCATTTGTGACTCTGTTGTCCATTGTTTCTATAATTGTGTCCAGATCTTTAATTAATGACCCCATAGACTATCACTAAGGAATAGAGTGCATGCATTTGCTTCTTGAGTGATGCTCTATGTTTTATGTGGCAATGATTATTTTTATGAAGTTTAAATATTCTGTATGTCAGTTATCAAAATTCCTTGCATCCTGCATTCTAATGTTTGCTGCGCTGGAAAAGATATAAACTCATCAAGCACATTATTAGGAACTACTGTACATATGAAGTTTACATGCAATTTTCCAATCATGTACCAGCAGCTGGTTGCATAAGATCATGAAACACAAGTCAGGTGATTCAGTTATTGCTCATGTTAATTACTTTGATCTTGTTGTTGGTGTCAGGCCGGCTGGTTTGAATATTTCTGAAAGTGCTGATTGCTTGTGATTGTCCCGCCCAACAATCTCTCGGATTTACACAGAATAGTGTGAAAAAAGAAAAAACATCCAGTGAGCAGCGGTTCTGCTGACGGAATTGCCTTGTTGATGAGAGGCTTGAGGAGATTGGCTAGACTCGTTAGAGCTTAGAGAAGGGCTACGGAAACTAAGATAACCACTGTTTTCAACAGTACTGAGCAGAAAAGAATCTCAGAATGCATAACTCATTGGCACTTGAGGCAGATGGGCTTCAACAGTGGAAGGTCACGTTTGGGTCTATTTCTGAAAGCCAGGAATATTAACCTGAGGCTATACTGGGCACAGGCTTACCAAAACTGGGAAGACAAAAATTATTAAAAGTTGATCTGATGCCTAGTTTGATGAAACTCTATCTTTGTTGAGATATGCAGATGGTATAGTCTGTGGTGGTGGTGGGGGAATGTTTTTCTTGGTGCACATAGGGCCCTTAATACCAGTTAATTATCACTGACAGCCTACCTCAGTATTGTTGCTGACCCTATGCTTCCCTAAATGGCCACAATGTACCAATCTTGTAATGGTTACTCTCAGCATGGTAATGTACCAGGCCAGATAGCAAAATTAACCTCAAGCTGGTTTCAGGAACAATAAGTTCAGCATACTTCAGTCGCCTCCCCAGTTACCGGATCGGAATGCGATAAAGCACCTTTTGAATGGAGTAGAACTGTAGATTTGCGGCAGGAATCTCTGCTGCCCTGTCTGCTGAAATTGTATGAGGCAATCATGTTGACACGGACCAGAATCTCAAAGGAAGGTCTCCTACATCTTGTGGAATTCACACCATGAATAATTTAGGCTGTTCTGTGAGCGAAGGGAAGCCAAAGCCTGTCTTATTGTAGCGTTCCTGTTCGAAGTGCTCTGTGAGCGCAGAATAGCCTGCTGCTAATGAGGTATCTGCCGAATGTACACTATGAATTCACAGGGTTAAGATTAGTGTTGACGTCATTTCATAATTTCATTAGATTGCAACAAGACGCAAGGGATTGGGATGCGAAATTTTTTGGAATGGATATCATTTAATTGCATTTCAGTTTTGTTTCCTTTACATCAAAGTTTTGCTTAATTTCAATCCCGTATCTTTGTAAAACAAGCTTTTAGAGATGAAAGTGTTCTTTGAAAGCTCTCTCGTCTGTAAATTTCCTCTACAGGCAAGATGTAGACGAATTCTTTCAAGCTTGCGATGCAGGAACTGCAAAAAGGAATGCTCTTTCAATTTTTAAAATAGCAAGGAAGCTATTATTTGTATATGCTCATGAGGACAGGTCGGTGAGTGGATTTACCCTTTTACACAATTCATTTGTAATTATGTCTTGGAAATTATTGCTGATTTTTTTTTTAAAGATATCTTTCTGGAAAATTTAGTGGAATCCTCAAACCCTCATATTTTTAATTTTTCTGGCATGCATGTCTGCATTAATAATTTTTGGCATAAAACTTTCTATTTTTATTTATTTATTTCTCACCTAACAGAGGTTTGAGAAGCTCTGTCGGTGTATTCTTGCCAGCATGGAAGTGGAAAATGAACCGAAAGTAAGTGCCAATATTGCAAACGGTGACAAAAAAAAATGTAATAGAAAACTATTTGTTTCAGACCATCCTATTTTAATCTACTGCTCATCTGACCTCTGTGATCCTTGCGTCTTCGTCCGCAGGTATGGTATGTCTCTCTGGCGCTTTCTAAAGACCTCACTATCCCCTGGATCAAACAAATCAAAGATGTTCTGTGGCTGTCCTGCGAGTTCTTGAAAAAATTAAAGGTCAGCCCTGAGTCTCGTCTCCGCTCACCTTTGTTTATGATGGCCGTTTCAAATAACAACACCAGCGGAGCTGTGATAACAAGGGAAATGTCACATGGCCCTTTATATCTTTTTAAAGGTTTATCCAGTTTGTTTCCAAGTCTTGCAGTTGGATTACATTTCTGCCTCTGCAATATGTCACAAGGTGGCAGGATGTGCCCTATTCTGATTCCTTATTGCGTTTCTCTCTGTGCCAGCCTGACATACTGCAGGACAATAAACTGGTGACCCTGTACCTTACAATGCTGATGACTTTCACCGAAACTTCAAAATGGAAGTTACTGAGAGGGAAGGGTAAGCTTGGAGCTGGTGGGGGGTTGTGGGGCAGTTTAGTTGAAATCCTTATTTCCTATACACATGGTTGCAAAAAAAAGACGCCATTTCTTTATGTTTTTGCCCTTCAGAGAATCTGAGGCCTGCCTTGAATCGTATATGTGAGAACATCATGGGCCATCTCATTCAAAAGGGGTTCTACACCGTACTACAGGTAGTGTGCGCTTTCCCTGTCAGTCACTAATAATCTTTTTTAGCGTATAAATATACATATCGAATTACCTCCTCCCTTGTAATTCCCTTCCAGATCTTGTTGACGAATGGCTTGGCGCGGTCCAGGCCCTCGCTCTCGAAAGCCACCCTCACGGCGATATTTACGCTGTCGTTAAGGTGAGTCCCCCGCGCTGGGGTAATTGGACGCCGGCGTAATGCGGTTTCCCGTCCCTCTGCCGGGCGGCGGCTGTGCCTCGGAGGAATCGCTCGCTTCGTGCACTGCCTATCTCCTTCCCCCTAACAGGGTTACAGTAATTAAATCCGGCATCTTAATCGGATCCCACTTAATGAATGCGACCCTTATTGCATCTGCGCAATGAATCCCAGCCATGGGGCGGAAAACATTTCGGAGACGTCGTGGCGATAACTTTCTTCGTTACGTTTCCGACGTGTAATTGATTTTTAGAGCTCGTGTTTCAGAGCCAGCTGCAGTACCCAGAATGCATTGCAGCTGAGGGATTCAAAGCATTTTCCCGATCACTAAACAGATGAGCATCGTTTTACATCTGTATTGCCTCCAGACTCATGAGGGCTGACAGCTCCGGTATTGATATCTCAGTTTGTAATATGGTGCCCGTCTCCCTCTTGACAGGCCTGTAGTCGCTGCCCATTTTTCAGACAACCTCCTGAGGTCCTTCCTCCTCCACGTCATGTCTGTGCCGGCCATCACCTACCACCTCAACACCCTCACGCCTGAGGTGACCGAAACGCGGGGGGTCCTTCCACCCCTCAAGGGGAATCTTTGGGTAGTGTGGGTGTGGCTGAAGTACAGTTCGGGTGGCCTAAAAATGGCAAATTACGTTTATAGGATTCCCTTCAGGGTCTGCAGTACTTTTGTTCCAGCTAATGCACTTTGTTGTATTTTACTTTGGATAATAGCATCTCATAACTGAAAATAATGTAATAGGATACAAGGTAAATGATGCTTCCATCTGCTGGTTTGAACCGTCATTTCATCAACGTCTGGTTCTGGTGCTTCATTAGATATACAGTTTGTTATTCAGTGCTTGAATAAAAGTAGTAAATTACAAAATATATCCATGTCACGTTGTTTACTGGGGCTGAGTCTACACAGTAAAAACCATAGTGTCAATTTTACTCTTTAAGAGTTGAATTTAACTCTCTGTCAGATAACATTTGGTCCCACTCAAAATCAGTGTAAATTTTACTCTATAGCCAGTGTAAGATTTTTATAGTTAATTTTACTCTATTTTGTGTCAAAATTAACAATGAGGTGTGTAAAAATATTTGACACTATAGGGAATCATCACCCTGCAGAGTAGATTTCGTCCTTGTGTGGAAGTGGGAATTGACTCTCACTTTTGACACTTCCATTTAGACGATTTCACTCTGCATAGTGCTATAAGTACTCTATCCAGAGGAAAATGGGTTTACGCTGGAATATTGACACTCCATTTTTTACTGTGTACCCAAGCTAACACACAACATTATCATGAGGTTACTACCATGGTATGGCAGTGTCAAGACTGACAGAATATTGCAGTAACGCTGTGATAATATTCTGTGTCGCGGGTTGCCAAATTTCTGGGGCTCTCGGGGTCACAGTTGCTGTCCCCTGCTGTAAATTATGGTTGATTAAGAGACAGTAGACTGTTGAATGGTTCTGAGGTCCCTTGTGTTTGTGTGCAGTGTATGGCTACAGTCCTGAGCTACGACCTGCTCCGCAAGTTCATCCTATTCCTGAGCCGGGAGGAGCAGTGTACAGATATTTGCATCTGCTTGGAAGGGAGTCACACTCTCTGCCTGCTGGGTAGGTCTCTCGTGACTGCAGAGATGGCCTTGTGTCAGTTCTCTGGACCAACTTGGCGGAATATTCCGGCTCAGCAGGGTTTTTCCAGTTTGCTGAGGCTTGTTCCCATGAGAGTACGAATTTTGAATGCTTTCTTCACGATTGCAGGCAACCTAATTCATCTGGGATACCTCAATGAGAAGGTGCTGGAAGAGGAGGCCAAGCATTTTGTGAAAGACCTGACTGAGATGCTCTCCTACTGCCAGAGATATGTGTCTCAGAAGAAGTCCAACCTCACTCACTGGCATCCTGTTCTGGGGTGGTTCTCTCAAACGGTTGACTACGGGTCAGTGGAGTGAATCGTTATTAGGTGGAAAGGGTCAGAGAAATCCTTGATGTAAGAAGTTGATGTACGACTCGAGTGTTTGATGTTTGATGTTAATGTACGACTTCAGTCTTTAGTGTTAGAAGTTGATGAACAACTGGAGACTTTGGTGTTTGACGTGAATGAAGGATTTAGGTCTTTGGTGCTAGAAATTGATGGACAACTTGACTTTTGTGTTAGACTTTGACGGACAACTTGAGTCTTTGGTGCTGGACGTTGATTTACAACTTGGTCTTTGTTGTTAGATGTTGATATGACTTCAGTGTTCTGTGTTAGATATTGTACAACTGAAGTCTTTGGTGCTAGACAGTGACGTAGGACTTGAATCTTCAGTGTTCGACGTTGATGTACAACTTGAGTGTTTGATGTTTGATGTTAATGAGTGACTTGACTCTCTGGTGTTAGACATTGATGAAAGGCTAGAGACTTTGGTGTTGGACGTTGATGTACAACTTGAGTGTTTGGTGTTAGACATTGGTGCAAGACCTGACACTGAAGATGTTTGGTCTTTGTTTCCCCACCTGGTTTCCAGCCTGAATGAGTCCATGCCCCTGGTCACCAGACAACTGCAGTACCTGTGGGGCGTGCCTGTCATCAGGACCCTCTTCAGCGATGTCCTCAGCAAGAAACTGGAGAGCCAGGAGGCCACGCCCCCTCCCCAACAGCCAAGCACTTCGCAGAACAACCTGCCTGTTAAGAGTGAGTAAAGCTCTGACTGACCAGTGATACTTGGTCTATTCCATGAATTTTACTGAAGTTTGAATGCAATTGATGAGCCAGACTGTTTCAAACCTTAATCCCAGGTAACAGGAGAGAGAAAAACCAGATACTGTGTTTGTGGTTCTGGGAGGTTCACATCACAAACAAGAGATCTAAGAGACTGCATACCTCCTCCAAGGGATTTGGAACATTACTACCATCTAGTGGATTTTAAAATATTTGGCTTTTATTATTCCAATCTTCCAATCCCATGATGGTGAAGAATCTTTTAAAAAATGTCTGGATGCGGAATTTCATCCGGATTACTCTTAAAATGCTATCGCCTTTAGGATTGGCTGAGAGACGTCCCTGGTAAAAATTTAATATACAAGTATCTTTAATTGTTTTCATAATGTTGTTAAATGAATCAAACGAATAAACATACCCACCAACCAAAGGTAAAACTCCGCCTCCCTGGTGGAGGTAAAAATGAGTCAAAGGACCCTCTTGAACCTGGGTGATGATCCTTCGCATCTCTAGAGGTTTTCTGCCTCAGTAGTGAGAGCTGTACGTGTATCCACAGACCTCTTTAAGAGGGCCTTCCAGAAGTCGGCCTCTGTGCGGAACATCCTGAAGCCGGTGGGGGGGAAGCGGGTGGACTCAGTCGAGGTGCAGAAAGTCTGCAGCATCTGCGTGCTCTACCAGACAGCCCTGACCACGCTCACGCAGATCAAGCTCCAGATCCTCACTGGTCAGTCCACTTTGCATTTAAACTCAGCTGAATTTAAGCTGAGCTTACATTTAGACTGAGATCCTGCTCCAGACCCATATGCCCTGTATAGCTTGTATTTAATCCGTGCTGCATCGAGGTCAAGCTTGCATTTAAACTGAGATTGTGAACCAGATCCTGTTTAATGTGCACCTTACCCAGGCTTAATATAATCCAAGTTTATGGCTAAACTGAACTCATGCTCCAGTTCATATCTTGTCATCGGTTAAACAGAGCTGAATTTAAGCTGAGCTTACATTTAAACTGAGATCATGCTCCTATTTAGCTTGCATTTAAATTGAGCTGAATTTAAACTGATCTTACATTTATACTGAGATTATGCTTCTGATCCTCTCTGGTCTGTTCTGCTTGCATGTAAACTTAAGATTAAGTTTTGGATCCTCTCTTGTCTGTCCAGCTTCTGTTTGATTTGTTATCAGTTTTCAGACCTGGTCCATTCATTTAGCTCGCATTTTCACTGCGATGAAGTTCAAGATCCTAAACTGTCAGATCATCTAGCATTAACACCCAGAAAAACTTCAAGTCAAAGTCAATTCATCCAGAATTTGTACCCAGATCAAGGTCCAGATCTCAAATAATTTCTTTATCTTTTATTTAAACTAAGGCAAATTTTCAGATCATAGCCAGCTAGTTCTTCCATTTTAACTGATCCTGAGGTCTCACAAACCCCTCTCCTCACCTGACTGCCTCTCCGATGGCCAGGTTTGACCTACCTGGATGACCTGCTGCCCAAACTGTGGGCCTTCATCTGTGAGCTGGGGCCGCAGGGCGGGCTGAAGCTGTTCCTTGAGTGCCTAAACATCGACACGGACGAGTCAAAGCAGCTGCTCGCCATGCTCATGTTGTTTTGTGACTGCTCCCGCCACCTCATCACGTGAGAGCTTGCGAGGGAGGGGCTTAATGGGTCTTTAAATGTGTGATTTCTACAGGGAACTTCTGCGCAAAAAGTCCTCAACCATGAGTAAAATGAATTTTGCTTACGCTTCGGGTTGCCCACGGTGTAGGACTGCTTATGACATTGGTTTTGTGCATCAAAACTGAATCGCTGGGCATCTGTTTGTAATCTGCAGTATCGGTTTGAAGAGTTTATGCAGTTTGGATTTGGCATCAGTAATAATTATTTAAGGAAATTAAGATGCCCTTGAATTGGAGCATTCTGTGTGCATTAATTATGAATGTGTTGATTTCCGATCACAATATTTCCATGAAGGTTTTTGGAGTCTTGAGGGGTGTACTGGCTGTCTTTGCATGTGCTGGCTCAACAAACTCTAAACTCGCAATCAGACATACCATAAGTTACTATGGTGGGTTTAAGGAGAGCCACCGTTGTTACACTGAAAACCCTGGATTTAAACGCAATATATGTACCTCACTGACCCATTAAACTCACTGTGTTGTATACCGCTTGGGTGGTTTTTGTTTTAACCAGACTCCTGGGTGTGATCAGTGTTTTTGGTTTTTTTTGGTTTTGCATTTTTACTTGGTTATTAGTTAAGCTGATGTAACCCACTGGACTTCTGGGGTTCCAGGCAAATAAAATTTCTTCCTATTTTTGCTGATCAAGTGTAGCTTAAGCTGTAGTCGCCAACTACATGAGCATGCCTCTCATTTGAGACCTTATTCAAAACCCAAAACCAGTGAAGTTGGCACGTTATGTAAATCGTCGATAGAAACGGAATACAATGCTTTGCAAATCCTTTTCAACTTGTATTCAATTGAATACACTGCAAAGACAAGATGTTTAATGTTCAAACTGAGAAACTTTTTTTTTTTTTGCAAAAAATTATTAACTTAGAATTGAAAGGCAGCAACACATGGAAAAAAAGTTGGCACAGGGGCCTTTTTACCTCTGTCTTACATCGCCTTTCCTTTTAACGACACTCAGTAAACGTTTGGGAACTGAGGAGACCATTTTTTGAACCTTTTCAGGTGGAATTCTTTCCCATTCTTGCTTGATGTACAGCTTAAGTTGTTCAACAGTCTGGGGTCTCCGTTTTCGTACTTTAAGCTTCATAATGTGCCACACATTTTCAATGGGAGACAGGTCTGGACTACAGGCAGGCCAGTCTAGTACCCGCACTCTTTTACTACGGAGCCATTCTGTTGTAACACGTGCAGAATGTGGCTTGGCATTGTCTTGCTGAAATAAGCAGGGGCGTCCATGAAAAAGACGTTGCTTGGATGGCAACATATGTTGCTCCAAAACCTGTATGTACCTTTCAGCATTAATGGTGCCTTCACATATGTGCAAGTTGCCCATGCCTTGGGCACTAATACACCCCCATACCATCACAGATGCTGGCTTTTGAACTTTGCGCCTATAACAGTCCGGATGGTTCTTTTCCTCTTTGGTCCGGAGGACACAACGTCCACAGTTTCCAAAAACAATTTGAAATGTGGACACGTCAGACCACAGAACACTTTTCCACTTTGCATCAGTCCATCTTAGATGAGCTTGGGCCCAGCGAAGCTGGCAGCGTTTCTGGGTGCTGTTGATAAATGGCTTTCGCTTTGCATTGTAGAGTTTTAACTTGCACTTGCAGATGTAGCGACGAACTGTAGTTACTGACAGTGGTTTTCTGAAGTGTTCCTGAGCCCATGTGGTGATGTCCTTTACACACTGATGTCGGTTTTTGATGCAGTACCGCCTGAGGGATCGAAGGTCACGGGCATTCAATGTTGGTTTTCGGCCTTGTCGCTTACGTGCAGTGATTTCTCCAGATTCTCTGAACCTTTTGATGATAATATAGACCGTAGATGATGAAATCCCTAAATTTCTTGCAATAGCTCGTTGAGGAATGTTGTTTTTAAACTGTTCGACAATCAGCTCATGCATTTGTTAACTAAGTGTTGGCCCTCGCCCCATCCTTGTTTATGAATGACTGAGCATTTCAGGGATGCTGCTTTTATACCCAATTATGGCACCCACCTGTTCCCAATTAGCCCGTTCACCTGTGGGATGTTCCAAATAAGTGTTTGATGAGCAATCCTCAACTCTCTCAGTCTTTTTAGCCACTTGTGCTGGCTTTTCTGAAACATGTTGCAGACATCAAATTCCAAATGAGCTAATATTTGCAAAAAATTACAAAATTTACCTGTTCAAACATTAAGTAACTTGTCTTTGCAGTGTATTCAGTTGAATATAGCTTGAAAAGGATTTGCAAATCATTGTATTCTGTTTTTATTTACGATTTACCCAACGTGCCAACTTCACTGGTTTTGGGTTTTGTACATGTATTATACATGGCCTTCAGTTTGTCTGTTGTTTTTCACTTGGAAACATCAAAAAGGCTGACTTTAAACATGGTGTGCTTCAAAGGGTGTTGTATCTGACACTTTAGAAGTGAGATCGACAAGTTATTTTGAATGATGAGGTCACGTATGACATAAAGATTGTGTGCGTATGCGACACAGCACAGTGAAGTGTTTTTATCTTGCAGTTCAGAGCTGGTCATTAGAAGGGATTGCGCAGAGTTTTTCTAATTGAACCTGAATGCAGGATCCTGGATGACATTGAGGTGTACGAGGAGCAGATCTCCTTCAAAACCGAGGAGCTCGTCACCATCTCGTCCTTCCTCAACACCTTTGTGTACAAGATGATCTGGGATGGCATCCTGGGTGAGTGCCATATATAGTCTGTGGGGACCTGAGTGCACATGAGCGATTATCGCTGGCCGTGAAAAGCATTCACCTTCGGGAAACTTCAGGTGCTTGAGGTGTGCGGGTCTTATGTCCGCAGAGAACGCGAAAGGCGAGAAGCTGGACCTGTTCCACAGTGTCCACGGCTGGCTGATGGCGCTGTACGAGAGGGACTGTCGGAGGAGGTTCTCTCCTGATGATCACTGGTTGCGCAAGTGAGTGCTGTGGGGCTGTGGAGGAAGGAAGCATTACGGCCTTCCCCCTCCTCTATCATTCTGTGTCTTTACCTGGCAATCCTCACTACCGTTATCCTCACTACTGTTATCATTTGAATTTCCCTCCTAAATCCCCTGTAGGTCATTCATTGGTTTTCACCTCCTTTTATTCTTCCCCACCCAATCAACTTGGACTCGCAACTGTAAAGAACAGCCCACTTTATTATGGTATAAATTTGCAAGTTCCCCCTCTAAGGGCCTCGTTTCTGGTACTGCGAGGGACACAGGCTTTAGCAGTGGTTTTTGTTTGTAACTGTTTTTAACTATCGGCTCCTTCATTTGGTGCCATGACAGGGCGGTTGCTAAACCTCCCTGTATTTTTGATGGATGCCCCCCCCGTCCCCCATACGCACTTGAACCCTCCCCCGGCACTAATGCCTGCGGCCCCCTCCTTCGTGCCCACGCTCACGGCAGCTGCTCCCCTCCCGTGCGGAGTTATCCCGGGACTTGCAGCGGGGGACGTGTTTAATAGGGTTATAATGGTTTGTTGCTGTGGCTCATTTGTCCTCCAGGCAGTGCGGTTATCTGCTCCTCTTTATTTATTTATTTATGTCTGTGTTCCAGAGACCTGAAGCCCAGCCTCCTCTTTCAGGAGCTGGAGAAGGGCAAGAAGAGAGCCCAGCTGCTGCTGCAGTACATTCCCCACGTCATCCCGCACAAAAACGTGAGTCTGGGATGTGGCTTGGGTACGCGAACTCCTGCCCCTTTTATGCCCAAGACACCCCCCCCCCCCCCGCCCCCCGTGTGCTGTTTTAATTCTTAACATTTAAAAAAAACTTGCATTTATGATTGGAGGTGGCATGGTGGTGAATTCTGTTGGAAGGACATGTTCTCCATGTTTGGGTTTCCTCTTAGTTTTCCGGCCTCCTCCCACAGTCCAAAGACTCGCATGTCTGGCTAATAGTAGAATCTAAATTTCCCATGGGGATGAGTGTGTGAGTCATGCTTTGTGGGCCCTGTGGTGGATAAGCAGACTGTCCTGGATGTGTTCCGGCTTTTTGCGCAAAGTTCAGGCTCCTCACAGCTCTATAAGGGAGTAAGCATGTTTAATAATGGATGAATGGATGGATTATTGCTCTTTTCTTATGTTGGGCGCTTGTCCCTTCAGAATATCTCCAAACAGCCCCTTTAATGTCCCATTTCAGGCCCTGGAACTGAGTCTCTCTTTATCTCAACAGAGGGTCCTGCTGTTCCGCAATATTGTGACCAAGGAGAAGGAGACCCTGGGATTGGTTGAGACAAGCTCCGCCTCCCCCAACGTGACACACATCACCATCCGTCGCTCTCGAATGCTGGAGGTATCGGATCTAAAATGGCCGCCCTCATCTCAGCCAGGGAAAGCTGGCTGATGTTCTTACCTCTGTGCTCCGTGCCGTAGGATGGGTACGACCAGCTTCGACGCCTGCCTGTCAACTCCATCAAGGGCGTGATTCGCGTGAAGTTCGTCAACGACCTCGGGGTGGACGAGGCGGGAATCGACCAGGACGGAGTGTTCAAGGAGTTTCTCGAGGAGATCATTAAGAAGGTCTTCAACCCGGGGCTGAACCTCTTTAAGGTGATTGTGCATATTTTTTGCATTGACAATTGTTGATTTATATTTGTTTAACCCTTGAATGCAACATTACAAATATGTGCTGAGAATATTCTCAACTGAACATTCTGGTACCAATGTTACAATCATTACTGGTAACTAAGCAACAGTGGATTTCTTTGGGCACTCCAGCCAGATCGAGTTATTTCTTATGGTCCACCTTAAGGACTCCTAAGGACAAGCCCTTGACTGCATCCAGTGTTCTTATGGTGGAACACAACAAATGCCCAGATCTGGCCAGTGCACTGTGAAAAGGGACTGTCTCTACTAGTAATTTAATCTTCTTATGAGAATTAACTTCTTATTTTTTCTCTCAGAAATGGAAAATCTTTTTTTCTTATATTAAGTTACCAGTGTGCTTGACAAGTGAAGTTTTCTTATCCCATGGACAAATCTAGAAATGAGTCAAAATTATTTCACAATTATTTTGTTTTCCTGTGAAAGAAGGTAATAGAAATATGTGCTTTAATTCTAAGTACAAGATTAAAATTCTTGGTAAGATTTATTTTTTTGCAGCATGTGTCTTGAAGAGAAGATTAAGAACTACTGTTCTCGAGCTCTGAAGTTTTGAAAAAAGAACATTGCAGAACACCTTCTCCTCACGGGGGTAAGATTGGAAATGCTGGGTCTAAAAATTCCTCTCTGCTCAACAGACCACCAGTGGGAACGAGAGGCTTTACCCTTCTCCTACATCGTACATCCACGAGAACCACCTGCAGCTCTTTGAGTTTGTGGGGAAGATGCTCGGAAAGGCCATGTACGAGGTGAGACTGTGCCACGATACACCTGCTGTATGAAGCGGCTCATGACTTTGTCCAAAAATTCAGGTTCTAGTGGGTTTAACCCTCTCAGTACTGAGTTATCCTCAGAAACTTTCTTTCCTAGTTGCAATCAAGTGAGCAGAACAGTTTTGGGTTTAAATTGGTCATACGCACCTATGTACTTAAAGGAATAGACAACGGAATTTCAAAATACAGTTTGGAAGATGGATCATGTCATAAACTAACGATTCATGCGAATACTTGAACATATAGAGCTCATACAACTAAGCTATCCATCTCCGAAAGTCTGTTCTGAAGCAGAATTGATGAATTCATGGATGTCGCCATTGAAAGTATTTCAACCAATCAGAAGAATCCTCGTGGAGATGCTCTGATGTCACATGGGCGCAGCACTTTGAAGCTATAGATGGCGAGTGAGGCTGCACAAGCATTGGGATAGTTGTTAAATTACTCACTGTTGTCACCATTTTTCTGTGCCAAAGGACATTGTTAGTCACAATCAGAGCCTACTATTCGTGAAGATATTCAAGAAGCCTGTTTGAAGGCTGAGAGAGAGAACAATATGCCTGCGTGTGCAGCGGTTGGGTGTAGCTACATGCAGGACTGGTTCAGGTCAGCATCATGGCCGCATATTCTATGCTGCCGTGCAAAGGCAAAACACCGTAACATCACATTTGGTCTGAAATGAGTTATTGTCATTTTGGGGGTATTGAAGACCTCTTTTATCATGTGGATGAATATTTTTAGCACATTTTATTATTTTTATGAAAAAATTAAGGTCTGTGTCAACAGTAACTCCGAAAATCCCATCAGAAACCATGACAGAACGCCGTAACTGCAGTTACTGTTCTTAGCCTTCGTTTTGGGACGCTGACGTTGAGTTAAGGTACTCTGGCTTTGTTTAGCCGCACATCAATATTTGTTACTGTACAGCCCTGAAGTTACGGTCAGTGATAGTTGGTGCAGGCTCACCTACGTCTCACTCACACACCTCCCTGTCAGCTAGGCTGCTTGTCATCAGGCCCATAAACAATTAAATGCACATCCTACCTTTTCTTGTAAACCGATAACATCCATGCCATCCACCTCATCTGGAATTTTTTCCACGATAATCCACAAGCATTAGAGTAAATATTCCTTAGATGCTGCTGGCGAGCAGACCAATTCCTTATGATCAAAACGAGTCCGTAAGCTTGGCTACCCAACGTCCACTGTTGGTTGCAAAGCAAACCATTAAAAAACATTCCCGCCATGAAACTTTTTTATTCGATTATAAAATGTCTAGCAAGAAAATCCAATTCCATCATTATATACATCTGCTATGTCAGGCACATCATCAGTAATGTTTCCATAATAATCCACTGTTAGAGCAGATCCTTGGATGCAGGCGATCAGACCACTTCTTTATGATCAACAAGTCCGCAAGCGAGTCCTACCTAATGTCCATAGTTTGTTGCAAAGCAAATGAACACACATTCTGCCTGTAAAACCCTTTCTTTAGTTGATTGTGTCTGAGTTAAGCTGCTTTCACATCGGACGCGAAACAAATTTTTCGCTTGACAGATTCCATTCAAAGTCAATGCAAAGGTGAATACAGGCGAAACGCTTGTGTTCATGTCTTTGCATTGACTTTGAATTAAAAATAATTTCCTGTATTTATTCATACTGTATAAAGTAAAGTAACGTATCTGCTGACATTCTGTTTCTGGTGCTGCGTACCAAACTGGAGCTTTTCTCTGTCATGAAGATGTGATGTAATGTCACCACAGCTCTGTACAGCAACTATTACATGCGTCTCATTCATTCTTAATCATTGAAAACAAATGTCATTGATGGTTAGGCCTTCAGTAAGTGCTCTTCTAATGGTCTTCTGTACAGAAAACAGCAACCAAATATTGAATTTATGTAAGTTCACGGTAGAAGACCAAAGGCGCCAACAGAAGGGTAATGAGGAGTGGAGATTCACCCTTGTGCCCATGTGACGTCACGTATCGCCCTTTCAGGGGGCAAAATGGCGGCTCAGTAGTGGTCTTCGGGCTGCCACACAAAAACGCTCACTACTTTTTCATAAATGGTCAAGTCTACCTGAAATTTTTCTCAAAGGCTCTCAATATTATGAGATATCAACCTGTGCATGTACTTAAATTCCTTTGTCTATTGCTTTAAGATCCTGGCTTGGTCAGCCTTCAAAATATAGGTCACTTTCCCCACCTGTTTCTAACCATGCTTGCATGGTGTTCTGGGGATCAAAAAAATTAGGAGTTTTAATTTTTGGATCTTCAGAAAAGGGTTATGGATGGAGGGATGTAGGTGGGGGTGAAGATGTGGACTTCTGTGGTTGTAAACACAGGTCCGCAGTGTTTAAGCTGGATAATCCTGCAGTGTGCATTTCAAGCTCCTCTATCATGTCATCTGGTGCACAGCCAATCAGTCACTATGAGCCATTTTAGAATTTTCGAGATCCGTCTTTGTGACATTTGGTGAAGTGACCGCCCAGAAGCGAAGTACTGCTCAACTTCAGCCAACCAGAAAATCACTTCCTTCATTGCAGCGGGTGGTCACTCCCCCTATGACCACGTTGCCACGATGGACAGATTTTGAAACGATTTGTAATGGCTAATTAGCTGTGCACCTGGTGATGTGATCGGGGACGTTTTAAATGTTATTTAAAGTACCACGTTTCCTTTGAAGTCATGAAAATGTATCTGTGTTACACGAGGGTCTTAATTGTACGCAGTTAACTATTTCTTGACACTTTTATGTAAGCAAAATGTAAATGTTTTGGGTATACTTTATATTATGATCCTGTCATGGTTGTGGTCTGATTTGACGCGGTGTTAAACCTGTACTGGGAAGGTGGCTCAGTAGCATTGACGCACTCTTCTCTCTCTCGTTTCCCTCTCTCTCTTCGATGGCGTGTCTCTCCTCAGGGCATCGTCGTGGACGTGCCCTTCGCCTCGTTCTTCCTGAGTCAGGTCCTTGGCCACCACCACAGCATGTTCTACAGCTCCATCGACGAGCTCCCCTCGCTGGACTCCGAGTTCTACAAGAACCTCACCTCCATTAAGGTCAGTGTGCCCTGCACTCCTGACTCCCAAGTGAACACTTCCCTTATTCCTCCTCCCCGTTCACACGGACGTCAGTGGTGATCCCGACGGTTTGTCTCCGCAGCGCTACGATGGGGACGTCAGCGACCTTGGACTCACCCTGTCCTATGATGAGGACGTCATGGGACAGGTAATAACCAGTTGCTGGGGGTTACTGCCGATGATGGGGCCGCCTCAGTGTCGTTATCTGTTTGGATCCTTAACTCTTTGCGGATGTCTCTCCACAGTTGGTTTGCCATGAGCTCATCCCCGGCGGGAAGACCATGCCCGTCACCAATGAAAATAAGTAAGCTTTCATTCACTTGGGCCTGATTATTATCTGACCGTATGGATGAGTCCACTTTGACTTTGTCCTGCAGGGACTCTGCCCGTCAGAAATACAGTATGTTGACCCTTTGCGATTTTTTGGTGAAGTATAATCATTAACCTTGAATAGCATTACGTGAATTGCAACAAGTCAAAATGATGTGTGATGCTATATGACATACTTTTTCTAACTCCAAAATTTATATTCGGCAAAATAAACAGATACACTAAATATTTGCATTTCTAACAAAGGATTTAGAATTTACCTACGGTAGCTTGGTTCAAATGGGAGCAGGAAATCTGGAAAAAGTGAACCTCTAGTGCAGAATGTCCTTTGGAACTTCTAGTGTTCAGTGTAAACCTTTGATTTCTATGAGGAGAGTCATATAGTAAAAAGATGTCGTCAGTCTGCTTAGTAGTTACTAGACCAAAACGTGGCCACTTTGATCAATCTATGATTTCGGGAGTGTTTTGTGGAACAAAGTGTTTAAATTTTTTCTCTCTCCCTTACTGCTTGAAAATGGTTGCTGTCCAAATAGTTTTGAATGGTAGCTGAGGTTTTTTCCCTATTTGATGTTGGAGGTACCAGGCAGTGTAACTGAGGTGTTGAATTCTTAGGAATTCAAATAGTCCTGAATAACATGCTTTAATTAACCCTTAGAGTGCTATTGGCAACTTTATTGGCCCAATGATGTAAGATGTCAAACTCAGATGCTGTTGAAAACCTGTCATGTGGCGACTTGTTTAAAAGAGCTCCCGCATGGGGAGCTCTTTAAAACAAGTTTGCCACATAATAGATTTTCAACAGGTCAGGATAATAACATTTTTAAATCCTTGAAAATTTATTTCAGCGCTCTATGGGTTTATGAGTACAGCCATCAAACCTATTTTTCATCATATCTGACCCCAGTTAATCTGCAAGGAAATTCTGTGGTTACAGCCAAGATTAATTTTGGTTTCCTACCCCTAATACACAGCATGAGTAAGTTATATATACCTGTATATTGCAGTCTCAATTTGAGCGGCAGTAAAGTGATTGATATGATGTTAACTTCTGCGATGGCAAAATGCATCAATCGCATCCTGCTTTGCAGCTAAACAACTAATCTCATCATGGCTCGTCTATTTGTATTTGTTTGAGTGATGGGTTCTGGGAATGCCAGCTATCGCTGGTCTTGATGCTGTTTAAAGAATGAGACTGTTAGCTGCTGTGGTGCGTGTGGTTCACTGATGGTGGTCCTCTCTCCTGCAGGATCAGCTACATCCACCTGATGGCGCACTTCCGCATGCACACGCAGATCAAGGACCAGACAGCTGCCTTCATCCGCGGATTCCGCTGCATCATCAATCCCGAATGGCTGCACATGTTCTCCACCCCGGAGGTGCAGCGGCTCATCTCTGGGGACAACGCCGAGATCGACCTGGACGACCTCAAGTGGGTCTCTCTCTCAGCCATTTTGTTTTTCTGAATACGATTCCAATTGCTTTGTCGGCAGATAGTATAAATTGCTGAAGTGTGCATAGTGTTACATGAAATGTGCAAAATGGTGACATTGAACTAATAAAGTTACTATTTTAATAACTAGTGCAATACCAGTCCATTGCTGCTCTCATGGTACAGTGCCCATTCAATTCCTGCTTGAGTAGTATTAGTTCTTCTAGCTTTCTTGATTTCTCAAGAGCCGCTCCGCTGAACAGCATCAAACTTCACGCTGCACTTTCTTGGGCCCTCAGCTGTCCATCCACCGAGTTTGAAGTCAGTCGGATGAACGGCTGTAGAGATATGTGAGGGACTCGCATACATTCGTAGCCTCACTCATGCACAGACAGACTGCTTTATAGTATGAGATCTGTCACTCGCCGTCACTCTCTCGCTCACTCACTGTCTCTCATTCTCACATGTCCTCACTCTTCCTCTTTTGCTCTCACTCAACCCCTCTCTCATTCTCTCACACTCACCCCTTTCTGCTCCCCTCTCCACCTCCTTTATCTCAGTCTCCAACCTACCTTCTTTTCTTCTTTTCAGATTCTGCCTTTTTCCCACCTGCCCCTTTATCTCTCTCTCTCACTCTCTCTCTCCATCTGCTAAATAAACTAAATTTCTTTTTTAAACCCCTGGAGTGCCATGGGCAGCTGATGTAAGACCTCAAAATCAGAAGCTGTTGAAAACCAATCATGCGGCAACTTGTTTAAAAGAGCTCCCGCATGATAGGTTTTCAACAGCTCAGGATAATTACGCTATTAAATCCTTGAAAATTTATTCAGCGCTCTAAGGGTTAACTGCATTTCCCTGTTGTTTCATGCTGTCCCCACATCAGCTGTTACTGCTCTAGCTGGTGAACCGTTGTAGGGACAGCCCTTAAATTTAAACAGGCTATTCATATTTTCTAGAAGCCTCTGATGTCAAGGTCATAGGTCCAGTTTTTAACGTTTTTTTTTGGTCAAAGGTCGACCCCGCCCACCTGTAATATATAGCGCTGAGTATTGTGTCTCCGTTCCGTCTCTGGCTGACCTGTTATTTCTGGTTTCTGGCCGGCAGGAAGCACACGGTGTACTACGGAGGCTTCCACAGCAGCCATCGTGTGATCATCTGGCTGTGGGACATTCTCTCCAATGACTTCACGGCAGAAGAGAGGGCCATGTTTCTCAAGGTACCCCCCTGTAAAGTGTGCTCTCTAACCGCTAGCGTTTGGATGCCGGCCAGCTGGCTCCCCTAACTGCCAGTCTGCTAAAATTACATTCCTTTTTCCCCTTGGAATTGTATTCATGCTCATTGTACAATGGGCAGAAGAGAATATCATGGGAAACCACTGGCACACTGTTGCTGGTGAACTCTGAGGTCCGGCTTGTTAAGGTGAACTAAAATAGTCTGTGCCTGTATGTATGAAGATGATTGGCATTTCTTGAACCAAATGGCAGTTCACTGAGATCTCTAGCTGTTGAATGAGGTGCACTATGTCATCATTGGGGTGGAAAACCTTCAGGTTGGTAGATCTCCAAGGACAGGTTTGATGACCACAGCGTTTATAGTGCATTATAGGAGAGATGCCTCATACATTGCATCTGTATATTTGTGATGTTGATGAAATGGCAGTATTTCAGCCGCTCTGTTCTCTGTTGGCAGTTTGTTACCAGCTGCTCTCGGCCCCCCCTCCTAGGGTTTGCCTACCTCAAACCCCCCTTCTCCATTCGCTGTGTGGAGGTGTCAGACGATCAGGTGAGCTGGAGCGCAAACACGCACGTAATCTCGAGCACGGTTTCTCCACTGGGACTAAGGTGAATGAACTTGAGTGCTTGAGCTGGGCAGGATGTCTGCTTTCTTCCCTAAGAAACTTTTTTTTTTTTTTTTAACCCTGCCAAAAAATACACATCTCAAATTGATTTTTTTTTTAACCCCCCCCCCAAAAAAAAAAAACACATTTCAAATTGAATTTTTTTTTTTTTTTTTTTTTTACAGTTGAATGAGGTCACTTGTGAAGTCATGTGAACAGGTGCACACAAACAGCTGTGGTTGTGATTACTGGAGCAGACTTTTGAAGTGTTTATCTTTAAATGGGACAGCCCATCTACGGTGTATTACTGACTGTCACTCAAAGCATGCTAGGGTAGACCTCACATGACCCCCAATACCACCTTGAGCTGGAGTTAGGAGTTAGGTAATGGATGTATGGGTCTTAAATCCGATTTATTTAACCCTTAGAGCGCTTAATTAATTTTTGAAAAATTATAAATAAACGATCTTGTGCTGCTTTGATTTTGATATCTTGTATCATTGAGCATTGTATCTTTAGCTGCATGTTGCGCTCTGAGGGTTAAACAGAAGTTATTTCTGACTACCACTTTAGTACTGTGCACTTGCGTGGCTGCCTCCTTGTCTCTGTCTATGCCTGTCTGTAGGGGTCTTGAACTTCAAAATCATCTCTGGTTTATACTGCAGGGCTGTGGCCACTTTAAGATCCGTGTAGCTGTTTGGCCCTTGAGGAAGGGCCCTGAACCCTACGTGACTCCCTGCTTAGTCTAATTAGATGCCAGTTGCTGTGGATTAAAGTGTGTGCTAAGTGACTATAATGTGATGTGTCTGTGTTTGTATATGTTTGTGCTTGTGTTTGCATGGCTTTGTGAATCTGTGTGCCTGTGTGTGTGTGTGTGTGTGTGTGTGTGTGTGTGTGTGTGTGTGTGTGTGTGTGTGTGTGTGTGTGTGTGCGTGTGTGAGCGCACGCACGTGTGTGTGTTTTTATGTTCGTGTGTGTGTGTGTGTGTGTGTGTGTGTGTGTGTGTGTGCGCGGGTGCATGTGTCTTTGTCTGCTTGTGTGTGTTTGTGTGTGCGTGCACGCGTGTGTGTGTGTGTGTGTGTGTGTGTGTATACAGGACACAGGGGACACCCTGGGCAGTGTGCTGAGGGGCTTCTTCACCATTCGTAAGAAGGAGCCGGGAGGTCGGCTGCCCACCTCCTCCACCTGCTTTAACCTGCTGAAGCTGCCCAACTACAGCAAGAAGAGCCTTCTGCGGGATAAGCTACGCTACGCTATCAGCATGAACACGGGCTTCGAGCTGTCTTAGCGCTCTGCAGGGGAGCCCCGCCCACAGGGCGTGTCCTCTGAGCCCCGAGCTCCGCCCTCTCTCGCTGCTGCCCGCTCACCACAGCTGGCCCCTCCTCCTGACCTGCGGAACCAACTGCAGACCGGAAAGAAGCACTTACATCACAGCAGCCAACCAATCACTGTCAGTTTCCGTGATTGGCTCGGCCGGTTTTTAAAGCTGTTAAAATGACGATGACAATGCTCTCTCACTAACACTCCCTTACCATGTATAACCCTTTTTCTTACCCCCCGGCGTCATTTATATATACTTATGTAAATTAACTTCAATGCCTAATTAAATGGCTACACCTCTATTATCTCTCAGGCACAGAAACAACTCTCGCTTAATGTTTTAACTGGAAAGCAATACAGAGTCAAGCCATGAATAGTTCATTAGATTACTTTTTAATGAACCGGGGAGACGTCTGCAGACGCGAACAGCAAATACAATCTTGGCAACTTGTTCTATCTGCGAGGAGACGCTAGGAAAGTCTCGTTTAAATGCGATGAAAGCACCTTTAAAACTCTTTCAGGTCCGTTCGGAGGGGGGCCAGATGAGTTTTTAATGTGATCGCCCTCATTAGATGAGCTATGATATCTTAGTCACTCGATACCACTACATTATCGTGACTGAAAATCCTTGAGACTGCTCCCAGCTCACTGTCCTGTGTTTCCTGAGAGCGGGGTAATCAAATTGAAGAGTCATTTTTGCACATCACCGCGAACTTACTGCACTGCTGAGAAAAGGCTTTATTTGATTCACTCTCTCGGAGTCTGAGATTTTTACCCAATTTTTTTTATCATTGTCTGAGGCTTTTCGGTATCTTCTGCTGCTGCCGAGTTATCATAGAGACGTTCTGTTTCCGTTCTTAACTTATTTAGTGTTCACTTGCTTTCTGGCTGCCAGTATTTTTTCATTCTGTCTCCAGTTTGTTGATTTTTTTTTAGTGCTTCTCGCACACAGCTGTGGAAGTAGCCTCCATTGCTGATGTTTTTAGGTTAACTTTAGAGATGTATATAAGCTGAGGTTTGCACTTAGACACACCCCCACCGTGTGGATTTTACAGTGGGGATGCAGCGACACTAAAACAAGCAGAGCAAACTAATGGGAAGAAAAAGACAACAGGAGTAATGAGTGAAGTTTCAGATTTGATTTCCGTTATTTCCCCCTCAGTTTGACCTTGTTTTTAACTATCGATGGTATAAAAGTATAACAAAACATGGAGAAGCGGACCCAGAACTGAACCGTTTTTTTTTCCCCAAGCAAACTTTATTGCAAACGCACTGCTTTGGCAAATGGCCCCAGCTGCTCTGTGCTACGTTGCGGAATCTTAATTGCTTCGCCTTGTCTCTCGGAATCAAGCCATAAACTTTCGGCACAGCCGAAATTACAGGAGAGATGAACGCACTGGAATTGGCTCCTTGGAGCTGCCCACCTGGGATGTCGGAGACGAGAGCGAGTGGACAAGCGTTCTTGCATAAGCTCACCAGCAGGGGGCGTGTGTGCTGGGCCTTTGTTACTGAGAGCACTACCCTGGTCGTCATCTACCGCCAGGCATGGATTTTATCCGTCTGGTGTGACTCGGGGAAGCTATTGAGTGTGTTAACGCTCCCGTCCCCTCTACTAGCACGGGCGTGGTGGTTCCAATGAGCTTTCTTACTAATGGAACTCACTTTGACCCGAAAGTACGGCCTTTGCTTAACCCCACTAGCATTTCAGTCGACGCAGGGAGACTGCTGATCCATCATGCGGTTATCTCTCCGTCTTCATTTTTCAATGTGGGAATCTTGACAAATCATGACGCGTGGAAATTTGCATTTACAGGGTTATATGACTGAAAAAAATTAAAATGACAACACAACCGTGGTGCAGTTCTGTCCCGACAACCTTTGCTTTTGCTACAGGTCAAGGATATAGTGCTGACATCAATGTTTGTGACAATTTAAAAAAAGGACAAAAAAAAGCAATAGAACCCTGTTTGTATGATGTTTTATTATGCAAAACTGTCCTTCGCCGCTGTCATCTGAAGTGTGTATGCTCAGGTGGAACAATAGCCTTGGGAAACATTGAACCCTGTATAAGATGGCAATTATGGACTTTTGTGTCATGCTGTTAAGCATACCTCTTCTCTCACTATTGCTCTATTTGTCATCAACAAGGCTACGTATGTTAAGAACAAATACAGTGTTACGTCGTTTGTACTTTCAAATTGGTGTGAAAAATTGATTTGGCGATCCTGACACAATTAGCGGGGAGTGCGCCTGCAATGATTTTGAAACTGCAGGGCTGCTGTTTGTTGGTGAAGGTAACTGACTAATATGTGGATAAGAGGTTGCCACTAGCTGATGTCCTTCACAGCAACATGTTGTAGTACTTTACCATAGTAGCCATCCCCAAATGTACTCCAGGCTCCCGGTCTGTCAGTTATTGCTGTGCACAAGATTGTCAGGAGCAACTTGTCTCTAATGATTTTCTTGATGTACGCTTTCAGGGGTCAGATCTTTCTGAATGACTGGAAACTGTCTTGACAATACATGCGAGCAACAAAAAAAAAAAAAAGCATATTGACCATTTTGTTGTGTTGACCACCCCTGATTACTGTCTGTAACACAGAGTAAGGAAGGGCTTTGTTTGTTTTCACTGTGTGTCGTGATAGCAGTTCTTTCCCGTTGCTTTCTCAAGGGCTTTGTGAGCCATCAGATTTAATTGATGTCAGATCGATCAGACGCTGCTTTAGGCGGCACTCCTTTTCCTTTTCAGCAATCTGCGTGGAAGTTTCCAGACCGGAGTCTAAGTGTGCGTCCTAGTTCTCTTAAACAAGTACCCTTTTTCCTTTACTCTCCGTGTTTGCTTGACCTCAATATAAAAAGAAAAAAATTGAATGGATCTTGGGAAAAGTTTCAGGGGGATTGTGAAGTTAACTTGTGATGTCTGACAAAAATCAGATGTCCTTTCCTTCAGTGAGTCATGAACTCCTCTGTGATTGATAATGGATCCACGGGACACCGTGGATCAAACAGGAAGATTACAGCAAATTACTTATTCAACTCGCTGCAGCTGCAAAGCATTGCGGTCCATAATCTTTGATTCCTTTCTTCTGACATTGGCCATGCGCTTCTTTGCTGGAGTGGTACAACAATGGAGCTAAATGCCTCCTTTCCTTCATGAATTAGACAGTTTGGATGCTCTTTGTCTTGGCCACCATCCAAACTTTTTCCAGTTCACGTCTATTGTCAAGGAGGGTTTCTTGTTCTTAAGAGAATTAGGATGCACCCTGTAAGGTTTCCTGTCTGGGTGGTTATGGACGTAGGGTTTTTTGGTCCGTGAGATTTCCTTGGAAGTCAGTGGAAACTGAAAGATACCTCACAGGCTAGGCTAAGTGCGTGTGATGAGATTTTTTTTTTGTCCCAGTTAAATGATGTCATCAAAAATACTGTCCTGAGCTCCCTTACTCCTTAGAGGAAAAAAAAAAAAAAAAAACTCCAGGAAAGGATGGACTACATGCATCTTCTGAAGTACTGTTGAGCTCTCTCTTTTAAAAAGTGTCTTTGAAAATGAAGAAATTGGTTGCACTATGTGAAATTCTTATTGTTTAATAAGGCATATTTCAATGTAAAATACTTTATCTATATGTATAACCTCAAAGTGGTTTTCCTGCTGTAAAAATATATATAACATTATTGTTAGTCATGTAAACTTTTGATTTTTATTAAATATTTACTTTACAACTAACTTTGTGAGGGTTTCTCATATTCTGCATGTGCATCTGTTTCTAAAGTGATTAGAGTTGTTACCCATGGTCTCAAAAAAAAAAAATCCCTAAAAATCATGCATATATGCTTAGATCATTGTCTGCCTTAATATCTAATTTGAATTTTCAGTACAAACACAGAAACTGGCAGTGGTACCACTTTACATAATCCATGGATTCTGATGGGACTGCTCATGGGCAGATAAAGCAAGTTCATGGAGATGACCTTACTGATATTTTCTCTGGGTCCTGAATCTCAGTGGGATGACTTGGAATTAAAAAAAATTACACACTTCATCAGACTTGGAAAATCCCCCCCCCCCCCCCCAAAAAAAAAGACGAATTGGTTTGGTGTCCAGAACGTTCCCAACGGGGATCCTCAAATCCGAATTCCGAACGTGCTTTATTTTACCCCAGATAAGTAAATGAACGCTTATTGCCTGCTTATTGGACCGGCCGTTTTTACACCTGACACACAGGTAGAGGGAGGGTGGAAGACCTGCAGTTCTCAGAGCTCGAGGACCGAAATTTGCGGGGACAGGGGTTTGGAATTTCCTTTTTGGCCCCAGAAGTTCACAAAACTGCAGTTGCCTACTTCCACTGACCGGAGCGTATTGGACTTCAAGCAGCCTGTGCGTGTTCGTGTGACCATAAAGACGGTAATTATTTTTGCCACAAGATGAAGAATGCTCTGTTCTATTTTGGCTGAAGGCTTCATTTTGTAAATTTCAGTATGAGGATAAAAATACAGCGTTTGAGTCACGTCCACAGGACATCTCTTGGAGTATTTGCTTTTACAACAATCTGCACAACGGAAAATGTAAACCGCTGAAAATTTCGCTGAATAGCTGTTGTCTAACTGGGAACACGTGATTGAAGAACTTATTTAGGAAATGCCATTCCAGATTACTAGATTTGTTTTCACCCTTGGATCAAGAGATTTGTACGCAGGCTCCAAAACTTGTACCGAACTTTCTCATCGCCTCATGAGTTGCGGGTGAACGCGCCACCTGCGCAGGTGAGGATTTTCGCAGTTTATTTATGTTGAATGCAGAAGAATGGACCCAGCACCACCCAGCCCATCTCCGGCGCGATGGTTTAAAGCATTAAGAAGGTTGGTATTTTAAGCTAAGTGACTTTCTATAGGAGTTTAGACCTAAGAGTTTCTATTGGTCACGTAACGAGTGTCTTCTGTGTCCTGCATGTTTGTTCGAGCAAAGCAAATCATGTATTTTTACTTGCATCACAGGTACCTGAGCTACTCCTAAATAATATTTTCTGAGAACGGAAGTGGGCTCAGTCCTCACTGATTTTCTTCCCCGGTGAAATACTGAAAAAATTTCGTATGATGGAATTTATGGGAACTTAAGCCTCGCAGCGCAATTTAGGTCCCTTGCTTTTATTGATTTACCAGGGTTACGGAGAAAATGAAGTCTTGTTATCAGTATACAGAACATTGTTTTCCATGAAGCACTTGGCTGTCATTAGTTGCCGAAAAAAGGTTTTGTGAAGATAAAAGTTGATTAGTAATTTTCAATGTAGTATAAGAGAAATCGGTGGTATAATCAGTTAAATTAGAAGTTTTTTGATTCAACATGAAAAGCCAGTTCTTTGCTTGTAAATTTGAAGTGGAGGACTTGAGATGTGCCAGAGATAAGCCAAGTTTTTTTTTTGTTTTAGGTAAGATATGGGTGCATCCCTTTGACAAGGTATCCACTTTGACTAGATCATAATTCCTTCATTGTTCCTCCACAGACGTCTTGCTCACACAACACTGACAGTGTCTTCCATTTTGCCGTGTCTTAACCGTGCTTGGATCTCAGGGTATGTGTTATTTTGGATGTCTGGTATTGCGGCAGCAATGGCAGCAGTTTGGTTGGTGGGACATTCCCGTCCGTCTGTGTGTTGTTGTGTTTTTAGGCCCCGGATCGGAGACTCCTGCTGTACGAAGGTTGGCCTCAGTGCCTGCACAGAGCAGCTCAGGAGGGCCAGAGCTGCTTTCCAGACGGGACGCACGCGGAAGGGAAGCTTTCGACGGGCTCAGCTGGAGTCCTTGGTCCGCTTGCTGGCTGAGCATGAGTGCGACTTTGTGGACGTGGTCTGCCGGGACCTCCATAAGGTGGGGAAAGGCTCTTGTGCAGCTGCCTGGTGAGAGAAAGCAACAGACTGATACTTTGTTAGGAACTGATCCTCTCATTACTGTGGCAAATAGGGTCATCTTTGACCTGGGTACCAGTAAAGTGTACCCAGGGTGCAATTTGATATACAACCCCAATTAAGAAATAGTTGGGACGAAGTGTAAATTGTGAATAAAATCAAAATGCAATGACTTTCAGATCACATGAGCCAATATGTTATTTACAACAGAACATAGATAACATTTCAAATGTTGAAACTGAGACATTTTACATTTTTACCCACAAAATGAGCTCATTTCAAATTTTCTGGCTGCAACAGGTCTGAAAAAAGTTGAGGCGCAAAAAGGGCTGAAAAAGCCATTTATACAGAACAGAGTCAGCTGAAAGAATATTTAGCAAGTAATTAAGTTAACTGGCATCAGGTGTGTAACATGATTGGCTATAAAAGGGATGTCTTAGAGAGGCTGAGTCTCTCAGAAGTAAAGACGGCCAGAGGCTCTACAACCTGTGAAGGCTTGTGTAAAAAATTGTGGAATACTTTAAAAACAATGTTCCTCGGCATCAAATTGCAAAGGCTTTGAAGATCTCATCATCGACAGTGCATAACATCATCAAAAGATTCAGAGAAACTGGAAAAATCTCGGAGGGCTCTGACATTTAAAATGAGGCACTGAGAGCTTTGAAAATGCACAGGTAGTTGATTAAATAAGACTGTTAATGCAGACAGCACCTTGAGGTAGTTTCCCGTCGCCGCCATCTCGAAAGTCACGATAAGTCGATTGACGAGCACGAATGAATTGGTAGGATAGGGGAACAGATTGCAACCTATTTGTCCAGGCTAAATGTCAGGGCCCTCGGAATTCTATCCAATGAAGTGTGGAGCTAACTTGAGCCTTGTTAATGATGTAAAAATAATGATTTCTTTGCATGGCAATGCTATGCCCCATTTACTACCTTTGTAAGCCTGTTGGGAGCTTCGGCTAAAAAGCCCTGTTTTTTGAAGTGTTGGGTGCGTATGGAGGTGAGGTATTTGACAAAAGTTAGTACTCGTTATTGTGTTTGAATACACCCCAAGTCAATTTCACACCGGAGTTCCCCTTTAATGTACCTCTTTTCCTGGAATGTTTGTGGAAAAGTACCTCAGTTCTATCGAAAGGTACTGGAGCTGAGGGGCGTTTTGACAGACATACTAGGAACCAAGGCACATTTCCACATGTCAGTTTGTTAACTGGGTGCAGTTTGATGGTACCCCGATCAAAGATATATTCCATACCAGAGCCTGGGCTGGCTTTAATCTTATTGGAGCTCTGAGAATGTTTAGTTCTACCAAGTGACATCAGTGGCTGCTTAGGGATCCACAACCATCAGGAGGGCCCTAATCATTATGAACCAATGGCCACCAGCCCAGTTACTGAAGATCTACAATCCTACTGGTTTTCCTTTCAACCTTAATTTTGGCACGTCTGATTCTTTTAATTAGCAAGTCAACAAGCCACCCAACAGTATGTGGTGTGCCTGTTGGGGTTTGAGGTGTGATGTAGAGAAAAAACTGGATCCTGAAAAGCCCCCTTTCTCATGGTAAGTTGGCTTTAACCTCCAGTCATGGCAAAACAAAGCATGTAGTGCTGTAACCAGTTTGGCTGCATATAATTTATGTGTCAAAATGGTTCGTTCCTGTTGTGCTGTTGGTTGTGAAATCACACAGACCATGCAGAAATATGTTTTTATTCTCTCTAAAACATTAGTTTTACTGATATTTATAGGTAAATTAGTTTTTTTTAAATTAGTTTAGCTGATTTTGATTTTGGTTATATCCTGAAAGCTTTCACTTATGAGTATGTCCTTACTTGAAAAAGCGCCCTATAGCAACCTTATTTATTTATTTTTGATTTTTTATTTCTGAGTGGGGATGTTTACTATGTATTTTGCCTTGACCGGAAGCTGGGGCCTATTTAACCATGTCGGAATGCACCAAGAACAGGGGGCGTGCAGTCTACTTTTTTTCTCTACGTCATTGGGTTGGGGTGAAGACCGTAATAGGTACATAAGCCTTGCAGTGCAATTTAGGTCCTAATGCCCTTGCTTTTATTGATTTACCAGGGTTACGGAGGGTTACAATGGTTTCAAACCCTGCTCCTGGACAGCTATGATCCTTAGGGTTTGCACTCTACCCGAAGCAAAGCACACCTCCTGTCTCAGTAAGGGAGCTGCTAATTAGCTGAATGGAATGATCTGAATTAGGGTTTAAGTAAAAACCTACAGGATAGTAGCTCTCCAGGAAATGAGTTGGAGGCGACTGAAATACAGGACTGTTTCAGTGACGATTACTGTGTAGATCTCCAGGAACAGGGCTAGTTATCAGTGTTCCATACCGTTTATGATATGGTGGGGGGCAGGGTTGGTTTCAATTACATTCTATCAATTCCAGTTCCACTTCAGCACCAAATGATATATTCCAATTTGAATTCAACCCCCGATTTATCTATTCCATTTCCAATTTAAGTTCCAGAATTGACCCCAAAGCTAGTGGGGTGGGTTGGGAGTATGCAAATTAATTTAACTTCGGGAGATTGAAGGCTAGGGCCAACACTGGGCTCTTGCCGAGATCATCTTTGGGGATTCCCATCTGGGGGGTGTAGTATGTGGTCATGGAGATTTTACAGTTGTGGACTGAGGGCAGGGGGTGAGGGCAGTAGTGGTGTATGGGGCCTTTGGCAATCTCTCGTGTTGCCTGTGTCTGGCAGAACACTGTGGTCATATTCTTGGCCTCTTACCCTGGAGATCTACTGCTTTGTGTTTCCGTGGCGATACTGCAGCCCCGGTTTGAGACAGTGGTGTCTGAGCTGATCGCTGTGAAGAACGAGGCCCTCTACGCCATCAACAACCTCGCGAAGTGGATGGAGCCGCAGCATGTGGAGAGGAACCTGGTGAGTTTGTTAACTATTTAAGTCAATCATAGCACTTCCTGTCCTCTCCAGTGCTGGAAGATAGTTCCTCACCTTTCAGGGCTGTGGCTGGGATCAGAGATGGTGTTGATCTGTAAGGAGGTGGGAATCACAGCTATCGAGGGTGCACAAAAATGTCATTAGGATTGAAAGAGGGGGCCCAGAGCAATATTCTTATAGGGAGGCTTTAAAGGATAAGAAAGCCTATGATGAACCTGCATCGCCGAATAAAGTACATAATCTCTGCTATCAAAAACGATATGCAATTTTTACTTTTTTTTTTTTTTTGGTATCGCGTAAATTGCATTTAAATGTTAAATGAATAAAGCTGCACAAGAAGGCCTCCATTTTACTTTGGCTGGAAGAGGATGCTTATGTCATGGTAGTTGTTTTGTTTTAAAGATGAAATCATAGATTTTAAAAAGATGGACGCAGCACCTGGGTCTGAAAAGTGAAGACAATGCGGAGATCTCTTAAAATGGCACTGTATGTAATGGCAAGCAGATGGCCACATCAGTCGTTGCTGAAAGAAGTTCAATCATGTAGAAGTCTATGAGAAAATGACCCTGCTTTCCCATTTGATTTATTATTTCAATAATGATTTTCCACATTATTTTATGGTATCTTACAAGTTTCAAGTCTCCGTCGATATATCATGATGTTCATTTTTGTGAATTATGGTCCCAGATAGACTAGAATAAAGGATAAAGCCGGATATGCTTTAGGGGTGTCCCGGGCGTGGCAATCCTCTGGTCCTTGTCATATACGGTCAGATCCACCCGTAGACCCACCCCTCCATCCTCTCTGCATCTTCAGTTCACCTTCTTGTCCATTAGGAATCACATCCGGTTTCAAAATGACAAAATGGTGCTGTTCAAATTGCCAAAATCACGGCTTCCTAAATGGTATGCTGAAACCAATGGGTGATGTCACGGTTGCTTTATCCATCTTTTTATATGGGTAAAATGGTGAAAGGTTTCATCAGTCAGGTTCGGGTCGCCCATTTCGTTAAAATACCCAACAACTGCCCATTGCGGCACTGTCGAGGATTAAATATATATTTGCAGCAAACTATCGGTTGTAATTCAAACAACTGTTATCTCTCAAAACACTCTAGATTATCAACGCAACTTTCAATACTTATGCTGTGACTCCGCACACTCGAAAGACACGTCCAGCCCTCATGACATCACACACCGGTCTGGGCAGAATATTTCCGATTGTTTGATTGGTCGATTATTTTCGACGGCGGCGATAGCAGATTCTGAAGTTTGTAGGATACTGCGATGTTTGAACGCGGACAACACCGTGTACAAATTGTAAATAAGATAATGGCTTATCATTCATTAAAGCAGACATTATGTGCTTTATTTGACAATGCAAGTTCACCATAGGTTTTGTTATCCTTCAATTACCCACCCTGTTGCCACATAGAGGCACCTGAGCTGAGTACTTTCCCATTTGTTTGTCTTTCGTTTTGTTTTTGAACACTGAGAACTAAGTCTAGGGCTGCTGAAATCAACAGGATTATGGATTATCGATGACTCAGTCTCTATCCGGTCAAATATGCATTTTCCCTTCGTGACAAAGAAGGACATTATGTTGGCCGCCAGAGGAGATTATGACTCAATTATTTTTACTCAACATACTCCCATTCACAGGGTGAAAGTGCTGTTTTGAAGGAGAATCTCATTCGTCTGGACTTGTGGCCAGTTGCCATCTGTCTCCTGTCACGTGTGTGACCCTCCTCCTTGAACTGCAAAAAGTTATTTGTTCCTTCAGCTTGGCTAAGACGAGGCATCTGAGTTGAGTTCTGTGAATATAGAGATTGGTGATAAACTTGACTCTTTACATTCACTGAACTTCACTCGGTCAAAACGACGAGAACTTCACTTCGTTAATTAGAGTGATTTTCTACAGCGGGGTGAACTGAATCCATCTCTCTTGGTCACAGGCCACCTCTCTCGATGAGTGCATGGTCGTTAGTGAGCCTCTGGGGGCGGTGCTTGTGGTCGGAGCCTGGTACAGCCCAGTCCAGCTCTGCCTGGTGCCATTGGTGGGGGCCATTGCTGCTGGTAAGTTAGTTGTTTATGGGTGGGGTCTCTGGTTATGGCATTTGCCTGGGACTCAGAGGGTTGGTATTTCAAGCCTCAGTGCAGCAATGGTAAGATCACTTCAGCTTTCAGATTTAGACAGACTATTTACTTTATTTATCCACATGATGCTCAAATAAATTTGTAAAACTCAACTACTTCGCTGTTGCCGTGGGGAAAAAAAAAAGCCAGTATTGTATGGCATGCTCTTATGTCTAATGTGGGGAAACACTAATTTACTGAACATGAGACTGCATTTATTCGAGCCTAGTAAAGTCAGTCCGAACCTGGCTTATTATGTTTTAACTAAGAGTGCGTGTACTTTTCAGGTAACTGTGCGATCGTCAACCCCTCAGACACCTGCTCTCACACAGCCGAGCTGCTTCGCAGGCTGGTGCCGTCCTACCTGGATAATGTGAGCTGCGTCACCCTGGTCCTGATTGCAGCTCGCTTCTAATTTTCTGAGTGATTGATTAGTCTAAGAGTGAATTCGCTAAGAGGTTACTGTTGCCAGTTAGAATTAGTGATTGTTATGGTAGTAGCATCTAATGCAGCTTCCGAGACGTCATTCTTTTTCCTCCTATTTCATTCCATAAGTATTGTACTGTATGTCCAGCATGGTACACTGTGCTTCTTAGATGAAATTCACCGAACCTTTGAATATTTTTCTACAAGGCATACTTCCCAGTACAACTGAATGCACGTTTCACGTTTTTAAAGTTAGGAATGGTACAATAAGCTACAGATTTCCATAAGGCTGTCTGGTGCTTGCCTGCGGTCATTTCTATCTTTTGAATGTTATGATGTAGTATACCTGCCCTTCAGTTGCTGGAATTTTTTATTGCACAGGCACAGAGAACATTTCTAAATTCACTGAAAAGCATAACTGCTCACCAGAACCATTCCAACCTGTATTTGTACTGTGTTTTTGTTTATGAAGCTGATTATGCTTTCTATCCTGCAAACTACTGATGCAAGCCATCATTTTCATTGGCTTTTTCTTGAAGTTTACCAGTTCGCTACAGTGAAATGCCATTACATTAAGTTTACGGCGCATAACTGCAGTAATGCATAAGCTTACTAACAGTTTGAAAAATTCTGCTTCAGCAGCTTGCTAGCTGTTGAACGCAATTGAATTAATGAATTGGACCTCTTTTTCTCTCCCCTTTTAGAATGTCTGTCACCGGCATGTTGATATCTAATTAGGAGCCCTGCAAATTCATGAATAACGAGTCTGCAGTCGCAGTCACAGAATGCAATTACCATTAATGTTAACATGCTAAATTTGTTGCTATCAACACTCGCTGACACATTTTTCGCCCCTATAGTTGTTTCTGTGCACTAATATGCAAATTTACAATGTATATTAATTATATATTCATCATGAATAAAAGAAGAGTGTCGGGATGCCGCAGCTGGCGCTGAAAACGCACGTTCTGCTCGGCTGCCGCTAGAATGTGATAAAAGAAATTCTCTGCGGTGCTGCGGGTCTGAAATTCTTTCTCTCTGGTTATACTTTCTCCTCCTTTTTTTCAGGAGTGCTTCCATGTGCTAGTTGCATCTGTCAGTGACCTCCCAGAGATTATAGATCTTAAGTTTGATCACATATTCTTTACAGGTGAGGTAAAAAGTGGCTGTAGACTGTTTGTTTATTTATGTACTAATAAACGGAAATGTCTGGTCTCCTCATCAAAGAAGCTACGGGAACCTGGAGAGCTATGTGTCCTCGTGAAAGAGAGCGTACTGGAGAGACTTTAGTGCTCCATCCAAGAAGGATTCTGCAGGTGTGCCGGGCTGTAGATCAGCTGTTGATGAAGGAGCTGAGCTGTTTGCACTGAGCCAAAAAAACACACACCTGATTCAGAGGTCTTCAGGATGAAAAATATTCCCTCTGTGTTTCTGCTACAGTGAAGAAAAATGAAGTGTGGAAGTGTAAACTTCGCTTTTTCTGTTTGTTTTTGTTCCCCTGAAAAATATATTAGTGGCAATAAATATTTTTTACTTTGTCTGGAGAATTTTTGTGGTGTGTGGATAAACCTTTGCCAGCTGGGGGAGGAATATTTATTTCACCTTTTAACCATTTCCTCCTTTGAAAAATACCTTAATGTTGGTTTAGAGTAGGGATGCTAGTTAATTAACTTGCAATCAGTCTGTTTCAGCAGGATTGTCGAGTTAGTTGGATAATTGGGCTGTAAAAAAAAAAAAAAATCCAGAACCCACTCAAATGTGGACCTGAAGTGAAAAGATCTGTTTTGGGTTTTAGTTTTTGCAACTCAGGAAGCCCGCTTTGTGGAATTTCCCCCCACATGAAGGGTAACTCCGCACTTTAAAACTCCTTTTCCAGGCAGTAGCGCAGACGGGACCAAGGTGGCCCAAGCAGCCGCCCGGCACTTGACGCCCGTCACCCTGGTGCTGGAGGGGAAGAACCCCTGCTACGTAGACCGGGACTGCGACGTCGTTATCGCCGCGCGGCGCATCGCCTGGGCTCGCTACCAGAACGCGGGGCAGAGCGCGGCGGCCCCAGATTACGTGCTGTGCCACGAGGGGGCGAAAGTGCAGCTTCTGCACGGCCTGCGGTGCGCTCTGCTGCAGTTCTATGGCTGCGAACCCCGCCAGTCCCCCAGCTTCGGCCGCATGGTGAACGCCGAACACTTCGCCCGCGTGCGCGACACACTCGGGAAGTCTGGCGTAGTGGCTGTTGGTGGGCAGGTGAACGAGGCGGAGAAGTACATTGGTAAGGGCACGACTTGCACTGTCCTTGGTGGTGCTCTTGTTGTGGTTTAGTTTTGGCACTTGTCGCCTGAAGGGTTTAGGTTCCTGTCTTACATTGTAAGCATTCGTTGGAGCCTCATACACAATAAGACTAACTGGCACTAAAGGTGTTACTCTATAATTGGGAATACATGGAAAAAACGTTAATTAGGTGAAGAAGTGGTCACAAATGAAGTCATTTTGATCTAAAGAAAATCGTCCCATTTATGTGAGAACCATTGCTCAGGGTCTCATGAGTTTATGTAAAACGTATAATTTGAATGATCCTATTGTTTCTGCAAGAGAAAACAGGAGGGATAGTATTATGCTGTATAAATTATTCAGCTGAATGTATTTTGAAACTATTTAAGTGAAACACCTTGCTCAAGGGTATAAAAGCATTGGGACATGGAACTGATCATGTTTGGTCTGTTGTTTAGATGTTAAAGGTCCCATATTATTAAATAACTGCAGTACATTTCCCGTAGCCCAGCTCCTGACATATTTTTGATAATACCCTAGGGCAGTGGTTCTCAAATTCGGTCCTGGCGCCCCCCCCTGTGTATGCTGGTTTTTGTTCCAACCACAATTGCAATCTTTGGATTTTAACAAGCCGTTGATTTGTTTTAATTAGGTGCATTTATGCAAACATCCACATTGAGATATATTGTAAATATCGGCAGAGGGGGAAAATTTAACCAAACATTTAATCAACATAAATAATCAAGAGGTTCCTCATTGGTGAAACTCTTAACACATGGTGGCAAAAACCGACAATTTACTTGGCAAACAATGGAGTCACACCTGTTGTGTTTTATGTTGATTTTATTTGGTTCAGGCAGGTTATTCGGGAAAAACTCAAAACACCTGTATTCAGAAACCTAATTTGGAGCTTATTGATTTTCTTAGTCGAATTTGATCTGTTTAAAAATGTTTTCACCTGAAAATCCTAGCAATATTGAAAATTAAGCACAATGTGTTCAAGGGTTTTTAATCTTCATAGCAGAATGGATATGTTCATCCAAATGTGACTTCAGATGGTAAGTAACTACTCTAAACATGGAATGCTGCTAATTAAGACAAAGTAACAGCTTTTTAAAATCCTATAATTGCAGTTGTGGCTGGAACAAAAACCAGCATACACAGGGGGGCGCCAGGACCGAATTTGAGAACCGCTGCCCTAGGGTAATATCACTTTGGCGTAAATTTCATTGGCTGCGAGCGAGGGGGAAAAAAAATCATCGTGCATTACATCATGCTATTAATATTTAGCCAGACAGAATACAAAGTGTAACGTTGGTTAAATCGGTATGGCTCAGCACTTTTCCACGCTCGCTAGGTGCCACTCACCTGACCAAGTTCAGATTACTTAACCTACTTGCGTATACGCTAGCTAGCTTTCATAATCATTATGTAACATTAGTTCTTTAGAAAGTTTTGAAACTCATTAATTGAAATTCAGTAAATTTTGGGTTAGTTGCTTGCTAAAGGCTTGCAACATTGCAAAATCTACTCAAGTGGTTTCATGACTTTCACATGACATGCCCACTCGTATAAGATTTTCTAGATATGTCACCACTTGTGGAGCCATTTAGCCGTTATAAGTCATTTAAAAAAATTTTCCTTTTTGGCATCACAAGGGGGACTGACCATCCATTGTACAATGAAGGAACCAATTAATTGGGTGGCTGAAGTGATTAGTCCTTCTTGGCTCTGGGCAATCACTTCCCTGTGTGACATCAAGAGGGAATCGATTTTGAAATGGCTAGTCATAACTAATTGGTTGTGCGCCTGGTGACATCATAGAGGTCCTGAAACCAACAGCATTGCTGTTATAGCATTCTTCCCAAAAAAAATATAGTTTGAATGACCCATTTGGACCCTGCACCCCTGTGAAGCCAAGTGAAGACTTCAGTTGCAGCAATTGTCCTTCATTTCGTGCTACAATGAGATAGCCAATCAGAGCAGAGCCTCATTTTCACCGATTCCCCACCCACTCAACATGGCGCATAGTTGCTGGGGGGAGAAAATGAGAGATTGGACGCAACCACTGAATTTGCAGGTTTTTTTTTCCCCCCCTGACAGGCTTCAAAACCTTGTTATACAGACACCTGTGACGGTGCGTTCAGGAACCACACGCAAGAGGGAAATCCAAAAAAAATGCATGCCTTTAATGAGGTCTGAGTCAAAGCCAAAAAACACAATTGCCAAGCCACAATACGAAATCCAAAAACCGTGTCGACTAGACAGGCAGGGGTCAGATCCAGGAGGACAGATGAGCAGAGGTGCATAAACGGTCGGCAAAAAGTCATAGTCGATGAACAAAGCCAAGGGTCATACACAGGGCATTCAAACACAGAAATTGTGGTCATACAAAAATGGGTCAAAATCCAAAAAGACAAAACAATACAAGGGCAATGGCAAAAATCGAAGTCGGACAAACCAGTCGAAGAGAAACAATACTCAATGGCATAAAAGGCGCTCTGCACAAAGAAATATTGATCAATGTTGTGACAAAGTCAGAACTGCAGTGAGAACTCTTAAATAGACGAGAGGGAAGTCACATGCGATGCAGGGAACAGTTGAGCTGGATCAGACTAATTACAATGGGAGAATCACATGAGGGAAACCCTAACCACGAAAACTGGCGAAAGCCAAGACACAGACTGGAATCACACAAACAGCCTATGACAATTAAACGGCTCCAGTCAAGGAGTTCTAAGTGCACAGATAACGAGTGCAGGAAAGTAATTAAGCACGTGCAAGAGATCTCGCAGGAACACAGGGGGAGACGGGTAAAGCTGAGCTAGAGGCAGAGACTAGAAAAGGGAATTGCTGAGAGGGAATTAGTAATAATTAGTAGCGGTGCAATTTACAGATTTAACTAGAGTGCTCATTAGTAAGGTAGTAATCTTTATACTATGGATTAGTTGTGTTATTAGACTATGATAGAAAATACAAATATTAGTAAGCAGAAAACGAGAATCAAAGGAATATATTAAACACCGGAATTCATTTAAATCACCTGAAGTAAGTGAGCACGCAAACCGGGAAGACGGACTGAACCAACTAGATCACAAGGCAGGGGAGACAAGTGCAATGGAACTGAGAAATGGAATGAACTAAAAACCTGAGGATTACAATAACTAAAAAGAATAAATCAAAGACAAAATCTAAACACAGATCCTGAACATAAACATGAACATAAACATGACAAAAAACCATAACCATGACTACACCAGGTAATTGTTTTGAACTGTTAAATAATAGTTTTAGACTTTTAAAGAATACAACCTTGTGTAGCCCCTACAGTGCTGACAGAGGTTATAGAGACGGACCCCATCATGCAGCAGGAGGTATTCGGGCCTGTGTTGCCCATCCTGACTGTCAGCAGCGTGGATGAGGCAATTTCCTTCATCTGTCGACGTGAGAAGCCTCTCTGCATGTACGTCTACTCCAGCAACAGCAAGGTGCGGGTCATTAAATATGGTAACAAGACTATTGGGGTGCATTAGAGTGCCCAGACTACATCTATAAGCCCTGAATTTGGTTGAAACCTACTACTCAACTGTTCATTTATTGAAAGTGTATAAGTATCAGCAGGGTGTGCACGAAATGTGACATACTACGGCTTTAAGGGTTATTTCGACCCGGGTGCCAGCGAAGTGTACCCAGGGTGCAATGATATGTTTAAATGTACCTCCTCGAGTGTCTGTCAGAATGTACTCCAGTTTCATGGACTGGAACTGGAGCTGGGGTTCGTTTCGATATGTCGCCACGTTCCCTGGGTATACTTTGCTAGCTTCCTGGTCGAAGACCCTATTTGCCATCATATGCAGACATCATCACACCCAGCTCCGGACCTGATTGTTTACCTGAGATGTTTCAAAACCTCCCTTTGGAAAAAATTTGGTTGCATACCGCAGAATTCTGCTGAATTAAACAGGCCGTCCGGGAATTTTTCTCCCACATTTTGATTCTTGCAGAGGATTTGGACAAACTACGAATTTCACGTACAGCTTCTCAACTACTTTGGCCTTTAGTAAACTTTGTGTATGGGCATTTGGATGTGCCCCTAGTTTAAAGGCATTCTGTGTGGGATTTTAACCTTGATAATGCTCAATCCATCATGTCTATGGTGTATTGGTAATCTTTGGTCTATTTTAAATGTGTAGAAGACATTTCTTGGCATTATGCACTTTAACGGGTAGGGAGAGGTGGGTGTGCGCAGAGAATTTGGTGGCATTAGGTTTCAGTTCAGTGTTAGTAGGTGGCAAACTTCTGCAATGGGAATGGAGGTGTAGAAACAAAAGTACTATGAAGCAAAATGTCCAGTTGGCAGGGCCTTTTCCTGGAAGGCAGTTGTAAGAGAAAAAAGCTGGTTTTTGTTTTGAACAACCACTTTAGATGCAAGAAATCAGGAGAGGTGAGTAAACTGTGTCACCGACTGCTTTAATCGCTCAATTAAGTACTGAGCAGCCTCAAAAACCAGCAGGCACTGCGGTACTCCAGAGTCTAGGGTCGGCCAGCCCTATTGTAGAGTATGGCCTGTAGGCCGCATCACACCTGCGGGACAAAGGTCTCTCCATGTCCTGTCTCTGCAGATCATATCTCGGCTGATGGAGGAAACATCCAGTGGGAGCTTCTGCGCCAACGACAGCGTCCTGCAGACCCTGATGGTGGCGCTGCCCTTTGGAGGAGTAGGTAAGAGTTCTAGGGTTTTTTGGTTTTAGCTGTGCCAATATAAAAATGAATGTCGCCTGAAGTTTTAGTTAAAAACTGTTCATACACGATTAAATATTCCACATACTCACAATACTGAATTGAGCCACCTCATTAAGCCTTTATACATAAGTGTGCAAATAAGTTGTAGCATATGTAGGTCTTTAGCTCGTTATGTAGTGTTTATGGTTTGATATTTGTTCCTCGGAGTGGACTAATGAGAAAGGGCTTCAGGTTTAGACCTGGGTCAGATGGGTAATCGTACCTCTGGAGACAAGTTGGGGATACTGTGTTCAGTAGGTGTGTCTAAATTAGAACAAAATTAAACTAGCCAGCTATTTTGCGGTGAGGGACATTAGCCTGATGGTACTAATTTGCGTCTCCATTAGCCTGAAAGTTCTGCGCTAGAGAAATGAAGACGCAACAGAAATAGCTGGCTATTTCGTGAACTAGACCAAGACTTATTAGGAAAATTTCCTGGTCAAATTAGTGGGCTATATATCTTCGCAACAAAATAGCCAGCTAATTTGACATCGGGCTAATTTCAAAACCGCAAAATAGCTAGCTAATTTGAAACTTTGCTCGAATGAAGACACACCTGTCACCTAGTGATCGTTCTTTATGGATTAATTTCATACTGGCATGGACCTTGGGTGTGGCAAGGTCACAAAGCCTCTGGATTTTGGCAGTGATTGCTTTATGGCGGTGCTTTTCAAACTTCTGGAGTAACACTTGTCCTGCATGTTTTAGATCTCTCCCTGCTCCAGCACTGGTGATTCAAATAGTCAGGTTATTATCAACCAGTGAAAGTTGATTGATAATGAGTGGATTGTTTAATCACCTGCGGTGGAGCAGGGAGAGATCTAAAACAATGGAGGACAGGTGGGTCTCCAGGAGAGGTTTGAGAAGCACTGCTTTAGGGCGTCCTAGGTTACACGTCGACCTGTGTTTGACCATCTGCCTAGTTTTTATTTAGGTTCAAATACTTTCCTTGGTGCAACCTGAGAACAGAATATAAACCATATGCAGAAGGTGGCGGTGGTTAAAATGCGGGGCTTTGCATCAGATGTATTGCACTCAGAATAGTAGTTGATAATGGCAGAAACATGAATAGTGATGAGTCAAATGTTGACGATGGTAGTGAGGGTATTGATGTTGAAGGATTAAATAAGGATGGTCGTAATGCTAATTACTGTGCAAGTAGTTGCTGTAATGGTAGCAATAATGGTTGTGGTTACAGTGGAAGCATCTATGCACGTTGTTAGCGTTGTTTGCGAGTAGATAAGCATGTATGTGGGCTTGCACTGTCGTGTGTGAATGGGTGTTTGTGGCCTCTGCCACCAGTGTGTTCATAAATGTATTGGTCTGCACTCTTAAGGTAGACATGTAATGATGAGAAACTTTTTTTTTTTAATTGTTGTATTTGATATCATCCGAATGGGAATGCAATAGTCTCTATAACATCAACATTTTTTATGATGATAGTGGAATCAAGTAATCATGGATTTAAAACGAGCTTCTAGCAACCCTCAATATCGTCCTTGAACGGCACTGTGAATCGAGATAAGAGCTGTGACATCACTCGAGGGATCAATTGTGACACACAGGCTGTCATATTTGTATTTTACACTGCAAGCAAGTTGTCGAACTCCATTGTCAGAATTTTTGCCGTCCTTGTACATCGAAGTTGAAGAGGATGATTTCAATGCATCCTCTTCCTTGGAGAGGAAGAAGAGATGGAAAATAAGGAAGAAATGATGATACAGATGCAGCTGAAGGCCGACAGCTGAGGAAAGTGTTCCAGCATGATCCGGAGCCTCAGGCACGGACAAGTGGGGGGGAAGCTCTGGCAGGCATTTCCCAAAAGCATAATTGTTGACTTACTTCATTGGAACCATTTACTTTGTATGGTCGAACTAGCTATGTAGATTGCTAACATAGTTAGCAACTATGCCTTTGGGAAACCCAACCGTGAGCGAGGGCGGAGGAAACCGAACATGTACCAGCTTAGAATTTTACTGATGAGTGTTCGGCCGGCTAACGGAAGCCCCTGAGCAACAAACAGTGCTGTGATCCTACAATCCCAAACCGGCAGTCCCGCTCATATTATTACCCATGCAGCAGAAATCCATTTGTGCGCTGCTCTGAACAGGCTCTGGCGCGACCCAGGCTCCAACCTGGGCCGCGGTGCTCACTACTACTCCACGAAGCAGTGCCTTAACTGGGTGAGCTGACCCGATGGCTGAACAGCAGCAGGCTTTTTGAGAATCATAAATCTAATAAATCTGCTAGAAATAAAACAAAATGAGACCGTGAAATATACGCAGTATGACAGACAATGGTTGATGCACTTGACTTCCTTACCTCGTGTCCGTTTCCCAGGAATTACGCCATCACAAAGGGGCTATTTTCGCTCAGTTTTGTTTTGGGAATGTGCATGAGTTGAAAGGGCGTTCAAAATGCCTCTTTTATTTTCCTGTTTGAGTGAGGGTCCAGAAAGTGTTTTCATCATCTCCATGACATTAGCTTACCGTAGAGGTATAATCTTCCCATTTTTAGCTCCACAGTAACGATAGTCAGCAATCAGCGGAGCTTTTCTAATGCCAAGCCGTCCAGCGTCCGTCCATCAGTCTATCTGTCCGGCGTCAACTTCTCACTTCAAATTTGAGTATCTCAAAAACTGTCTGATAACTTTTTTTTATAATTTGGTGTGAGCCTTCCTTATGATATTCTGAATATTCGCTGTGAAAATTAGAAAATTCAATGTCCCAGTTTTTTGAGAAATTCAGAATTTTGGTCTTAGAAAATCAGTGTTTGTGCTTATTTTTTCAGTCTTTCATTAATATCACAAAAGCTGTTTGATAATTTTTTGTCTAATCTGTTGTGAGCCTTCCTTATAATGTTCTGATGATCCCCTGCAAAAATGAGAAAATCCTATTTCCCGGTATTTCAGAAGTTCAGCATTTTCGACGTTGAAAATCAGTGTTTGTGCTCATTTTTGTTTGCGCTCATATTGCAATAGTTTTCAAGGATTTCTGAAATTAAGTTATGGCATGGACATTTCAGTCATCCTCAGCGGAGCTCTCTTGGCCGACAGGCCTCTTGTTTCTGATTTCTCAATACATGTCTACTTAAAGTGTTGAGTGTTTTGGCGAGGTGTAATCTGAGTTAAAACTACAATTATTCAGTGTAGAACCTTTACACATTTTGACTGGATTTTATAGTGTATCATACACCTATTGCGGAATTGTGATTTTAAAAAATGTTCTAACTGCCCCCTCCTCTGGGTGTGGCAGGTGCCAGCGGGATGGGCTCATACCATGGGCACGCCAGCTTCAACACCTTCTCCCACAGGAAGTCCTGTCTGCTGCGCAGCACGCGCATCGAGTGCGTGACCTACCTGCGCTACCCTCCCTACGAGGACCGCAACCTGTCGCTCATGACCTGGGCCAGCACCCTGACGCACAAGAGCCAGGGCTGGTGTCAGATCCTGTAAAGTGGCCACTGGCTGCACCATGAGGTGGCCAACTTGCCTCCACAGTGGCAGGGATGCAAAAGGCCCTCAGCCTGTTAGAAAGTCCTGGTAGAAGAGGCGAATACAGATCCCTCTGGTCCTGTACATTGCTTCTGCCGAGACATTCATCTGGACCGCCAGTCTGCCGTGGTCAACCAGATCTTGTTTGTATTTGAAATACTTCAACTACTTTTTTTTTTTTTTTAAAAAGCTTACATTTTCAGTTTAATGTTACTGATCAGAACATGAGACCATATGAAAGGGCAACTGCACTCTGAATAATGGTGAAAAAGATATCCTTCACAATCTGAAGTGTGCAGGTGTTGCCGGTGTCCATGAGGTTACGGTGCATCAACAATTTGATCCTGGTTTTCTTTCGCATCTTTGGTTCCTCTGAGGCCTGTAGTCCCCAAATAAACAGCTTCCACCTCCCATCCAGCCCCATTGTTTGAAATTTGTCAATCCCCTTTCTTCCATAAGACATAGGACCTAGCAGATGTAATTCTTTTGTAGTGAATCAATTCTTCACTGAAGCTTTACGCTCTTGGCGTATTAAGGCTCCGACATTTGAAGAGCGCATGATGGAGAAGTGTAATATTTGAGCGCGTCAGCCGCCTTCAGTCTTGTTTTGTCTCAAATGTCTTGCGTTTTGAGGTGATGACAAAAGAACTGGTACAATGATGTATTCGTATGCAGAGTGCAATTATAGGGGCTGTAATTAAATCATTGTTGTGCTAAGACACCAACTTGATCGACTTGATCTGAACAGTTAAAAATGCATTTTTACAGGTTAAGATGGCACATACTTGTGTAGCTGACTTTACTCAACTTTAGCCAAATTTCACGACGCAGTAAGCTAAGCGTGCATTAAAGATTACATTTATTTCCTACACTTAAAGGAAAGCTATTGTGGCCAAGACTTGCACTGCTGTTACTCAAGGTATGATGATAAAAATGCATTTACCATATTTAACATTTTTTTTTGGCTAAAACTCACAGTAAATCGCTATATAGTCGTCATATTTCAGAACAACATGAGCAAGGAAGCAGGAGATCCAGCGAAAGGATGACCTTGCGTGACTCCAACTCACAGCTGTCAGCACACTACACTCTACACACACAGCCACAAAGCAAACATCTCGCGTAAAAAAGTAGAACTTCTAAAGGAAACAGTTAAGTTGCGAGTAATGAAGGTGACGAAGGAGTACAAGGAAATACAGTGTTTATGAACCACAGCGGGCAGCTGATGCTCTAAGATACAGGAAGCCAGAAACCGTGCCGCGGGAAAACATGTAATTTCACTCAAAATGACAGATGACTGGCATTTTCTTTTTGTATCTCTGTATGACTGACGCTTTGTATGGCAGCACAATGTGGTATTATAACAACACAATTGAACAAATCGATGACTATTTCAATTGCGCAACGTGCGTCAGCCAGCAATGGATTGAGAAGCCAAGGAGAGGGATGAGGGATTGTGCTTCAACACAGCCTTGTCCTGATTCAGCTGTTCGTACATCTGCCAGGTGCCCGCTCTTTGATTAAAACATGCTGGAATTAATCACAAGAAGGGTATTAATTTTCTCCAGAGTATTTTTCGCATGTTCAAATAGAACTCTTTAAGGTAATTCTCACTTGCTCAGGCACGATAGCGGTACTATAAAGGTGATGTGTGGAGCTTCCAGAAATTCCTCATCACTGACGCCGGTGGCCGTTAAATGTATTGCAGTCTGCATTCTGTCACTCGCTTTAGCATACAAGACCGAGCAACTGTGATAGATGAGTTAGTTAGATTGGTAAAGTTACACTGTTACCAAACTTGTAATGTTTTTTTTTTTTTGGATTTATAAAGAGTAGTCATCAGCTAGCACAATATAGACCAGACATTGACGTGATCTTTTCTTGGGAGTTGTTTTTGTAGTGTAATACATTTGACTGCATTTACATCATATAGCGTTGTTCGCTAAAGAACATGTCCTTCCTATTGTCCATTTCACTGTCATGTCATTGGTCATTTATTAACATTTGTGGACACCATTTCTAAGTTAAAGTTGTTAGCTAGGGTTTCCCAGCAGCTACTGGAGGGAGGGAAGAGGCAGGTAATGCACTGGGGAATATGCAAAAATGTTACTTCCTTTGGACTTTCCCAGAAAATCCAGCTATATACCTCCACATATAAATCAGTCCACAGGCTGTTATGGTCAACTGAGAAAGTTGGGAAATGTCTCGTTTTCAAACGTCAGCAATAGAAAGCAATACACACGTAAAAGGTTTCACTTGACACCTTCTTGTAGCCTTTTCTGTTCTGTAGACAAATGTGAATGAGCTACAGGTACGACCTGCTTCAAATGCGTTACTTTTTTGGATTTAAATAGCATAGTGTGATAAAGCCAGTGTTAGCAATGGTTACCCAATCAACCAGACTAGCTCAGTAAACTGCAGAAAGCAGTTGCATACTTAATATGGATCAGATATGCCCAGGTTATATGAACAAAGCTTGCAACGAGTGTGAAATGATTTATTTGGCTGGGGCAAATTTACACAGCTGCTAATTGCAACAAGAACCATTATAACTGCTTAATATTTCATATTTTGCCCTGGAAGTAAAGTATGCGGTCTTCAAGTAACTGGACAATTTCACGCACGTTAACTTTTCTCCTGAATGCACCACTGGGACGCGCTTCTGTACAGTAGAGATTGAGTCTTGAGAAGACGTCCGTTGTTCCCTGTTCCTGACTCCTGCAGTCCCTCACTGAGGTCTCTGATAGATGGTCTCCTCCTTGCCCTCTTTCATAGCAGCATACCTGGCCACGGTGAACAGGTAATCGCTAAGCCTGTTAGGTGGAAAACGGTTGACATCAGTGAGTTTGGAGCATAATGCACTCTACATTCAGTAGGTATTTAGCACTAAAATGATGGAATGGTTCTTTCTTTCATTAAGTTCATAAGTTTGTGATATTATCTCACCCCAATTCAGCCCAGGAGCTGTGGAATACATGAGTGAAGGAGGCTTCATATGGCTCTTTACACCACTTAACCAGTGGGGGTCACTAGAGAGCAATAAGATTCTAACTGAATTGATCTCGAACCTGCAAAATGCTAGCACCCCTTACTAAACAACCTTCAAGAGTTCTGGCCAGTTGTCACTTACACTTTGATCCCAGACCAAAGGGCCCATCAACGCACTATAATCTTACTGGGATGAGTCACTGGCAGCCCCTCAAAACTAATTTTGTACCTGTTCAGAAACTGGGCCACTTCTGCATCCGCTTCGCCAGACCGTACAATAGGGGCGACACTGAAAAAGAAAATGGCAAGTTTCTTCAAAATCACGATAAATATTTAACCAGGAGTCAGAGGTTTAGTGGTTCAGGCCCCAGTGTAGCTTCAGCGAGACCAGCGCAGCTCTCGAGCCGGGCCTTAACCCCATATTGTTCCAGGGGGTTGGCCCCAAATCACTTTGAAGAATCGAAATTTAATTTCCAAACTTTGCCACCCGTGGTGCTACTGCTATTCTTGTCAAATCCTTGTGTTTGATTGGCTGCCACACTTGAGGTTAAAGGGGGTTAATTCACTGTATTGGAGCGTGAACGTCAGGTAAATACAGCCACCCCTACTCTTTGCCAGGTCAGCGTATGATAAACAGCTATCGTATTTGCTAGGTGTGAATATATATGATTATGTCTCCAGAAAAACGAAACGCAAAAAATACACTTGCAGATCCAAAATAGTAACTCGCTTGCATTGCATGTAGCATTACCATGCAAAGGAAATACCAGTTTCACACGCTGAAACCATTCCATTGACAGTCTGTGGCCGAAATCGAAAATGCGTATCAGGACGAAAATATTCTACAACCACCCTCTGCAAGGTTTGGACAGTTCATTGCGATAGCTCAAATTCTATGTTACAGTGGATATAGGTGTCAGCAAAAAACGGTGGGTCAGGCGGCTTACCTGCGCTCTGCCCTGCGGCACACCGACCGAGCCACATGTAGGGCCGCACTGCTCTTCCCTCCAGACTACAGACCACAACAGACAGACAAAAATACAGACCGATTGGTTTCAGTTCTGTTCATTAGAACTAAAGACCACCTAGGGGAAGAAAATGTCATCTTCAGCTTCAGGTTAATTGAGCTTGGTTAACTAAGGGTGCTTTTCATTATGCTAAATAATGCCTCCTCAAGTCCTCTCCCCTTCCACGACCTGGAGATCGTTCACCCTCCGCCATCATGGAGGATCCTCCAATCAGTTAAATGTACGTCGAGGAGACACGGAATGAGGAGAGAGGAGCCTCCTGTGGGAGCTTAGAGTGAGGACACACAGGTGTATCTTACACGGAAACCTTTTATCAAGTGGCTTCACGTTTAAATACCGCATCTCCAGGTGTGACTTCGCTTGATGGAACAACGGATCAGTCATTTGGTAGCTCTTGGCTCCTCCATCTTCGCAGCTCTTCCTAGCGTCTCCCTCTCAGATCCTCACAGGGAGGAACAAAGACGCAACAAGTGAAGGAAACGAGGAGACACCTTAGCATAATGAAAAGCACCTCAACTGTCAGATTTTAAGCACCAGTGCTTCAGTTGCTCTGAATTTGGCCTTACTGGTAAAATGAAGTTGGTCAGTGGCGGAAGCTCCGAAGTGTATTTGTCAATCCAGGTTTCCAGATCAGAAACAACCTGTCTACTGAACACGGTCTTCTCTGTGAAGCAAAGTTTGACAAAGGTTAATGGACAGAAAGCCGGCATCCCTGATTTAATGAAGTCTGATGCAGACAGAGCGTAATTCTGTACAAGAAGCTGGCTCTAGTTCAGTAGTGTATATAATTTTAACATTAGCAGACCTTAAAGCTGAGAGAAATTACTTATGTGACTTTGCCGTGCTGATGACCGGGGTGTGGCAATATTTGATCCCAAGTCTTGCAACACACACTGAATCTGAAATTAAAGGGGTAATAACATTATTATTGTAAACAATACAGCCCCATTTTCCAAAAAGTTGGGACACTGTATAAAATGCAAATCAATGCAATGATTTTCAAATGACTGAATCCCTATATTTAATTGAAACTAGTACAAGGACAACATACCGAATGTTCAAACTGATTAATTGTTATGTTTCGCGAAAAATATCTGCTCATTTTGATGTTAACCCTTTATCAGGCAAGGAAACATATTTGGTAACTTCAGTCGGCATCCAAAGTGGCGCCCCCATGCCTTTCCGTGAGGCAGAAGACCAGCAGCAATTTCTACCAGCCAATCAGAGAAAATCAGGCTATATCACGGGCAGTGACATCAGGGTGTTGGACCAATCAGCAGTGGCCTAGAGGTTCTCAAACGTCTTTTCTTCTCCAGACCTCTCACAGTGCGGTTGTGTGCCCTTACCCAGTCCCACTCACAAGGACCGAACATCATTACTCAGGAGAGAAAACTGAGGAAAACTCACGCGTTAAAAAGTTGAAATGGTTTGCTGAAAATTGAGATAGGTGTTGTTTGTGTAGGATTTCTAGAAATCAGTGAAATTTTGCATGAAAAACAAAAAATTTGCTGGTCATATTTGATCATACGGCCTTTTCAGCTAAGTCTACAGCAAGTGAAGGCAAGACTATTTATGGACATACGCCCAACGCACGGTACTTTGTTACAGTCAGCTTCTTAAGGTATTTTTCTAATGCCCTATAAAGGGTTAAAGCCAGCAACATGTATCAGAAAAGCTGGGACAGGGTAACAAAAGATAGGAAAAGTTGCATGTTGCTAAAAGAAAATACACCTGGTGGAATATCTCCCCTCTAATTAGGTTAATTGGCAACAGGTCAAAAACATGACTGCAAGGATCTTTCGGAAGTGGCAGGGGTTTCAGTACTTTGTGAAAGACTGCACCAGCAAATAGTTCAACAATTTCAGAATGCCATTTCCCAATGTAAAATTGCGAGCAATTAGAGGGTTTCATCATCGATGGTAAATTTTTAATTTAACCCATATTTAACCAGGGAAGTCCCATTGAGATTGAAATCTCTTTTTCAAGGGAGCCCTGGGGGAATAGGTGGGGAGGGTCAGAGGTATTGCACAGCCAATTAGATCAGGGGATGATTAGGCGGCAGATCGAAAGAGCCAAGTTGGGACTTTAGCCATGACACCGGGGAACCCCCTACTCTTATCGAAGAGTGTCATGGGATTTTTAATGACCACTGAGAGTCAGGACCTCGGTTTAACGTCTCATCCGAAAGACGGCGTCTTCTTCAGTACAGTGTCCCCGTCACTGCACTGGGGCATTGGGGATTATTCTGCCAGAGGGAAGATCGCCACCTACTGGCCCACCAAAACCTCTTCCAGCAGCAACCTGGTTTTCCTCAGTGGTCTCCCATCCAAGTACTGACCAAGCCCACACCTGCTTAGCTTCAGCCACACGGCTGAAGCAGATAGAATTGTGGTATGGCTGCATATCAATAATATATATCATATTATTGATAATATTAATATCAATATAAATAATATCATTAAAAGATTGAGAGAATTGGGCCCTGTGCTTGTATGCAAGGGACAAGGCCAAAATTAAATACTGAATGACCGTGAGCTTCGCGCCCCCAGGCGGAACTTAAAAACAGACAAGACTCTGCTATGGAAATCGCTGCATGGGCTCAGGAACACTTCTGAAAGCCATTTCCAGTGAACACAGTTCATTGTCAGATGCATAAATGCAAGTCAAAAGATACAGAAAAAACCATATATAAACAAGATCCAGAAACACTGCCACCTTCTCTGAGCCCAAGCTCATGTAAGATGGACTGAGGCAAAGTGGAACACTGTCTCATGGTCTGTCCAATCAAAATGTAAAATTATTTTTGGAAATCATGGATGCTCCGTCCTCCAGGCCAAACAGGAGAGGGACCATTCGGCTTGTTAGCAGCGCACAGTTCAACAGCCAGCATCCATAGTAGTATGGGTGTGCATTAGTGCACATGGCATGGGTAACTTGCACATCTGTAAGGACACTATTAATGCTGAATGATATAAACAGGTTTCGGAGCAACGTTTGCTGCTACCCAGACAACCACTTTTTCAGGGCAGACCTTGCTCATTTCAACAAGAGAATACCAAACCACAGTCTGCCCATCTTACCACAACACATCTCTGAAGTAAAACCGTTTGGGTGCTAAACTGGCCTGCCAGCAGTCTAGGCTGGTCATCCGATGAAAACATTCGGTGCATTATGAAATAAAAAATATGACAAAGGAGGCCACGGAGGTGAGCAGCTGAAATTGTGCATCAAGCAAGAATGGGAAAACATTTTGGTTTCAATAGTACAGCAGGGTTTCCCGCAGCGCTTCGTAGTTAGGGCGGCCCCTTGACAACGTCCGTCCCCACCCGAGAAAAAAAAAATCTGCTGCATCCATGCATGCATACACAGTAAGATCAGTAATATAAGGCCGCATGGCGATGAGGTCAAATAGCGGCCGGCATCTCATGGTTAATATGTAACTGCGCCATCTATCATCCGTTGCTATGCCAACATTGTTTTTTTTTTTGTATCTGGAAGAAGCTAATTATCCGGATATACAATAACTTGTCGTTGTCATGGGAAGGACATGTGGAGGTAAAATAATTATTCATCTAAACTAAACATTGGAATAGTGTCTCCGGTCAACTGCTTGCCCACATATTCTGTTTCATTTAGATAGGCTATATGCAATTTCGTTTAGTTTCTCATCAAGGCTACCGATGTGTTGACGCGTGGCTTTCTGACAACAATTCCACGTAGTTTTCTCTGGTGCACAGTAATGGATGGGAAAAAGACTTTAAAAATATCAGGGTACTTTATTCAAAGAAACCGGCCTACTTCACCATCTGTGCGTAGTTAGATCTCGTAATTTCGAGATAACGAGTGAATATATTTTTTATCCTGAGAATACAATGCGCTTCCACACACAAAACCGTTCTCCTCTCCCGAAATATAACCTCAACTGCAAAGCATTTGGGGAATTGAAGTCAAAACAGATTACAAATACATTTTTCGTTTTTACGTTAATTTTCGTTTAACCCTTAGGGACGGTTGTGCGCATTTTACGCGCTTTTCATTCTTTTTTTTTCTTTGATAATTTTGGCTGCGTTCGTGCATTTATTATGAATTTTGGTAAGATTGTGTGTTTTCATTTGATCTTGTTATTTCCAGCTCAGCTCTTACAGACAGGCTAAAATACACTGTACAAGCAAGTGTTACACTCAGACTGTTAAGCACAAAAAAATGCAATGCAACCCAGAAATCAATTCGACCTGCAATTTTTGATCTCCCTTCCATGAAAGCATAACACATGCATTTTATTATATCTGCGTGTCAATCAATAGTTACAAGACAGTTGACTTTGTCACTTTGTTATTGTACTTTAACTGCTTTGCATATTTATAAAGAGTAAATAAACACTGACTGTTGCCATCGCGGCCCTCCAGGGTCACCACCTTGACGAACCTATTTTTTTTTGGGAAATCCTGTGCAGCAATTGGTTTCCATAGTTCCCACATGCATACAGAGTGTAGTTAAAAGTGTACAAGATGCAACGCAGTGGTAAACATGCCCCTGTCCCCTCTTTTTTAAAAGGTATTGCTGGCAATCAAAATGTGCATATATTTAAAAAAACAAAAAGTACAATTTCTCAATTTCAGCATCTGATCTGTTGTCTCCATACTTGTATCATAAAATAATGATTTGCAAATCATTGCATTGTTTTATTTACATTTTGTGCAGCATCCCAACGTCTTTGGAAATGTGAACAACACACACAAATATTAAAATCTGATAAGTGATGTTTAATTTTGTGAAGAGGCATTCAAATTGGCATCATTCACTTGATTTTAACTCACCTTTTCAAGCTCATCAGTGAATGCATGCCCTTGCTCCATGCAAAACTCTCTGGCCAATCTGAAACACATTACAGGCAAATAAAAGAAACTGAATACTTGATCATAGTGGTTCAATGTTCATTCCCTCATTTTCCATTAGCTACCCAATAGCACATGACAGCTCATCAGTCGTCCCCAAGGCTTCAAACACACCATCCTCCTTTGGCCGTCTTTCACCAGTGAAAGTGCTGGAGAAACCTTTAAGAATAAAAAGAAAAAAGAGAGGGAAAAATATATAAACATAAAAGTTTGCATGTACACAGGATTAAGCTATGAGGCGTAAAATCCACTTCACTTTTGGAACATCATTGGAGTGAAAATATTTGTAGGAATTCAAATGAGCGTACCAACCTTTATCTCCGGTTTTGGTATATATTTTTGGTGCATTTCTGCTTCGTTCTGATTTTGTGGTACTGCTTGAAGTGAAATAAGCAAAAAGCAGTGGGTCAACTTCACTTTACTTCGTAACCTTAGCAATAAAATCAACATTTCTTGTCAAGTCATAGTGACTTATCAAGCCATATCACCCATACATTAATCATTTAGTTAACAGTTAAAGACCCGAACGTTCGTCAAGCTAGAGCTTCATTTGTTAGGCAGGTGCTGCATGCGTTGAAATACGCCAAAAATGAAAGCTGTATCAGCAATGTAGATAATAGCATCCATCTCATAATGCTGAAACCAATTTATCAGCCTAGACAGATTGCTTCACAAGTACTTGGCAAAATGAGTGGACAGACAGGGCGATGAACACCAGCATTTGATGCTAACTCAGGTTAGCAACGTGGTTATACCACTGATTTCAAAAAACCTCACCCGTTTTCTTTTATATTTGCACATAGAGGTCGAGTCCAACAAACACGAACGCATTTTTCAAGCGTGCGGAGGCTGCAACGAGAAGTCATGTGTTTAAGAATCACGCAAGCCATTCTTATATTTTGCTACGATAAATAAAAGCGCAGTGGATGTAACCTCCCGGTACAATTTTGGCCATCTTTGACTTCCGTACGCATAGAGGGAGGCTCGAATGTCGGGACATCAGACGACCAATGGAACGAGCGCGAAAATGTTGTTCATTGGACAGTGGAAGATCTGTATGTTTGAATACCCATTGTGATTGGATCATGGCAGGCAGTCGCGTGGACCTCTTATGTTGACAGCGACAATCCTGTCATTAACGAATGCTGAGGAAAGCGTCGGAGATGGCCTGAGTTGGGTGGATGTAAGCCGCTTCAGAGAAAACTATTTGCGCTTGCAAATTATCTTTATGTTTATAGTTATGGGAATAATGTAATTTTGGCTGTTGGCGCTGGCTTGAAAAGTCTGGCCGGGGCGCGGTAACTTTGTCATTTAGGAGTTGGCCTGCAAACGTTTGTGAGCACTTTACACAGTTAACTTCACTAGCCAGCCAGCCCCCTGACGTTGTTGATTGCTATTTTCTGTACCTATACTTTGCGTGATATACCAGGTAGTCGTATGCACAATGCATATTAGAAAATGTGTCGTTTCCGCTCCTGGAAAAGCCATTCTTCACGGAGAGCATGCAGTCGTCCATGGGAAGGTATGTTGTTTCAAATTTGAAAGTTTAGGCTTTTATTTTTATTTCACCACTGTATTCAGATATTTACTTGCTATTTTTATTCTACACGAAGCTCCAATGGAGCGTTCATTCACAAAAATGAATTGTTTTGCTGGTAATCTGTGGAAATAGGTGGCCTTGGCTGTCAGCTTGAACCTGCGCACGTACCTGCGCTTGGACGCAAATTCCCCGGGGAAAGTGCGCATCAACCTAGCGAACATTCACACATTCCTTGCCTGGGATGTGACGTCTCTGCAGTCACTCCTGCCGGACCAAGCAGGTGCGATTTCTTTCACCTTATCTCGAAAAACTCTTTTTCTTCTCGCCTTGACTCATCAGAGGTTTAATGAAAAGTTCTGCTTACTGCACGTTTGGAATCATAGAGAAATTTTCTCTTTTTTGAAAGAAAATGACCATTGTTTTCAATCAAAGGAACATCAAGTCGATCAAAAATACAGTCTAGACATTATTAATTTCGTAATTACAGTACCATGACTGGACATGGCTGGTTTTTAATGGAATATCTACAGTAGTGTGCATTGATGATTACACACCACCATATTCATCTATAAGGGGTCCTAATGTATTACTTCTCTATATTTTTTGGTGGAAAGGTATTGAAAAATACTTTTGTAGGCAATGAGAAAAAAATTCCCACAAGTATATTGTGGTAAAATATGGATAATAAGCAAAAACACTGAAAAATCAATTTCTTATAACAGTTGAAAGGTGTCGCATTTTTTCTTACATAGCCGGAACACATGTTTGAAGGCCTCATGCCGTGATTATTGATGCTAAAAAAAATCGTTTAAAGTAGTTTGAGGCAACAGTATTCTGCAAAATTACCTCTGATTGTTAGTTGTTCTAGTATGCAAGGTGACATGAACTCTGAGCGGTGTTGCAATGTTGAACACAATGGCACCAATGGAAGGAGCTTGATGAGATTGTTCGTAGCCGCATTATGGCCTGACACGATGCTGAAGACGTTAAATGCTGCCATGGCACTGTAAGAAACACCATCAGGTGTTTCAAAGAGACCAGGTCACTGAAAATGAATGACAATAGAGGTGCATAATGGAGGTTAAGTACCTCTGATGCTAATTATTTGTGTATGACAAGTAAAAACAAATTGGCGGTTGACAGCAAGCCAACTCACTGATGATGTTAATAGTGCCAGAAGCGAAGAGATGAAATGATCAGGATCTACTATTTCCAGATGCCTGTGTGAAAATAGTTTGATTGGGTTGTGTTGCTGCCAAGAGCTGGCAACGTCAAAAATGATTTGAATTTGCCACGAAATTCAAGGATTGGGCACCAGTGAACTGGGAACAAGTTCTTTGGACCGATGAATCAAAATTCTAAATTTTCTCACCCAAACACTGAACTTATGTGTGCCGTAGAGTTGGAGAACATGTCAAAAATGACTTGTTAACCCATTCGATAAAACATTGAGGCGATAATATTATGGTTTGCAGTTCAGTCAGAACAAAAAAAGCTGGTGCTCTCATAAATATCGGTAGAATCATGGATCGAAAGAAGTGTCACAGCATCCTTGTGAGGCACTTCAATCTTGAAAGAGACTGATTGGTTTTTTTAAATAATTAAAAAACAAATTTTTTTCCCATAAATTTGGCATCTCTAATCCCACTTGAATCTGGAATGTCCCTTTCGAGAACTATGTACAATCTTGCTCTTATGCGACCCCTTGTTGTCAACTTGGGAGAGAGGGACAATTCGTGGCTCTCCTCCGAGGCATGCACCCATGAACTACCACTTCTTTACACTCATTGGATGAAACTAAGCAAGTTCAGAAAGAGGGTGGAGGATACTCGAACATGAGCAAGCTTAGAATCTTACTGACGAGCGCCCGGCTGGCCAACAGGAGGCGCAGGAGCAACGAACCAAGCTACGTTTCTAATATCACAACCCGGCAGTCCCTTCCCAATTTATTTCCCTGCAGCGCATTGCCAATTTGGTGCTGCTCGGAAAAGGTTACCGACCACTGCCACTGGTACGACAGGGGAACCCGCATCGTGTTTGTCGCTGCTGTTCTGTAATGTGACGCCTAATCGAGTCAGCCAACCTGGCAGCCCCTTACTCAAGGATCTTATTTTCAACAAGATAATGACCCTAAACACTAAAGATGGCTATTTCAAACCTTTGAAACAGCTTTGAACTTCTGAAAATATGCATTGAATGCGTCAACATTTTTTTTCAGTAAATATATTTTTAATGGGGCCATTGACGTGAAATTTTCACCAGATGTCGGCAACAACCCAAGTAATCCACACATACAAAGAAATCAAAACAAATGAGTCCTTAAATTAAGTTACAGCCTATATTCGTTGCTGGACTTGCGGAAGTTCCATCTCATCGTCTCCTCCCTCCAAGCAGACCAGCAGTTTTAACCAAACTGACTTTTTTGTCCGGTTCCTCCAATAAAATGGTGGGGAAGTTGAACCGTTCCAGTGTGGGACAAAGAGAGTTTGGTTGCTGACCTGACAGGCAGATGGTTGGAAACCAAAATAACCTATCTGTAGAATCTTTTTAAGTGCTATTATAATAAATATTGGTAGTAAAAACCCATCTGTAATACCAATCTGTTGTTGATGCTCTACTGGGACTATCCGTGCTTTTTCGGTTCAAAACCTTTATAATAGCAGCATTAAAAGTTTCTGCCGGTAGTCTGTGAATCTCTTGAGGGAACGCTGTTTCAAAGCATTTTGAAAGGTAGAGATGGCAATTTCAAACCTTTGAAACAGTTTTGAAACCTCTGAAACGACCACTGTTTCGAAATGTTCCGAATTGTTTTGAAACCACTTTTATTTCAGTAGTGCACAGCCTGGTGGCAAAAACTTTTACTGCAGCTATTAAAATGTTTCGAAGTTAAACAAGACGCATGGATCATTTCCTGGGGGGGCGGGGCAGGAAAAATGTCACTAGTCACGTGTAGTTTGCAATTGCCATCTCTAGCTTGAACAGACCCAATTTCCTCCTGCAATAGGACAATGATCCAACGCACTGCTACAAATATGGATAGGCCTTCCTTCTAGGAAGTGCTTTAAGAAGATTGGGATGAAATTTATGCAGATTAACTCAATGAATTTGCAGCTAAAATGCCAAAGGGCAGCATGGCTATATTGCCAATTTATTGAAGAAAGTGAAGATTGAACAAGAACATTGCTATTTGCAGAGGATATCATGAATTATAACCTTGTCAATGTATTGGCTATATTTGAGATCACCCTGAGGGCATACCTATATGGTTTACCCTGGTTTCTTGTCTGCATCGGCCTTAGTGTCACGCTTTCTTGTGCAAATGAGATCTCCACAACCGCTTTGGCACTAGGGCTTCATACTTTAGTAATATGTTTATACCAGTGTCTAGTTCTACCTTTACCATGTAAACCTCACCTGGGTCAAAGGTCACAAGGAACGTATATTCCAAAAGAGGCCTGGCAGGTGCGTAGGTTCTAAATCAGTAATACAAGTGTTCAGTCAAAAGAACTCGCGCACCACTTATGCCGATGCAAAAGTAAATACTTTTAATGCAAAGAAAGTAAAAAAAAAAAAAAACCAAGTATAGTGCTACCCAGTGAAGTGCAAAACATTTTCGGCCACAGTCTGACCATCATCACTGCCACCAGCGGAAATAAAGACACGCCCGTATATAGTGTTCAACCTAGCTAATATGCAGGTTAGGGTATACAGAGAGAATCATCCTATCAGCGCTGTTCCTGTCGAGGGTTTAAAAGGCAGCTCATATATGTTGTAAATAACAAATTGATAATAAAAAGTTATATATAATTGAAAGTAAAAAAACACATATCGAAAAGGAAAAAGGATACAATTTCTAAAGGACAATTCACAAAGTCATCAGACAGTCAGCGCAAAGATTGCATACTACATTCAAAGAAAACATGTCAGATCGAAGTCATCATTAAGACCATTAGGCTGTTGGGTCTTTAAATAAAAAAATCCATTGAGCCTCGCATCTTAGTAAAAACTGGCCTGTGCAGTTTCTCCTTCCCGGGCAGGAAGAACTCTGTCAATCCCAATAAATTAAAGATCAGCGGTCGAATGACTGACTTTGTTAAAATGTCTTCCGTAGACGTGGACTATATAAGTGCCTGTCTTTTTTTCCGCTGGTTGCACAGATGATGGTACTGTGACCGAAAGCGTTTTGCACTTCACTGGGTAGCATTATACTTTTTTTTTTTTACATTTTTAAAAATTTTCTTTGCATTAAAAGTATATACTTTTGCATTGGCATAAGTGGTGTGCGAGTTCGCCTTTTGATTCAAAGGTCACAAAGTAACTGCACGCACTTCCAATGACCTCTTAAAAAGACTAGTTTTTTTTCATCATTTTGCAACTTGTCAGATGAATAAAAGATTGTATTTTTTTTGGAAAACACTGAATTTTCGGAGGATTTCCGAACCATTGAACAGTAGCATATGTTTAATCATTGGCTTAATATCTACTTGTTTATTCATTTGCACTTTTCTCAGTAAAAGTTAACAATTGGAAATGAACTTTACCTTGTTGACCTCAGCCCACTTCTATCTAAGCTAACTGTGTGATTTAAATCCATTGGTGAGCAAAGATAGTCCATGCGGTAAAATTTGTGCATTGCTCATAAATGAAGTGAATGTTATTGTTGCATAATCTAATTAGAATGACCAATACATTTGCCTGCTTTTGTATCGCTCAGCTGACCTTAAGAATGCAAGGGAGCTGGATATTGACCTTGTACGTCGCCTGCGGCGTTTCATTGGGGTGTTGGACGATAATACGGACACTAGCACCATGGCTGTTCTCGCCTTCCTTTACCTATACCTCTCCATTATTACAGACTCTGGGTAAGTGTCGTCGACTGGTTCCAGTCTTGGAATCTGTGGCCTTTTGAAATTGTGTTCTAAACATTAGCAACTCCCTGAAAAACCTGTCTTTCCCATAACATTGCAATTAATCCTTCATCAGATCCTCTCGCCCGGAACGAATTAGAGATTCTATTTTATGTACAAAACTGTCCATGTATATTGCAGAATATTTTTATTGAAATAATTGGTTAATTGCCTCTCTAATGGCAACAGTGACTACCTCTGATGGGATTTGAACCCATGATGTTTGAGTCACAGACCGTGTGTTCTTGCATTCATTTAAATGACCGTCCTCTCCGGTCACTCATTCTTGGACACAAAACGCACTGCATTCGCTCATGTTTGTCGCATATCAGTTGAGTTTACCGTACACTGAATGGAGATGCAATCCACAATTGTTGATTCACGAGTTTTATATTGTGATAAATTGATTACCGGACTTCAGTCATCACGAATGCAGTATAATCTTGACAAATTCGTCAGCCTCTCAAATTGGATTTTGGAAGGAAAAATGAGCAGCTAACTTGTCTCCTCCAGCATTTTGAATTAAGACATGCCATATGGTGGGGGTGGGTTTGGGGGGGGGACCCTTGTGCCTCTCCTTTGTCTTAATAGAAATGGTCCCAGTAGCTTTGAGCCGTGCGAATACTGAGCGGCCTAGCGGCTTCCCTGCTGGGCCTAGCGCTGACACAGGCTGACATGGCATTAGTTTGTCTGAAAAGGAAGATTCTTCCTGACAGGGCGGACTAATGAGGGCTTGGAAGGGAGCCACAGTGCAGCCTTAACATGCCTGGGTATGTTTGTCTGCGGGGAGCGAAGTGGACAATTAGTTTTCCGTTTCCTTCTGCCTGCCAAAAAAAAAGCCTGTCATCAGACATCGACATTACAGGAAGCCATGATCCCTCTGGCATGTGTTCACATTAGCGTTGGCGCTTTTCACTGTGCGCTGGTCTGTGAGACCGATGCAGTGTTAGGCCTCTGGCTTTGACTGGGTCTCAGGAGGTTTTTGGTTAAAGCCCCTGCGTTGGGCACAGAAGCTTCAGGATCCGGATCATCACCAAAATTTAATGGAGTCGTCCCTGGACCAAGATCTAACTCTGGTGAGAATTTCATGAAGATCCCTTTAGTAGTTTCCGAGAAATGTCACTAAATTTGTAGATCCGGATCCAGAATCCAGATCCCGATGCGGATCATCACCAAAATTTAATGGAGTCGTCCCTGGACCAAGATCTAACTCTGAAAATTTCATGAAGATCCGTCCAGTAGTTTCCAAGAAATCCTGTCCACAGACAGACAAATAAATAAATAAATGAATAAACCGACTTGATCGCATTTTCTCCTTGGCAGAGATAACAAATGCTAGCCCAAGAAAGACTCGATTATTAAAGCTGTTCACAGCATAGACCGTGTATAATCTAATGGTTCTGAATAACATAAGTCACTACATGATGACAAACCACTGAGGACAAGAAACGGCAATCACAGCGAACTTGAATTAGCTTGCTAACTTGCCCACTATGTGGCAAACGAAGCAAATGCTTCTTACTCGGGCCGGTAGTCAACCAGTCTAAGTTTCGGCTCCGTTCTTCTTTTTTTTTCCGGGGGGTCGGGATTGTCCTGCTCATGCAAGTGCACGGTTTCGCGATTGGCCCAGGCCTAGACCCAGCCTTATTTCACGTACATGCAAATGAACTCTTTCATGAAAATATGCAGTTTAGAGTATGGGGACTCACCAGTGGCCTTTTTTTGAGCTGTCCTGAAGTACAGCTTCTGAACAGATTTCATTATAACATGCACTTAGTTCTGTACATTGTCAACTCCGGTTTTATAGCCAGCTAGCCACATTCGATTAATCCTTTACAACATTGACTCATGAATGCAATATGAGTTTTGTGGCTTTTTGGAGGTGTCTGCTGTAGCGCTGCACGATTAATCTAATTGCAATTGCAATCGCGATGTCAAGCAGTGCGATTGCATAACCGCAAAAAAGGCGGCGATTTGCAATTCAATCTAAATAAGCCTGTGCTGCCAGTGAACATAACTACGTCTCCTTTAATTGTATGGAGTCTGTTTACGTTATGTCCACAAGCGCTATCCTGGGCTGTGTCCAAGTAGTCAAAAATTACGACCTATAGAATAATTCAACACCACTTTTCTTTAATCTATGTGGAAAACGTCCAAAGATAAAGGAAGGGTGTAACATGGAATTCCTACCGCTTAGGAATACAACCGCGCTAATGAGAAAATCTGAATACACTTAAAGCAGGCAACGTGAACATGTTGGGGTCCCATACGTTTTTTTACGCAATTGGTCAGATGAATATTTGCCCCTTTAAATACTGCTGCTGTGCCGAATTATGGAATGGTGTTATCTCCTTTCTTTTTGAAAAGGATGCGTCTGTGTACCTGTGCTAAAGGAGGTAAATTAGGAAGAACTGAGACACCGTTCCTTAACATTTAAAGAATTCGAAGGCTTTTATCATAGTTGCCATGGCATGTAATCATTTCCGGATCAGTTTTCAGGAGTTAGGAACTTTCCCCAGCGAAAGAAAACTATTGACACCCAGCCGTGGTCTACGCAGCAGGTACGGTCACGTGACCACTCGCTACAGTTCTCAAAGACCAACATTGACGCCGAATAAAATCATGAGCAGGAGCGTGCGCAAGCCCAGGCTGGAAGTGAGTTTGAAGCGGAAAAAAAACCCCGTAACATCTACTATCGTATGCAGAGATTCGGCGTAAGTGTCTCGCCTCCTAGTGGCATTCACGTTCCTGCGTCTTAGTCCGCAATTATTCTATCAACACGTACTAAAGAAATTCACTCGCGGAATTTAAGTCAATGTGCATTATGTTAATCAGTGTCACGGTGGATTTCCCCACTAGTGACACGGAAATCGATTGACTCTCATGCTTGTCTTTACTGAGGGATTGAATGGAATTGCTTAAAGACGTTTCAAATGTTCTTGCTTCATTTAAACAATTCAAACGATCATGTCCACTTTATGCAAGTTAAACTGAAACTTCAGTGTACAAGGATTTTAATTCCTCTTTTAAAAACTCTTTTTTGGAAAATGTTATTTTGAAAACAGTGCTATGAACTTGTTTTGTATTTTTATGCACCTTAATGTTTGCATTTTTTGAGTTGAGGAAAATACCCGACAAAATCATCATTATTCTCTGAACTCTCCTTGATAACAAAGCAAGTAGGCTCAAGATATCATTAAAAAAATCATATCGTAATTGCAAATTGCAGTATGGTCCACTATAATCACAATCGCGCATTTTTACCAAATCGTGCAGCATTAGTCATCGGTCATGTCACTCTTTTCAGTCATTTGCACTGTAAACGTCTTCACATTGAGCGAGATCTCACACCGACATTTGCAGTGAGATTTTTTTGACAATGTTCCTCGTACAAGCCTCCAACTGCAGAAGATCGAGGCATTCTATATTTATCAAATAAAATATTAAAAACAAATCCAAAGGCGAAGCTTTAGCTCGGATATTTCGCAAGGAACATAAGTACTTCTGTATACATGTAGAATTGAGAGCTGCAACGAGTCTCAGAACGAGATCACACGCATAAATTGAAACGTAATTAGCATTACAAAAATCAGGGAAATCGCATTGCAGCTGGGCTGGTTTTTGATCTTCTTTTTTCAACACCAATAGGAGGATTGAGCTTGGTTACAAATGTTTTCAGGGAAAGAAAAATATAAAGTACCTAAAGCTGCCAAAAATGTGGAAAAAATCTGAGATGTTTTAGTTCCTCCTTAAAATGATGGCTTTAACTTTTTATATTATGTACCCTCTTTCCTATGTCATATCCATACACCTGTATGACATGATGATAGACACTTATGTGCACAGTGCAGGCTGTCACTCAGTATGAGACCGATACTTATCAGTACATAATCATTATTTTGATGTAATGAAAGGTTTCATTTATAAGCGTGGACCAGCTCTCCTGCTTGTGATAGCTGTTGCTTTGTTGATGCGCTATATAAAGGTACATAGCAGTGACGGTAAAGGGTTGAGAATTGACCTCAGCTGGAAAAACTCATAGCAGGATGATTTGGCGTAAGAGTTGGCCTCCTTGTTGGCTGCTTCACCTGCTTCTTTTTTAGTGTTTTTAAACCTTTAATATTTCTGAATAATTATATCTGCGGGAAAACTGACCAACACTGACCTGGGCCATTGGCTTTCATGGTGTAGAATGGAGAAGTTTGTTTGAGCATGACCATTCTAGTTAAAGACATGTTAGAACATGTATCATGCATAATTTTTTAAAACTGTTTTCTTTATCATGGTTTAAACAGAGAAGGCCCTTTTAGTGTCTATGAGAAGCCATGAATATAAATGCTATTTTCATTCATTCGTTCATTCATTCATTATTTCATTTTTTGCTGAATGTTTTTGAATAGGCGAGAGATGTTATTGGGCTAATGCAGTGGTTCTGATCCGTTCTAGGGAGCTGCCCGGCTTGATTGTGTCAGTTTGGTCAGAGCTGCCCACCGGGGCTGGTCTGGGGTCCAGTGCAGCCTTCTCTGTGTGCCTCGCGGCAGCTCTGCTCTATGCCAGGGGTGCCATTTCCTGTCCTGTGGACGAGCTGGAACATACCGCCAGGTACTCTCAACCTCAGGACTCACAAAACATGCTTTCACTATATGACAGCTCATATTTCTTGCGTCGTAACCCCTCACGCAGCCGTGACAGAAGACTTGGAGACCTATGGCTGAGATATCGAGAGGTAGATCCCATTGAAAAGGGCTGTTCTGCCCTGATGCTGGAGATCTCCTCTCCTGTAGGTTTTCACTCCAACCCTGAAAATGCACTCCTCATTCAGTCTTATTGAGCTGCTAATTAGTGTAACTATATTGGCCAGTTAAGGGTTTGAACAAAAATCTGGGTCTCCTGGAATAGGGTTTGGCAGCACTGCCAATTAAAATCACCGTCTCTGTAAAGCTTCTCAATATTGGTGGCTAGACCTGGTAGAGTTTTTTTGGTGAATGTTGTTCTGGTCTCATTACAGTGAGTATATTTGCATCTATCTGTGTGACATCACCTGTGTATTTGCTTGTATCAGAGTGTGAGGATTCTCTCTCTCTCTCTCTCGCACACTCTGTGCCTCATTCTGTGTTTTGTAACTTTTGTGGGCAATAATACAGAAAGTAGAAGTATAGGAGTCATGACTATATGAAGCAATATTATGGACTTGCCATGATACAGCGAGATATGATGGGAACAATTTGATTGGCAGTTTATCTCTGGCTGCTGACAGGGCCTCTAATAAGCCTTGGCTGTGTAACCTGACTCGTAATGCGATTCTGATCAGAATGCCGCTCACTGACCGTTACTGTATCAATGCCAGTGGCTGCGTATAAGAGCAATTATCATAGAATTCACATTTCTGACACACTGAAAGATCTGAGCCGTGGAGTCGATGCACAGTTAGTACTCAGCAAGCGGCGACAGCAGTCGCACCAGCGGCTCTGCAAATTTAGCTGCTGTTACGGGGTGTAAATCGGGCCTGATTCAGGTGACATTTTATGTCACCGATAGGTGAGATTTTCAATATGGTTCACAGTTCCCTCACGGGCATCTTCGCTTTTCCGGAAACAGATGTGCATCATTGTGATCCTTTGCAGTCACTTTCCACCCAAAAACACTTGTAGCGAGAGTTTAGCATAGCGTGTCGTTCAGTTCTGTTGGCTTATTAGGTATTCCGAGCGCCTCGGAGCTCCTCCTGCTGTTCTCACCTTTACAAATCCTGTGATGCCTTGTCACCTCTGCATCTGCTTAGGCTTCATATATTTATTAGCTGTTATTAAGGAAATTTTTCTTGATGCGCTATGGTCGTGTCACTCATACCAACCCCAATTCCAATGAAGTTGGGACATTGTGTAAAATGTGAATAAAATTGGAATACAATGATTTGTGAATGCTTTTCGACCTACAGTCAATGAGGAACGCTACAAAGACAAGATATGTAATGTTAAAACTGATAAACTATATTGTTGTTTGGAAATATTCACTCATTTTGAATTTGATGTCTGCAACAAGTTCCAAAAAACCCCGAACAGGGGAAACAAAAGACTGGGAAAGCTGAGGAATGCTCAAAAAACACCTGTTTGGAACATTCCACAGCTGAACAGGTTAATTGGAAACAGTGATTGTCATGATTAGGTATAAAAGGAGCATCTTCGAAAGGCTCAGTCGTTCACAAGCAAGGATGGGGCGAGGTTCACCACTTTTTGAACCACTGCATGAGCAAATAGTCCAACAGTTTAACCCCTTTCTGCAGATGTAGACGCCCGCATCTATAGACCTGCAAATTTAAGCACGCTGTTACTGTACTCGATCACTAGATAGCACCCCCGGATCAGTTATTGAATGTTCACAAGCAAGCAGACCTCGAACGCGGTTCTGAATATGGGGAAGTTCACTCCACGCCCTGTTTTTCAAGAGCTGCATGAATTAAACTCCTCAGCTAAGCCTGATGTGCAAACGGGTCAGTATCCTTGCCCATAGTATCGATCCAGCAGTTTAAAAAAACGATATCTCGACACAGAAAAAATCGTTATCCTCTGTAGCAACCAGTTAAGCCACAGTGAGCCAACAGTATTCCAAGTAATGGTTCAGAAAAATCAGTTTTCTGAGGCAAAAAAATCGACATGGTATTGATTCTCTCACATTCTACTGTTAATTACAGTCGTCACATACAAAAAAATTCGTAGTTCCCTACCGTGGATTTACGCGCAGATCCATTCATTGACAAATTCAACGCTTCCTTATATCCACCCGAGTACTGGCGTTGATAGTCAATCACTCAATCATACGCTCAAGCTCTTCTGCGTAATTGTAGAGTTACACTTCATGCTCTTGTGAAGTTTCCCTGGTAACAATGTATTGATTGGCTCGTTTCTTATCAAATTCCCGAGTGTTTAAACATTTTAGAGTAAGTGAAACACATTGATTGGACAAACAGAGAGCATACAAACCTATGCGTCTCAGCAGGCTCGGTTGTATCCTGTCTACGTTAAGCACATTACGCGGTTAAAATAGACGTGATTTATAGAAAACACGTTCGTAAAACTGGCCTTGAAGTGTTCAGTTACATTTAGGGGATTTAAATGAGATAAGGATATGGTCAATTGGAATTATTTCGAATGAAACAGGACCGGAGGGTTCGTGCTACTGGATACATCGGTCTCTGGAGAAGGGATTCATGAAATATGTGAGGCTGCCACTTTGTTATTTTTTTTGTTGTTGTTGTTGTTTTGTTTTTGGAATGTATACGTACTCAACAAAGTCGAATGTCGAGGTTTTTTTCCTGTTTAAAACGCGAACTGCCCGTGCATTTGGGTGGACCCCCTGGTACGTTCATTGCACGTTTCTTTTGAATCCAGGGAGGCAATGGATTGTTCCCTGAAAGTGGAGTGTCTGTTCTGTTAAAATAAGGTATATTTCAGAATTCAGATATTACTGAGTTAGTGAGTTGCACTTGTTCCTTATAAGTGTTGAAATGAGTTTGTGAGCTTAGAAGAGGGGACTGGTAGCTTCCAATACAGGGTGAATGTTCTAACCGTTTAATAAGAAGTTTATTTAATGCGTGTTTGTGCTGGCTTGGGGCACTTTGAAGTAAAATGGCCAAAACTCTAAACTTTATTATGGAGAAAAGGCATGTTTTGTGTTTGGAGAGGTTACTGGTGACCATTGATATTCAACTGCACTGAGATTGATAAATTCATACTAAACTCAACCAGAAAATCATTTGTTCATATCAAATTTCATGCCTTAAAACTTTATTTGTGTTATATACATGATTTTTTTATGATTTGACAGGACTTCATTTTGAGACTTCGGGGAGACACTTGGATAGCTGTATAATTTGGCTAAAAGCATGTAGGTAATCTAGAATGTAATGTTGAAGATGAATTGCACTTGTGGTCAAGGAGTTTATGATCCCAGAAATGTATAGTTTTAAGCCCCAGCAGTTTTTCAATCCTTTTTTTTTTTGCAATTTCAATGGTGAATTCTCATAAAGATTTTTTATGTTTGCAGCTCATTTTTTCTACCATAATCATGAAAGTTAACTGAAATACTATGTAATTCTAAATGCTGTAAGTGTCTTTTCAGAATTGAGCCACATTTTTCCTCTTTATGAAGCTTAAATCTTGAATTATACAGCATGAAAGTGGGTAACCCAAAAATAGCCAAATTTGGCTTCTGCACAAAGGGGTTAAGAACAACGTTTCTCAACGTGCAATTGTATGGAATTTAGGGATTTTATCACCTACAGTCCATAATATCATTAAAAGATTCAGCGAATCCGTAGAAATCTCAACACGTAAGCGGCAAGGCCAAAAACCAACATTGAATGCCCGTGACTGTTGGTCCATCAGACGGCACTGCATTAAAAACCTACATCATTTTGTAAAGGACGTTACCACATGGGCTCAGGAACACTTTTTTTGGATACCATTGTCACTTAACACAATTCATCGCTACATCTACAAGTGCAAGTTAAAGCTACCATGCAAAGCAAAAGGCATTTATCAACAATACCGCCTTCTTCTCTGGGCCCAAGTTCATTTGAGATGGACTGACGCAAAGTGGAAAAGTGTGCTGTGGTCTGACGAGTCCACCTTTCAGATTATTTTTGGAAATCATGGACGTTGTGTCCTCCGGGCTAAAGAGGAAAAGGACCATCCAGATTGTTTTCAGCACAAAGTTCAAAAGCCAGCGTCTGTGATGTTATGGGATGTGTTAGTGCCCGTGGCATGGGTAACTTGCACATCTGTGAAGGCACCATTAATGCTGAAAGGCACATGCAAGTTTTGGAGCAAAATATGCTGCCATCCAAGCGACATCTTTTTCAGGGACGTCCCTGCTTAAATCAGCAACACAATGCTGAGCCAAGCCAAGAATGTGGTTTAATCCTGAGCTGCTGTTTAACCCTGTCTTACTAGGTCTCACTTGTAAATGAGATTGTAATCTCAGTGTCACTTCTTAGTTAAGTAAAGGTTATGGTGCGTAATAGACTGGCCTGCCTGCAGTCCTTACCTGTCTCCCATTGAAAATGTGTGGCACATTATGAAGCGCCTAATACGAAAATGGAGACCCCGGACTGTTGAGCAACTGAAGTCATACAGCAAGCAAGAATGGGAAAGAATTCCACCTACAAAGCTTCTACAAGTAGTGTCCTCCGTTTCCAAAAGCTTGTTGAGTGTTGTTAAAAGGGAAGGTGATGTAACTCAGTGGTAAACATGCCCCTGTCCCAGCTTTTTTTGGAACGTGTTGCTCGCAGTAAAATCAAAATGAGTAAATATTATTAAATAAAAAAAATACATTTTATCAATTTGAACATTAAACATCTTGTCTTTGTAGTGTACTCAATTGAATATGTGTCGAAAAGGATTTGAAAATCATAGTATTCTGTTTTTATTCACGTTTTACACAACGTCCCAACTTCATTGGAATTGGGGTTTGCACGTCACGAGCAGCAAACAAAAAAGAAAGGCTTGATAAAATCACTTTGACCTCAAGATTATAAATTATGCAAAATTACCACAGAGAAGAATATAATGGGGAAAAAATAAGCCCAGAAAGGAAGTTACAAAAATAAGATGAGTAGATGAGAAATAATTAGATTGGATGTTGCATGCTGGTATGTGTACTGGATATTTACTTGACTGACACTTCACTACTCCCACGGAGTATTACACCATCACTGAAGAGTCACTTGCACCGAATCCATCTAGCACTCTATGTTGCACTCAAATATTAGTCATGTGCTTTCATGTGACCCCTGTATCTTCACCTTGGTTTTATGGCTCTCTTGTAGTTTTCTTATTTTTTTTAAATTGACATCTCCAGTCCTACTCCAATCTAGATTGTCCAATCAACAACTTGTGTATTAGCATGCTTGTCCAGGACTTGTGCTGCCTTTTCGGTGGAGGGCATACAGTTAACATTTCTCCTCCAAAACGCCCTCCTGTTTTCACTCGCCGTTTCAAACTGCTCATACACAGAATGAGGGCGGAGGAGAGTCGGCTATGCGGCTGCTCAATGCAAGTGATGAGCTCCCATATGGCCAGTTGGAGGCGCTTGAGCAACAAACTATGTTAACCCAAACCAACTGTATACCTCCCATATCCCTAAGCAGCACAAAGTCAATTATGCACCGCTGTCATGAGGCCACTGGCCACAGTTGGCTCTGGTACGGTTGGATTTGACCTCATGCTATGGTGCTCACTCTGTACTGCGAGTGTTGCCTTTACCGTGTGAGGCAACCGTGCAGCCCCCAGCTCTGTCCTGATGTTTAATCATGCCTTACTTCAGGTTCATAACTTATTCCTACTATACTGCCTTCACCTGTGCTTGCCAGGAGATCTAGCCTCGTTGCTGGATACTTCATAACGTGTGAGAATTGTGCTTCGTCTGGTCTGTTGTGTCGCCTGCGAAGCATAGCAGCACATAGGGATCACTTTGTCCGGCGTCTGTCTGTCCGTCCGTCTGTCTGTCTGTCCGGTAGTCACACTTTCAGTTGGTAGTCACACTTTCACATAAGTGCTTATGCACACTGCAAAAAATGGTAAGATAAAAATACTTGGTAAGATGAATTTACTTATTTTAAGACTCAAAACACTTATTTCCATCACCATTTTTCTTAGTAAGACAAAAAAAATTCTTGTTTTGAGGTCATTTTTACTAGCTTGCCAGTGGGGTAAGTAAATTTCACTTGTCAAGTCAAATAGTAACTTGTATTAAGAAAAAAAAAAAAAAAAAAACAACTTAAAACAAGTTACTATTTGACTTGACAAGTGAAATTTACTTACCCCACTGGCAAGCTAGTAAAAATGACCTCAAAACAAGAATTTTTTTTTGTCTTACTAAGAAAAATGGTGATGGAAATACATGTTTTAAGTCTTAAAATAAGTAAATTCATCTTACCTAGTATTTTTATCTTATAATTTTTTGCAGTGCAGGCGACACGTGTTCACCTGAACACTCTAATTTTATATTTGGTCATATTACCCTTGCTTTGCGCGTATTGGACGTCATTTTAGAGGCACAAATGTGATGGAGTGTGATTTGGGAGTGGTTGTGTGTTTTGACAAACAGGTGGACTGAGGAGGAGATGGAGCTGATCAACTCATGGGCTTTTTTGGGGGAGAAGATTATTCACGGGAACCCCTCCGGGGTGGATAACGCTGTGAGCACATGGGGTAAGGCCAGGAACACCATCTTAGTTGGAGCAAGGAAATGTGCTTTAACTCTGCTGAGCCACAGGTTCACTGGACATGGGTGCGTTTGTGGTGGGAGAGAAACATCTGCCAAATGTGGTGCCTGTAGCGCACACCCTTGTTCTTGTGTTACAGCGATCATCCAATAGCATTTGTACCAACAGGAAGCACACTCCATACTGCTTCCTACCCGAACGCTCCAAATCTGGTTGAATTCTCGCCCTGAAATTACCATCAGTTTACAAAAGCTGAGATTGGCTGATTAGTCAGTGATGATCCTTCCTCATTGGTGGAAGTGCTTCCGATTCACCTTGTGTGTGTTGACCTGATAAGCCAGTTTTCCCTCGGAAATGGAAAGTTATTGGCTGCAGTGTACCTGCCCTTTTAAATATATGTTGGCTGATAAGTGGGTCATGATAAAGATGGCATTTTTTTATTTCCACGCTGACAGCTCCTTTATCTGATTCTATTCCAGGAGGCATACTGAGGTACCACGCTGGGAAGATTACACCACTTAGCAGGTACAGCGCTTGAATGCTTCATACCATGAATTTACCTCTCGACATCAGCATCATCTCATGGTGCACTGTTTTTCTCCCAACCATTTTTATCATTAGGCAGCTAAATCAAAGGCAACTGACCTGTGTCCAATCTGTGTCATTAAGACAGAGCTTCTCAAACTGGGGGGGGGGTGGGTGCAGAGCTACTATGGGGGGTTGGATGTGGGGCTCACCTAAAGTTGCAAGAACCTGATTCTTGTGGTGACATAAATCAACTAAAGGGCCCTGATACTGGAATGGAAATTTAACCTGAATAACCCGAATCTTTCGTTCACTTCGATCACCCAAATTGTTAATGATTGATAACAATGAATACCGCTTTTGTCGCGTTTGAGGCGATGACCTCCTTTTGCCTTCTGATGGGGGCGGGGGCAGTGACAGAAAAAGTTTGAAACCCACTGCATTAAGCCAAACTCTAGTGAAGGATTCGCTGTAACTGGGCAGTAGGTGGTTTAGAAGGTAGGAGAATTTGATGATGATGATTTGGTTTTCTGCGCTCAGATTTGCTCAAGGAAATGGTTCTTGTTCATAGTTGTTCTGTAATTACTGTAAATGGCTTTGGAAGAGAGTTTTCTCTCTCTTACTGCCTCCTGTAAACAACAACCCTTGTATCTAACGCTTTGTGAGTCGGCTCGAGAGGTGCTATTAGCTGCTGTATTCATCTGTTAGCGTTCGGCTACTGTTCTAAAGGGCAGGCGATTGATGCAGCTACAAGCTGACTGAGGCCGGCGGTCGATCGTCGATGACGCTCGCCATGTTTGTTCGGTCCGTTTGCCAGGGTGCCGATGTTGCGGATCCTCCTCACCTACACCAGAGTTCCGCGCAGCACCAAGGTGCTCGTCGCAGGAGTGAAGGAGAAAATAAACAAGGTACGTAAAATTCCCTCTCCCCACTTCTTTTTTCTCTCTTTCGGTCGCGTTTTCGCCCTACCTTTAATTATCCTGATCGTCACAGAGTTGCGTTTAAAGTAAACGGCACTCTGGGGGCTTGCCGTTAGGCAGTTTCATAAAATGCTTATCGACTCTACTCCGAGGGCACCCCTGTGTGCGGTTGCCTTGGCGACCAAAGCAGGTGTCTGTCTGTGGTGGCGGTTGGGCGGTGGGGATTGGAGGTTGGGGGTGCGGTTGGTTGAATTTTGGGGTGGGGGCGTGGATGTAGGCACGGACCTGCTGGGTTTTCGGCGGGAGGTACACAGAGCGCAGAGCTATTCTCAGTCAGGAACACAGTTCCCGGCCCCACTATGACTCAGGATGTTTTTTAGTCTCGGAAATAAATTGTCTCGCGGATTTATCTTCCCTCTGAGGCCACTATATTTCCCCTTAACTGTAGCTCATACGGCGGTATAACAGAGTGAGACTGTACGTCTGAATTCAAAGTGGGCCGTTTGCCCTTTAACAGCGTCTCTCTCCGGCGCGCAGAGCAGTGGCAGCCCTCGCTGTTAAACTCTTTTGTTCTGGTGTTCAGCAGCGATGACTGGATAATAATGTGTACTCAAGCTGTTTTGTTTAATATTAGCTTGAGAGACTCATTCTCCTCCCAGTCATTACAGTCGCATTGTCAATGCTTTGCGGGGACTGTTTTGGATTCGGTTTTTTTTCTTTCCCTTCTTTTTTCAAAATTTGAAGTCTGTGTTCTGGAAATTTCTGCTGCCAGTTCTGACTGTGACATCAACTTTGGAGAGTTGGTTTGAGTATTTTTAATCAGGCCTTGTTTATTAGAATATTTCCGCTTATGCCAGCCATATGCTAGTAGACTTTGAGAAGACATAATCTAATACCTGACACCCTCGCGCATCTAAAGACAAATTGTCACAGTTTTTGCAGAGAGACAGCAAACCTGCAATCAGATTTTGTAGAGACTGGGGGCCTGATTTACTAAGACCTTAAGCTCATGCAAAATCTTTTCGCCTGTTCAAAACCAGATAATGGGCAATATTTTTGGTTTTGCACAGGTGAAAAGATTTTGCATGTGCCATAGGTCTTTGTAAATCGGGCCCACCGTGTCTTGCGAAGCACACATATTGGTTGTTGACAATGTTCACATCATTGAACTTCATCATTTGCATGAAACGAGACTAAAGACTTCAGATTATAATAAATATTTAATTAATTGGATCAAGACACAAAAAAAACAGAGTTTTATGACCTCCCTTATACTAAACAATCAAGATGAGGGGAGTGTGCCCTAACTTGGGTAAACTCCCAGGATTTACTACCAATATTGGAAATTTGTCTGTGACTGTGAAATAGCTTCAAAAGTTCAAAGAGGAGAAGGCAATCCAGGCACTCACATGTGAAAAATGGAAGGAAAGATAATCAAAAAGCCTTTATTATAGTGGCTAGAACATTAAGAAAGCCAACATGTTTCGACCACAATGGGTCTTTATCCGGGCTTCAAACAGAGACAGTGGGTGTGGTCTCACCTATATACCATACACAGCCAATGAGAGGAAGTCACCTGACCCGACACCTGACAGGTAGGTAAGCAGAAACGTATGCATACAGCAACAAATATATACACATATCTACTTACGTAGACATACATACACAGTATGCACATACATTTATATAAAAATCACATACATATATATTCAATATACAGACATATTCATACGTATGATAACAATAACAATATATGTCTGCAGGAGATGAAAAAACTACAGAGAGAAAAGTCCGTCTGTTTATACAAGTAATTATAACAGGCATCAGAAAAACAAGTAAAATCAATGTCCTCATTTAGGCCGGGACAGCGCAGCGCACCTCAGCGATGAATCCAGAAAACATCCCTTTGATTAAGTTTCTGGATTCTGTCACCACCCCTGACCAAAGATCCAATGTTTATAATACCCTCAATACGCAATAGAGAATCATTGATATTATGAGCCTGGCTAAAATGTCTTGCCATAGGATAATCACAGTTCTTAACGCAATACGCGTATTTATGCTCAGCAAGGCGATCCCTCAGGCGTATTAGTGCGGCCGATATAACAGTAACCCTCCACACAGGGGCAAGACAGGCGATATGTGACAAATGTGGTATTGTAATTAATAAAATCCCTCTGTTTATACACTTTGTTGGTACGACTATTAACAAAACTTTTAGTCTGCACGACATTATGACAATGGGGGCAATGCATTTATTTAAAAGTACCAGCTGGTTTAATCAATCAGGTGCCTTTTTTGTTTGGTGGAAGACAGGAGTGCATGAGTTTATCCCTAAGAGTGGGGGCGCGTCTATAGGACATAACTGGAGGTTCAGGAAAAACGCTACTCAGAAGTGTGTCTCTCAATAATGGACCAGTTTCTTTGAATGATCCGTTTGATTTTTTCGGCATGTGTACTCTATGTAGTTACACACAAAAAGGACGGGATTGGTGGGACTGTGTACGTCTAGTTTTGTGAAGAAGTGTATCCCGCTGCAGTGACTGTGCCCTGTTCCGTGCCTGTTGGATCAGCTGGGGTTTATAAGCTCTGTCTAAAAACCTGCTGCACACGGCATCAGCTTGTGCTGCAAAATCAGAGTCCTGGTCACAGATGTGCCGAAGGCGTTGAAATTGACCAAAAGGAATGTTCTCAATAAGGTGGCAAGGATGAAAAGAGTCAGTCTGTAGGATGGTGTTACGGGAGGAACTTTTTCTAAAAAGACCAGTATGTACATGTCCCTCAGCCCCCTTAGCAATCTTCAAGTCCAAAACATTTATACTGTGCTGAGAGTAATCAAGAGAGAGTCTTGTATTGGGATTAAATGAATTCAGGTATTTATGAAAGTCCAGAAGTTGAGTCTCACTCTCATTAAAGATCAATGGCACATAATCAATGTAACGAGCGGGGTCGGGGGTGGTAACAGAATCCAGAAACTTAATCAAAGGGATGTTGTCTGGATTCATCGCTGAGGTGCGCTGCGCTATCCTGGCCTAAATGAGGACATTGATTTTACATGTTTTTGTGATGCCTGTTATAATTACTTGTATAAACAGACGGACTTTTCTCTTTGTAGTTTTTTAATCTCCTGCAGACATATATTGTTATTGTTATCATACGTATGAATGCGTCTGTATATTGAATATATATGTATGTGATTTTTATATACATGTATGTGCATACTGTGTATGTATGTCTACGTATGTAGATATGTGTATATATTTGTTGCTGTATGCATATGTTTCTGCTTACCTACCTGTCAGGTGTTGAGTCAGGTGACTTCCTCTCATTGGCTGTGTATGGTATATAGGTGAGACCACACCCACTGTCTCTGTTTGAAGCCCTTATGAAGACCCATTGTGGTCGAAACATGTTGGCTTTTTTAATGTTCTATCCACTATAATAAAGGCTTTTTGATTATCTTTCCTTCCGTTTTTCACATGTGAGTGCCTGGATTGCCTTCTCCTCTTTGAATGATTATTTTACCCCGTTTTTCAAGAGCACCCGACGTACTTTTTATATTTGCTCTTATTATTAAGAGCTACCGGTCTTCTCCGCTTTTTCCGAGCTTCAGAAGTTGTTTGGCGTGCGGCTGGCATTAGAACGTTAGAATGGAATGTTAAATAATGCACAATGAACCCCCCCCGCCCTCTTGTAGTTTCCTGCGATAATGAACCCTGTGCTGGACTCCATCGATGCTGTTTCCTGTACATGTCAGCAGACTCTGAGCGAAATGGCCGGCGATCCCACCCCAGAGCACTACAGCGTGCTGGAGGTAATATCACAATAACGCTGCTTTTGTCTGTGATTCCCGCCAAAGCCTTGTAACCTGAGCAGATAGCCTCAGGACTCCTGTGTCAAACGCGCCGGTGCAGTGGCGCTCAGCACTGGTGCCTCAAAAGAATTAAGGCTCTATCCATGGAATGATAAACGGTAAAGCGGAGGATTTCATGGAGGCCTTGTGATCTGGAATGTGCCAATAACAGCCGCCATCTTGGGTGAGGCTGAATTGTGACCTGCTGTGATATCACAGAGGTAAAACCGTAGAATTTTACTCTCAGGGAGGCCAATGTCCGCGGACTGCAAGTGAGGCCTTTCCCAATATCGCTGACTGCTTGATGCCTTCACGTGATAGTCATGACCTTTCTAGTGTTTGAGAGTTCTGTAGTCCCACGCGGGTTTGAGTACAGCCAGATGCCTATCTGTGCCCATTCTCCTCCTGTGCTTGTTAGTTTCCTTTTAGAAATTTGGTTTGATGCTCTGAAACCATCAAGTGTGAAACTCATGCAAAACTAGAGTCAATCAGAGAGGGGGGAGATTCCTTTTCACGGCACTGCTCATATAAGAGGTAAAAATGAAATATATATTTATGTATGAGTACGTAAGCACAAAAAAACACTAATTTTATGCACAACAACAGCTTACGAACGACGTGGAATCATGAAGATAAATCAGTGGTTCCTGTTTTTCTCTTAGTGCTACGTGGAGCAACCCCTTCCCCACACACGCGCGCGCGCGCACACACACACACAAACACACACATAGACATCTCGTACGCACACACACACACGCACACACACACACACACACACATAATCTGACATCTCGAACGCACACACACACTGAGGCACACATGCCAAAAGTCATATTCGTTACAAGTGTGCTGCCCAACTTTGATAAAAGGAAGCAAGTGACATACATGTCACAATTGGGCAGTGTATTCCTACTGCGTATCACCTGGAGCACCAGCCTCATAACTGCAGTTGGCTTTCTGGCACTGCACTGTCACTGCCCACTGCACACACTTCTCTTAGATCGCTTAACAAATACAGAACCCCAATAACCTCCACGGGTTCAGTAAAGCGTGTCTGCGATCTTATCTCTCGGCCTGTATTCACCCTATAATACAAAAGTTTTGATCTTCTTGCGGCAACTTGTTCATATTCATTTTTTTATGAGACCCATATCTGTCCTCTCTGTGAACAGACCTCTGCCCAGAACTGTCCGGCAAGATCACATTAAGCTGCAAAACAGTTGTTTTAAAGTGCATTGCTGCGAAATGAAGTACAACATGTAAAAAAAAAAACACTTGCTGAGGACACGTAGCTGCCGATTAGATGCGTATCTGGTCCAGAACCATTAATAGGAGGGTCTCTTAGCTGAGCTGAAAATTTTTTTTGTCCTGATCTGTGGTACATTTAAGCCAAAAAAACGAGGTTTAGGGTTACCTTCAGCATGTATTGTGAGGGGCGCTTAATAGAGTACTGAGGTGACTATGTCAGTGATAGACTACAGCTTGGGTCTGATGTGATGTCCCTATGAATATTTATAATGGGGTTCAGACATTATCTTTCATAACTGTCATTAGAAATAATGAGCTGGGACGGTCCAAGATTAGAATGTAAGGTATATAGATGCAGGTGTCAGTTTTAGACTACAAATTTGCTTTCCTAAGCGCAAATAATCTCCACACTGTAAATAAATGTTGACTATGGTCAAGAAAAACAACATGTGCAGCTGCTTGCGTTGCTGTATGTATAATTATCATTACTTGGGGATTTCATGCAAAACCTCTGAATCGATGGCAGCCTCAAAATTACATAAAGTACTTGTGTGCTTTAACCCTTAGGGCTCTAATTTCCTGGCGCAGCGCAGGTGGCGTAGCGAGGCGCAGCCCGCGCAGTGGTAATTTCGTACGGCGCAGCCCGCGTAGTGGTAATTTCGTGAGGGGCGCAGCCTTCGGTAGACGAAGGTGCGCCGAGATGGGATGGCGGCGCAGTAGAGGGAGGTGTCACATATTCATCAAGATGCAGTGACAATTTCATGGAAAAAGTCTCCGCTGGAGTTGCGCAGAAAACTCGCCAGCTCCAACCTGGTTTAATTTCCTTGCAGTGGTAATTTGGCTGACCGGCGCAGAGTGCACACACGTCACCGAAATCTCACAGGCAGGTTTACAGAATGTCAGGCACATTTCAATGCAAGAAATAATTACAGGAAGCACTATTTAATGTAACTATCTGAATAAGGACATAAATTATAGTATCAATATCGATTGTCCTGATGTCAGGCGGTTGCCACGCGTAATGGAAACTTGACCTGGCTTAATCAACGCAACTGAATCTGTGATGCAAGCTAACGACTTCACATCTTTCTCAGCCAACCACAAACTGTATAATATATATATATCGAATGCTTGCGTTCTATGCTCATTAAAGCCGCTTGCACACTGGACGCGAAACAAATTTTTCGCACGACTGATTACAGACAATGCAAAGACGCGATAGTCGGGCAGGGTTTTAATATAGCTCCGTGTCCGAGAGTCATAAAAGTTCTAATTTTTCCGAGTATTCCAGGAATTTGGCTATGTTTGTGTTCGACCTTCACAGAATGCAAATTGATAGCTATCGACTTTTCTTGGTCTTTTTAGCCTATTCATGTTTTCTTCCGTTGAAGATAGACATCAGTATTTATTCGGTCATTCTTTTGAAAATTAGTCAGATGGATCGAACAGATTCACGCTTTATTTCCACAGCAGAGATAAAATAGTGCGTGAGCAAATCAATTCCATGACCATTGACAGTGTGAAGAAATCATCGCATGCACGATCAAGACTGTCCGACACGAGATGCAAATTACTCCATGTCCAGCAGCCAGCAAAAAGTAAAAGCATTGATATGAGGACAGATTTATAACGAAATAAAGAATAAAAATATATCAGCAACAAACGGGATGTCCAACGAAGATGACCCGCCAATAAATAAATGGCAGTGTTCATTGGATGTTCTGTTGATAAAATGTTTCTTTTTATTCTTTATTTCGTTATCAATCTGTTCTAATAGTCCTTTTTTTTGGCTGTCAGACACGGAGGCATTGTACATCGTCTCGCACCAGTGTCGACTTGCTTTACTGAACAGAGCTTAAACAGAAACATTGATTGAAATTCTCGGTACTCTTGAGGAACTGAGCCCTCTTTTCAAACACTCTCGTTTAATATCTTAAAGAGTCAGTAGATTTGAAGAAATTAAAAACAATAATAGACTGTCGGACACGGAAATTTATTAAAACCCTATCAGACTTTTAGACACAAGACGCAATCTGTCGAGCGAAAAATTTGTTTTGCGTCCAGTGTGCAAGCGGCTTAATACTAGGCTACTATTATTGTCACTTAGGTTTTATCGTCTTTAGTGGGGGAAAGGAATACAGCCTGATTGCTATGATCTCGCACTGAGTTAAGATCACATATTGAAAATAAATGTGTAACGTATCTTGCATTGTTGTCCATTCATGTTAATCCCAAAATTTTAAGCGGCAACAGTTTGTAATAATAGGAACACGCTATCCATCGTTTCTCTTGCCATTGAGCAATATTTGACTCGGCTGTGTTATACCCAAATACGCCTTCTTTGCCAACTTGCGCTGGAAGGCGGGGCAGAGGCGGGACAGAGGAGTACTTGCGCCAGGCTACGCAGGGCACGAAATTGCAACATACGCCTGGACACACCCCGTTGGCGCGGCGCACCCTCCATTCGCCGCGCCTGCGCCTGGTCTACGAAATTAGAGCCCTCAGAGTGCTAAATGCAGCTATTGTTGCTCAATGATGTAAGATATCAAAATGAAAGCTGTTGAAAACCTATCATGTGGTGACTTGATCCGTAGGGGAGCTCTTTCAAACAAGTCAACACATGATAGGATTTCAACAGCACAAGATAATTCAATTATTTTCTTAAAAAAATTTTTTTCAGGGCTCTTAGGGTTAAAAAAAAAATAAAATAAAAACTCCATGGCTGAAATGAATGGCGAATTACATTTCCCAGTGTCAGGGTGACATTGTTTTTTCACTTTGTTAGGAGCTGATAGACATTAACCAACACCACCTGAACGTGATCGGGGTGGGACACCCCTCTCTGGACACCCTGTGTCGAATCACTCTGGGGCAGGGCCTCCACAGCAAGCTGACTGGAGCTGGAGGGGGGGGCTGCGGCGTCACACTCCTCAGGCCAGGTGAGTTACCCCCTCCACGACACGTCTCCCCCTGGACACTGCCCTTGGTTGCACTCTAATCTCGCTGGAGTTCCTAGAATGAGAGAGTTGTGACTTTAGGCCCCTAGAAAATCTTGTCTTGGAGCCATTTTGTTTCCATCGCATCATCGGGCATCGTATAAAAGTGAATGAGTCTTTTCTTTTTTATGTAATCTCTTTTCGTATGTCCTACATTTTCCCCTCATACGTGGGTCAAAACCAATGGCGACTGGTTTGCGGTTTTTTTGCCCAAAATGAGTGTTTCCTTTCAGAGAGAAGAACAAAAAAAAAAAATCCAACAATTTCATTTTGCAAAACTGAGCCAAAGCAAAATGGCTCCTATTGTTGACTTGCGGTGACTTCTCTGTCTAGGAAGTCTAAATATTGCCCTTTGTGAGCGCTGTCAATCTTAGCTTTGTTTGCCTGTGCTAACATGGTTAGTTACCACTAGCATGTTTTGCCACGGCAAGCATTGTTAGCCACCACTGCTATTCTTCTCACAGCTGCATGTTGAAGAGATTGATGGGTCCGATGAATCCTTTTTCTTGTGGTTGCTTATTCCTGAAGGGATATAGAGCTGATTCTGTGGCCCTTATTGTGGCATGGCGTAGTGTTTCAACTGCTGCCAAAGCCATACAATTAAATGTGGCTTTAGCCTGCTATGGATATAATGTGTAGTGTGCACTTAAAATATGACTTTTAAATTGGTCAAGTAAGTATTTTAAAGTTACTATATATTTCTTTTGAAAGCTGAGATCAAAATGTTGTTCCAGTTGAATGTTAAAATTTAAGAATTTAATAAAATGTGGTCAGCTGTGCTATAATGTGGTGTTACGGCCTATGTGTTATTTAAGCCTTCTTGAATTCGCAGTACAAAATGAATCATGACCCAGTACTCCCATTGTAATAAGATTTTCTTCCTTGTTCAAAATAGTTTTGCATTTTGGCAGTTTAGAATTTTTAGCATTCAGCATCCCAGCGATGCATCATTAGTTTTATTACTCTTTTGGCCTTTACATTTTACGACATTAGAAAGCTGCTGCCTCGGTCGCCACGGTGGTTCATTAATTGAGTGAAAAGCCGTGTTTCACTGGTACAGAAAATACATTCTCTGCTGCGAGGTGCAAACTGAAAGAAGTGACCTGACAACACATTATTCATTTTTCTTGTGTTATTAAGCAGCCATTCGCAATGTATGGTCTGACTCTTTTGCTCCCGGCGTAAGATCTGCAAAAAGCCATAATTCTGTTCACATTTCTTATTAATTTCTTTCAGAAGCCAGTGTCTTATACGAAGAATTTTTTTTTTTTTGCATTAGGTTCTCTTATGTCATTCCACAATTATTGCCTTTTTCTTTTGGCGTTATATTCTGCAGCAGGGTTGTCCAGTCTTACCCACAAATGGCCGGTGTGGGTGCAGGTCTGTATGGATCATCCAGCCCAGCATTACTGCGTCTGATTCAACTACAGTAAATAAGTAATCAGGGTTTCAGTCTAGTGCGAAGGTGCATGTGAATTCTCTTAAGATAAAGGAAGCTCTCTTGATTTAAAAAGATGAACTAGATACAGTTTGACTCATTGGAGCGTCTGAATTGTCTATTTCATGAAGGAAAGGGGGCAGTTACCTTCTTCATCGCTTCCTTCCAGCAAGGAAACGGAGGACCAGCTTTGAGGAAAGGAATCATATATTATGGACCACAATCCTTTGCAGGTTTAGTGTCAGGATAACTCATTTGCCATTATTTTCCTGTTGTATCAGTCTTGTCATTATCAGTCAGCATTGAGCTTATGAAGTATTGAAGGAAAGGACATCCTATTTTTCTCAAACACGTGGTAACTGCAAAATCTCTCAGCATTATTCCTGGGCCCCTTGCTATTTTCCGTCAAGGTAAAGGAAGCATGGGTAGGAAAAGGCCTCCTGTTTGAGAGAATTCTGATTCACTGCTTGAGAAGTACACTGCCTGGCCAAAAGAAGGTCTCTGTTTGGAATGAAATAAGCAAGTACTTAAAAACCTATGATTGAGTCATTATTGCAGTGAGTAATATGCTTCAGCAAGTGACAGTTCTTATAACCCTGAATGGTGCAATGTGTTGCTTCTCATTTCTTATACAACCGTGTTGGAAGACAGATCCTATGGACGTAGTAAGGATGTTAGTGTTTCAACAGGGACAAATCTTTGGCTTGCATCAAACGCAGAAAACGAGTAAAGAGAGTGCCAAAATCACTGGAATTTGGTTAAGTGCTGTCCAACGCATTATTGTATCTCCCCGACAACGATAGTTGGGAGATACTGTGGTTTAGCTCCGGGGCCGCCGCCACCGCCGCTGCCACACCCACGGAGATTTTCTGTTCCGGGCTCTGGAAGCGACAATTATGACAGGATTTTTTTCTAATTTTGCTCTGGTGAAGATATTTATTTGACAATGCTCAAGACCGATTTTCGACAATTTTTGATGTCCAGTATGGCTGCCAGCGGTCATTTTGTCTGAAATTTGGGGATCGGGGGGGGTTACACACGATGCGGTACCAGTGGCAACCAAGTTATCTGGTCAAAACCTGGATAAATAGAGGTAAACCACCAAATTTTTGGAATAAATGGTTCAGAAAAAACTCATGTATTATGATGATGGGAGATCGCTCAAACACTTGATGTTTCATTGTATCAAATTGACTGTTTAAATCATGGCCATGTTTAATTGTGATGGTAAGAACATTTCCACGCTTATGATGTGACAAGAACTTACAGGATTGGGAGTTGATAGTTGCAAGGACACAAGATGCCACTTGTTACTGAGACTAATTGGGGAAAAAATTACTTCAATTTGCTTGGGAGCATAAAGATTGGATTGTGGAGCAATGCTAAAAAATCATGTGGTCAGAAGAGCCCTGATTTACGATGGGTGATACTATGAGTGCATCAGAGTTAGAAAGGAAGCCCATGAAGCGATGCATCCATCATCCATAGTGCCCACTATACAAGCCTCTCAAGGCAGTTTATGATCTGGAGTTGCTTCTACAATGTTATGCTGCAAAAAGAATGAAGTCACTACACTTCCTGATGCACTGAATGATCAGGTTATCCAATCAGTGGATTTTTGAACACCTGATAGCACAGGCATATTCCAGAATGACCATGTCAAGATTCATCAAGCTCAAGTTGCGAGGGAGTGGTTCAGCAAGCATGAGGAATCATTGTCACACACAAATTGGCCACTTGAGAGTCCTGACCTGAACCAGTTGAAAGTCTTTGGGATGTGCTGGCAAAGGCTTTATGAAGTGATTTGACTCTCTACCATCATCAGTACAATATCCCTCCCAAAAATTGATGCAATTCTGGTCAAAAATAAATGTTATGACATTGCTTTACAGTGACAAAACAGTGCCATGACGAATTTGCGCCGTGATCAAAGCTAAAGGTGGCCCAACAAAATATTATAATGTGTGACTTGTTAAAAAATTTTTTCTTGTCCAAGCAGTGTATAATACAGTGTGTTAGACCTGGGCTGTAACAAAAACCAGCACCCACTTTTCAGATGAGATAGGACACCATAATGGATATTATTCTGAAGCGCTGCATTTTGGCATACAAAGCTGGACTCTGAAATGTGATTGAAGTGATTGGTAGGGGAGTGTAATTAGTGCAAAGTGCATTTGTTTTTACAGCTGAGCATAGCTGCTTTCGCCTATTCCGGTATACGCGCTCAGCGCCACAGTCGGGGAGCGGCCCTGCTGCAGTGGTTTCATTTTTGCTGGGGGAGCGCCGTTGTTTCGGGGGACCACTCGGGCAGCACCACCTCGACGCGGGGTTCTCTGTCACCGTTTGTTTTTCCCCCCTTCAAAGTACCCCGTCTCCGCCCCTCATTAGCGCCGGCTCAGCGTGCGGCGCTTTCCTCCGTTATTACGGAAAATTGCCTGCCCTGATTAAAGCAGTCATTTCCCAAAGCGTTTGAGGCCCTCTCATTCACAGGCTAATGTGACATCCTTTCGGCGGCCATTTGCTTTGGCCCCATTATACCGCGGCCTCGGCGGGTGCCCTTCGCTGCCTATTAGAGTGATTTACGTTCGCCGGCATACTCCGAACGCCTTTTCTCTCCCACGTTCTCCTCTCCTCACCCACAATCCCCCTGTGCGAGGCGGCGGAATAACTCTGTAACGGGCACTGATGCGTTTCAAACTGCCTCTTCTCCTCCGCCTGATGTAAGTATTGTAATAGGAGGGCATCTGTACCCAGCTGATGGTTTATATAGTGCTCAAAATAAGAATGTTGGGCCTCTCACTGGTTTAACCCTAAAGAAGTGTGTTTAATGACTCAGTGAATTCTTCACTGTATTTTCATGGATACCGGTTTTTTTTATTTATTTATTTTTTGCTTCACTTGTGAAAACCTGAGTTGTAATGAAAGACCACATTTAGGCCTTGCCAATACATTGATGTTTGGAATGAGAAATTTCCATTTTCAAAGGTGGAACTGTTACCTGCTTCAACAGTTCATACATTTGCCTTGGTGTTTTTTTTCATTGAGAGAGAATGCAGTATATTTATGGATCCAAGGGCGTAATCTAAGCGGGATGGGTGTCACCCCCCCCCTATAATGCGCTGTGATAAACCGTATCAATGAAAAAAATAAAATGTATTTTTGTGGACACGACCATTACAGTTGTTCTGTCCCCTTCAATAGTCCGCTAACAGTTTCTTGTGTTGACCTCATACTTGAGATCCCTATTATTGGTCAGTTTTATTTTATGTTCTGGTCTTTTCCTTGTGAGTATGACACACTGAACATTATTTTTTTCCCTCCTTTTTATTATTTCTGCTTTTCAGACACCGACTGCTCAGTAATCCAAAACACCATTCAGGAACTGAAGGACTGTGGCTACGATTGCTGGGAAACGAGCATCGGCGCACCCGGCGTGCAGCAGCATTCTCTGTCCTCCCTGAAACAGGAGGTTTTGCAGGTTTTGAACGGTTACTGAGAAGGTAGACAGTGGTGGACATTATAACAGTATTTTCCCTGCCGCTGCCCTCGGCTGAGTCGAGATTCTCCGACCTTGACAGTCTGTCAGGGCTGGTTTATGACTGAAATTCAGTGCCTCAATTATATCCAGGACATTTGGACACTGATTGGTTTTTTTTTTTTTCAGACTGTTGGCAGCTAACTGAATGCCTTTTTTCCCCTCGGCGCTTCCGGCTCTTCCCAGAGTGAGCCACAAATATTCTGCCTAAATCATTCAAACAAGGCCTTGGTAGCTTCAACAGTTTTGTGGGGAATAACAATCAGGAAACATGTTTTGGGGATATTGATCGCATATTCAGTCATTGTCTGTACAGTTTTATGAAATGAAGCATTTGGATGACATTTCACATTCTGGTAAAAGGCTTCTCACACAATACAAGTCTTATGAACCCAGGCAATGGTGGGAAGTCTGTCTAAAAAGGGAAAGTCTTCTGTCGTCAGGGTTGACGCGCCTCTTGTTATTTCTGTTGGCATTCAGTTTGAGCTGTGGTCAGAAACTGTTTGCCGACTGCTGTGAACAAAGATTATGTCTGATGAAACTGCCTACTCGCATTCCAGACCTTTTTGTAAGCGTTTTGTCTGTACTGCGTTCCCTAGTAATACGGCAGTCACTTTCTGTAGTGAGCAAACATGACCAGTAGGTGGCAGTAATGTCATTCAAGCCCAGGCTTCCGCAAACGGGTCTTAACGCTGTTGGAATGATTTATTTGCAATTATGTTCCTAATGAGTTAATTTTCCATTTCTGAAATCACAGTTCTGTTAATTTATTAACATTTTGGGAGTGTGTAAAGTGTCACCATGGCTGCAACGACCGAATGCTCCAGGACTTACTGCAAGTCACCCCAGCCTCAGTGTCTCAACTTACAGCCAACATTGCAATAAATTACACTGGAGAAAAGGTGCTGCTTTCAACGGAACCTTCCTTCCTGCTGCACATGGTCGCTGCGCGCTCTCACAAACACTGTAAACCCATCTCTCTCTCTCTCTCTCTCTCTCTCTCTCTCTCTCTCTCTCTCGGAACGAGCCTATTCTTTCTCTTTAATTTTATCACGTTCATTCAGCCGGGCACAAATGTGGGGCGCTGGCGGATCCAGAATTAACCACCAAGGCGGATACAGGAGGCGCGCGCTTATTTGCGAACGGACATTTGTCACAGGCTGCCGGAATGATTAAACGCGGGCGATGATTCTTAATCCGAGAAATGGGAGCCGGGAAGCGTTGGCCACGTCCCAAGAGTCGTTTTAGTTCATTTACAGACGCGATTTGGAAATAAACCACTTTGTCAAAACGACGGTGGGGTGGATTTATCCGGCTCTGAGCAGCGCTACATCTTCTTTTTGTTTGTTATTTACTTATTTGTTTCTCAAGGATGGATAATAAAGAAGCCCGGCTTTTGAAGGGCTTGCCTCTAGCTTTTCAATTTTACTGAGTAGAAGTGAAATGGGTCCCTTTTTGTGCGAGTCCATGAAGCTCAACTTCTCATCCCCTTAACAGCTTGGCTTTGAATGTCCCACTGCTATACACAATGGTGCTACTCTACCCTCTGTCCCCGAGCCCCACCCTTTGTTTTCTAAGTTGACCTCTGTCCAACTGGTTACTGTATGTATGTGAAAAGCACAGGAATAAACTCCCTTATGTGCCAGTTTTTTCTCATTTGGAAGCCAAAAGTTGCTTCCTCTGAATTGGAAATGAACTGATCCCTGATTATCTATTCCTTGCATCACCAATTAAAATCACTGATGCAAACCTTAAGACTCTCATGCCTGGAAGGCTGTCATATGTGGTACTTTTCATTAAAATTGTCTTCTTTCATAATTTGCTCTCCGTCGTCTCGGACACCAACACAGGGACAGTTTTGTGGCCGAAACCATATAGCATAGTTTTCCAGTCTACCTCGTTTCGCAGTAAAGCTTAAACGAGAGCCGTTTTTTAAAGCACAAGAGGCGGTCTCTGTTGCACTTCCAAAACTAAACGAGGCTTGAAATGCCTGAAATCTGGAGTGGATTGGGGCTGCACTGTGCCTGAGGGCTCTTGTAATTCCCCATATAATATCCAGAAATTATGTGTTATGTATATAAGGGAAGTACAGCAGGCCAGTGTTATCTGTTATTAAAAAAAGTGAAGTTTTTGTTTAGAGTCGACTTAATGTTGTTTACTGTTATGGTCTAACAACAGACAAAGAGAGGGAAGAGGTAGTATGTGCGCTATCTTGCTGTCTATATTCTGGTGTTCTTGCATGCAAATGCTTCTTCTGCCAAATGACTGAAGGGCTTTTCCTCTCACTATAAATGCGCTGAATCAGGAACAATATGTGACTAGTTTAACTAGATTAGAGGGGGTTACACTGTGGCTGTCGCACCAGTCTTCATTTTAAGGTGCCATGAATGAGATGGCGAGGTTTACTGACTTGACAGCCGGCCGTTATTAACGCAGGTAATACAGAGTGGCAGGTGTGCCTGATGCATTAGATGTGGGACAGCGCGGGTAGGATTAAATATGACATGGGACTCCGTTCAGGAAAGCTGTGCTAAGGTCTTCAGTCAGCGCGGCAGTGCTACAAGAACCGCTTCTCCGGGATCAAACCTGAAGCTGTATTCCAGTGGCATCGCTCACAGTGCGAATTGCAGTACGTTTGAGGTGGGATCATTCGCTACGAGATATAAGGTCCGTAATTTATTTAATGCTGGAGTTTGAGTGAAATTATTTATTCCATTAACGTTAGGCCCACCAACCTCCACTCAACCTCGTCTCATAAGCCTGTTTCGATAGTTGGGTGATTCAGGGAGAGGCAGGCTGACGATGGGGGAGAGAGAGATTGAAAAAGGCATTCATAGGCCTGTATGGTACTTCAGTTACCATGGAGTTGGTTATGGAACCATGAAAAGAATTTCATTTTAAACTGCATTATTGCGCAGCTGAAAAATGGGATCTTGGCGTGGATTTCAGGCTGCAGGTGAGGAATGTAATGTTCTGTACCGTATATCTGTATAATTGCGGCAGAATTACACCTCCGGAGTCTGGCGAGCGGCGTGCGGCCTGGAACTTTAGATGCTGTTTTTCTTTCACTTACACAGTTTTTTTTCTCTCCTCTTCTAGGAAAATCACATTCTACACTGTTTCTCTAACACATTTTCGTGAAAGGCTCAAGCCGCTCGTGGTTTCAAGGCCCGTGAATTTGATTTTGTTTTGCTGCCGAAAGGGAAATGTAGCTGTCCTTCCTTTTTTCAGACATTTGGAAATAAAGGAAATTGGTCATGGATGGAGAATTTTATCGGTTATCTGATTCAAATAAAAGACTTCAGTTAAAAGACCAGTGGTAGTAGACACAAAATACAAGTTCTTTATTGAATTACTTGGACGAATGAGAATAGGGAAAGATCATTTTGAGTGTTATAAAGCTTTTAAAAAGAAATATTCAAACGTAAATCATCAGCTTTCTTTTTCGTTAGGTTTACGTCCAGAATCCAGTGCCCTCCATAATGTTTTGGTCTTGGGCATTTTCTTGATATAACTCTTGTACTCCATAGCTTATTGACAACTGGAATCACATTTGGTTAAAGTGCAGATTCTCTGCTTTTATCTGTGAGTATTTTTGTTGCATTATATATCATTTACTGCAGTTTTATTTCAGCTCATTACATCCGGCAAAAGCTGTTGTTTCGGGCAAACTCAGAGCTCATTTATGCACAAGGAAGTAATTAGCCTCCTTTCTCACCAGGGTACTAATTTTTACATTTCTGTTCAAATTTGGATCTAACGTCTTAGATTTCCCTTCATAAACAACCGCCAAGGTAACAGTCTGTTCACGCAGGGCCCGAAATTTCCACATATGCTTCCTTATTTCCTCCCTGGCTATCAGCTGACTTGTATATTGGAAAGGTCAGGGTGGGATATTCACACTGTGTGTGTGTGTGTGTGTGTGTGTATGTGTGTGTGTTTATATATTCAGGGTTTATTGGCTCTTGGTTTCCTTCATTTTGTCTCCTGGTTTTTTCTTCTTCTTCTGCTCTTTCGCCTCTAAATGTCAGGGAGATTGAGCGGTAGGTCGCGACAGCCTGCTGCAGTAATGGTGGTCACGTGCTCCCGCCTCCCCTGCCTGGATTGTGTCGTCTGTGTGTCAGGGCTGCCCCTGTACCAGAGCACCAAGGCTGCAGCTAACCCTGCTGGAATTTAATTACCACTGTGCCTCTCTATTCAAATGACACTGACGAGGTGGGGAGGGGGCAAAGAGAGAGAGAGAGAGAGAGAGGGAAAGGGAGAGAGAGAGTGAGAGAGCGAGTATAGGCTTATTTGAAGCTCTTTTTTTTTTTTTTTCTTTCTCCCTGCCAGGCACAGATGGTTTTTTTTCTTTTTTTTTTTATCAATGTCAGCGTCAGCTTCTCTCTGCTCTGATGAATAGATTCTAAAGAGGCCCTGACATTATTTCAGATAACAGAGGGAGCTCGGGAAGGGGGTCAAGGATGGAGAGAAGATGTCGGCAGCATGGAAATAAAATAAAATCCTGCGTGTCAGAAAGAGACGCTTCCAAAGGGAGGCGTGTAAAGATAGTTCTCTTTTTTTTCGGCGGAGTTGTTGTTTTGTTGTTTATATTGCCTTCGGGAAAGCGCGCTCGCACCAAAAAGAGCATTGCGCGCCATGAGAATTTGTGCTCGCGTGTACCGGCGTCGGCTCAGAACTATATCTTTTATTTAGCGGAGTGCCGCGCCTTGGCGAGGCCGGTATACCGGGAGGTGGACAGCTTGGACACCGTCGTGGACCAGAGCCCGGATGAAGCGGAGCGGCAAATTGGCTCGCTTGCGTTGCGCGTGGCATGCTGCTCTCGGGCCAGGACCAGCATCTCCTGAGGGAGGGGGCAGGCTGACCAGCAGCCACTTGGCCATTGGATCATTCCATATGAAGTCAACCAGAGGTCCCCAGGTCACCAACTCAGATTTGGCTCATAGGGATTTTGGAGGCCAAGATTTTTGGATCCGATCATGAGTATGGGCTGAAAATTGCGATCCAGGGCATTTTGGGTGAAGGCTTTCAGAATCTCTTGTCAAAATGTATTTACTCTTTTCATTTTCAAGATATTGGCCTGTCAAATATGAATGTTTTTATTGGTGAAAATCAAAAATTCAGTTTTCAAGGGCCCCTATGAGGCCAGGTTAAATCGTGCTGGATTTCTTCTATTTGAGGACAGGTGTGTCTGTACAAGGAAGATTGACTGCACCCAAGGCATAATAGTATGCAGTAGTTAGGAGACCCTGAAATGGGTCCTAGCTGAAAAAGTCACTTTTTTGCCAATTTTTGATTGGCAAGCTCACCATGTGGGCAGTTACCCACGGTAGTGAAACTTGTTCTACAAAACCCAAAACCAGTGAAGTTGGCACGTTATGTAAATCGTAGATAAAAACAGAATACAATGATTTGCAAATCCTTTTCAACTTATATTCAATTGAATACACTGCAAAGACCAGATGTTTAATGTGAACTGAGAAACTTTTTTTGCAAATAATCATTAACTTAGAATTTAAAGGCAGCAACACATTGCAAAAAAGTTGGCACAGGGGCCTTTTTACCACTGTGTTACATCGCCTTTTCTTTTAACGACACTCAGTAATCGTTTGGAAACTGAGGAGACCAATTTTTGAAGCTTTTCAGGTGGAACTCTTTCCCATTCTTGCTTGATGTACAGCTTAGGTTGTTCAACAGTCCGAGGTCTCCGTTGTCGTATTTTACGCTTCATAATGCGCCACACATTTTCAATGGGAGACAGGTCTGGACTACAGGCAGGTCAGTCTAGTACCCGCACTCTTTTACTATGGAGCCATGCTGTTCTCACACGTGCAGAATGTGGCTTGGCATTGTCTTGCTGAAATAAGCAGGGGCGTCCATGAAAAAGACGTTGCTTGGATGGCAACATACGTTGCTCCAAAATCTGAATGTACCTTTCAGCATTAATGTTGCCTTCACATATGTGTAAGTTGCCCATGCCTTGGGCACTAATACACCCCCATACCATCACAGATGCTGGCTTTTGAACTTTGCGCCTATAACAGTCCGGATGGTTCTTTTCCTCTTTGGTCCGGAGGACACAACGTCCACAGTTTCCAAAAACAATTTGAAATGTGAACTCGTCAGACCACAGAACAATTTTCCACTTTGCATCAGTCCATCTTAGATGAGCTTGGGCCCAGCGAAGCCGGCGGCGTTTCTGGGTCCTGTTGATAAATGGCTTTCGCTTTGCATTGTAGAGTTTTAACTTGCACTTGCAGATGTAGCGATGAACTGTAGTTACTGACAGTGGTTTTCTGAAGTGTTCCTGAGCCCATGTGGTGATGTCCTTTACACACTGATGTCGGTTTTTGATGCGGTACCGCGTGAGGGATCGAAGGTCACGGGCATTCAATGTTGGTTTTCGGCCTTGTCGCATACGTGCAGTGATTTCTCCAGATTCTCTGAACCTTTTGACGATATTACAGACCGTAGATGATGAAATCCCTAAATTTCTTGCAATAGCTCGTTGAGGAATGTTGTTTTTAAACTGTTCGACAATCAGCTCACGCATTTGTTCACTAAGTGGTGACCCTCGCCCCATTCTTGTTTGTGAATGACTGAGCATTTCAGGGATGCTGCTTTTATACCCAATCATGGCACCCACCTGTTCCCAATTAGCCCGTTCACCTGTGGGATGTTCCAAATAAGTGTTTGATGAGCATTCCTCAACTCTCTCAGTCTTTTTTGCCACTTGTGCCAGCTTTTTTGAAACATGTTGCAGGCATCAAATTCCAAATGAGCTTATATTTGCAAAAAATTACAAAGTTTACCTGTTCGAACATTAAGTAACTTGTCTTTGCAGTGTATTCAATTGAATATAGGTTGAAAAGGATTTGCAAATCATTGTATTCTGTTTTTATTTACGATTTACACAACGTGCCAACTTCACTTTTGGGTTTTGGGTTTTGTACATGAATGTATATATGTTCGCTTTATTTGATCAAAATTACAACTTCTTTTCTCATCTCCTTCACTAGTTAGTCATGCTATGATATATAGGGTTTTTTTAAATGATCACCAGTGTGAGAAAGCTAGACTCCAAGAACTGTCAACCAAGATTACCAGTCACAACAAAACAGCTTATCATGCAAGTGATAGTAAATTCTTTTGAATTAGGACAGTTTCTGTCCTGGTTTCAGTCTGAATGTCGTAGCCATTTCTTCTTTTTTTTATTACAGTGAGAGAAATGAACTTCCTTACTGTAAATCAATAACTTCCACACTTTGTTATGCAAAAAGGAATGCAGGATGATGCGACCATGAACTTCCTTGTGATGTGCTTCTTACGATGGTTAAATGGCACAGGACCGCTGTAGACTTTCAAATAATGACAAACACATTTTTTCTTGATGAAAACCGATTCAGTCATCTTTACTGAATTTGACATTGCACCGCCAAGTCAAAAGTTGTCTGTCGGCTGGTTTAAGGTCACTGAATGAAATTTGTCCGGTCTTTCTGCAATATGTATGTTTGTCGCATTCCTCAATTTTGCACTTATCAGAAGCCATGCTGAAGCTTCAATGAATTAATTTAATTAGCTACCCTATTGTTTTAAACAGAGGTGATGGAATACCTGTGGAACATGATGCAATATACAGATGATCTGATGCAATACGCATGGAAAATGATGCAATACCTTGGAGATCCTTGGGAAGGAATGCAACATCATGTCTGATGTCAGATTATCTTGAGTTTATGAGTAGGCACTGTCTATTTAAAACTTTTAGTTGCAGAACAAAGGGGATAATAATGGGCATTTTTACCCCAAAATGCTGATATTTGATAACATTATTGAATAGTGAAGGAGATGAGAAAACAAGTTGTAGTTTTGAACAAATAAAGTCAAGATAAATACATTCATGTGGAACAAGTTTCATAAATGTGGGGTAACTGCCCACACGGTGAACTTGCCAATCAAAGATTGGTGAAAAAGTGACTTTTTAAGCTAGGACTCTTTTCAGGGTCTCCTAACTCCACTGTTATTCCTTGGGTGCAGCCAACCTTCCTTGTACAGACAGACCTGTCCTCAAATAGATGGAATACAGCGCTATTTAGCCTCTGTAAAGGATCCTGACCTCATGGGGGGGCCCTTGAAAACTGAATTTTCGATTTCGTCCAATAAAAATTATAATATTTGACAGGCCAATATCTTGAAAATGAAAAGAGATGGATACATTTTGACAAAAGACTCTAAAAGCCTGTACCCAAACTACCATATGTAGCAATTTTCAGCCCATACCTATGATTAGTTTCAAAGATATTGGCCTCCAAAATCCAATTTTGGGGGGGATTTTGGGGGGGGGGAGAGATATCTCGGAAACCCCTTGGAGTAGCAGCCTAAAATTTTGCATGTGTTCATTATGAATATAGAGGTACTCCCAAAATAAATTTGAGCCAAATCTGAGTGGATGACTATGGATGATTTGTGCACTTTGGTTGAGTTCATATGGAGTGACCCCATTGGGCCTGATAATGAGGCTCTGATCTCCATGCCATGGAGAGAGGTTGCCAGAGGGATGGGCTACCAGAGTTACCCTGGGATATGGCAGTGTCAGTGGAGGGCACACAGCATGGTGGGAGGTGGGAGTGTGGACAGGGTAGAGGGGGTGGGAATGTGAGGGAGGAGGGTTTGGGGAGGGGGACTTACAGGTTTGCTGAGGCAGTCCATTGTGGGGGGGCATTCTTCAATCATCAGCCCCCCACCCTTCTTGGGCTCCTCGGTGGCTCATTGGCTGAGAGAGTGATGGAGCCATCCCTGTCAGTTTATTACCCCCCTCCCAAACCCTCTCTTTTCCCTTTTATAACTTAATGCAACAAAATCTCGGGGGTTCCTCACACCTGGCCTGATACTCACTGCGAATGACAGAGGACTAGTGCACCGAGCACTACCCATACTTTTCTTTAATCTGCTGTATGTGGGGAAAGACTGCAAAGATTAGCCTCATTTATCGTTATTATTACTCTTTTTGGTACAGTCGGTGGGTCTGCATTCCATAAATCCAAATTCCAACTGGCCCCGGATGGCCAGAGGCTCAACCACCCGACACGTCAGTGCAAAGTGGACGTGAAATTTGTGGGACACAATTTCAAGATGATGCCCTCAGGTTTAATCCTATGCTTTCTGTTTGTGTGTGTGTGTATGTGTGTGTGTGCACGTGCAGGCGTGCGTGTGTGTGTTCCTGTTCATCTATGTTTTTGCATTCTTCAAAAGAAATTTTTTTAAAGTAGCTGGTGGTTGCATTTTTTTGTTGCCATTGAACCATACTCATCATCGGTGAATGGGTGTCTTGCTGCTTGTCAGAAATTAAATTCCTGGACTGTCTTTAAAAAAGCAACATTAAGGGGGCATTAGGTTACTGCTGGTTACTGCACTGTGGGTTGTCTGTGAGAGGCATCTCTCCTTTGATTTGCTTAGAAATCTTCTCGCATCTCTGAAATATTGAGCTCGGGGAACTCAATGTTCTCACTCCCACGCCAGTGTTCTGACAAATTGACCTTCCCGCTCGAGACGACCTGCCCTGCGCTCGAACAATCAGAGTGTGCAAACCTGCACTTACACTTCTGTCCTGCTGCTGATGAAGCTCTTTAAATATATGCGGCTGGTTATTCTGACAGGTTGCATCAACACTTCAACTTAAAAGCAACCAAAGTCTTTAAAATAGAGGCACTTCGCCGAGAAGAGTCAATGCGTCTCATCTAACCGTGGACATCTTTTCCCTTGAGCACCAGTAACTCAGAAAACTGTGTTGCATACTTTCCCGACAAGCTCTTTCACATCTACTTATTCTTTTAAGGTAATCTTATATTGACTCCAGGGTCATGATAGAGCCCTATCATGCAACTAAGGGAAAGATCTTCAAGTTTAGTTTCATGTTGTTAACTGGCTAGCACAGCTGATTTCCGGTTCCTCTCATGTCGCAGCGGCACAGAATTATGGGTAAGAGCCACCAACACGATTAACTGCTAAGGGTTGAACTCCTCATGTTGTTTGCTTCAAGAGTAATGTATTCTAGTTCTCTGTCTTTGGTGAAATTTCAGTGGTAAGCAACATAAAACTTATGGATTCATATATTGGTCTGTCAAATGTAGACACTGTATTCAAACCTTGGGCGTTTCAGGCCTATTTTATATTCTAGTGAAGATCCCAAGGTTTGCAGCAATCCCAAAGATGTCCTGCTGAACGACAGAGAAACGTGTATAAAATGATGAACAAGATCTGGATGTTTTCCATTTGATGTAATGCTGTGGCCATAAAACCATGGCGTCCTGAATTTGAATATTTCTCTCAATATGAGTGCAGCTCCCGTGAAGTGCTGCAGCGCAGAATATGTATGTGACATTGTCCCACAGCATGGAAAAAAAGTGTTTTCTTACTTTGAAAATACTGTGGTGAAAGCTTAAATGAGAAGACCAATTGCCAAAGCTTAAATGAGCTTAAGGGGTTAAACCTCTATGATAAGCTCAAACGGCTGAAAGTTGAAGGAAATGGTCTGGAGTTAAAAATATAAATTACTTCACAGGTCAGTGGCCAAAATTATGGATCGGATAAGCTACTGTTACCAAGATTGCAAGACCTGTAGATTATTTCCATTTTCCATAATGTGAAAGTTATTCAAGCTAATTTTGTTGTTAACTTGGCCAAAAGATCAAGGGGAAGCAAACCAGCTGTGGGAACTTTTACTGTCCTTCTGGTGTGAACTCCCAGAACCATGTAAGTGCTTTCAGAAAGAAAAAAATGTATGATTATGAACTGCAATACTGACTACTGTACAAATGGTGGTTATTTTCTCTTCTAATTTCTGCTTCAATGAAAAATGTGGATGTGTTCAAACTTTTTGCCGGCACTCTAAGTGCTATGCACCATTGAGTCAGGTGGTTGTAATGACTTTTGAATTTGCCGTGTATAATTCGTTAAACTTATTAGACGCCGCGATGCGGAGAGTCACTGTTTCAAAACGGGCTCGCACGAGCTGAACGCAAGCAGCTGCTGAACCGGCATCTGTCGCCCTGGTGAGCTTGCGCGGTATCTTATCGTCTATTACCCGGGCATCCGTCTCGCAGAAGTCATCTGCTTGCATTGACGGGTACGCCCTTAGTCATTCGATTCACGCGATTGCCAGACGCAGTTCTGGCGGCTGACATCGCGGCCATTACTTCTCCGCAGTTGAGCGGCGAGCAATTATGAATCTCCATTGATTATGGCCATATATTGATTCAGGAATGTAGAGGACACCTGTATGTCATCAGTTACTGCCGAGACTCCTCTAATTACAGGTTAGTGCCGCGGGTTTCTTGACGGCTCTTAAAAAGCCTCATTGGTTTTATAGCCTTCTGGCTCTCTGCTCTGTTTCCTTAAAAGCTCCCTTATGGAAGGGTCTCTGTTACTGTAAAGCATAAAATCTGTCAGAACTTCAGCTGTCTCTGGGACTGTGGGGATGGCTTGACATTGATTCCTGAAATCATTCCTCCCTTCCTCCCAGGCCTCTCAAAAAAAGAACAACTAAACAAAAGAATAAAAAAGAAGTCTCTGCTTTTTATGATTTTTTTTCAAAACTATATTTTTTCTACTCACCCAACTTTCTCACTACCGTCTGTTTCTAAGACTGCGAGCGCTCCAAATGTTCAAGGTCAGTTTTCAAAGAGAGGAGGCTCTCTTAGAGGAAATGTGGATAGGCGCACAGGGACGCTTGAGGAGTCGTATTGCGGAGTTTTGGACAGCTTTGGGAGGGCAGGATGTGTTACACTGTCCTCCCTGTAGACCTACCCCTCACACACACGCACACCTACCTGCATACACAGAAGGGTGGGGGGTGGAGACATGTGGCAAATCAAACAGTGACATGCAAATAGATCTTGAGCTGGGGGGGCATTTAACTAGATGCAATAAAATCATTTGAATACTAGTGTGAAATCCTCTGTATGTGACCCCAACTAAAAAGATAAATTCAAACTTCTGTCAACAGTACTTGCAAGCCATATTGTAAATACATTGGCACTGCAAAACATAAGGTACTTACATAGCCAGCTGGATCAATTACACTTCAAGTTGAGATGGCACTTTCAAGCGCAGTGTCACCGTGTGACACAGTGGATTGGGTTAAATTTCATTATCCAACTTCCTAATATATATTCAGATCATTGCCATCCTTAGTGAATATGAGCTAAACAGGCTGTGTAATTAAATCCCTTTGCTGTTTATACTCCTTCTTTCATTCAAAATATTTACAAAACTTTTAACTTTTCACTTAAGTGAAATTATGGTGAGGGAAAACATTGACACTAAAAAATATTTTTATCCAAACTGCAGTATATTTTCAGTCATATTTTACATTTTAATTTTACCTATTTGATTAGGATTTCACAAGTGGCCAACCATGACTTCCTGTTCCACAGGGTTATGAATATGAGGTGACATAGGCTAAATTCCAATGTAGTCATACATCACTGTGAGAGAGACCCGAGAATACAGCGGGTAGATTTTAATACTCTTATTTGGTATTTTCTTCCTCTTCAATCCTCACTTGAACTGGAAGTTGTTCCCGGATCTGCCAATCTCAAAGCTCTCAATTATGCTGCATGGAGCTCAGAGGGAGCTCAGAGGACCCATAAGCAAGGATTTTCTTGCATTTCTCCATGCATTCCGCGTGGGAGGGACTAGGACTCAAGTAAAAGATGCGAGTGAGGGAAATGTGGATGCAGTTTTGGAGAATGGATATGTACCTATTGATGTTGAGTGATGAACAGTTGTTGAACTGGTCTAATCTGGAAATGGATATTAGACAATCTCCGTGAACAACTGAAAGTGCCTGTTTCCGATATCAGGGTTATGGTTTACTCCAAAACGATAGGCAATTAGGAGATCAGCCTGGAAGAGGTGGTGTATATGCACTAACCCCAAGGACCATGAGGAAGATCGTTTGACTGGCAAACGATTCTCCATGCGTCATGGAGGGCAGTTGAGTCTTAAAGGGGACCTATGATGCTGATCCTTCTTTTAATGCATATTTGAAATGTTATAATGTTGGTTGTCCATACTCAACCTCTGAAAAGTTTCTAAACATAAGATACAGGGGTTTTGCTGTAATCCAAGAGCATGATTTCGTAAACGTGATTTCCTCTCTGAACAGCTCCTCCCGAGATCTTTGTGACATCTGGGCAAAACCTGACGTCAGGTTCTGCCGTCCAATTAGTACAGACCTAGCCAGAGCCAATCACTGCCCTGGACCTGCCCACGCTGAAAACTATTCTAGCAGGCACTAACAACGGCAGATCATACTCTGCCTTAGTAGCATTGACACTTTTGGAAATACAAAAGAAGAACCGCAGGTCATTTGAGGTGCAGTTTTGTCAGTATCTCTCCCAAAGTTGCTTGTCCCTTTACTTTTGGACGCAAAGAAAAACCCTTACTTCTCTTCCAAAAGAGGATACCACCAGAAATCAGTGGGTAGCTTTTTTTGTTTGCTGGCGGCAAACAGCCACGGCCAATGGGAACGTTAGCTGTTTGCTTAAAAAACGGGTGCTTCCCATCCCTAAATGTGATTGGCTGAGCCGCGTTCCATGCCAGTATAAAATTACTGTAACCCACTAAGGCTGGCCGCAGCACAAAATATCCCTGCGCACCACAAACTGCTCTGCACTCCATGGACCCGTTATGTCATGTGTGTGTGAAGACTTTTAGCTTGCTATTTCAGTGTCAGCGATGTTTAGCCGTTTAACAAGATAACCAGTTGGCTATCTACCTAGCTAGCGATTGCATTACAGAGTTCGAAATCACTTTTGCGTTGCAAGCTATGTTGCTAACTTGCTTGCTATTTCAGCAGCCTATTAGCGATAAATTGTTGACTTTTTCTTGTGTGTTTATTCTATGCGCTATGTGAAGGGTAACCACATCCATTGTAGTGAACGCTAGCTAGTTGACAAGCTGGCTAGCAAAGTAATGCACAATTCAACATATTTTCATGGAAACGGGCAAGTGTGGAGAACAAAAGTCAATCGTTCCCTACTCTTGCTGCTGGTTGTAATGATTTGGCCGATCGGTGCAAGTTGAGAACAAGGAAATTCGAAAACCGGAACGAACGTAAAATTATTTAACGGGGTCTTCGGGAGACCAAAGGAGACATTCAAAATAGCCTGCTTTCATAGTATATCTACATTAGCAAGCCCAAATTGCCTGATGTGACATGACAATGGCGCTAGATGAAAAAGCAATCTTAGCGTCTGTGTTGCTGGCCAACCATTCTGTCCACTCTATCTGGCTTGGTGGAAGAAGTTCTCAATTTTATTGTTGCATTATTACCAGTAAATTGTCGAATTTTTTTTCTTGTGTGTTTATTTAATGGGCTTGTTATATGTAAGGTAACTGTTTTATAAAAGGAATAAGCCCCTTGAAGCAGTGGGTTACAGTGATTTTATAACGGCGGAGGGGCACTAAGGCACTCCGCTGCCGTCATGCCTTAGAATGCCCCTCTGCCGTTATAAAATCACTATAACCCACTGCTTCTCGGGACTTATTCCTTTATTTAATAATAATTTGTCTCTCCCCTTGTCAGTTGCTAATTTTGGCTAAATCCATCTTTTTTTCGCCAAAGCTAGAAAAGGTGTAGAATGAATTGACTACAATAGAACAATATATCAATGTAATGAAGAAAAAGCTAAGCCAATGTCTTGTGCTGAAATGTAATATTTTGTTTTCAGAATGCACTGGAATGCACCATTTAGGCCCTGTTTTAAAAAAATTTTCCCCCCTGAAACCCCCCCACACCCCCCCCCCGCGGGCTGCGCGCGCTGTTTTCAATTAACACAGAATTATCAGCACACCCAAAAAAATTTTTTGCACTCCCAAAATGTCTATTTCTACCTAAAAATGTGGCTGTTTGTGCTCAGCATTTCACCAAAGACTGCTTTATCAATAAAGGATAATTCGCTAAAGGATAATTCTGCTTCTCAAACCCGAAGCAGCTACATCGATGAAGCGCTCGGAGCCACAAGCTGTAAGTAACCATATAACCGCAAATAATGTAAGTGAAGCTAACATGTCACGGGTGGTTAGCAGGACCACTAGTGATAGTTGGCACTAACAACTGGCCTCAAAAGCAGGCTTTGTAAAATATCTGAAGATCAAGCCTGTATCGGTCGCGACTGTCCGTGACTCACAGACATAGAAGCGGTAAGTTGAATTTACTGCATAAGCCAACCTGACATGATAGCCAGTTGACTGTTGCTGTAGCACAGCGGCTAACGTAGCCAAGTTACTGTTGCTAATGTTTGTGTCCTGAATCTGCAAGAGTGATCCATCCATCCATTCTCTATACCCGCTCATTCCTCACTAGGGTCACGGGGTGAGCTGGAGCCTATCCCAGCTGACTACGGGCAAAGGCAGGGACCCACCCTGAACAGCTTGCCAATCCTGCAAGAGTGATATCAGGGGAAATTCTACAGAAGGTATGTGAACATAAACCGTATTTGAAGCTAACCTTTAATACTTGTTTGTAATTTGGATGCTTGGTACAACTGTTCACAGTAACAGAACTTGCTGTCTGTAAAACCTGTATTGCAAGGGATTGTCTCTGTGGTAATGACTGCTCGGTTACCAGCTACTGCCTGTTAGTTTTCGTGCCGCCGTGCTAAATAAAAATGCTCCTGGTTAACTTATATGCAGTAATTCTGTTAGGTATGCTTGTTACTTCGGAAAGCATCAATGTGGCAGTTCCATCATAACGTTGCCCGATTGTAGCAATTTCAGTTAGTGATGGCTTCCCTTATCCATGACCGGGATCAGCCGGATACTTCACAAATGTCTGAGCAAGCTGGTGCTACCGTGAAAGCAATGCGAAACGCAGAAGCTCTATTGTGTCTGGTATAACAAATGATTCCTTTGCACTACCGTGACATAATTTCACCCCATTTTAGAAAATGTTGTGGCTAATAAAAAGCCGAAAAAGGCGGAGATTAAATAAGTAATTCTTTCCTGTAAAAGTCATTGATTCGCTAGCTCTGCATAAGCAACTTGTCCGCGCTAACGGAAGTTACGGTCTGCAAAACCTGTATTATGTTCAAAACATAACCGAGCTCTCTCTAGCTGTCGCACACTATCCATAAAGCTGCTTTTACATCAGACATGAAACAAATTTTTCGCAGGACAGATTAGCCTACATTGAAAGTCAATGCAAAGATGCGAATACAGGCGTTATGGGCGCGTTAAGCAGCTTTCACACCAGACGCCAAACTAATTTTTTGCGCGACTGATTACATTCAAAGTCAACGCAAAAATGCGAATACCTGCGTTATGGGCACTGTTAAGCCGCTTTCACACCGTATGCGTAATAATTTCCGCGCGGCAGATTACATTCAAAGTCATGACCGCTTATCTAACTGCTCGTTAGTTCGTGTGCTCTGCTAATTAAAAATGCTCCTGGTTAACTTATATGCAGCCATTATGATCGGTATGCTTGTGTTACTTCGGTAAGCATCATTGGGACCGTTTCATCATATCGTTGCCTGATTGTAGCCACTACAGTTGAAGCAAACCGGAGAGGTGCTGTATGTGTCTGCCGAGTTGGGCTGCAGTTAGACCAGACGTAGGCTTTGGGTGCGTTTTTGGATGCTTGTGAAACGATTGCTTTACTTATCCATGACCAGGGTCTGCCTGATACTTCTCCAATATCTGGGCAAGCTCTCTGATACTACCGGTGGAAGCAATAGGGAAGCGCCCAGGCTATAACGTGTCCGGTATAACAAACGATTTCTCTGCATTGCCATCAATTGAGTATTAAATTCTTTCCCGTAAAAGTGATCAATTCGCTAGCTCCACATTAACAGCGGTAACTTGCAGTCTGCAAAACCTGTATTATGTTCATGACATAACCGGAGCTCTATCTAGCTCTCGCGCACAATCCAAAACGCGCCCATTTTCTGCGAGCAAACGCTGGTCATTCCGACGTAATAAGTAAACCGTTACCACCACAAGCAATTTCCGAAAAGGCCGTTTAGCCTGGAGCTTTAGCCCCTTCGTCATATACCAGCACAGAAGCTGTTCGTTAATCCACTAACGACACACCACAGCTATGCACACGAACCAGCTGGTCCTAATACACATCGAAGCAATCTATAAGCTCTTGGTCCACTTTTAGCTGCTCCTCACTATCCATGTTTCCTTCTGAACTCAGACCCACCGGATTTCTACGGTCTCCGGTCTACACTTGGGCATGTTGACCCGTTCTACAAATGTGTCTATATGGGGTGGATTATAGCTTCCCCTGCATCCTAGCTACAGAGTAGAAAAGGCCTGGGGCCTTTCTGTGTGGAGTTTGCATGTTCTCCCCGTGTTCGCGTGGGTTTCCTCGGTTTCCCCCACCCACAAAACATGCAATATAGGAACCCTCCCTCCCTCCTGTATGGCTGTGTGTGAATGTTTGGTGGTGGTCGGAGGGGCCGTAGGCGCATACTGGCAGCCACGCTTCTGTTAGTCTGCCCCAGGGCAGCTGTGGCTACAAAAACGTACTTTACTACCACCAGAGCGTGAATGTGTGAGTGAATGAATAATGCCTCCATTGTAAAAGTGTCTTTGAGTGTCCAGAAAAGCGCTATATAAAATTGATGCATTACTATTATTATTATTATTATTAACTCTTTTTACTTTGCGCAATCAGGAGTACTCTAAGGGATTCAAAGACCAAAATATAAACTTGGAAAAATAGCATAATAGGTCACCTTTAAGGTCAGAAAGTCTCCAAAACTACCATCTGACGCTATGTACTTCAACACAAGTTGTTGGGCAAGGTACCAGCAAAAAGCATCTGCAGTCAATTAACAACCGACTGAAGAACCTACATTTTTGCCAAACATTACTGGGACTTTCAGTGGGATAGGATTATATGGTCAGATGAGACCAATGGAGGATTTTTGCAACAAACCTCAAAGGTGTGTTTGGCATGGCCAGAAATATAACCATACAGCGCCTCATGCCCAATCCATGTGTGAAAATGTTTCATGCTCCTTGACCCATTCTTTCACAGTTTGAGCCTGATGAATCCTGGCATTGTCATCTTGGAATATAACTGTGCCATCAGGGAACAAAACATCCATTGATGGAAAAACCTGATCATTGAGTATATTTAGGTGCTCAGTTGACATGATTTATTTATTTATTTATTTTTTAGCTCGTATCATTGTTGAACCTACACCTGACCAAAGGATGCAACCCCAGATCATAACACTGGCCCCACAGGCTTGTACAGTAGGCATTAGTTCTGATTAGTGCAACACTTCATCCGCCTCTCTTGCGCTCATCACTTTGGAACAGGATACATCTGGACTCATCGGACCACATTACCTTTTTTCCATTGCCCCAGAGCACATTCTTCATGCTTCCTAGCAAATTGAAGCCTTTTTCCCAATTAGCCTCGCTGAGAAGTGGTTTTCTTAAATCTACGCAACTGTTTCTTCCAAAGCCCTTGAGTTCTCATTGCATTGTTTGTGTGGAAATGTTCTCTTTTGCGCTGTTCAACATAGCTGTAAGTTCTACTGTTCATGTTTTATGATTTGATTTCACCGATTTAAGTATTCTGCAATCACGATCACTCAAGATTTTTTCCCGTCTACATTTCTTTCAGGACGATGATGGTTCACCACTAACTTTCCAGGTTTTAATTATGTGCTGGACACTTATAAACCCAATTTTAGAAGTTTCAGCAATCTCTGTAGTTGTTTTCTTTGCTTGATGCAGGCCAATAATTTGACCCTTGAAACAAAGTAGGATCTTTTCCACGATCACAGGATTTGTTTTTCGACATGGTTGTTTAGGAAATGAGAAGTTACTCACAGCATCAGTCAGGGTTAAATAACTTGCTGCCTGCTGACACATGTTAATCACAGCAGAAATTACCCCTTTACTTGGTTAAATCCAGGTGGTGACTTTTTTTTTGGCCAGGCAGTTTAGATTGAGTTTGAAAACCTATGCTTCTCTGTATGCAAAAGCCTGTACTGGTCGAAATGAAGGCTTGATCAGTGCACTGTCTTTTAGTCGCTCAAAAACATGATAGAATGGGCAGCGCATAATGAATGTGCTATTCAAAATTTATGGTCAGCAATTCCTGGAGAGCTATACAGAAGGATATTATTTTAAAAAGTTAGTGATTTGACATTCCTAAAAATAACTGTTTGTTATTTTGAATGGAATTTTTTCCTTTCTGAGGCCTTTCAGGAAGTGCATCATTGTGGCATTGTGTATATCGAGAGCGGAATGACCCATTAGTGAACTAAGTAGCTGCTTAGGTCTCCTGTGGCCACTAGGGGGCCCCTAAGAACACTTGAAATGTCTTTGAGTTTTTTTTTTGTTATATTATGCCAATGGTTTTGCTAATCCTAAAAAAAATTGGTTAGAAATATTATATTCCTGTTTTAAATAAATTCCTGTGGCTGCTGTTGGACCTGGGGCCATGACGTCTCCTTCACGTTCATCATGCTCATGCCGCATATCTCACGCTATGTCAAAGGACATCATCTGCTACAAAAGTTATGGACTGAAGTTTGGAAGAATAGCTGATTGGAGTAAGTTTACGACTATTGTAAAAAATAGCCACTGCTTTCTGAAAAAGCTTTAAAAAAAAAGTAGCAATGTCGCAAAAAAGCACGTCCCTTTGGTGCAGGTAGCAAAACAGAAGATTTGAAAAAACTGCAAAACAGAGCTACCTCTTTCTGTCAGCTGGACTATAGTATCTGTATTACTATAAATGTTCCCACACATACAGCCCTTTAGTCTATCATTGGCTAGCTTGCTAGCCAGCTGTGGAAACCGCAGAGTCAACCAGCTTTGTGTCAGGTTTGTATTATTAGAAGATCCTAGTTAGGTGTTCGGCATCCCTGTGTAACCAAAGCTTTCCGCTTATTTGTCAATACCACAGGTGACTGACATGACAAAGTTTGCACCCCTGCCCAAAAGGTATGATAGCCATAGTCGTACCACGCATTAATCCCAGGTGAGACTGATGACAACATTTAATTAGACAGATGAGCATAGGTTACAGCAGTTTCTTTGTAGGACATGGGCTATAGTCTCTCTCTCTCTCTCTTTGTTTATTGTTGTTTTTATTTTCTAATTGTGTTAATGCGATAGGCTTAGTTTGAGAGCTGAAGTCACTTTTTAGATGTATACATGGATATATTTCGAGTTGACTAACAGTTACACTACCTGACAAAAGTATTAGGACGTCACTATTTATGTGTGTGATTTTCTTACAGTGCAGTTGAAAATAGTGAATGTATCATATTTGGAAATAGTTGTTTATTCAAATAAAAATACAGACCCCATTTTGGATACACCAAACTGAATTATTTTAAGTCTTGACCCTCCTTTTATAGAGAATCAAAATCACTCCATGTGCCACACCTGATCATATTGATTGAACTAATAGTAGCCGTGGTCTTCCATTATAACAAAGACACAATTCCAAACTTGTAAATTTGAAGATTACCATCTTGCAAGCACTATTTATTATAAAATCTCTTATTTATTACAGACCCAAAGTGAGAGTTTTTTATGCAGAGAAAAAATATGCCAATTTGTATATCTGTAGCATCCCCAAATGTCCAAATAATGTTCTGTGATGTTTACATGTACATTTTAGGACACCATTAAATTCCTACAACACTCACATGTGTAATATAACACGTACATCAAAGGTTGAGTGAGAATGAGGATCGTCCTAATACTTTTGTCAGGTAGTGTATTTCTCTTAACCTTTATAACAGAGTTGTACATTTATGAAAGGTGGCTGGTTTTAGTGGGTTGAAATATGAATCTAAAATATAGAAAACTGGAATTTGTTATTGGGAACATAACTTGAACAAGAGACAAAGTTGAAATTGAAGAGAAAAAAATTGATAATTGACTGGGAAAATTCTGTTTAATGAAGGAATAGAGCTGATGTCTCCTGTCTCTTTTTGTCTTGTTTGAAACAGGAAATATTTTCTTTAATTTGGCCTCTTTCCCTGGAGGCCAGTAACATATGCCACTTAGTACTATTCTGTTTAACCTTGAATATTAAAGTGCAAACTAATGCCAGGGCTGCTAAGAAGATACCTGCACACCATAAAAAAGGGGGCTGAACCTGCCACACAAAACCAATACAAAGACTGAGATCAGTGCCAAAAGTCAAACTAATGCCAGCCCGCTTAAGTGAGTTTGCGATTTTAAGAAGCCAGAGAAGAGTGAAAACATGCCAGATACAACTGATATAATTGATAACGTGTGTGTTAGATTTACAGTAGGTGTGCAAATGATCGAAAATTGAAAATGGGCAATATTATCTGTGCTGAGGTGGCGGGAAAGGGCCCTAAATCAAATCCAGCTTAGGACCCCATGAAGGCATTAGCCGGTGTTCTGTCAATTTTTGCTACCTATCAAAATATGTCACCTCGCGGTTCTGCGCTTGGGCAGACCGAAAATCTTGGGCTCCGTTCTTTCACTCACATCTTAAATATCCTCAAAAATCATAAAAATACATTTTTTGGTGTGTGTATATACTAGCTGCTACCCGCTACCCGGAGAGAAATTGCCATTTTTTTTGCGTGCATGACCGTTTTTCAAAAATCGGGCGACGTTAAGTCTTTCCTGGTGTCCAAGTGGATATTCACACCAAATTTGGTGATAATCGGTTGAGAAATGTAGGAGAAAAATGTGTACATAGACAGACATCGACCTCAAATATATTATATATATTTATATATATATATATATATATATATATATATATATATATATACACAGCAACATACAAGTCGTTCCCACGATTTAACTTTCGCATGGCCACGAGATACGAGTCGTTCCCTCAATTTAAATTAACGAAATTGAGGGAATGAGTTATGTCGTGGTCATGAGTTAACTAAATTGTGGGAAGGACTTGTATTTCTTGGCCATGAAATAATTAAGTTGTCGGAAAGAGATAATTAAATCAAGGGAGAAACTGCAAGATCCTGCAGCTATCGCATGGTTTGGAGGGCTTATCGCGCAACATTGGCAAGATTCTCACGTAAATTTTCGGGAATCTCGCTCAACCTGCTTCCTTGCAGACGCGCTTGAACGCACCCCTTTTGTTTTTGTCCCGCCCACTTAAAATCAAACTGTGATTGGTCCATTTTCCCTTCACTGCCCAAACCAAGGCACATAGGGTGCGTTCGAGCGTGTCTGCAAGTAAGGCTGCTGCACAAAATTACCGAAAAATTACGCGAGAATCTTGCCAAAGTTGCGATAAGCCCTTCAAACCCCACGATAGCTGCGCAGCAAGATTCTCGTGTAATTTTTCGGGAATCTCACGCAGCCGGCTTACTTGCAGACGCGCTCGAATGCACCCATAGCTTTATGCATAGCATGGCCTTCCCCCGGATTCATGAAGTCCTAACCAATTAATGACACAGCTGACCTGGTCTTGATAGAGACGGGCGATTCTGATTGGATAACATGTTTTCAGGACAGTTACCCACTCATTGCTGATGTGAACTTGACAGTAAGCTAAACATAAAACATAGATGACAGAAAATCTATTAAATTTATTGTATTGAATTAAATTAAATGAGATGGAAACTGGAAAAACAATGATTATTTTTTATTTAATACTCCTATTTTTACGTCCAGATTTTTTAGGCCTTCTCTGAAGGCGCAAAAGGCCCTGAGGGTTCCATATATATGTTTGCATGCACACGCTGGGTTTTCCAGAAAATGCAGAAATTAGATGGTAATGGCATGTGGCATATATCTTTCTTAAACAAACTTGTCAAACTCATCATAACATCTGCTTATGTTATAACAAGCTAACAAATAACAATGTTACTACTGTAGACTGACTCATATTGCAATATAAAGGCGAAAACAAAGACTTTACGATCGCTTTGTATTACGGTAGCATTTTTTGACAACTGTCAGAACACCAGCCCTGTTTATATGCCACCTTAAGTCTGGTTTGGTAACAGTTGAGGTCTGTTGCAGTGTAGGTGATGGCGACGTTGCGATGAAACCACGCTGGAGTTTAACCGCGTACTCCGGTCTCTGCAAACCAATCAGGTCGCAGATGCGTTGTCACGCGGGGGCCTCTAGTGCTCTTAGCTGCGCCAGACGCCCCGTTGGAAGCACTCGGCTTTTGTAATTACTGCTGCTCAGGTAGGAGTGTTCATTTTTCATCTCGTGTATTCCAGATAACATCTAATAATCCGAAAGCATTCGAAATCGCTATCTTCGCTCATGCATTATGAATGAGTCGCTGATTGCTTTTTTGCATAGATTAGCAATCATTTCCCAGAAAGCTTTCATATAAAATGCGCCAGAAGCGTTTTTCGGAGGACTTGAGTCGCCGCATTTTTTTTCTTTAGATTTGCGCGATAGAACAGGAGCCTTTTTTGTTTGCTTTAATGCGAGCCTGATTCATTTCACGGAGTGCACCTCCGCGGGGGCAGTCAGAGCACCTGCCCCTCCCAATCCCCCCACTTTGAATTGATTGCTCACTTGTTGCCGTCTTCAGCGCGCAGTGTTTTATCCTCGATTATGGCTACTGGAGGAGGCGACTTACTGGTTGAAACTGGATGTAGCTTTTGAGGCCAGTATGTGAGGGACGGGGGCGGTAATTGAGTGGTCAAGAGCTCGTGGCATCATGTGAACCATTCGTGTGTCTCTCTCTCTCTCTCGCCGATATTCTGCCAGAATTAAATTCCTTCTGGGGGTCAATAAAACACAAATTATGAAGAAATCCCTGATTGGGTTGGACATCCCATGCAGTCCATAGGAAGGCAGAGTTTCTGTTCTGTTCTCAACCCCCACCCCCTCTCCAAATCTTGATGCTTTTTGCTTTGTGATCCTGTCCCTGCGCACTTCCTGCCGCTCCACATCTCTGCGGTCCTTCCGAGCGAAAGAATCTGAAAAAAAGGAGGAAGAAAGACGCTCTGCTCTCCTTTTAAAAACAAGTAAGTAAACAAAGAGGTCTGAGATGTGTATGGATGACCAAGCAAATGTGCATGAATGATGACAGGAGCCATCAGCCCTGAAGATGGGCGGGGCTTCAGGCTCCTGCTGACTCAGAGGGGCGCTGAGAGGGCTGCCGTGACCCCCGCCCTGGAGCCTGCCCCATTATAAACCTCCCCTGCTGATGATGGTGCCCCCTGCCTGTCAGGGCGGTCACTGCGGGGCCCTTGGGAGGGGTGGCAGCGTTTCCGCGGGAGACGGCGTCTGATTGGCGAGCAGCGTTGCGCAAGTGGCCCTGTCACACTCGATAAGCCAGCGGGACGACCCGCTACGGGGACATATGGCGTGTTTGACAGCGGGAGAGGGTGCGAATGCCGCCGAATGATAAAGCTGCCCCCCCTGGCAATGTCATGCGCTCGGGAAACGTGTGGGCTGTCGCTCATCCCGGCGATGCCTCTCGGCCTTTTGGTGACACCTCCTTCAAGGACCCAGATTTCTCTGCCGCTTCGCGAATCTGACACCTAAACCCGACTGTCTGGGACCGACTCCCAAATCTCCAACCCTGTATCTTTTTTCATTTATCCGGTAAGCATAATTGAATATCAGTAAAGGTTTTTTTAAGCGCAGCAAGGTTAGCGATTCCAGTCCATCTTTCAGTCCTGTCAATTGTAAATCCAGCAAGTGCTGACCTTCTCTAAAGCCCATCTGGGGTGACGACTGATGATTTAAGTGTTTGATTTCCTGGAGGACTGTGAATACTGCTGAGGTACCTGAGGTCATGCTCAGGATATCTATGGTTTTCTGCTTTGAATGCCACTACAGACAACACTGTAGAAGATAGGTCCACCTTATAAAATAGTTTGGTCTTACTTGTATGTAGAATGTCGTTGCCAGTGACGAGAGATGGTTTGACTCTTTTCTTGAATTGCCAGTTTTCACTCGTGAAGCTAAGTTAAATAAGCTATTTTTTTAAATAGTTTTTAATACTTTTTCTTGAGGGAAAGAAAGAAGTAAGCTGTAAAGCCTCATTAGAAGACTTCATAAGACAGGCTTTTTATGCTTTGGAAGCTAGCAAACACAACTTCACTTTGTACACCGCTTGCTTCCCTGTGGATTGCTTCCTTAGGAAAAACACTAGAGTCGACTCTTCAACATTTATGGGGAAAATCATCATAACGAGCTCGGCAGAAAACAGGTGTAGCTTGCACTCTGTCTCTCGAGTTTTGACTTCTGAGAGTAGCGTGTCTATTTGCATACCATTCATGTGTAGTTAGCGCGATGGAAACATTTGCACCTGCTGTTTCATCAGTACATAAATAACAGGAGATTGGCAAGGTATACATTAGCCAGATGTTGTAGTGGAGTTTGAAATGATGAAGAGTGTTCTTGCTGGAAACTGAACTCTGGTAACCCGTAGCAACACAACCACACTGGCAATATAACAATGTAAGTATACAATGCTCTTTATGGCAAAGTTCTTCCCCTTGAAATGCATACATTATGTGAGGACTGGAGAGGATGAAGCTTATTTCTTTTATTCTAATAGAGGGCAAACTGCAGAAATAATAATAATAATAATTGTCTGTTTTCTTTTTTTGTCAACACCTTTATCCAACCGATTTACAACTGATTACAGTATACCCATTCATACCAGGTAATGTTCTGTATGAATGTTGCATAAATGTTCTTATTGCATTATCGTTGGCTGCTGCTCAGCTGCCCTGGATTTTGATGACAGTAATTTGATTCAGATTTCATTGGAGTTCTTATTTACCAACAACTGATGAGGTTAGCTGTCCATTCTTCCTTAGTTAATGCGTTCTTATGGTTTAGCAACTTTTCGACTCTCACTGCGACAGCTATCAGGTAGTTATAAATACAGGCTTTTATTTGGGAGTAATTAGCATTAAAAATGAAATTTGGGACACCATTTGTAAGCGAAACTTATCGACAGGATTCCACCAAGCCGGTCCTCTTCTTTAGAACTGTAGTCGTGGAGACTAGATTAGTTTAAAAGCATTCTTAATGCTTGATGTATATTCTGCGATGTTTTTGCGGAATTTGATTATAATGAAGTCCCTTACTTTAATGAGGAGACTGGAGCGTGTTACTACCAGTGCTTTTACTGGGAGGCGAGACATGGGTCATTAATGTTGTGCGTTTGCTTGTAACAAGCTGAATGACTATGGCCTAATTTATCTTAGCTAGCAAGCTAATCAGTCTGAGAAACTATGTTATTTGGCCCTAACTAATTATAGTAAAAATTAATTTGGTCTTGATACATTATTTATTTGTCTGCAGAACAGTCGTGAGGATGATAGGCCCTGGATGGGTGCATCGTAAAGAATTATGGGCGATTGTAAAATTAATGTCACGGTTTGCTCCAGTCGTTTGAATGCAGTAAATAAATTATTGTATGGTGTATGGTGTCCTGTGTCATGACTACTTTCTGCGCGTAAAGTGTAATTAAATGCTGTCAATTAACCATTTTCGCTGTTATGGGGAGCCATTTTTGATGACTTTTTAATTTTTTTTTTTTTTGACCATTTTCAATTTGAAAGCTTTCTATTGTGAAGCATCATTAGAGACATTCTGCTCCTCTCACACACATGCTCACACACACACACACACACTCATGTGTTCATTTGTACTCCTCCAGACCAAACAAATTATTTTTGAACCAGAATCTTATTTCTATACCTCCTAAAGTAAATTTTACCTAACTAGGCATAGTCCTTAGCATAAGCCCAAATGTAACCCAAGGCCTAAACCTAGTCCTTGGCCCAGAATAAAGCCTTTTCCTCAAAAAATATCCCAATCAGTGGTGTTTTTTGTCCCTACTCTAATATCCTTGAGGGGTCTTTCAGTGCCCACAAGTATAGATTAAATGCCCAAACACACACGCACACACGCACACGCGCACACGCACACGCACACGCACACGCACACGCACACACACACACGCACGCGCACACACACACGCACACACACACACACGCACACGCACACGCACACGCACACGCGCACGTGCACACACGCACACGCACACGCACACACACACACACACACGCACACACAAACGCCATCCTGTAAATTGTCCTTCTGGCTGCCAGTCCTGCCTCCCAGTGATTGCTCTGTCAGTGAACATATTAAGCCAGGATAAAGTCTTACACGGTGGAATTGACATGCTTGTGGGAGCACATGTGTCTATAACCCCCATCTGTGACCCCCCACTGTACCCCCCCCCAAAAAAAGCTCTGGCACCCCGGAGCTGCAGGGATGAGAGGGAATGGAGAGTGTGCAGGTGACTGAAATGTTTATTCATTGTAATTGCTCCTCTGCCCACAGCAAACCCGCTGTCTTTCACTCTCAGCGTTGTGGGCGTGACTCCTCCTGCTGTATATCACGCTGTTGTGCGGCTCGCACGGCTGACAGGCAACTCCCCCCCCCCCCCACCCCACCCCACCCCTGCCCCCCTCCACTGCCCCCACCTCAACCGCCAACGTCAAACTCGGGCTTCAGAGCTTCCGACGGGTCCTGGCCGTCCCCTGAGCCCTGGACGCTGTGGCAGGGTCCCTCGGGTGGGGGGTGGGGGGGGTGGGGTGTGGGGGTGGTGGAAAGACAGAGGGGTCTTTGGGGGGGGGGGCACATTGAAGTCTTCAGCCTCGATACGGCTGTTACTCTCTGACTATGACAAGCTCTCCATGGAAACACATAGGGGCAGCAGTCAGGGACCAGCTGCATATCAACAGTGTGTGTCACTGACTGAGTCGCTATCGCCCATATCCCACGCACATCATTTTTATTTATTTTTATATCAAACCTTTATTTAACCAGGCGGGTCAGCCTGAGAAGGAAGTCTTATTCACCTGAGTGGCTCGGTGACATTCATTTTCGCCCCGCTCCGAAGTTCATTAAGACTGCCTGTTCTCGTTTTGTATTTAGATGTCTTTTTTCCATCTTTCTCTGAAGATATCACAAGATAAGAAAAAGGAAATCCAGACGGAGATGGTTTATGTCTATTTTTAAGCCTGTAGTGCATTGCGTGTCAATGCCACTGTGGTCTAATGATGAATCTCACCCCTCAAAACCCAAGATTTTGATACATATTGTCCGTGTTTTGACACAGTTGATAAGCCAGTGCTGTGTTTTCCAGAAGCCTTTCTCAGGCCTAACAGGTCCCATGTGACAGATCGCAGCCTGCCGAGGCGAAATGGAGAGAGAGTAGGATGGGAGAGAGACAGATGGAGAGAGAGATGGATAAGAGGGGTGAAATAGAGATGTCGAGGGTGGCAGAGAGTGAGGGAGAGATGGAGAAATGGAAAGCTGGGGAGGAAGAATGGAAAGATGGCAAAAGAGTCAGAGAGAGAGGGAGCGTGAGAGATGGAGTGAGATGAGAGATAGAGAGAGAGTGAGGGACAGATGGAAAGAGAAAGAGAGGTAGGGAGAGAAAGAGATTTAGAGAGCCCTCTCTGTTCTAGCCTTTTCTTTCTTTCTCTCTTTGGCCCTCTTGGGTCGATACCGTCATGAGTGACAGGATGCCTCCCTCGCTCGGCGACTTAATGAATTCCAGAGCAGACCATTGGCTTTGTAGCTAATGATGAGCTTATTGATGTGGGACATCCTGCCACTCTCAGGTCTGCAGACAAAAGCGGGTGAGAGATCCTTTCAACAGCCGTGAGACAGAGAGAAAGAGACGCCCCAAAACTTTGATTTTTACGACATGATTGACACTTCAGTCAGTCTGGTGAACCCGAGTCTCAGCTTGTGGACCAAGTCGGCGTGTTGTTGAGACAATGCCGCTTTTTTAACTCTCCTCTTTTGGGAGATTTTTATTTGCGCTTAACTGTCGATCGGCCGACTGGTCTCAGTCTTCATAGCTCCTCTTTGCTTGTTGACTGTAGTTTCATTTGGAGGCTATTCCATTAGAAGTATTTGAAGATATCGCTAGCCAGGCTTCAAACACCACCCTTCACCCCTCAAGTACGAGACTCAACTCCCTCTGACCAATGGATCTCCAGCCTGCCACCAGTCAAGCTTCCTCAGAAATCTTCACTTTTGGCCTGTGGTAACCAACCCACGTCTTGGAGAGCTCCAGTTGTGTGGTTGTTTTTTATGTTAAGGCACAATCATGTCTGCGGAGCCCAGGAAGTGCAATGAAATATATTCTGAGGCCAAGAGATATGTCGTTGCCACAATTTAGTTAATTTGTGGCCACGAGATATGACTAGTTCCCTCACTTTTATTAATTTGTTCCCACAATTTAGGTAACTGATGGCCACAAGATATCATGCATTTCCACGATTTTGTTAAAGGGCATCTAAAGTCGATTCTCAGATGGGACATTGAAGGTCCATTGTTTACAAACAAATCACTTGCCTTTGTTGACATCTTGCATTGTCACATGACCAATTTCATTCATATATACCAATGTTTTGTGTACATGCGTAGATAATCCTTCTATTTCGGTTCGTTTGCGTAGGTGCGGCTCACTGGTTGGCCGATAAACAAAAACAATTGGAATCGACTTTAGATGCCCTTTAACTTGTGGGCAGGAGATATGAGTCATTCCCTCAATTGAATGAAGTCATTCCCACGATTTCAGCGACTCTGATTGAGATAATGAGTTGTATCTTACGGCCACAAGATGGCAAAATCATGGGAATGAGTTATATATTGCAGTAATGACATGGCTAAATGCAGAGAATGAGTTATATCTCAACTCTATGTGTTTATCACATCATGGAATGGGATTATTTCTCGCGGCCACCAGATTTAAATTTTTTTATGCCATTGTACCTCCTGGGGTCGGTACATATATACAAAGTGGGAGGGTAAAAATTTAACTCCCTGCTCTTTCCAGTTAGAAGGGTGAAAAAATAGCTTCTTTGGCAAAGAATCCTCAATGGTTTTTGTTACCCTAAGTTCAATTAAGCTGAACTTTGACATGCAGATTTGAGTGATTCAGTGACGCTTGACCAACATGTGACCAGAGAGTGGAGTTGACACCCAAACCCTCATATTTCAATATGGAGGAGATGCTAATATTGGGTGCATTTCCACCTATTATGGCCTGCCGTACGTTCTGCCCATTTTCACCACAGCACTCCTCAAAACATCTTTTTATCTTCATATGTGGCTGCACCTTTACTCAATGCTTATTTGACCTTTTAAAGCAGATGATTGCATAGTTGACTCGCCTCGCCTGGTGCAGTAGGTCTAAATAAGCTATTGAAAACAGGAAACAGCACACCTTGCACCTCTCCAGGTCCAAGCTTGTGTTGGTTACCTCAGTGAGTGTATATAGAACTGGAGAGGCTGTCCGAGCGAAAAGTTGAAGAAACCACTATGGCGTCCAGTGCACCGCACCTCTGAATTTCCCATTGACTATAATGGAAAAACTCTTGCTATATTTTGTTATCTAAAAGATATACAATCATAAATCCTTCCTGTGTAGGACTGAATTGCATCATACAAAATGAATCAAGGTGCAATTTTGCTTGACACTTTTCGAGAACTAAGTTACAGAAGGTTGTTTTAGTCAACAGTTAATCCATATGTCAATATGACTCATATCTCACTCTGATTGGTCACTCGCATAGTACTGGTGAATAGCCTGCAAGAACATTGCCGTCAAGTAGTTTGATCTCAGATGGTTACTGAGCTATGTTTTTATGTCACGGAACAGTCAGCCGAGCAGTATGCAGAAACGCTGTCTTCGCTGGCAATCAGCCAGTTTGGTCGACTGCCTCAGCTAGGATTGTGTTATCGTAATCAAAAAAAAAAAACCTCACAGCTTGCTCGCTAAATAGTCCCTAGATAGGCAGATGCCTGATAATAATGCTTAGAGTACAATTCATCCTGAATAAACACCACTAACATTACACGAACGTTTCTGCCAGGTCATTCGCTATGGCTAATACTATATGTAGATATGCAACTACACTCTGACATTACATGGGCATGTGACCTAGCTGACCATCACCCTTTTGTAAGCAACATGAGTTCTAAGATGATCTAGCTAGCTAAATTACAGATAAAGTTTGCCATCACAGCCATCTACAGCGACTTGATTAGCGAACACGCCAGCTAGAAAAGTGGCTAGTCAGTGTTAGTCTTCCCATTAAGACATGTTTTTATATTTTCGACGCCTCGAACAGTGTCATGTAAAATTGTGTGTTAATTTTGATTCTGATATGTTTTTCGATCACAACTATGCTAATCTTTTCTGAGGACCCCTTAGTTCGGCAGAAAATAGCAGGAATTTCTTCATTATAGACTATGGGAAATTGAGAGGTGCGGTGCACTTGACGCCATATTGGTTTCTTCAATCATTCTCTTAGAATGAACCGGCGGCAGCCTCTCCAATTCTATATACACTCATTGGGTTACCTCTGTTCTTGTGGAAGGAGACAGGAAATGATGCGGAGGGAAGGGGGAGAGGGTTAGATTCTCGCTTTTTGTCGTACCTCTCACCCCCCCCCCCCCCCCAGCTGTCGGACAGAACAACCCAGACAGCGTGTCCTTCTCAAGCTTATCTGTGCCCGTCTGATGCCCGCAGATAAGGAGAGAGAGACGCGCCATCTGATTCCCAATTCCTCACTACACCCCCCCACCACCACCACCTCTCCCCGAGAAACCACATTAACTGTAAATAGCCCGTATCGGCAAAACATTTAATGAGCTATTGATGCATTTGGGCTCATCTGGAGCTCCCCCCCAATCCCATCAAGGTGAATATTAACCGCAACTCCCAAATTCATCCACCGAAAAGGGTCATTATGAGAACCTGGATGAGTGAACCTGCATGTGTCATATTTATTTTCAGTGTAGGTGAGCACTGTATATACCACATATTTTGGCATGTATACTTAATTTCAGATTATCGTGAATCACATTATTGTCAGTCAAGGAAATACACTGATTTGCCAAATCATTATAACCACCCACAGATGCAGCAAATAATGTTGATTATCTCATAATAACAGCACTTGTCAAGGTCTGCAGACAGATCTTAGATGGTAAGAGAACAGTCAGTTCTCGTATTCAATGTGATGGAATTGAGAGAAATTGGAACTAACTGGCTTTGTCAAGGGCCAAATCCGCATGACCTGACGAGTGGGCCAGAGATTCACTGAAATGGCTTGACCTCTGGGCTGCCCCCTGTCAGCAGATCTGAGTATCTACTGACTGGTCCTGGGAGGGAAAAAACCATGAACTGCGATAGGGTTTCGGACGCCCAAGGCTCATCGATACACAATGGCTATGAAGGCTGTCCCGTCTGGTTCGAATCATCAGAAGGATGAGTCTGGCACAAGTCAGTGAAAATTTCAACAATATTTACATAAGGAATGTGTCACAACACACCATGCATCATACCTTGCGTTGAATTGCCCTCCAACCCTGGTCCTCCACAAAATTTGCCCCCAGTGGGCACCTGAGCTTCAAAACTGGACCTTGGAGCAGTTGAAGAAGGTCACCTGCTCTAGTGAATCTCATTTTCTTTTACATCATGTGCCTCGGCTGGGTGCGTGTGCAGCAGTTGCCTGGGAAGAGATGGCATCAGGACGCACTGGGGGAGGAAGACAAGCTGGTGAGGGGAGTGCGATACTCCGAGAAATGTTCCACTGACAAATAATGAGTTTGGGCTTTCATTGTTTTGATGGAGCTGTTTTTGCTGCACAAGGGGAACGTATGCTAAATCTGTCACGGTTTTGGGGGGTTGCTGCCTGCTGTGCATTTTCTTCGCCACCTGAGGGCTATCCTGCTCCCTGATCAGGTGGTTGATTGCTTATGGTTTACAGCTGTGGAGAGACTATTTAAGAGGCTCCTGTGGCGCTGTCCGGGGCTTTTGTGTCGCTCTTGCGAAGATTACGAATCCCTTAGCGTTTAGTCGAAGGAAACTCCTTGAAAGAGTTTAGGATTTGGTGTTTATTCGTCCTATTTATTGTTCTGTTCGTCAGAGTGTATGTTCTGTCCCACAGAAGGTCTTGTTTGTTGGAGCATTGTCTTTGCTCGCAGACTTCAGTCGGTTCGCTCCTGTTCCAGCAGGAGGGAGTGGTTACTCTGTCTCTTACCGGAGAGCTTATTTTCTGGAAGGATTTGTTTTTTGTTGGCGGAATTGCCGGGGAGTTGCTTTTTTTCTGTTACCGTTTCTCCTGTTAGGGGTCACTCGCGTTTCGTGGGTGGCTTTTAGAAACCTTATCTCGTGTCGCGTCTGGGCCTGCGTACCATTCCCCCCTCACAATATCAGATGAGTAATTGTAATGTTTGTGGCTGATCGGTGCAGGAGTTTGATACATCTTTTACAGACATAAAGGAGGGACTGAATTTGAGTCCTGAACCAGCTGTATAGTCCTCGCTTGTTCTCATACTCGTGTGGGTTTCCTCCGGTCTCTCTGAAGGACATGCATCATGGGTACACTGCCATAGTTAAGGTTCTAGCCGGAGTTGGTCCCCGCGTGCTACCCTGCGGCTGCCCACTGCTCTTAAGAGTGAGAGCAGGTCAAATGCAGAGGACAAATTACCCTATGAGGAGCAATAAAATGGAAAAGTGAATGATTTTAAGCAAACAAATTCTTGAATCAGTGTTTCAGTAATTTGTGCCAGCACTGTGAGTTTATGACATTTAGCGCTTCAGTGGTGCCTTTATGTTGCTTAAATTCCAGCATTATTTGAATGCATAGATTTTTCTGGAGCTGTACATTAGCAATAATTCAGGTTAAATGCACTGCTGAGTTGGGTTCAGTTTAGGCATGATTACTGTCAGCCCTTGTTGAGTAGAATCACTGAAGTGGCTGGCATCACAATGACAGTGATTGCAGGCATCCTCTGGCCAGGTGCAACATTGCTACAGCTGCCCAAAACACAATCAGATGCATCCGTCCACCATCATATCTGTCCTCTCTACTGTCCTCTTTTGCAGCCAAATGTGCTGATGGTGTCTATGGCCAAAAATTCCCCTTTTGGTTTCAACTGACTCCAGCCATCCCCTCCAATGATGTTTTGCAAATGTAAGACACTTGGTTTTCGTTTTAATGGTCCTTGAGGGATTTTGTTTTGCAGCCCTTCAAAAAGAATTATTGCTACGGAGATGGGACTTTATTTTCTAGACTTTTGTGTCTCCTAGATGCAAACAAATGCTGCAAATCTTGAACCATCACCTTTGAATCTTTATTGCCTCCCTTACCATCTCCCTCACCGCCCACTTGCAATGTTTTCACCTTTTTCTTGCCAATTTGCCTCCAGTTCATTTTTTTTTTTAATATTGGCCTTACAGTGCCAAGTGATATTTAAAACCATTTATGAATTCTTTGGAACCATCACCTAAGAAGGTCACTTGCCTTGTGTTTCTTTTGAGTTGACAGCTATCTTTGCGTTGTTAATGGTGATGGATGACTATGGCATTCTGGAGGCATTTTACCACATTTACCCTGTTGTACCCTATTGAAGCAGGAAGTGATGGATTGACATAAAATGTCTCCTTTAGCCTAAGTTGTGCTGAATTTAGTCAAAGTCATATTTATAGTCCATCTTTTGTTTTATTGAGTGTAATATGTCTGGGGTGCCAGTAATTTTGACACTTTTGGTGTCCATCAGAAAATTCTACTGCTTGATAAAAAAAACCAAATGACATGAGAATAAAGGAAGTGAAATGAAGGTATGTACAGTGCCAGTCAAAAGTATAGACACACTTTGCTAATGTCACAGCGCTCTGTTTTTAGAGAAATTTAAATGGCTAAACTTCTCTATATCATCTGAAATGGAATCTGGTAAGAGGTAAACAGTCAGAAGTTAAAAGAATAATTTACTTGTTTGAATAGTGTCCAAAATTTTAGTATTCTCAAAGAAGCCATATTTTCCAAAGTAGGTAGACAAACAATCTCTTTCCATTTTCCAACAACCAAATTAAAGACCAGCTCTTTTTTAATTTATTGGGCAAAAAAGTCGATGAAAAGCAAACCACACGCGCAGCACATCTTTGGGAACTTAGACGCCCGCTCAGCAGCAGACTCATTATAGCCATATAACTGCTTTTGTAAAAAAGAAAAAAAAAAAAAGTATGCTCTGTAAATATGACAGAAAATGCCGGTGGGTTTGATGGATTTTAGAATGAGATCTTTTTTTTTTTTTTGGCAAAATAAACACTACCTATTTCTTTATTTAACATGTCTTGTAAGAAAAATGTGGGTATGTCCAAACTTTTGACTGGTACTGTAGTATTCCCTTATGTTTAACATATTTAACATATGGGCTATTAACTATATTTTTTATATGAAGCCTTTATCTTTATTTTCATCAGGAGGGCCTGTAATTCTGGACTTGTCTATTTGCCAAGCTGCTCAGTGTGACATTTAGAACTGGATCTTATCCAGAGCAAATCTCTCTTCCACCTTTTATTATTCTGGCAGAGGCAGATTGCTCCCTCCCACTGTTGTTGGACGTAAAATTCATATTTCGGCGTGAGGTCATAAATGGGGCTTTTTGGTGGCTGAGCCCATATTCTCAGTGCATTTGTGCTTTATGGGACAAAGAGGAACAGAGCCCAACAAATGTGCTCTTGATCTTTCCGGGAAGCCTGCTACTTTACGGCCTCTCATTTTACCCTGGGTAGATGAGATTGAGAGCAGCATGGAGGTCGCTGACACCTCGGGGTCTGCAGCGGGAATATCAAAGGCTGGTGTAAAAGGGGGGTGATCGATCGATCTTGGATCCCTCCTTCCCTCGGATCTGCACCCGCATCAAAAATGCGGATCTGGCCCCTCTTCGCCTTGCATTCTCCGGCTGGGAAGGACTGACAGAGAGCTGAAATGCTGTGCCCGGAAACTGATATTTGATTGAGCCCAACAAGAGCCGGAATGGAGGTGACTGAGCAAGCTGTTGGGTTTTTGGCAGGCGCAAGTGCGAACAATCCAAGGTTCTTGTGAAGAGGCGTGGGTGCGTGTGACTGGAAGAGAGTGTGAGTGTTTATGCGGGTGTCTTTCTGTGTGTGTGTGTCTGTGTACTGTTAGACAGTGTGCGCGCATCTCAGTGTATTTGTGTGTGTGTGTGTGTGTGTGTGTGTGTTTATGAGTGTAAATCAGAGGTCATGGTAGCTGTGTGTCTGTATGTGTTCTCAGGCCAGGATTCAGGGTAGAACACAGATTCAGATTCTATGCCAGGCCTTCGCTAACCCCCCCCCCCCTCAGTAATTAAGAAAAACATTTTGTGTGAGATTAGGGGGGGTCTTGCCTTGCCTTTGTGCGGGTCCCCTTGATTAATAAAAGGCGGCTAATTTCAGTCTGGTAAGGCATCGCTCCAGAATGGTTCCTAATTACACATTAGCAGTGTGAATGGCTCCCACTGTTGCCCCCCCATGATGCCCCACCCCCCCGAAATGCCCCCCACATGCCCCCGCCGGCACATTGCTGGCACTCCCAGGAGCAGCTAATTCCAGCCAGCCCCCAGCACGACAATCTGCGGCAGATGTCAAGAGTAGAGGATGATGAATTATGAATACGCCGGTGATGCAGATTCCTGCATCGTGGTGGGGGTTAGAAAAATTAAATATACGCATCCGCCCCCTCCCCCGACGACCTCCTTACCCCCTCCGTTTCAACCTAAACAAGACGACTGATTAAAAACAAATAAATCTCCATTTTCATAAGTCTGCTGTAATTTCATGGAGGCTGTAGCTGCGGATGTGAAAGGGTCTGGTAGGAAAAAACATTAGGCCTTTAAATCGGTGATCTGTCCCTGCTCGGCTGGAATGGCGGCCTTCCCTGGGTGGCTGACTCTGGGCCTCGGACACCTGGAGCTCTTGTCCTAGAGGGGGCGATATGAGCCCCCCAAGTGCACATTTACATCGTTACCTAATTACTGTCTGGGGTGGGCGGGGATGGGGGCCATAAACAACAACAGCTGGAGTGGGACCGACGATTAGCGCACTGCGGGTGCGGCTTCATGTCCCGATGGCTCGCGGTAAACGCCACTCTTCTTCACACGCAACTGCCGCGGTTTTTGGTCTGGCCCATGCTTCATCGCACAATGTGCTTCTCTCCGCGGCACCCAAGCCAATGACTATTCATGTCCTCAAGCCGGAGGACGGCGGCTGACAGTGGCAGTGGCTGTTGGAGTGTTGAAAATTATTGAGGATATGGAAAACTTCCTCTCAAACTGATTAATGGTGTCAAATTATTGGTGCTAATGACAATATATTAGTTAGGATAAGGTGCATTTGTCCTATATGGGAACTCTTCTGTCCGGAGTTTACCCAGCTCTGGACATTTGAACCTGTAAGAACCATACTGGGCCGTCCTTCACTTTTTGCAAAAATCTGTAGAGGTTGTGAGCATGTGCAGAAAACTGAGATCTACATTTCCTAAATGGGCCAACCCAATCTGCCCACATGGATTGTTAGTACAAGCAAACGTCTTCTCTGCCCCTGTACATATGCACTGTACTGCCTAAGCCATAACAGGCCATCGCACAACCTTCCCATAATTCATTGTAAACATGGCAGCTCAGTATCTCACTGATGAGGAGTTTCCTGTTATGATTGATGATGACGGTGCAGTGGAAGATAATGGAGACCCAGAGTTTGTCCCAAATGAATCAGAAGATGATGGTTCCTCTTCTGAAGGAGGTACCTTTCACTATAAATGATGATTATGCATCCAAAACCTGTATAAAAAGTGCAACTGCCTAATTTAACATATCTTGACTTTGTAGCATATGTAGTGTTTTTGTTGCCAGTCGCTCTAGATGACACAGGAGGCTGGCAACTTTGAGTCCCATTTTCTCAGAAGTACCCTAACATGGGTTGGCTCGGTATGGTTCTTAGGGGCTCATTTCATTCTTTTTTAAATACCGTGGCATCTCCAATCCCGTTCAGATCTAGACGTTCCGATCAGTAACCTATCAGCAACTCCCGCTGCCAGCATGGGCAGCGCTCAGATCTCCTCTGAAACACGTTCCTGTCAGCCTGTGCTCCTTTTCGCACTGCTATCGTGGACCTAAAATGCTCAGAAAGAGGGCGACGGAAACTCAAACATGTCAGGAGATGTGCTTGTTGAAAGGGCAGATCAGGGGAGCCCGGATGGCAAGTAGGAGACAGTACTGACCTTAACAATGCTAACCCACACCAGCCTGATCCCGTACAAATCCCCGAGCAGCGAATCCGCATCAAGCTACACTTCCACTGAGTGCGCCATCCCAGTTGCCTTGAGAGGGCCCAGAACATTCCGATGGCCATTGATGAACAACATTGACAGGCGCTGGAAAGTCAACCAAGGGATGGGAAAAACCAAACCACTACTTGCCGCTGTTCTACAGAAAAACGTATCAAATTCAGACTGCTTTACGGTTACTGCGAGCCGCAAATGTAATTAATTTGATACATAATCCCCCCTTTATCCCCTGACCAGTCTCCACTCATGCATGCATCATGTGCCATATTGCAGAAATCTATTGCTCAGATCTCAGATTACCCTCTCTCTGCTCATGGGCTTCTGCCCATTTCTGATCTAAACCCTGGTTTATAGGCATTCAGGGCCCCCTGTCATGCATTAGAACGGGGGGGTTCATTTAAAAAAACAGGATTAATATCATTAAATAGTTTCTTCAATCGAGTCATTGCAGTTGTGTATCTAATGCTTTCGTCCAAAGCAGCATACTGATGTTCAGACCAAGACGACACTTTTGTATGGGGTTAAGGGCCTTGGTCAAGTGCCCAGCAGCTGCACTGGTTATTGCAGCTACACTGGGACATGAAGTAGCAACCTCCCCTGCCCCAGGCAAATGGTCTGGCCGAAAATTTGCTTGCCACCCTTTACATAAACTACACTGCCCGGCCATAAAAAAGGCGCACACTCAAATATTTAGTTGGAACCCCTGTAGCTTTGATTACAGTGCAAATTTATTTTGTCATTGTTTTGAAAACTATATGCAATGCCAGAACATTTATTTTCGATCATACATGCCATAATTTTTGGCCGAGATCTTGTCTTCTCGACATAATGGTTGAACCACTCGGTGGTCTTTCTTGAGCACATCCCAATAACTTTTACTGTGTCTAAGATCAGGACTTTGTGGTGGCAAATATGTTTGTGAAAATGATTCCTCACACTTGTTTTTGCATTCATGAGTTTCTTTGCTAAATACAGGCCAATAAGTTGCCTGTTCTGAAATACTGTAACATCTTTTCCACTAGCAAGGGATGTGTCTTCCGACATGATTTTTTGAGAAATGAGTAGCGATGCGCTTCATCAGTCAGGGGAAAAATGATTATTGCCAGCTGAAATATATTAGTTACCGCAATAATGATCCAATTCTAGAATTTGTTCATTAATTTCCAAACGGTGACTTTTTTTTTGGCCGGGCAGTGTATCTAAGGGTGTGACTACCTATTATACCTTTGAGAACCGCCCTGTTTGTTTCATTACGGCATAGAGGAAGCCGGGTTGTTTCTATCTGATCCGGGCACTGTTTATCACCAGCCCACGGGCATCGCCGAGCGTTTAGCACGTTTCATCACACTATCTGAATAACCTGGACAACGCCACCGGCGCCGCGGAGAGCTATTCCGCCGTGCCGGATGTGGGTGAGAAGCTGTGATTGAATCAGACACCCCGCTAAAAAAAAAAAGTTGAGAGTTGCATTCGGCGTGTGAGTCGGAGGAAAAGGTGTCCCGAACAGGACGTGGTGTCCCTCGGAGCAGAAGAAGAAGAGGACTGAAGGTGGCACCGCTCCTGTGGTAGTGTTGAATTAGCTTCAGAGTTAAGGGTCAGGAGACAATCGTTTGCTCTGCCACCCCGACCTTCCAAAATCCCCCCCCCTTCCTCCGGCCATAACCATGCAGACTGCCTGCCAGCCTCCTCTTCCTCTGGCCCCATTCATCAAGGACATGACAGCTAAAATTCATTTGAAGAAGAAGAAAGTGCCGGCTAATCCTTTCTGCGAGACATTGATAGACTAGGTGCTCTTGGAGGACTTTAGCGCAGCGGTAATGAAATTAGGTTAAAACTGCGGGGGGATTGCAGATAATTGCCCTTGTCTATCACTGGGAATACAGCTCCTCCAGTTTCACAATAACCGTGATTAGAGCGGTGCCGGCTGGTTCTTTAACTTCGCCCAGCTCCTATCCACCTGCTCTATTTACTCCCATCCGCACTTCTTCTGTTGATTACCTGCCAACCCCTGCTCACGGAGGCTATTCTGTTCAACTTTGTTCCGTACCCAGTGGACAGATCCCAGTACAGGTGAGAGAAGAGGCTTCCTGTCTAATGATGGCCTTCCTCACGCGGGGCACCATTTATAAACGATGCCGTGGGTGCAGACAAGATGCGCAAGCCGCTTTGTTTGCGGATTTCAGATTCACGAAAACAAATCTGACATTAAAGAAAAAAAAACATTTATAATTAATGGTAGTGTGCACACATGCATAATTCATAGTTGATTTTAATTAAGTAAAACTCCATCCAGTTTAGCTTACCCTTGGTTGTATAAATTGGATATTAGATACAGATATTAATATACTAACATAATATTGATCTTAGAGTTTCTTACCACACTTTTATTTTTTGTGTTGTTTACACTGTATTTAATCATAGTATCCACAAAAGTTTTTTTTACAAATAAACCCACCAGAGCGTAACACTGCTTCACTCGTTTGCTGAAAACTCTGAGGTGTTTATTGTAATTATTTTTTGTCCGTTTTTCACATCTCTGTGTCACATCCTGTTCTGAACTATTAATGTAATTTAATTCCACTTCCCTCCCCCGACAAGTGCATCGATGCCTCTGCCCACAGTGTTTTCCGTAAATGCCACGGTCAGCGTTAAAGAGGCCCTCAGCCAGCAACTCGGCAAAATCGGGGGTGGAAAACAAAGAAGAAAAAAAATCTGTTCATCAACTTATTTTCAGTTAATGGGTGGGAACTCTGACAAAACCTGCGTCGATTTACTGCCCCATAACTCCGTTGGTGCGTGACGAGGCTAGCACCTGGAGCACGAGGCTGTGCGTCAGAAGCCCACGGCCTCCGAAAGCGAAGTGATTGGTGGCTCGTGGCAGCTGCGCTCGTTACAAGCTCCGTGAAGTTTCGCTCCCCTCTCACTCATAAAAAAAAAAAAAAAAGAAAGAATTTATCCTCATCCCTTGCAACTCGTTGTCTTGCCCTCGTCTTGCGCGTGTGCGAACCCGAGTGACGCCCGTCACTCCTGCTCTAACTTTTTCGCTCTGTAATAAAAATGAAATGCTGCCTGCGGACCTGCGCTCGGCTGGGAAATATGGCCGCCGCAGACCGGGAGGTGGTCAGTCGTGTACCTTAGGAGGCTCGGCGAGTGGTGAATTGTGGCCCAGCTCCAGAGGAGATTCCTTTTTAAAGACGGGCGCTGTGAGGCTGATGGACGAGCGATGCGGGGTAGTGGAGGGGAGTGGAAGCTAAAGGGGTGTGCGCCGTGCCACGGTTCATTTTTCTTGATTTCCGGATGGTTCCGTCGACGCGGCCAAGCAGAGGAGCCCCTGCCGATCAGGTGACGGCCGGGCCAGCTGGTGTGGCCGCTGACCGCCTGCGATTTATTTCCCGCGGACGGTGATTTATGGCGGGGGTGTGGCGTGGGGGGGGCGGTGAAGGAGAGGCGGTGCGCGGAGGCTGAGTTAGCGGACTGTCCGGTACAGTCATGCTTTACCGCACAGGGGGCCGTAGAGCCTAATTTACGCCAGCAGACAGCCGCATATTTCACCCGCTGTCGGGGCGATGAAGATTGGTGGCGTCGAAGAGCGCCTGTGTACACAGTTCGCTTTACCGCCACTCTTACTGCGAGATCAACCAGGGACCCTGCCCATGCCAGGGATACCAGTATTCACTGCGGAAACAAACACCCGAATGTCTTTCTCTTATGTTCATTACTGTGCAGAAGTCTTGGCGCCCTGCCCTTTTTAACATTTAAATTTGCATTAGATGTTTACTTTTTGATTCCATATTGCGAATTCCTGAAGACAAAAAGTAAATTTGAAATTCCAAATGCTAATTTAAAGAAAAGTTTCATGAATAAATGTTTGTCAAGAATATTCGATACAGATATAGTCTTGACAGAGCCTTGATGTCAACATCATCTGTTTGTAGCTGTTTGTAATTTCTTGGAGGGAGAGACACAAGTGAGGCAGTCAGTCTGCTGAGGAATGGATGCAAGTTCTCCACTCTGTTTGGGACAATCAAAAAGTCAATCATCTTATAAAACTACAGCACAACAAGACCGTGTCCCAAATTGTTACGCAAGTGTTTGCACGCCAGTTTTTAGCACTTTACAGCTCTGTCACTAGAAACTTTTAATTTCATCATTTTTGCAAGCATACTTGCCCTACGAAATTGGTTTAAATGTGTTTTATGACTTTTGCACAGTGCTGTATGTAATGCTACATTCCCTGGTTTAGGTGTGAGCTGGTTTGTGACTGAGTCCTGGTTCCTGGTGGGGGTGGAGGACGGGGTCCTCATGCCTGCGTGACTGAGGTGCGTCACTGAAATTATGGGTTGACGGATGCTTTTGTGATTCATTGATCTCCGGGGTCCCCAGAAAACGGGTGTGAATTTGACCTTGGCTCTGAGGTGACCCCTGTGCTCACCTGTACTGGTCAGATCAGCTGCGGCCTGGGGTGTGGGCGGTCCTCAGTGTAAATACAGGCAGGTTACATACGGTCTGACCCTGCCCTGGAAGCACTGGTAAATATTGAATGCCATTGGGGCAGTGAGGGTGCGCTGAGGATTATTGAAATAGATGTTGTCAGATGTGACCTTTCACCTCAGGCAAGGGCTGCTCTCAGGAGTCTGGGGGTTGGGCGGGGGGGTAGCCATTAGGGACACGAGTTTGGAGGTTGAATCGCAGTCCGTGATTCCCTGGGACCACAGCATTTGGAGAACTCCAGCTGTGCTAAGACCCTTCTGGAAAGGAAGGGTGAGAGGGAGTGTGCTGAGTGCTCACTGATGCTGTTTAAGTACAGCAAGTATCTCCAAATGGCATCCTCAAGAAAATGGAGGGATTATGTTCCTCTAATCCTGGCAAACGCTGCCGATGGAGGGGTGCTCAGCGACTCTCTCAGTGGCGAGAGCTCCTGCACCCAGGACGCTCCGCTATATTTCTTGCTTTTATTCTTTTTTTCCTCCCTTTCATTGTGTTTAAGACAAATCTATTCCAATTCGGCCCAATGTACGCCTCCGCATTTAAATATAGACATTATGTTAATCGGGAATTTTCACCCTTGTTCCACTGTTTATGGGAAATCAAACGCCTTATTTGTGAGGGGATTGAATCGTGCCGGCTCACAGGAGAAGAATATTATTGAAAAGCAACGTGATTACAAATGTAAGGCACAAAGGGATAAATGAAATGTTCTCACAACGAGCGTGGCAGTCGAAAATGAAGATGTGAGGAAGCATTACATTTCGATTTGGATGTTTTCGTTTCATTTTTTTTTTTCTGAATTGAGAAACTGGAAAAAAAAAAGGCCTTAAATAAACAAACAATGGGATTTACATGAATGGCGGAAATCGTCGAACGCGAGCAATCCCTGTGCCTTAACCGTAAACGCGGGCTTCGGAGCACTCAAAAAAGCCTGCCAAAAAGGGCGTTTTGAATTAGCGATAGCAACGGTTGGAGCTTCCTTGTGTAATTCTTAATCCTGATTTGTGCTCAATCAACTCATTAAAGAGAAGAGCAATCCCCAAGGGAAATATTTCTCTGGCTTCTCAGTGTATATCTCATTCTCAAGCTGGAGTTATTTCATGCCGAATCTTTCCCTCCTGGAATTGAATTGGACAGAGTCCATGAGCCCGATAGTTACGGTGTTTATTTCACACAATAAGCAGACCTTTCAGTGCCATGCCATCCTGTCCATTGCTAATCTTTGAAAGCTATTTGCTGCGTGGAAATAGATTTATAATCCTGTTGCCTTTCTCTTGCTCCCTTTCTGTCTCGCTTTGTCTTCATTTATGTTTTTTTCTTCACCTTTGTTTTTTCTGGAAATCTTAGAAGTGAGACTGAAGTCACTGTTTTTCATTCTTCTGTGTTCCTGTCATCTTTACTTACTGTAACTCACCCCTAGATTAATCCCAAAACATTTTCCCCCTCTTTTTATTGTATGTTTAAACCGATGCAGGAAATCTTCTGATTAATTTTCCCTCATCTCTCCATTTACCATCATCAGTGATTTAATGAATTCTGGACCACTCCCAAAGTGGAGGAGGGTATTGGGTGGAAATGCGGATGGGAGATTGGGGCAAGTGTGATGTTAGACTTGGTCTGTGATTGTGCGAACGTTGGGCGTCCGCCAGGTGGCGAGACTCAGGGTGGGCCTCGCGTCTCTTGTCGGAGTCGCTGTGGCTCCCAAGCCCCCACAAGCGTTTTCAACGAGAAATGGGCTCTACGTTCTGTCGTCGACGTTATTGCGAATATGGCTTGCATATGCATTTGATGTCCGGCGGCTGAGGGTTTAATCAGGTGGTCCGGCACTCCTCGCTTGAATGCTGTGGCGGCGGCGCTGATGTGGGTCTTGGGGAGAAACTTGTTTATTGTATTTTGAGGTGGTGTAGTTTGATATTGGCTCGAACGGACTGAGGGCAGCGTCTAGGCGAAATAGGAATATGGGCTGAGAAATGCCGAACTGATCGCTTTTACCCCCAAGAAAATGTGGGTAGAGTGGGACGACCCTAAGCGTTTGCGATATTGGCTTTAGCTAACCAGGCACCGCGACTGGCAAGGCCGATGAGTGGTGAGGCGAAGAACAGTAAGTAAAGGGTTAACAACTTTTGAAACTTCTCACAAACTGCGCTAGTGTCCCCCGGTTCAAAATGTTTTCCGCTTGCTTCAACTTCTTCTGGTTTTGCCTGCTTCGACTACTTCCCTTAGTATTTTTTTCCCTTTTTCCACCCCGTAATTGCGGCGAATACTGCAACGGAGAATGCGCCAAGTATAGATTCCCTCAAGCTCTGTTGGGGTTCGCGCACAATCCACGAACGGAACCGGGCGAAGGTATAACTTAAAGTGGATACGCGTGCAGTATCCATGAATGTTTGTCGACGAGGCAAAGTGCACCCATAGCGAAAGCGCTAGTGAAGCGCTTGAGATCTGCACCATTGCGAGTGGCCGTGAGGTGGACACGGATCTGTCAATTTTTGCCAACATGGCAAAGAACATTAGCATTTGGGATGGTTTTACAATTTTGGAATAAGCGTGGCAATCTTTCAACAGCTTCATAAATGTTTGAGATTTAATTTCCTTTGAGCGCGACGTGCGTATATAGCAAGAGTTTGTGGAACCGACAAAAGTCTGATCTATTTTGAAAGCCTTGTTAAATGTTGCACTACAAAAGTATGGCGTTTTCTTCCGCACATCGATGGCCGCGAATTATCAGTATGTTTTTATGATTGTCATCTTTGCGGAGTCACATCAAATATATGAGACCTGCTCCCACAAAATGAGAGGAAAGTTGCAAAAAATATTTTTTGAGTTTTTGATATTTTCTGAAAGGTTATAAATTCAGCTTTAATTTTATATGACGTGGCTTGCCATTTTGATTCTCCTTCGAATGCAATAAGAATGTTTTGAATGCTGTTGGAATGTTGTAAGAATATTTATAATGCAGTCAGAGCGCAGTTAGAATACACTTTGAGTGCCGTTCGATACTTCTCCATTTCGAATGCACCTGGAAAGTTTTGAGCATGAGCAGAACATTTGAGCCAGCCACAAGAATGGCCCCAAATATTTGGAATGCACTCAGTATTTTTGGAGAATGGCCCCAAATATTTTAATATTTAATATTTGGGGCCATAATCAGGAACATTATCAGGAACACCCTTTAAATTAAACTGAAAAATGAAAGGATAATTTTAGGGTAACGTTAACTTTCGTTTATATGTTTGGCACTGCAGATATTGCGCATATATATATATATATATATATATATATATATATATATATATATATATATATAATATATTTTTTATGTCCGTTTTATGAAAAATATTAGCTCATTTTGAATTTGATGTGAGCAACAAATCTCTAAAAAGTTGGGACAGGGGCGACAAACGGCTGGAAAAGTAAGTGGTACTAATTAAAAAAAAACAGCTAGAGGAGCATTTTGCAACTAATTAGGTTAGATGGAAACAGGTCAGTCACATGACTGGGTATAAAAAGAGCATTTTAGAGAGGCAAAGTCTCTCAGAATTAAAGAATGGCAGAGGTTCACCAATCTGGGAAAAACTGCGTCTAAAAATTGTGGACCAATTTCAGAAAATTGTTCCTCAGTGTAAAATTGTGAAGACCTTGAATACTGCACCATCTACAGTACATAATGTGATCAAAAGATTCAGAAAATCTGGAGAAATCTCTGTGCGCCAGGGACAAGGCCGAAGGTCAATATTGGAGGCTCGTGATCTTTGGGCCCTTAGGCGGCGCTGCATTAAAAACAGACATCATTCTGCACTGGAATTCCCTGAATGGGCTCAGGAACACTTTCAGAAATCATTGTCTGTGAACACAGTCCGCCATGCAATCTCCAAATGCAAGTTAAATCTGTATCATGCAAAGATGAAGCCATACGTGAACACGATCCAGAAACGCCGGTGTCTTCTCTGGGCCAACGCTCATTTAAAACAGACTGAGGCAAAAAGGAAAACTGTTCTGTGGTCAGATGAATCTAAATTTCACATTCTTTTTGGAAATCATGGGCACTATGTTGTGTGGTCTAAAGAGAAGAGGGTCCATCCGGCTTTTTATCGTGAACAGTTCAAAATCCTGCATCTCTGATGGTATGGGGATGCATTAGTGCATATGGCGTGGGCAGCTTTCACATCTTGAAAGGCATTAACAATGCTGAAAAATATAGAGAGGTTTTACAACAACATTAGCTTCCATCCAGACAAAGTCTCTTTCAGGGAAGGCCTTCCGCAAGACAATACTAAACCACATATTGCATCCATCAGAACAGCACGGCGTTGAAGTAGAAGAGTCCTGGTGGTGAACTGGCCTACCTGCAGTCCAGACCTTTCACCAATAGAAAACATTTGGCGCATCATAAATGAAAATTCAGGTAAAGAAGACCCAGGACTGTTGAGCAGCTAGAAATCTACATCTGACAAGAGTGGGACAACATTCCTCTCCCAAAACTTTAGCAATTGGCCTCCTCACTTTCCACACGTTTACTGGCTGTTGTTAATAGAAGAGGAGATGCTACACAATAGTAAACATGGCCCTGTCCCAACTTTTTTGAGATGTGTTGCTGCCATAAAATCCAAAATGAGCTGATATTTTTCATGAGATGGTAAAATGTCTCACTTTCAACATCTGATATGTTGTCTATGTTCTTTTGTGAATAAAATATGGGTTTATGAGATTAGGAAACTATTGCATTTTGTTTTTATTCACACTTTACACAAAATCCCAAACACATTTGAATTGGGGTTTGTGTATATATATATATATATATTATACCATATGGAACATTGCGTCTTTTTCTAATGAAATTGCGGCCGTCTTTGTTCAGTGTATGTGATGTACCCAAATCTGCGTGTGCACTAATTCATGTAATTAAGATTAAATGGGCCATCTTGGCTCGGGACCGACTGCATTTGACATTTTACTTTGAGCCATTTTTTCCCCTCTCTTTTCAGACCTTCACTTTTACATCCAATTGAATTTTCCTCTCCTGATGTCAAATGGCAGACTAATGCACGTATTAATATATTCATTGCTCCGGTCAGAAAATCAATAACCACTTGAAACAGTGGATCACATGTGAGTGGGCTTGGGGTGCGCTGACCCAGTTCCTCCGTCTCCAGTAGCGGAGCGGCTGAAACCCGACCCAGCATGCAGCTGGGCGCTTTTGTTAAGTCTGATGCATCATGCCCTCCCGCACTATATCAAATGCATCCATTTAAGGGTGCTTTTAAGCCCCAAAATGGAGTGTGAGTCAGTACGTGTGCAGATATTTGCTTCCATTACTTGAGCATGTCTGAACTAAATTGTTTTTGGAAAAAAAAAATAGCAGTTATTAAGTGCACTTGGAAAAAGGCTTGCCATTTTTAAAAAAATCTATTACCTTGATCTTGAATATACTTTTTCCCCTTCAGGTGAAACTATGATTGAAAAATTCTGAAATGAGCGGAACTGTTATTCATCAACATAATGAAGAATAAAATAATCATTTAAAATTGTCAGGTTAACTCAGGGACTCTGGTTCAGACAGCGAGTGAAAAATAAACCGAAGTTTATTTGACAGAAACGAAGTGAGGCGGGCAGGGCTGAAAACGAGAACAGGGGAATGCGGTGCGGAATCACTAATCGGGGGCATCGACAATAACAGGCAGAGTTCAGAAAACAGAGAGGACATAGTGCGATATGAAAACACAACCCACAGGCGAAGTGAAAAAGGCCGGTACAGAGGTCAGAGCAGCGCTGAATCTAGAAATCAGAAACCAGGACAGGTGGGGCTCTTGATACAGAACAGGCCGGCAAACAAGAATTCGACTTGTAACGGTGACTGAGACGAACTCGCACAGAACAGAGAAGCAAAGGGGGAACAGATGGACGAATGAGCAGGCAGGAATCAAGTGAGGGGCGGGGCGAGAGGAATTCACGGAGGGAGGGGAGAGGTAAGTGGGCAAGTATTCAATTGGTGAAAATGGCAGACATGACTTACAGAAGGGAAGGGAGACCGAAGCAGACAAACGAGGGAAACACAAGGGAACGCAAACCAAAGACATGACAACACATCACGAACATCACTGATTACTCACTTTAAAATTCATTCGCATATCCTTTGTATGCAGTGATTGCTTGAAATCTTCAGTTCTTGCTTGTTTTAGGGACTTTTTGCCTTCAGTGTCCTCTTCACCGTGTAAAATGAATGTTTAGTTGGATTACGACCCAGTGATTGACTCAGCCCACTGAACCCAAATAATGAAAAAATGTGTCACTGCCCAATGAATTATAGAGCTCATTATGATTATAGAATGAGTATTAAATAACTTAAGATTTTTATTCAATATATAAGACCAAAATTTTTCATTAGATTGACTGAATTTACTGAATCTAAAACTTCTTATTATCAGGCCCCCATAAAGTTTTATTCTTATTTTTTTTATCTTTCAGGGACTAAAACACACATAAGACCACAGCCTCCTGGAGTACAGTCCTGTCGCGTGACCCGTTTCACACGTCCCTCTGACACATTTTTGGCCCGAATGCGCAGTTTTCAAGTACAGGCTGTGACAGATGGAGAGACGGGTGAGAGAGAAGTAGAGCGACTTTCATGCGTTTGTCCCCTGTGCTCAAAATGAACCCTGGTGTCAAATTAAATTTGCAACTTCAGCCGCTACACTATAATTCCCCAGACCTGAGCCATTGTTTCAGTGAACCCTGACTGTGTGCATATAATCTGCTACATTAAAGTAACATTATTTAGCCGACGCTTTAATCCAGCGCAACTTACAGTTGATCAGACCAAGGGGCCCATCACCTTGGGGCAGTGAGGGACAATAAAGGGCCTTGCTCATGGGCCCTAAGGCTGCATTGATTTTATCAATGGAATTTGAGCTGCCAAAACTCTTTAAGTCCCAGTCAAGGACCTCTGTTATCAAGCTGAAGCCCCCCCCCGAAACGAAATCGCACCCATTCGACAATTAAGATAGCAAGCGAACAATTTGAATACGTGAAATCCGGCATACGTTACATTATTTTACAGGCCTTTACCAGTCTCTGTATCCAGAGCAGCGCACAGGGGATTTGTACTCTGTTCAATCCCCAAATGTAAGCGATCCCAAAGCTGTGTCACAAGTAGCCCACGGTCGCAGAATCTCTTAATTACCGCCTTTTCTCCTCAAACGCTACACTTAAAACGCACTGTTAGCGGCTCTAGCGGATCATTAAGAGACAATGAGTTACCCGAGGAGGAGAAAGCGGGGGGATATTAATATTCGCTTCCTGGGTCGGGGCACAGTGTGCTCAGATGCTGCTGGGAGAATAATTAAACGTGACCCGCTGTGTCGCGGACTCAATCACACCCCCCTACCCTTCAACATCTGAGTTTACTGCTCTGCACACGTCTCCATACACAACCTTCCTGAATTACAGTATCTCACTTTCATTTTTCACATGGATCACTGTCAATAGCCAGTGGCTTGTAGTGATGAACAGTGTTTCGCACTTATGTTCTTTATGGTTTGATTTGTGCTCTTTTTTTTTTTTAAATTTACATAATCTATGTGCTGTCCACACATGGGCTGGAATGCCATGGATGAACTGCATTAGTGAGGTAACAGATAAAGTGTATTTTCATTCTCTATATCGGATGGTGTCTTTTATTTCTTGGGCTGCAGCTGCATTGTATCGCTGAGCGGCGAATTCGCCGACAGTGCGGTTACTGATTGTATACTGTGTGAATAGAGTCTTTACGGTGCGCATAATCCAGGATGGCCCATCGCTATTGTGAAGTTAATCATAGATCCGCATACAGCCTCTCTCTCTCTCTCTCTCTGTCCCTCTGTCTCTCTTTGTTCCGTTGTGTTAAACTCTTGAGTGTCCCCAGGTCGATCATTAATTTCAATTTACATCGTTAGCATTCAGCTGCCAGGCCCGTTGGGATTGGGGATGTGGATGGAGGGGCGGAGGGAGTGGGGGGGGGGGTGGAGGGTGGAGGGTGGAGGGCGTTCCTGCAGTGGGTGGGGCAAGGGGGGGGTGGTCCCCATTACTCGCCTGTCCCAACCGCCACCCCTGAACCCTGTATGAATGAGGGCCCCCATTGCTGTGGGTCCCTGCCATCCACATTTCAGTGATGGAATGAAGTTTGTCCTGTCCCCTCTCAATGGGGGATGGGGGGCCCCCTTCCCATCCGCATCTCGCACCAGCTGTGTGGAGGACAATAAGCTCGGGACATCCCATGACAGCCCCCCACCCGCACACTCTGGCCTCCCCCAACCCAAACTCCGTCATGAGCAGACCTGTATTTCATGTGAAGGAATGGACCCTTCCATCACCATCATCATCGCTTTAAAGCAGGCCACGGTGAAAAGGGGAGGGACGAAGGGGGTTTGAGGAGACGGCTTTGAGCAGGGAGGTGGGGGGTGGGTGTTTGTGTTTGGTGTCGCTATGAAGGGGTTCAAGTGTCACGTTTTGTTTTCCCAACAGAAGCGGCATTCAGAGCCGCACAATAGAGTCGTCCTGGGCCGGCCGACAGCTTGGGTCAGCCGCCTGCAATCGCTGGGGGTTTCCTCCCTGACCTCCGCTGTGCGAACCCGCTAAATCCGCCAGGGTCGTTTCTCACCGCTGTCACGCCCGACGTTCTCGCCTGTCATTGGCCGAGGACAGCGGCGAGCGCTTCTGGCCTCACAGGGTGTCGTGGGCGCAAGCATATTCATGGCCAAGAAACAGCTCCAGTGTCTGCCTCGCTTCTGTTCTGGAGCGGCTGTGATTTCTGCTGCCTCAACATTACGCTCAAGGGCACATTCCATACTTCAGTTAGCACATTTTTCAAATATGTGTGTTATGTGTGGTTGCGTCCGCTTGGCTAAACTAAAAAATATTCTCACACATTTAGATGAAATTTGTTGAATGATATTTGTGCAGAAATATGTATATAAATATGTTTTTTCTTATGAACTGTGCTTATGCTTTTCACATGCTGGTGACATTATTATTCTTGAATTACAGAATATTACTGCAATTTTTTTTTTATAAAGGGTGACCACTTTGGGTGATTACCACTGATCGGAGGGTGATATTTCTCAAATTCAAAAACGGGGTGTCAATAATTGACATCTTATACCATTCATCTGTAGAACTCAACGATAGGCTCAAATCAGAATCGGGGCTTTCACATCATACGCGCAATCGCGACAAAACCGCTGTTTTCAACGAAGGACGCGACACTGCTCGGCGGTACAACCTTAAGTGGCGCAAAGCCGCTTGATTTTCCGCAAAGTTTTGCATGCAAAGGTTAACTGCATTGAACCTTGACCTCAAATTGCACTGACCTCTCCAAACACGTCCTGTGACATCGCAGAATTTGCAGGAACAGCTACGTTTGCGGAAGTGTGCGGGCGACTAACTTGCTTCCTCAGGTCGTAATGCGCTTGATCTTGCTCTCGAACCTCGCGGAAACTGTGCGTGCTGTTGCTTAAGGTGTGAAAGTCCCGTAAGGCCCCACTGTACAAGAAAAATCCGGATTCCTCCATGGCGCACTCAACCATTACTCACACGTGGGCGTGTAGATTAGAGGCTGACATTACGCCTTCAAACTGCATTAAAAAATCTTCTCCTGCTCGCTCTGGGGTTTGGGGCAGTTGTGATTGGCCTACACTGTGTGTGCAGTATTCATCTGGATCATTCTCAACATCTTCAACTTTTGTCCCTGAGAGTTTTCTACGCAGTAAGGCGGCTTGCATTGGTAGGTATCCCAGCAGGCATTGCGCTTTGAAACACTCCCACGCCAGAGACAAGGAATTCAGTGCAGTTGAGTGCTGAGTCGTCGTGGGCACAGTGGGGCTTCATCCGAGTACTGGCAGAATATGGTAGCCTGTGCCCTAGCGGTGTGCTGGGATTAAGTGGCATTTTCCAGAGATATCCAATCTGAGAAAAAACCTGAAACCAATTATTCGCATGATAATCCACAAGAGACGTGGCTAGCATGGGCACTGTCTCGCAGTTGTGCACTTCCTACCTAGAAAGAAACAGCTTTGACGAATTGCCTCCGGAAGAGCTATTTCTTTCAAGAAAAAAAAAAAAAACATACTTCGCTCATTTTCAAGCATATAAGGGCCTCAGTAGAACGTCTTTAATACTGGTTAGCGCCGAATGTGATGTTTCAAGTCGAAACGAAGCATCGGCGCGCTTGAGTCCCTTTTTCTGCCTGCGCATACTGGTATTGTTTTATTCACTTGGGCGGGCGAGCCTCGATTACAGGTAGCGCTGTGGCCGATCTATTTTTGTCCTGATTCAGCCATTGGCCTCCCGCTTGGACCCGGCTTGCCATGTTATAAAACCAAAATAACAAATGTCGAAAACATCTGCGACGCCGCTGCCGCTGTTCAGGCACACATGCATAATTGATCACCGCTTCTATCCATTCCAACTCGATCGTGTTTGCGTTAGATAAAGGGGGTGCATCTGCGAGAGAGAGAGAGGGCAGCCATGTTAAATTAGGTGTGCCGGGAATGCTTAATGAGTTATTAAAGCGCAAAAACGGGCCAGAATGGCAGTGCATGATTGTGCATCCCGATTATGGCATAATGCGGATTTTTCTCCACCCCCCCACGAACCCTATGATGCGTCTCGGAAGCTGATCTCGCCTCTTAAAAGCACCAGCGCCAGGCGCGGCACGTCCACTTTCCGCCGCCCCTCCGCCTGGCTTAGCGAGAGCTCTGATCTCGGGGGGACCGTCCCTTTTGATTTCACTCGCCATTTAGGTCAAACTTTACTTCAGGTTCCAGCCATCTGCTCGCGGGATCACAGCCAAGGCCGCGGGCTGCAGCCTGGCCTTAACATTCTGACAGATCCATCAATAGAGGCTCGTCCACAGGAGGCGCTGTGGGGCCTTGGCATGTTCTGCCTGGCAGGCGATTTTCACTTCCTGATTGCTTTCTGCTTTGTTTTTAGAGAAGTCCCTCTTTCGCTCACTAAAGTGGTTTTTAAATCACAAATCTCTCTCCCCCCTTTCTTTATCTCAACGTCCCTCGGAAAGCCCAAAATGGATTATAAAGTTCAGATGGTTGATTGCATGAGGCTCTAGCACTAAATGCATTAATCTGGTTCTTATCGGGCGAGAAATGATGAATTGAAAAAGCCGTTACTGGCCTTGCCTTTGTTGTCATTTGATTAGAATCAAGCATTAAATCACCGCCCTGCCCTCGCTGACAGTGATGTCCTGGCATTCTAATGCAGGCCTTTCCCGCACCCTCTCAAACTGCTCGGATCACTCTGCCCGGACGAGGATAAAGAGTGTTTTTAAGAAAAGGGAGACTACATGAGCTGATACTGTAACTCTTTTTCAGGCTTTTGTGCTTTTCACACGATGTGGACTCGATTTTAGCTGTATTCCCTTTATTGTGCACATGGTCAGAATGGAGTGCCTTATTACTCGAGGGCGGCACAGTGGTGTTAAGGGTTGTGCTGCTGCCTCAGCGAGAAGGTCGTGGGTTTGAATCTGGCTTGGGGCCTTTCTGTATGGAGTTTGCATGTTTCACACGTGTTCGCGTGAATCTCCTCTGGTGTCTCCCGTTTCCTCTGACAGTCTGAAACCATCCATGTCCGGCTAATTGGAGCCTTTTAATTGCCCGTTTGTATGAGTGAATGGTGTGTGAACGGTGTATACGCCTTGTGATGGATTGGCCTGGGTGGGTCCATGCCTTTTGCCCATAGTCATCTGGGATGGACTCCATCTCCCTGGCCACCCATGCGAGGAGGCCATGGAATGGATATTATTTCTCTCATTCCTTCTCTTCACTCTTTCTTTTCCCTTTCCCCCTTCTCTCTGGTGTTCCCCTTTCTTTCCTTCTCTTATAATCATTCTCTGCCTCTCTTAGCCTCCATTTCAGTCCATTCTGAAAGATCTCTGAGAATAAAGCTTGTTCTATGCTCTAATTCTTCTCCTCTTTCTATCTCCTTCCACCAGCCCCTCTCTCCTGCCTTTTATCTGTTCATCTCTCTTTCTCTCCCCCTCTTTACACCTCTTTCTCCCTCTGTTTTAGAGCCGGGACAGGAGGGAGACTGGCTGTTTTTTATAAATCCTGCACACTGGGGCCCATCTCATGTTGCCGAATTGGGCAGCCCTTGGGGAAGGGCGGGCTGTGGGTGGGGTGTGTGTTTGTGGGGGGGGGGCCTTTGTTATGCAGTAATGAGTGTTGAAGTGCCAGTCCCTCCTGTTTATCCTCACAGCGCAGCGTCGATACGGGGGGCGCCCTCCGCTGGCAGCCGGGGGCAGGGCATCGACACCACGCTTACGCCGGCCAGCGATCCGCAGACCCCGGTATCGCCTGTCGCGTTTCATGCAGGATGACAGCGGAGAGCTGGGCCTCGTATCTGCACTGACAGCAGGTCCCCCGTGCGCACTTCACCGTGACCTCCCGCGGAAGGTGCACCGTCGGACACGCTGAGCTCATCTGCAGCCTTTAAGCGATCGATTTATAAAGGCCTGGTCTTTTCCTTCCGGACCATTCCGCTGGGGGCCTCATTCTCTCATTGAACAGAATAGAATAGAGTGACAAATTGTTTACTGGCAGTTCAATAAATGAGCAGGTCAAACTCTGGGCATATGGCTACCTTGGTTAGCGCATTGTTATTTATCTATTTGTTGGTTAGAAACACTTTCAGCTCATTAGTGTATGGCCATATCGTGACATCCGTCGTACTCTGCTAAAGAATGAAAAAATCAAATACATTTCACTCAGATACTCATAACTATGAGTAATTTAGAGTCCTCAGTCAGCCTAACACGCATGTCTTTTGATTGTGGGATGAAACCTTGACTAAAAACTCCCAAATATGAAATACCCACAATAAGGCCCAAGGCCAAATTTGAACCAGCAACCAACTTACTGAGACTGTGCCACTCCTCAGTTGGCGCAGTTTGGAACAATAGTCCTGTTGAAATGAATAAAGTCTAGACCCATCTTTATGCAAATTTGGTGCACAATACTAAAGTGCATCTCTTAACAGTGTCATCCACTAAATGGGATTTTGTTTTTTAGCGGTTTTAATTACTAAAGCGTGGCAGGTTAATGGGGTCTATCATCAGGATGTAGCACAAGGCCACATGTGCAGTTCTACGGCTAATAAAATATTGCATTGCTCAGTGGAGTGCAGGTTTAATTTCGGGAATCTGTAAACATTTCAACTGCCCCTGTGCCCCCCCCCACACACACACACATCAGTGGTACAAAAATTATTCACTTACAAGAAGATTATCACTGAATCTGTGAACAAAGATTTGACTGTTGATTGTTATTTATTTTTGACAGCAGTCATTCAGACATGGAATAGCTTGATTTTATCCCTTTAATGTCCCCTGAAGCAGAGCGAGATAGCAGGACGAGGTCATCCGCACTGCGAATGTTTGGCCATGACTCTGTCATGTCAAATTTCAACAAGCGCCTGCTCAAATTTTGCCATCTCAGACCTTTTCAGCCTGCGGCCCGGAACATTACAGAATGTTTCAATGGGTTCAAATGAGCACATGTTTATATAAAAAGTTTTAAGTCAGGGAGGAAACAAGGATATGTCCTCTCGTTTAAGGCCTAAGGTCATTTCATGCTCTTATAAGTTGGCTGATTTGCACAGAACACTTGTGGGTTTTTGTTGTAACAGTTCTCATTTTGTCAGCCGCAACCCTTTGTTCTGTTGATCATTTTTTGGTTGTTTGTTCACTCAGCCGAGGAGCTTTTATAAATTAGTGTTAATCACCGAAGGCCGTGATGTGGAAGATGACAGGGTGCGCTTTTCAGGAAGAAAGCAATGTCTGTTGTAAGAAAACAATTAAAGACATTCACACTCACGCCAGTATAAATTCTCTTTCACGACTGGTCGCTGATGCCAAGTGCAACGAAACAGATGTTCTTGGGGGTGGAGCTACTGCTTTAGGAGCTCAGGGAAATGTGTGCGGAAGTGACGACAGGCGTGATGGCGGGAGGCGTGCAGATTTCAAGAACCATTATCTGATGACAGGTGTTATGTTCAGTAGTGGTTTACCATCCAGAGGCACGTCAGAGTCCCAGATTCGAAAACCAGAAATTAAGCTGTTACCAGTGAAGCCACCTAACACTAAGCCACCTTGCTCCACTGATCATATTGAACCTTACTTATCTTCATAATTTCTGACTGTGACGTCACGTCTAAATTAGTAATTAATTAATTTTATTTGTCCTGCTATTGAATATTTTTCTTGTTTTCAATTGAATGTGTCGATTCCCCTATCATTTCATAATGAAGTGTATTTATTTCATGCATCATACTCTAGGTTACGTATTGAACCATGACAATAAACCAAGTCAGAATTCACTGTTATGTAAAATTTTGGAAATTTGCCCCCACACACACACCCGTATACATATATATATATACAGCGCCCTCCATAATTATTGGGACCCCTGGTTAAGATGTGTTAAAAGCCTTAAAATAAATTCAATTTTTATTGCAGAAGCATACTCTCACACTGAATTGTAGAAAAATGTAACCTTCAACTCAAGTGAATTTTAAGGGAAAAAAAATCCCGGAGTAAGAAATAATTATTTTTCATAAAATCACCTATTCCACAATTATTGGCACCCCTAACAATTCCTAGGAGTTAAATGTAATTGAAGTATTTCTGTCATTTCTACAGTAGTTTACAAAATTGATCAGAGTATCTAGGAACATTTAATTTGTAAATCATCACTTCCTGTTTCCCTGGGGAATAAATATGACGTGACACAGAGGGCATTTCTCTTATTCAGTCTTCAACATGGGAAAGGCAAAGGAACACGCCATTCAAGTAAGGCAGATGTGTGTCGACCTTCACAAGTCAGGCAATGGCTACAAGAAAATAGCCACTCGCCTGCACCTGTCCATATCTACTGTCAGAGGAATCATATAGAAGTTTAAAACAACTGGAGCAGTGGGAAACAAGCCTGGACGAGGACCCAAGGTTATTTTGCCACTACGCACAGTGAGGAGGATGGTAAGAGAAATAAAAAGTTCTCCAAAGCTCTCTGTTAAAGAATTGCAAGAAATGGTAGCATCTTGGGGTCACAAAGTCTCCAAAACAACCATCAGGCGCTATCTACATGCCAAAAAGCTATTTGGGAGGCATGCACGGAAAAAACCTTTTCTCACTCACAATCATAAATGCAAACGTCTGGAGTTCACTAAGCGGTACTGAGACTGTGTGCTTTGGTCAGATGAGACAAAGATGGAGCTTTTTGGCGAAAAACGCTCTAAGGGGGTCTGGTGGAACACAAAAGATGAGTATGCAGAAAAGCACCTCATGCCCACTGTGAAGTATGGGGGACAATCGGTGATGCTGTGGGCCTGTTTCTCTTCCAGAGGCCCTGGGAACCTTGTTCGGGTGCATGGCATCATGAACGCTTTGAAATACCAGGACATTTTAAATCAAAATCTGGTGGCCTCTGCCCGAAACCTGAAGATGGGTCATCACTGGGTCTTTCAGCAACATAATGACCCTAATCATGTGGCCAAATCTACGCAGAAATGGTTCACCAGACACAGAATCAAGCTCCTCCCATGGCCATCTCTGTCCCCAGACCTCAACCCCATTGAAAACCTGTGGACTGAGCTGAGGAGGCGAGTGCAGAGGAGAGGACCCAGGTCACTGGATGATTTAGAGAGATTGTGTAAAGAGGAATGGTCGAAGATCCCTCTTTCTGTATTCTCCCATCTTGTGAAACATTATAGGAGAAGATTAGGTGCTGTTTTGTTGGCAAAAGGGGGGTTGTACAAAGTATTAACATCAAGGGTGCTAATAATTGTGGCACACATGATTTGATGTAAAAGAATTGTTTCTTAATGTGGGATTTTTTCCCCACTGAATAGATGCACTTGAATTACAGGTTGGATTCTCTTATTTTTTCATTGTGGTCCTATATTATTTAGAAAAAAACTGAATTTATTAGAAGCTAAAGAACACATCTTACCCAGGGGTACCAATAATTATGGAGGGCGCTGTATATTTATATATATATATTTATATAGCCTTTAAACTTATATAGGGCTGACTGGGGTCCGATGAGCCATCTCACTATTTTGCAATCAATCGATGCCAAAGATATTTAAAATAGACAAAATAGTGATATGGCTCATTTATCCCCATGACTCATCAGTCAAGGGTCAAATATTTTGCCTATTTTAAGCAGCTCTGTCATCGATTGATCGCAAAATAGTGATATGGCTCATTGGTCCCCATGGCTTATCGGACCCCAATCTCCCCTACTTTGAAATTAGAAAAAAAAAAAAAAATCAATCATTCAATTCATATACCGTGCATTGAAAGAGTATTTTCCCACTTTCTACTTTTTCTCTGTATTTGTCACACTTTCAGTAAATGTTTCTGTTCATCAAAATGATTTTAACATGAGACAGAGAACCCGAGGAAACACAATATCCATCCATCCATCTTCTATGCCCGCCTCTTCCTCACTAGGATGACACTATGATTTCATTTATTGAAGGAAAAATGCTACCTAACCCTACCTGAGCCACGGTGAAAAACTCTCCGCCCCCTTGGTTACTAAATCAACCACTTAAACAAATGTAATTGGGAACTGGGTTCAATTTTACTTCATGCACTCAGGCATGATTATGCTAACTAAAGACATCCAAGACCAGATGAGAAACAAAATCCTTGATATCTATCAGTCTGGAAAGGGTCACAAAGCCATTTCTAAGGGTCTGGGACTTCGACGAATGATGGTTACAGCTATTATCTACAAGTGAAAAAGCAGTGGTGAACCGGCCCGCTAAAATTCTGTAAAAAGTGAAAAAGTGCGGAGCAATGACTCATTTAGGAGGTCACAAAAAAAACCTAGATTATCATCTAAAGGTCATTTAAGGTCAATGTTTATGATTCTTCAATATGGAAAAGACTGCAAAAATGACATCCGTGGGAGAGCCGCAAGACGTATCCACTGCTGACCAAAAAGAGCACGCAGACCGATCTCACATTTGTCCAAAAACATCTTTTTGACCTTCAAGACTTTTGTGATAATATTCTGAGGCCCAATAAGTCAAAAGTGGAAGACATGGGTCCCATTGCATCTGGCATCAAGCTAACTCAGCATTCCACGATAAGAACATGATACTAACGCATCATTCCACAATAAGAACATGATACTAACGCATCATTCCACAATAAGAACATGATACTAACGCAGCATTCCACAATAAGAACATGATACTTACACAGCATTCCACAATAAGAACATGATACTAACTCAGCATTCCACAATAAGAACATGATACTAACACAGCATTCCACAATAAGAACATGATATTAACACAGCATTCCACAATAAGAACATGATACTAACACAGCATTCCACAATAAGAACATGATATAAACGCAGCATTCCACAATAAGCACATGATACCAACATAGCATTCCACAATAAGAACATGATACTAACACAGCATTCCACAATAAGAACATGATACTAACATGGCATTCCACAATAAGAACATGATACTAACATAGCATTCCACAAAAAGAACATGATACTAACATAGCATTCCACAATAAGAACATGATACTGGCATAGCATTCCACAATAAGAACATGATACACAGCATTCCACAATAAGAACATGATACTAACACAGCATTCCACAATAAGAACATGATACTAACACAGCATTCCACAATAAGAACATGATATTAACACAGCATTCCACAATAAGAACATGATACAAACGCAGCATTCCACAATAAGCACATGATACCAACATAGCATTCCACAATAAGAACATGATACTAACACAGCATTCCACAATAAGAACATGATACTAACACAGCATTCCACAATAAGAACATGATATTAACACAGCATTCCACAATAAGAACATGATACAAACGCAGCATTCCACAATAAGCACATAATACCAACATAGCATTCCACAATAAGAACATGATACTAAAACAGCATTCCACAATAAGAACATGATACTAACATAGCATTCCACAATAAGAACATAATACTAACATAGCATTCCACAATAAGAACATGATACTAACACAGCATTCCACAATAAGAACATGATATTAACACAGCATTCCACAATAAGAACATGATACTAACACAGCATTCCACAATAAGAACATGATACAAACGCAGCATTCCACAATAAGCACGATACCAACATAGCATTCCACAATAAGAACATGATACTAACACAGCATTCCACAATAAGAACATGATACTAACACAGCATTCCACAATAAGAACATGATACTAACACAGCATTCCACAATAAGAACATGATATTAACACAGCATTCCACAATAAGAACATGATACAAACGCAGCATTCCACAATAAGCACATGATACCAACATAGCATTCCACAATAAGAACATGATACTAAAACAGCATTCCACAATAAGAACATGATACTAACATAGCATTCCACAATAAGAACATAATACTAACATAGCATTCCACAATAAGAACATGATACTAACACAGCATTCCACAATAAGAACATGATACTAACATAGCATTCCACAATAAGAACATGATACTAACACAGCATTCCACAATAAGAACATGATACTAACACAGCATTCCACAATAAGAACATGATACTAACACAGCATTCCACAATAAGAACATGATACTAACACAGCATTCCGCAATAAGAACATGATACAAACGCAGCATTCCACAATAAGCACATGATACCAACATAGCATTCCAAATAAGAACATGATACTAACACAGCATTCCACAATAAGACCAAGAAACTAACAGTCAAACACAGTGGCAGTAGTTTAATAGTCTGGGGCTGCTTTATTGCTTCAGAACCTGGGCGACAACTTGACATAATTGTTGGAACTATGAATTCTGCTCTCTACCATAAATTCCTGAAGGAGAATGTCTGGGCATCAATTTATTACCTAAATCTGAAGCGCAGTTGGGTTGTGCTGCAGGTCAATGATCCAAAGCACACAAGCAAGTCCACCTCTGAATGCCTCGAAAGAAACAAATGTTTTTGAGTGGCCTGGTCAAAGTACTGACTCAAATCCCATTGTGATGCAGTGATATGACCTTAAACAGGCTGTTCATGTGCAAAAATCATCCACTGTAGCTGAATTAAAACAATTCTGTGAAGAAGAGCGGGCCAAAAGTCCTCCACAGTGATATAAAAGACTCATTGTAAGTTATCGCAAATGTTCGATTGCTGTTGTTGCCACCAAGGGTGGCACAACCAGCCATTAGGTTCAAAGGAGTGATTCTTTTTTCACATGGGTGATACAGTTTTTGAAAAACTTATTTCTTTCAATAAATTAAACGATCATTTAAAGGCAGAATTTTGACTGTACTTATGTTGACGTTGACTTACATGATGATTAGTTGAATGATCTGAAACATTTAAATATGACAAACAAGCAAATAAGGAGAAATATATATTTGTATCCCCGAAAGACTTTCAGGGATGCTGTGGTTTTGGAAGAAAGCCAGGCGTCTGATGCAGAGATTAAGGCGTCATCGCAGGATAACAAGAACCACTCATCCCTTTTCCACAGCGTATAAATTAAAGTAACGGCTGGCTCTTTTTTCACGATCCCTCCTAACACTTTCTATTAAAAAATGCTATGAACAACGGCTCATCTAAACGTATAGATCAGGCTCCTGGTGGGGCCTCTTTGGTTGTTTTGGGGCAGGTGGGGGGGGGGAGAATGCTGAAGGGAAGAGGGGTGTGTGTCATTGGACGTGTGTGAGCTCATACGGTCCCTGGCCGAGTGCTCAAGTTTTTTTGTGTTCTATGTTGCGGAGTATAAATGTGAGTAACAATATCACCGGCGCTACAGATAGTTTGTGATGGAATCCATGAGTAGGAAGGTATTTTCTTTGTTTATTTGCACTTCTGCAAGAGAGCTAGTCTATGTGACATCATTCAGCGAGTTTAATAGGGAAAGAATCACAGCTATCTTGTTAAGGCGCCTCTAATTCATTTTAAGTTGCGCCACATAAAAAAAAGACTATCACTCTGTCTGAAACACTAACAGCATTAGCCGTGTTATCTCGCAAAACAACACAGCCTTTCTTGAGTTTCTGGATGTGCCAGGTGTCGCTGATTTGAGAGCATTTATGAAGGTTATAGACGGTTTCCTGCTAGTGAGAATGCGATGCATAAAAGCACTTCACACTCAGAGTGAGAGCTGATTAACAAAAGCGCTTGCACCGTAGCACTACAAAAATACATTTGAAGATGAAAAAGAGGAAATCATTTGTAAAGACTAATTAGTCATATTGCCTGGAAAAGAAAATGCTTTTTTCTTCTTCATGGAAGTGAAGCAGACTTGTTATGAGGTTCAGTCCCACAGAAAATGCTGCACATCACTGGTGTCAGCTGGACTACGACCGCAAAGTGTCTATGAGAAAATTCCTGACGCAAGCCTTGGTTTTTATGGCTTATAAAATTATTTCCATGACGGCAGCTTAATGGAAAAATAATGTACACTGACCAAAACTTCCAACGCAACGCTCAGGACTATTTTAATACAATTTATTTTATTTTGAGGAAAGTTACATTCTCAAATGTGCCTGCAAGTTTCTGTTTAATGTCATGTTTTAGAACAATTAGTGAGGAATAACACAGTCCCAGTTCCAATTTGCTCAGTCACTTTGAATGGGTATTCCAGATTGCCGAAGTCAGGATCTGGTGTGCCCACCTCTAGCGTCACACACAGAGTGAATTCTCCTGTGCAAGGAGTCAATCAAGTTCTGTATTTCTGCCTGTGTGATATGGTCCCATTCCTCAGTGAGAGCCTGGTGTAACTGTTGGAGGGTTGAGGCTTCTGGACCACACCTTCTCAACCGATGACCCAAAGGTGCTCGATTGGGTTCAAATCTGGGGAAAACGCAGGCCAATCAAGACACTGAACATTGTGCTGCCTCAGGTAATCCTGACAGGCCCTGGCGACACGTGGTCTTGCGTTGTCCTGTTGCAGCATCAAGCGGTAGCGAGTCACTAGAGGAACAGCCACAAGGGCTAAAATGTCGTTGCAGTAATGAGCCGCATTCAGGTTTCCATCGATGAAAACCTGCTCTATCTTGTGTCTGGCACTTATTCCAGCCCACACTATGACACTTCGTCCACCCCAGTGGTCACGCTGGGACAAGACATCGACGTCGGCGTAACGTTCCCCTTGCATACACCAAACACAGACTCGCCCGTTACCCACGCTCAGTTTGAACCGACTCGTCTGACAACAAGACCTTGCTCCACCTGAGTGCATTCCAGCCCCAATGTGCCCATGCTCACTTATTTCTTCTGTGTCCTTCAGGAAATTTCTGATTTTTAGTTATTCACGTCTATGGGGAAGCACTGAGGATATTGATTTGACATGGTGTATGGAATGTGAGTTGGTCCATGAACACACAGTATTCCAGGGTCTGTAAGAAGTCACGGGGCATCGTTGCTCCCCTCTCACATTGAGATTTATGCAACTTTTTTCTGTTTTCAAATTGATTTTTTTTAATGTCAAGGTAATCAGATGCAATGGTTGTATATTTCTCAACTTGATATTCATGGTTTTTGATAGCTGATATTTCATGAAAGAATTGTATTACATCTGACCTGTTTTTTTTCTATCTTTTTTTCCCCCAATGACCTTCAGTAAGCTTTCTGCAGATAAGAGCATCCAGCGAGCGTAATGTATTTCGGTATAGATTTGGATGTTTGCTATCTCTCTCATCTAATTCAGCTCAGCTTTTTGTTATCTTTAGATATTATCTTAAGAGATTCGCATTTCGGCCTTCCTTTGAATTAAATGGTAATGGCATAATTATAACTTTATGTAGCGTTTTCAGACAGTACACTCAAAAATCAAAATGTCTTTTGTAGAGACTTTAGCATTTGTGAATGTCTAATGACCTTGGGGAGGGAAGTCGCTCCATAATTGAGGGGCCAATACAGGCAAGGCTTGGCCTGCTGTTACTGCAGGATGAGCAGAATTCAGTTACTGAAGCTATTTCCCCCTCTATTTGCGATGCTCGTTCATTTAAACTGTGTTTCCGAAAGCCCTTTTGATTTTGTTCTGAGGAACAAAAGCTCAGCGTGATTGTGTGTGACGGTTAAAATGCAAAATAATTTTTGTTTATTTAAGCATGACTTATTTGCGGCGGAGTACATTTGCATAAAAGAATATTACTACTTATTAAAAATGTATGCGGAGTTCATTTTAATTCAGACGTACTCAGAATGTATCCCAGTGAGTGACTGAGTGCTGAAAGAAATGCACTTAATTCCCTCTCTATATGTAAATAAGAAGTGTCTTGATTGCAATATCAAAGGTACTCCTCTTTGAATAATCATCATTTCCAAATGGTAAATGCAGATTTTTTTTAAACTCACATATAAAAGAATATGCAGACATTCATTGTGATATTTTCAGTCTAACTGAATAAATGGCTTTTTACAAAAATACATTCGTGCACACATCCCCTGATCAAAAGAGCCCATTATACTCCCCTAATTAGTCCTTGATAAAATATGCAAATTATTCCATAATGCAAAATAAGCGGGGTTCATTTTTTGCATGTACATTAAAGTATAAATTGGGCTTTGAATAATTTGTCGTGACATTTAATTCAGCCGAAAATGAATTTCTTCTCCCTTGGTTTCATCTCATTATACTTTTTGTCCCCGCATAACCACGCGCTCGGCTTCTGTCCCATGTTCGAACGTTATAAAAGCCGCCCTGATACCAGAATCCATTATACATAAACCTTAAACTTAATTAACTGCGCAGTGCATTTTTTCCAGCCTTACGACAAAAGTGAACCACGCATGCTGTTTCCGCGGCGCATAAAGTAAAGGGACAAGAAAGAACAGGATGAAAGCGAAATGGAGAGAAGAAAAAGGAAAGTGTTTCCGTTGTCTTTTTATTCCACAGTCGTCTCCCGGGACCAGCAGGACCGTTTAAAAAAAGGGAGGAAAGAGAACTAAATGAGGCTTGGCCTGGAGCCAAGCTTACGGCGGAACAGCAATTACACATCAACCTCCGTGCGACCTCTCCCCCACACACATACACACACACTCTCTGCGGATTGTTCCTGGTGCTTGTGGCATTGTTTGTCACACGGAACTTATGTAAGTGGCACGGTTCACCCTCTCTCCGTGCCCGAACAACAACTGATGAGTCGAGGACGACTGGCCCCATTTTGCGCGAAGGACAAATTTTGTTTCCTTCGGCGGCGTTTTCAGTCTCCTGTATTTGCATGTAAGCAAAGGTGGGCTGTGAATCCAGAGAGCTCACAGAAAATACACGCAAATTAGTCGATCGATGCGCTCCTCGATAAGTTATATTCAAATGGGTACGAGCAGAGGAAAACGGGATATAGGCGTTTGTCAAACAAATTATACCCTCGCCATATCGGTGCAGTTCCTGTTTGAAAACATATTTGGAACATCTTCACTCAAACTCAATTATTTGTTTATCACTTGGTATTTATGCATTTATAATTGTGCAATTCATCATGTGTCAAAGCATATTAATATGATTAACGGAAGTGTTAATCATATGTGTGTGTGTGTGTGTGTCTGTGTGTGTGTGTGTGTGTGAGCGTGCGCGCATATATTTGTCAGCTTTCATACTTGTGTCTATGAATTATTCGGTGCAAAAAATTTCAATTCATCTCACTGCTTTGATCCAGTTTTCCACCAAACTTACTTGACACCTTTCATTCAGAGACTTTAAATCAGTCAAAGCAACAAGACGACTTAACTTAGTCAATTTGACTGAAAAAAAAATCTATTTTTATAGTGTATCCGGAGACAAAACGCTCTTTTTTTCCAATTTCTGGAATTCTTACAACTCAGAAATGCAGTCTGTCAGCTCATCTGGTCAGCGATCCAATCTCAGCTGCTCAGGCAGCGTTATTTACCCCGCTGACGAATCACGGCGGCAGGCCAGGTCGTATCATTGGAGCAGGGACCGTATGAAACAGCGGGAAAGCTCTCTCAGCATGTACAACCAGCGCGATATTGTACCGTTTGCCCATGGATCGGGGGGTAGAATGCTGACTTTGGCCTGCCGTCCACTTGATGAATGCTTCTGCTGTAAACCCCAGTGCCCCCACAAACCCCCCCCCCCCCCTTCTCCCAACGCCGCGCCCTATTGATCCGGGCCCCATGGTAATCTAGTGCGAATGTGGTCCCACTGTCTCCACAGCCAGCAGCAATCAATGGGAGTGAGAGGGCTTTAGCCGGCGCCCCTGGCAGATGCTCGGACGGAGGATAGTAATTAAATAAAAGCCATGGGGCCTGGTCTAAGGATGTCTGCCCCTGTCTCCCAGTCCCCGGCATTAATATTTAAACATTTGAGGAGAACAAAGGAGATCAGGGCAGAGTGCAGAGGAGAAAGATCAGATCTCACTCCTGCGTCTGTTCAGGAGCGTTCGGATGTTTGACTCTGGTGCTCTCCAAGTGACGACCGTGTGTTTCTTCCACGAGAGCCTTCCGTCTGTCCTGGTGCTGCTCAGTGTTGGGTGCGAAGACTGTACAAAAACTACAGACCCAGTTACTGTGACGCCAGCTAGTGACTGTCCTCATGGAAGGGGTAAAGCATTTCCAGCATGTGGAAGTTCAGTTCTCAGGGCACCGCCATCTTGTATGATTTGGTGCTCAGGTCAGTAGAGTACAGCTGCAGAGTACAAGTCATCCACTAAGTGTGCAAGTGCAGTGACAAAGGCTGCTTCTGATTTGACAGCAGAGCATTTCCTTAGTGTCCAAATAGTACATGAGCGTAACCAATCAGCGCAAGGGGATATAATTAGACAATGAAAAAAACACATATTGAGTGTATGTTTACTCGTGGTAATATAAAGTAATAAACTTTGTAATTGAAGAGCTTAAAGGAGCAATATGTAAGAAATGTATGTTGATTAATCATGAAATGGCCCTGATATATCACCAGACATTAAGGAATGATGGTAATTTCAAATACTTATATCACTGACAACAGTAGCCCGGTCAGAATATTCTCACAACGAAAGCGAAGTTGCAGCCCACGACTAATGTTTATGTTTTCATTTTGTGTTTTGGCCTGTTGCGCCGCCCTCCAACTATCTCCCAATCACGAAGTCAAAAGCGTTTCAGCATCCAGGTTGCCAGTTACCACTGAGCTGTAGCTACCAACGTTTCAGAGCACAAATGTCTGACGTTACTAAACCTCAAAGGCCTCGTTATGATTCCGAAACATGTCGTGACAAAGTCAGAAACAAAACAAGGATCTGTATAGGACATGCCTTTGAAAGATTGAGACAGCTGAAAGCAGAGAAGAGTTTGAAGACCGATGCCGAAGTAGCTAATTTTCTCCTGGACAGGTAAGATTCAGCTAAGTTTGGCTAACTTAATTCCATTTAATGTAGGCACGGACATTTCAAATATTCTCTATAGTCGAATAACGTTATGCATGTTCGTTCATGGTACGTTAGCGCGTATGCAGGTGGGTCATCGAATTGACTAGGTTACAAATTGTTTGAGAAATAAGAACCGTGGCTCTTCATTGCTAACATTAGCAATGCATTATTAGTCCGTTTTTCTGGCTGTTTGCTGAGACGCTGTGCAAACTGTTCCAACATTAGCACAGCCATTATGGCAATATGAAATGTAATTGAGACAGTACATCAGTCAAATGAGTCCTCATCCATTCTTCACGCATTTTACAGTATGGACTTTAGTGGGCTATCCACACAGAAGAGCGACGAGCAAGTTGACCAATATGACCATTGCTAAAGTTAGTTAGTCATTAGTCTCGATCTTTTCTGAACTGAACACAACCCTATGAGAGCAGATCATCAGTGATATTGAAACGTAGCCATGGTAACTCCGTGCAGTAGACGTTCTTGATAGATCCGGCAGCCTAGCCGGCAGCCTCTCGTCTGGGGGAGAGGAGGAGGGGATACTGTGCTTCGCACTATTTTTAATGTGATTGCAGTACCAGTTTTGGCCACAAACTTATATATTTCTCCTTTAATGCTCAAAGTATTTAAGTCGCAATTTCAAATAGAAGGATGTGAAAATGTCCTCTACAGTTACAGAGGTCAATTTCCTCAAAATGAACATGTTGTGACTTTAGTACTTTTAGCACTTGGGTCTTCAATTTGCAGATTTTATGGATCTATTAAATATTCAGTCCACTTTTTTTTCTCAAAAGAGACATTGTTTGACATAAGTACTTTTAGCACCAGGTGCTTCAATTGTACTTTAAAGCTAACATTGTCATGAATGGAGATGAGAGCATTTTTGACCTACACTGGAGCCAGCTGGGGTGGCGCTAGCGGGCATCGTCTCTCAAGCAGGAGAAAATCCATCTCAAAAATGAAGTCTCATCGAGGCAGCTTGGTCGGATGTCTTTTCGTAGGATATTAGAGCGTGGTTAACTGTGTCTTGGAGCAGAGCGATGGCACATGGTGCTTAATAGCATCTCGCCGTGGGAAGGGACATTAATCTGGGCGATGCTTCGCTGTTCAGGCTCGAAAGGGGCCGCAGTGGGATAGAGGCCATTTATCTGGGTGTCACCGCACGCCCTGCTCTACTCTTTGGCCGGGGGAGAGACTAGACCGATATCAGCCGAACAAGGTCGCTGAGGTCAACCACATATCCAAAATGGTTCAGGGGCTCAAGGGTTCTTTGTATGTTTGATCAGAAAATCAATCCCTATTTGTGCACATGATCGATTGTTTGTGCTATTACTTATACCTCATTCATTATCATGTATTTACGTATATATATTGCGATGCGGATGAATGATATACCAGGGCCAGTTTGTTCTCAGACATACTCTCACCATTTTGGAATGAAGACATGAGTTTCCTTTGTTTACTAGTCATTTTCCAAACTCAGTTCACTCTTATTTGCTTTTACTCACTATTTACTTTTGAATGTGTGTGTGGAACGTCAAACATGGTTGCTCTTTTTGCAGTCAACCTGCTGATTTTGATTTGATTTAGTGCCCATGAAAAGGCTGCGAATCCGGAGAATAAAGTGTGCAGTTGTGTCAGCTGCAGCTGAATTATGGCTAAAAGACACAATGACATGGAAGTCGGAGCTGAAGCTGCACAGTAAGACATACAGTATATCTGGGATTTTTGAGGCGAAAAAATAGATTTTTATTTTTTTTTAAGATCTAAGTGGCGTTGTTGTTGAAGCACATTGATATGGAATCAGGTAGACACCAGATGCGGGGAGATGGGAATGAGGATTTTATTCAAAACAAAACAAAACAGGCACGAGGGCCAACGAAAAACTTGGCCCAAAGGGTTGCAAAAGACAAACTAAGGTACGCTACACAGAGCTGGGAAACTAAATGGCAAAAAACGGCAAGAACAAAAAACCACTGGAAACTCCAGGCAGAAATTCAAGAACGAAAATAAACAACAAGACTAGGGCTATATACACAGGAACCATGAACGAGGACTTGAAAGCATGAACATGAGCGACAAAACTTGCAAACATGAGCTAGAACTTGAGACACTATCTGCTAGCCAACTTCCACCGCATCCAGATAAAGGCTTAGAAATCATGACATGAGGGGCAACACCTGGAGAAAGAGAAACAAGAGGCAGGGCAAGATCATGACATGGACAGAGATTGGTGGACAAGACTTGCTCATTAAGAGAATGAGCGGCTCAGCTTAAGTACCAATTAAGTATGCAGTTTGGAAGCAAGCATGAATGTTAAGAACAGAAAAGCACAGCAAGATCTTGAAATAGCAAAGCAGGAATCATGACAATAAACTCCCTGTCTAAATTAGTAATATTAGTAATGTGCCTGTCTAAGAATTACACCACCCAGTGAATGTTAGTAAATGTTAGTAACTTAAAAACAGTTAATTGTCAATATAGCTTAGAGAGCCCCGAATCAGCAAAGCACAGAAGGAAGAGGGAAATACCAAAGCCAACCAGAGCTCTGAAATGTGCAACAACGAAGGCACGAGGCGGAACGCAGACAAGCGGTGGAGTGGCATGGCAGACCTGGCAAAAACAAAAACATGGAAAAGTAAAAACATGGACATGGAATGTGAAACATGAAATGTGTAATCCTAATACAAGAAACTGTTAAAACTGTGACATGAACATGAACTATGAAACTATGAAATGTTGAACATGAAACTGTTAAAACCATAAATGCTGTACTGTTCTGGCCAAAGGCCAGAACCCCGGAACACAACACACATTCCAAACTGTGATTGCTTTGAAAATGCGTGAAAAATCATTGAATTATTGACCCCTACTTGTACACAATGACAAGTAAAATTGTCGTCCAGGACCGCGTTTCCCAAAGCCGTAGCAACTTACATAGTTCGTCCATTCACAGTCAATGGGCCCAACTACGCAAGTTAGCATCTCTGATTTTGGGAAACGCACCCCAGGAAGTGGATTGGAACAATCTCCTCCATGAAAATGCTTTTGCATGTTATCACTATGGACCACACACTTTCAGTCATTGTTGTCTTCAGAATTGACCAAATTGAAGAGAAATTTTCTTTTATTTTGATATCTGCCTCTGTTCCTAAAACAGGAACTGCTGCTCGACGAAAGAGATGATGCTGGGGCTCAGTCAATGGGGCTACATTTTTGTCTATCATTTTATTAGCCAGTAGAAATGCCCTCTTTTGGTTGAAAAAATGTGAGTGATCTACGGAGTGGCCAATCAGACTTTCAGGGGTGGCTTATGCAACCCCTTTAAATCGAATTGGTCGTGCCCCTGTTTGGGACACGTGTCTGTTAAGAGCCACGTTAGCTCAAGGGTATGTTCAATATTGAAGGGTCTCAAGCGTAGGTCTCGTGGGGGAAGACTCCGAAGTCTTGAACGACTCATGAGTTCTTGCACGTTTACCTACATGGCTGACAAAAAGAGTATGCATCATATTCTATTGAACAAGTTGAAACGATACTAGACGCCATCTTGGCAAGCAAGGTCAGACTGTTCACAGATTTTCTCGCTTGTCGTCACAAGACCAAACATAGTTTAATTGTTCAAGATGCAACAACTCACAGGTTCTCACTTGACCCCATGATCTTGAACATGCCCAGGTGTCTCCAGTATATAGATGTGCTGTGGACCTCTACACACTCAGAAGCACTGTGTTGCAATTCTGTATGAAAACTGCAACCCCTATCTACTTTTCAATGTACTTGGGAAAGTTCTACTGTTTTTCAAAGTACTGGAATCTCACCAATATTAACTACTGCATTTATTCGCATATTCTTTCCTGCTTCTTCCTGTGTCATTAAGACTTAGGGGATTCCTGGAAGTGAAGACAAAGGAGCATCATCAGGATGGCTGAGAAACACATTGAACCAGCTCCTCCCATGTATACAGTTTAGCTCTGATTTTTGCCCTGGAAATGTTTTCAAGAGGCCTCTGTTTAATACATCACCATCATGGTCATACGGTAATTGAGTCAGTATTTGCTGTATGTATCATCATCATAATCTGAGGAGGCGTACTCAAAAGATCTGGGCTTCGTCATCTATTCCTGCATATTTTCCTCATGGACAAACTGGGATGTGGCAGGTATGTTAGAGTACTGGTAACCAGAAATCCTTTGGTCGAAGACACCCCCCCCCCCCCCCCCCATGACCATCCAAATGGAATGGTCCGTGCAGTGTTCAGTTCACCACTTATCCAAACCATGACTGTATTTGTTCAGCTTCAGGGTGTTGAATCAGTGGGTAAGTAAATTTTATTTGTATAGTGCTTTTCACAGATAAAAATCACAACATGCTTTACAAGGCTATACTCCTAAAACACATGGAGAGTACAGCGCAAGACATAAAACAGAATAAAAAATTAATAGTAAAATGAAAATCAGTCAGTCAAGCCCTCGTCTAATTAAAAGCTTGTTTGAAAAGGAGTGTCTTTAGCTGCTCCTTAAAAGATTAAGCTGAATTTAAACATTGTATTGACAATGGCAATAAGTTCCAGAGTCTGGGAGCTACTGCCTGGAAGGATCGGTACCCACGGGTCTTAAAGTAAGTCTGTGGAACCTGTAAAAGCCTCTGACCAGATGACTTCAAACTATGGGAGGGAGTGTGAAGCACCTCTGAGATGTAAGCGGGAGCCTGCCCACAAAGAGCTCTAAAGGTAAGGACAGGGATTTTAAAATGGATCCTCAAGTGGAGAGGCAGCCAATGTAGGGATAGTAAAATAGGAGTGATGTGGTCCCCTCTCCTAGTGCTCATCAGAAGCCGCGTGGCAGAGTTTTGGACCACCTGGAGATGGTCAAGCTCCTTTTTATTTAAGCGAGTAAAAAGGCTATTACAATAATCGAGTCGAGACGAAATAAAGTCATGTATGAACAACTCTAGCTCTTTTCTAGACACCACATGTCTTGGAGATGTCTCTCAAATGGAAGTAACAATTCTTAATTAAATTCCTTGAGTGGCCATCAAGTGACACGGAGGAGTCAAAAGTTACTCCAAAATTTTTAAGCTTTGAATTTACAGACAGGCTAAGTTCATTGAGGTGGTTCTTTATGACATGAAGATTGCTCTCAGGTGCAATAATTAAGGTTTTGGTCTTTTTAGAATTTAGCTGAAGCTAATTGTCACGTAGCCACTGCTTGATATTGGACATGCAGTCAATTAAAGATGATAGTTAGATAGATAGTCAGTGGGCTGCATATATCAGCATAGAAATAAGAGATGTCTCTATGCTGCTTCATTATACGCCCAAGGGGAAGAATATTCAGAATGAACAAGATTGGTCCCAGAACGGAGCCCTGAGGCACCCCACAAGTCAAATCTGCGCACTTTGACATTATCTAGTTGGCAAAAACACTAAACCTTGTGTCAGAAAGGAAAGACCTAAACCAATCCAGGGCAAGGCCAAACATCCTAACATCACAGAGTCTGTTAATCATAACATTGTGATCAACAGTATCAAAGGCAGATGTTAAGTCCAACAAAACTAAAATTGTGAATTCACCAGAATCAGCTGAAATCATAATATCACTTGAGACTTTAAGCAAAGCAGTTTCCATGGAGTGGTGTTTAGCCAGACTGAAGCTTATCAAAAATCTCATGCTCCTCCAAAAAAGATGTGAGTTGCTGTGCAACAACCTTCTCAAGAATTTTTGATATAAATGTAAGTTTTGTTATAGGTCTGTATCTCTGGAGTTGCAGTGGATCCAAACTGCACTTTTTGAGTATAGGTTCAACAACAGCATGCTTGAAGAAACTAGGAATACTGGCCCATGAAACAATGCACCTTCATCCACTGTCTCATCATGATTTGATCACACCTCTGTCCTTCCTTCCTGTGTCATATTTACGGGACAAACCTGTGCTGCACTGAGAGGACTCTCTGCAGGCCACTTAAAAGCTGAGTCAGGGACTGTGGCGTTTGATTTGGCAGCCAGACTCAGAAGAGGAAATGAATTACAGCCATTTTGCGGGATCATCAATGGAATTCCTAGTTCCTCTGAGGTCCTTGGTTGTCCATTAAACTGATCTATAGAACCTCTATTGATTCTTTAACCTATTTTTCGGATGGCGGACTGGTAATGATTTACGGGGATTCTTTGTCCGGGCAGGAGACCCAATGAACATATGAACGTATGAAAAATCTCTATTGATCTGTCGAACTAAGCTGCAGAGAGTTCTGGAAGGTTTTCAGAGCTCAAAACTGGCCTGCAAGGGAAAACGTTCCCTCTCGCTCTTTGTCTTTGTCTTGGAAAAAGTCCCACCCCCGTATCCACCCACAAGCTAACCAGGCCAATGCTCATATAGTGTATCTTTTCACCTTGAGGTTTTAAAGCTGCGTATCAATCAAGGTCAGAAGCCAGCGAGACACATTGATCGACTGGAAGAGATGGCTGGAATAGGCCGGCCGGCTCTGTTTGCCCACTCGGTGCTGAAATCCATAATTGAATCTGCCATGGATTTCTCTGACATCAGAAAGATGTATTCTCTGGTCTTTATGACTGTGTAGCTTTGTTTATTTTCAAACATATTTTACTATCATTTTATCTCGCGCTCCGTGTTGTTTTAATGCTCGAAGATGCGTATGTAATCAACCTGTGCTGTTGTGTGAGTGTGTGTGTGTGTGTGTGTGTGCGTGTGTGTGTGCATTTGTGTGTGTGTGTGTGCGTGTATGAGCGCGTGTGTGTGTGTGTGCGCGCGTGTGTGTGTGCATGTTTGTTTAGAACATGAAACAAAATGAGTCATTAGAGCAGATTGTCTAATGCAAAAATGCAGTCAGTTTCTTTTTAAATGAACTCATTCAATCACTCTCAGCTTGAAGCAATGGGCACTGTACTCTCGTAATTCTCAGCGGTTCCATAAACTGCAGATTTCTCTGTGGATCATTCTGTCTGAATGCGAACAGCCTCAACTTAAAACAATAACAATGATTCTACAGCAACATTATGCTGTGAATATTTCTTAAAAAAAAAAAAACAGTTGAATTAATGCTGAGAAATCTGCTAACTTTAAAGTCATTAATTGCAATTCTAAAATTATGTGGCATGTGGCCCAGTCAGGTGATAAATGTCTTCATACTGAACATTGTGGCTCCTTTGACACAGCACTCGTATTGGCCAGTACGTGAGCAGCAGTGAAACTGTGGTCTCGTAATTGTCCAGGTTTTGCCTGTGACTCATGGTTTTAATTACAACTAAACTTAAAAAAGCGAGCTGAGGAAAGGGGAATGTGTGTATCCTGTAACGGGGCCATTTCTGGGCGCGGAAGCCCACCGAATAACAGGGAAGTCACAGTTCCTCTCCGAAATCCGATAAAGATCCGTCTCTGATCTGATAGGGTCTGTTTTTGAAGGGAACATGACGGTTACACATTTTCTAATTGGCCCTGTCGGCAAACAGCATCGCCCCTTCCCTCCCTCTCCCCCCCTCTCCACCTTAATGAAAATGCCCCCACCCCCTCCCCTCAGCAGCACACACTTTATAATCTTGTTTAATGCACTCGCGGCGTGGGAGTTGTGCGACGGGAGGCTCTTCTGGCAGGGTGAAGAGGGGTTCGAGGAGAAGGTCCTGGCCCTGTTTCTGCTGCTGCGGGCGAACTGGACCGGAACGAGGGGCGGGGAGGTGGGGGCTGGGAGGTTTGGCAGTAAGCGGAAGGTCAATGTGAAAGTTTGCAAAAACGGAGTGGAAGCTATGGGCGCTACCGTCAGGCTGTTTCTTTTACAGAGGTCAAGAGGGGTCAGGTGAAAGGAGAGAGAGAGAGAAAGAGACTTTTCTAAGGCCCAAAGTGAGCTTCTGGAGGTGTTTGGAGGTCACTGATACAGGCTCTGGGGGTCACAGGAAATGGGGGGGCTCGACCATACAGTGGGCATGTAGTATTCTGGGAGGAGTTCTGTTCCCTATGGGGAGAGGGGAACTGTGGAAGAGCTGTGGGTTTGGGGGCTAAACCACACAGCTAGAGCAACCTCCCCCCCCCAAACTGCTCCACGTCCACACTGAACTAACCCTCTCTGGCCCTCGGGGCAGGTTACTGTGGCATTTGCCGTGTTGACTTCGGACACAGCCAGGTAATAAACCACAAATGCCACGACCGCTATGGGCCGATCAGTAAATCGAAACATCGCCATGGTGACTCTCGTACTGGAGACTCACCAAGGCCAGCACGTTTCATGCCGTCATTAGCGAATTCCGCCATTTTGTTTGTTTGCCTGCTATTACTGTGCTGTATCAGCTGTTTACACAAATGTCATCACCAGATTTCGTATAGTGACAAATGTTAGTATTTGTTCCAGTATAATTTGTACTCCTGGCTGAGTAGCTAATATTGTCATTGATTACTTCTTAATGAATATCACAATTTAGCAGACACACACACACTCACACGCACACACATCTCTACTTTCATTTTCAACATGGAAAAACAAGCCAATAAGTATTCATAAATTACCTCCAGGGTAATTTTGGACCGACTAAGTAGAAACATAACGGTCCTCACAAGGTGGATTTTAAATGTAAAGCACCCTGACTTAGTCTGTTTCCCTGAGATTTTCATCCCTCGGAGAGGCACCATAGATGCTTTTTGTGCTGTTCTTTTATTTTCTCCCCAGCATCAATATTGGCAAGGTCACCAGGAGAAGGGGTGTATTTTTGATCTGGACAGGCTCTCTCTGTTAAATAAAGCATCAAACAAACTGTTGTTTCTTTCAGTGACACGCGGTGACTGTACCTGACAGGACCTTTTCACCCTTCCTTCAGCCCAGTGAGCGCGTACTCACACACACACGCACACACACGCGCGCACACACACACACACTTACACACACACACACACACTTACACACACACTCACACAAACACACACACACACACACTTACACACACACTCACACATACACGCACGCACGCGCGCACACACACACACACACACTTACACACACACTCACACACACTCTCACACACAGTAACACACACTTACACACACTCACACACAGTAACACACACACTCACACACACTCACGCATGCGCACACATTCACACACGCACACAAACACACACTCTCACACACTCACACACACACACATGCACATACACTCACACACACATATACACACACGCACGCACGCACAAACACTCACACATACTCTCTCTCACACACGCACGCACGCACACACTCTCATACACACGCACACACATACACACTCACACGAACACAGACAAAAACACAAACAAGCAGACACAAAACCAAGCGCACACACAGAACGTCAAATATATAGTCACACCAGCAAGCAACTGGACCCACTCACTTACATGTGTATATATACACTTACTCTCACACACACACAAAACACATGCAGATGCACGCAAATATGCACTTAATATAAGCACAGACACAAAATATATACAGTATACTCATGTGCGCACACACACTCACATACACATACACACACACGGAAAACATTCATAATACATGTACACACACTATGCATCCACTAATGGATAGAGGCCAATACACTATACAGAAACAAAGGGCACATACCTGATGAAAACACAAACTTGTGTGATGAAGGTACCGTCATAAGAGTGACATGACACTGTCATAACTGTTACATGTGTCATGTAAAAGTTATGACAGTGTCATGTCACTCTTATGACGAAGTTGTCATAATCAAGACAACCCAAACAATGTCAACTTGTCATCTCAAAAAACGAATGACACTCAATGACAACGTTTTTGACATTGACATAATGTTTATGACACGTTCATGACTGTGTCATGTCACTCTTATGACGATGCCTTCAAGTAAAGTGTTACCGATGTGTACATAAAATTTGGACTCAGCTTTTTGATATACAGTATACAGTACCATCCTCTTGTCCCTGATACAGACCCATAGGGTTAAAGAGCACTTTATCTCTGGGGCTCAGTGTGTCGCCTACTGTTTCTCTCACTTGTTGTTGCTAAATTTGGTTCCATTGATCATAAGTAGTGAGCAGCTAGAATACACCCACATGCCGACCATTTTATGTCATTCTGCCTCTCTGTCGCCAGTGTTTCCAGTTTAGTGATTCTGTAATATTTTTATTAATAGCTTTTGTTTGACCAGCACGTCCCTCGAGACAAGAGCGGAGACCAGGGTGCCGTGTCAGTGGCAAAATGCAGCTTTAAAGCTCAGTATGAAAGCATTGGAGAAGTGCACGGTAATGCTCTGAGAATGTCTGGACTTCATGTCGTCTAATTTAAACTGCCGTTTCCTTTGCCGTGTACCGCTAAGTACTTCTGTAGTTCTTCAGAAATAAAGTATTGCATTACAGGATAAAGATGTTCCTTCATGCATGCCGTTATTGCGAGTGTACTGTTCTTTGGTTATTGGTTTTCATTCTTGGCATTTGCAGCCTAATACCACACAGCGTTGTAATAGGTGAAAATGTCAAACCAGCTTGAGATCCTTTTCCTTTTATAAGTCACTTGCGACAGCGGTTGTCATAGCCAACAGGAGCAGAGCTGAAGCACAATTTTAACATGCAGAGGGTAAATTTAATCAGGAGTCATGGAAAATATTAGCTTCTGAAGGGCAATTTGGGAAAAAAATGGGGGTGTGCCGGGTGATATCAGAACTGAAATTATAATACAGTATTTGAGCTTGGCTTTCCACACCAGACACCTAAACGCCCCTGATATCTCACCGATTGAATAACATCCCTTTGGATTAAATGACATTTGCACTCCTCCGGCAGCCATGTCACACGTTTTGTGCTCTAAATAATTCTGGTAGTCTACACCTAATCACAACCCCAAATCAGAAAAGGTTGGGGTGGTTTGTGACATTAAAATCAAAACTGTAAGTAGTTACTTGCATATTATCTTTTACCTGTATTGTGTTGAAAACAATACTGCTGCACATTATTTGATGCTTCACCACATGGATTTTATTGATTTTTTTTTTAAAGTGAGCAGTAAATTCAGGTTTGATTCTCACAACATATTTAAAAAAAAATTGGGAAAAGTATTCCACTCAGCCGTTCTTTTTCACAACACTTAATAAACGTTCAGGGACTGAAGACACTAAGCAATTTTGTGTTTCACGTGTAGCTTTTGTCCCATTCTTCCCACAAATTAGTCTTAAGGTCTACAACAGTTACAAGTTATTACCTTCGCCAGCGACTTCGCTGACGAAGGTAATGTTTTGATCCCCGTGTATTTATTTGTTTGTGTGTCTGTCTGTGTGTATGTGTATCGAATAACTCAAAAAGTACCAAACAGAATTTCATAAAATTTGGTGGGTTGATTTGGCATGACCTGAGGATCAATCGATTAGATTTTGGGAGTGATCGGGTCAAAGGTCAAGGTCAAGGCCACGAAAAGGTCAAAACCGACTTTCGGCCATATCTCGGTCAATTTTTATCCGATCGGCATGAAACCAACGCCAGTGGCGAGGGATTCAGTGGCGTCGGCGAAGGTATGCGCTCTACCGAGTGCCCGTTCTAGTTGTTGTATGTTTCATTTCAAAATGCGCAGTGTGTTCTTTGTTGTGGAGAAGTCGGGACTACAGGCAGGCCAGTCCAGCACCCACCCTCTTCATATGCATCCATGACTCTGCAATACATGCAGAATGCGGTTTCGCTTTGTCTTGTTGAACTGAACATGGGCTTCCTTGGAAAAGATGTTCTCTTGAGGGCAGCATACGTTGCTCCAAAATCTCAGTGCAATTTTCAGCATTAATGATGCCCTCAGCGACGTGCATGTTACCCTTGCCAAAGGCACTGACACAACCTCATACAGAGCATGGCTGCTGGACTTGTGGCTAGTAACAGTTTAGATGGTCCTTTTCTTCTTCAGTGTGGAGCAATCGGCATCCATTTCTTCCAATAAAGGCCAGAAATATTGATTTTTCTGTCAGCAATACACATTTACAAAGTGTTACACTGTGTCAATTGCAGATTCCTCTGAGCCCTGAGAAGTTAATGGTGCTTCTGTACACTGTTAAATAAAACAATAAAGCTTGCTTTTAGTTCAGGAAAATTTGAATTGGCATTTGTGGATATAACTGTGCATCGTGATACTTGACAAAACTTTGCCACATATTCCTGAGCCCATGTGGTCATATCATTTTTAGATAAATGATGGTTCTTGATGCAGTGCCATCTGTGTGATAAGACATCACAGGTATTCAGTGTTGGCTTGAGCCCTTGCCTTCTATGTTCAAAAATTTCTCTAGATTTACCACACCATCCCAACCTTTTTTGTGTTAGGGTTGTACAATTGACAGAATGTGAATAACCTCTGAAGTTGATGACGACTATGAAGAAATGGGTACGCTGTTTTAAATTTTTTGTCTATTATCTGAGTATACCTCAACCCGTGCTACGTATGGGGGCAGGATCCCTGGCATTGGAATTAAGGGTGTCTTTTCACATTTACTTAGGGGTGTGGATTTATGATATTGATGATATGGCTATAATTTTTGTTGTTAGTATTTTCATGGACACATCATTTACAAGCCGGAAAGGTGAAGTACCAGCCCACAGTTTGACTCTGGTGTAAGGGCAAGCAGAAGATATCAACCAATAAACACCAGAAAAATGTACCACACACAAATAGACGTGACACGCACTTAGAGAAAATGCTGCGAAAACGGTTTAATGAAACGCAGGCAGCCTCACGGACGACATTTCAGTTTTACAGTGGCTTAATCGAGCCATCACTCTGGCCTTGCAAAGCTGTTTTACTGTTGAAGAGCTGTCAACTGCGAAGACGCCTCTCGGATATAAAAAGTAACAAGCCAAAACTCCCAAATGGCAGGAGTAGGAAAGAGGAGATACTGCAATTTAAATCTAATCTATACCATGTCAACCGGAAAGAACTGGAAATAACACCTCTAAACAAGATACAGTAACGTCTTCTTTCATCTATGCTCTTCTGTGTGGATGGTACAGGTCTCTGATCCATGGAATTAAAATACCAAATTAGTATCTGCTGGTTTTCCTATAATTATGAGGTGAATTATTGCTCAGTCAAATTGCCAATCATATTAGTAGGTCTGAGAATTACCTACAAATTCTCTGATTTGCTTTTTGATGTTGGCTTAAAGTATATTAACTTCCAGCCATTCATCACTTCTCAATCCATTATCCAACCCATTCATTATGCCTCTGACACAGACAATGGAGGGGGGGCATTCTGTTATCTCAGGTGTCTGTCCGTGCGTGTGTCCATCACACTGTCTGTCACAAATGTCTTGTCCATGTCCATGTCCATGTCTAAATCAGAGATATAATTGCGGTGGCACAGTGGTTAGCATTGCTGCCTCACAGCAAGAAGGTCATGGGTTCAAATCCGGCCTGGGGCCTTTCTGCGTGGAGTTTGCATGTTCTCCCCGTGTTCGCTTGGGTTTCCTCCCACAGTCCAAAGACATGCGTATCAGGTTAATCGGAGACACTGCATTGCCCATAGGTATGAGTGTGAGCGCGAATGGTGTGTGAATGGTGTGTGCACCCTGCGATGGATTGGCAAGCTGTTCAGGGTGGGTCCCTGCCTTTGCCCGTAGTCAGCTGGGATAGGCCTCAGCTCGCCCCGTGACCCTAGTGAGGAATAGGTGGGTATAGAAGATAAAATGAATGATAAGTACCCTCATTGGGTAGCTCAGCTGATTGGGTTTTAGAGGTCATTGGGTCAAACGTCAAGGTCAAATACGGTTAGTTGTATGTGGGCAGTTTTTC